>JAUCMT010000114.1:10711241-10738552 GCA_032357475.1 Enteromius thamalakanensis
CTGATTGGTCAGTTGAGACATTTGCAGGTTCGTTCTTTTCAAATAATAACCGCTCCAAAGTAATAATGCATAGCCGGGACTACATGTATGTTTAAAATCCTTCCGCACCAACAAAGATTACCGTTTGGCGCCATCTTGTGCTAACACTGGACAACCACAATTAACAATGCAACAACTTTTAAATAAATAAAATACATCCGTTATTATATATTCATATATAGATGTTATGTCTTACTAACGTTTGAATGTTAGTCACCTGGTACTATATCGTTTCGCGGAAGGATGAAAATGTTAATTTAAAACAAATAAAACAAATATTTCAAATTCATATTTATGTCCAATTTTTTTCCTTATGTGGCAAGTAGCCGTGTAATTAGCGGGATAATGTTGAGGCAGCCTCTAATTATCGCAGAAATAAGCCCCGACAGTGTGATCAGGACCCGATGCGAAGCGGAGGGACTTATTTACGTATTAATCGGTTAAAATTCATACCGGTCACTTAACAGTTAAAATGAGCATCCCTAGTTTGATTGCAATAATTCCTGTGATATTTGAAGGAATTTGCACTGCACTCAAGCACTATTTAAACAATAAATTTGCACTTTATTTTGTTTCTCTGAACTAACAAATCATATTTGTTCAAGTTTTCTTAAAGTTTTATTGAAAACAAGCAACAAAAACTTTATTATAACTAGCTGCTGAATTCAACAGCGTTGAGATACAGTTTCTAGGACAAAGGTTTTAGTTTAACATGTGGTGTGTCTTACCGCCTTCCCTGGTAAGGACAAATCTGTGGTTATACAGGATGCTTGAACATTTTGTGCTTCAACTTTGCTATGAGCCAACCTCTACTGTCCCCGATTTCATCAGTCAGTTTCAAAATTAATTTAAAGTACAATTATACATGAATGTTTTTTTTTGTATCTAAGATTAAGCTGAGGTTATAAGTAACTAAGATAAACAGGCAGTAAATGCCTAATCACATTAGTGAGTCAAAGAAAGAGAAGTGTGTGCGTCATGAAACCAAGCTGGACTCACCGTGTGCAAGTCCTGAATGCGTGTGCGGAGCCCCTCCACCACGTCTGTCCTCTCCTCATTACTGTTGGGGTATGGGTACAGATGACAGTGGTAGCTATGAAAACAAAAACAATATTTTCAGAACTACAGCACTTCTACTTTCTCTTGAGAACAAAAATGCTTTAAAAGAATTAAAATAGATTAAGAAATGAAAGAATGAAGCTTCTCTTAAATGTAACATGGAACAAGCCATTTATAATCTTTATGTATAACCCTGTTTGTGGTTAATCAGCGCGGTGGTGGTTAACTGCCCCAGATATGCATTAGCTTAGCACAAAGATATTTAAACCAGACTGATTAACAGAATAACTTCAAGTAGAATGCAGGAAGAGCCACGTTACCAGTCACAAATCTTTTTAACTTTCTGTCCAATCTGATCTCCCCAGTAAGAGATGAGGAACACCACACTCCTGGTTGGCTCCCCCTGACAAACCAGACAGAGAACAGACAAATTAGACCAGGCTTTTTTATATATATAGCTATCTTTTAAATTAAATCAAGCATCCAGCTTAGATCTGAGGACAGAAAAATAAAAGTTCTGAAGATGGAAAATAAGATTTAATTATACATTTGTGTTACCAAAAACCTCTTCATATTAAGTGGCCTGAACTACTACGTACTTGCATATCAATTAATGATTTGGTACAATGCACTTATTGTGTACATACATGTTTTTACTATATTTTTGTAGTTACATCATTTACATTCTGTAAATGCATTTATAATTACACTGTTGATCCATCCCTTACATCTTAACTAACCCTTAAACCTACCCATACAACCCCTAATCTTACCTGTATCCCCCTTTACTAGCAGAAAAAGTGTTATGCAATACAATATGTACACAGTATATTGTACTTACTTTTTGATGTAAGTACATAGTAGTTAAGAGCACCTTATATAAAGTGTGACCAAAACAACATACAAAAATCAAACTACGCTGAAGATGGCAACTAATCTCACCGTATCAGGGTCCTCCAGAAGCCCGTCTACCTCCGAGTAGCTAAGGATGGTGTAGCCCTTACACACTCTCCAGAGCATTCGCTCAAACGCCTCGATTTTTATGCTCTGAATAAGCCCAGAAATGAACCTGTGCAGCAAGGACAAGAACACTAACATGAATTAAAAAGCAAACAAGCATACAAGAAACAGATGTTAGATAAAAAGATCATTGCAAAAGAAAAATCAGTCTGCACATGAAAGATATGCAACAGGAAACTGTGCTGACGACGCAAATTCTGTCATATTAAGTGTTGGTGAGACAAAGAAGGACATGAGTGATACTGCTTTTCAAGCACTGCTCACCCAAGCTTGGCTCCGAGCCTCTGCATGCTGGTGTAGTCCATCATGGGTTCTTTCTCTAGGAAGGGAAACTCTTCATACTGGACCTGTGATGGCTCCCTCTGCTCATACACAAGCAAAAACACCGCAAGAGATTCACACATCGCCTCAGTGATCAAGAAGAACTCGTAGTGGGTTAAGCCTATTTGTAAAGCCAATGATGGCTGCTCTTAAAATTCTGGCAGTCAGTGAGAATCAGGTGACTCCACATCACCTGCATGATTCCCACAGTCCATTTCTTTGGAGATGAACTGCTTTCAATTACAGAAGAGAAGTCAAACATGACCGAGTACCAAAGACATCAACAGACACAGAGAAACAAAAGCCAAACTGCAGACAGTACCCCGAGCAAGAGTTCTAAAGAGCTTTTTGCTTAACAATATGCAATAAAGGGAAAAAGCAGAGTAAACTTGTACAGAGTAAACCCTGTTACTTTTGCTCAAATGTTTGACAGAGAATCACATGACCTACCTCTGCACTGCGGTGCACAAAGTTGCGTGTGATGCGCAGCATGTGTGTGTACTCAGTCAGTTCCAGGAGGTTCTTCTGGAGTTTTTCCTTGTTCCTGGTGACCTCGCTCAGCTCCAGTTCCAGTCTCTGAAGCTGCTCCTAAAAACAAAACACACAGGAATCAGTGATAACTAAATATCAGCAGTCATATCAATTTTGACATCAAATGGTTACTCCAACCTAAAATAAAGTTGCTGTCATTAATCACTACCCGATTCCAAACCAGTAAAAGCTTTATTCATGCTCAGAACTCAATTTAAGATATTTTAGATACAAACCGGGAGGCTTATGACTAAAAAACACTCTCAAGGCCTTGATAAGACATCGTCAAAATAGCCCATCTGCATTTAGTGGTTCCATGTGAATGCTATGAAGCAAATAGAATACTTCTTGTATGTAAAGAAAACAATAATTAACAACTTTATTCAACAATTCATAAAGCTGCACCAAACGGATATATTTTCTGTGTGTATTTACTAGGGCTGGGCAATATATCACCGACAAGGTACGCAATAACGCGTTTAATTTCACTTGTGATACTGAACCCAATATTGTGTAGCTTGTCAGTGATCTACCACTCTGTGTATTAACTGCTGCTCCATCTGAAATCAGGTAATGGAGATTTACCACTAATCAAACAACCAGCTTAACTGACAAAATGCACATATTCCCCAGCACTAGCATTTATGTTTTGATAACAAAAACAGTGTATCGGTGTGGTGCAGCTGACACAGCTTACGCAGTTCACTTTGAGTCTTCAAAAGGGCAATACAGTGATGTCGTTATTTTTGTTTTCTTTGAGTACAAAAAGTACGCGCACTAAGCTTTTACATGTTTGAAACGACATAGGGGTAAAGTGATTTATATTTTTGGGGAGGAATAGCCCTTTAAGTAAAGTGTTACTGAGAGAAAAATTAAATGATAAGTCTAAGTCATGCAATAAACTAATTACATGAAGGCACGACCAGAAAGATCCAGAAATATCCAGAAAAAAGCCTGTCACAATTCAAAAAGCAAAATAAAAAAGCAAAAAGCTAATATTTTATATTTACATTTTAATTGACAAACATTCAATCAGTGGACATCTTAAAACGCAAAATGTTGTAAAAATCTATCTAAGAGTTTAGCTATGATTCAAAATAATAAAACAAAAGGTCATGAACTGTGCTGAGCAACCATTAAAGGAAAAAAAAACAGAAGCTAGGCAACTGGCTGTGGGAAAACAAAACAGAACTGACATTTGAATGTGTCTGAAAGACCAACTAATCATGAAGAGTTAAACAAATGAACAGTGTTGAACGGATCTCACCATTATGACCATCACATGTTTGGGTAATGGTGCAGCTGGGTTCACCTCCCCTTCTGGCAGTGTGATGTCTTCTTTTTTTATTTCCCTCAGAAGATATCCTGTTATACAAGTCCACTTTGTGTTCATTCTGTTAATTTACTTTGGAGAATTTGAATGTACTGATTTTATGATGCAATTATGTTTCTCAAGTACCAATCTAAATGTACTGAATTAACTTCAATGCACGGTTTATACTCTATAAAACTAAAATAAAACTCAATTCAAACCTGGTCCTGCCCATCACTCATTCACAAGTACTTTAAAGAAAAACCCTTTTTCCACTAATGCTGCTACTTCAAATAGTAATAACTCAACCATCATGAACATTCTTTGTGTTAAGAAAGACTTTCATTTACGCCTTGTTAAATAATTTAAGTTAATCTGTTTAACTAATTGTTTTACCCAGAATCCTCTCCATCTCTTCACATTTCTTGATTTCATTGACAAACTTTCGCTGAAAAGAGTTCACACTGGGGTTAAGCTGGAAAGAACAGAAAGAAAATATCAAAACATATTCAAAACATCCTGAACTAATAAATTCGAAACTAAATCTTGAACACTACTAGCAGTGTAAAATAACTACGAATAATAATAAAAATAATAATACATAATGTAACATTCTTAAACCTACAGTTAAACAGAACATAAAACTGTGTTTGTTCATGACTTTATAATGAGATTACTGGTGTAACGTTAAAGCACGCCAAAATGGAAGCATGCCTACAGTTTATGTGTGTATACGTCAACGACGTCATTTAAAGATGTAGAAATGTGCTGGTGGTCCACAAAAACCTAGTGTGGGGAGCATGGCTCGACAGCATTCATATCACATCGATAGCAAACTTGTGTGAAGCTGTCAGCTCAGCACAAGCCAAGTTAATACACAACAACACACTACTGACACAATACACCGACTTACGTCTCTGAACTCCACCAGCCCGAGTTCGCCGAGTTCACTGATGCAGTCATAAGCGGATCCGGACTGCAGAAAGAGCTGGGCCAGACACATCTCCTCACTCCGAAACAACGTACCCATTCTGACAAAACACGTCTGTCCACACCAGAGTCCGGTTAAAAAGAGTTGAATTCACCGGGCGGTGAAGTTTAGGGTAAATAAAGTCCTGCAGGTCCTGGTATGAGGACGGATGGACTCCCCCTGTGGGGCGGACCGGGCTGAATGGACCTTAACTCCAGCCGCTTTATTATCAGTGACACGTCTCCCGTCTCCAGTCCCAGCAGCCACATCTGACCACTGAAAACCCCGCTGTTAGTCGTTATTCTAATCAAATCCAAATTTCCAGTACCGCTGGGTCGCCCATCCCGGGTTAAAGTTCGGTTGAAGTCCTTCAGAACCAAGTCTGAGGAAGCGAGACAGTCCTCAGTATTTGCGCTGTGTTCGATTCAGATAGCAGCGAGCTAGACAGCTAGTGCCGAAGGTGCTTGGCCTCTCATTCAGTAATCTGTGAGTTCATCCCCCTGTCATAATTTTACAAACATTCACGTAATGTTCAACAGTCCTTGTTAGTAATTTGCGCTTTTCTCTGTCTCTCTCTTGCGAACACGAACCTTTCCAGCAGCCAAAAACTTCTTGGTCCGTCAGAGTACGGCACTTACTTTCGCCAGTTGGAGCACACTTCAAATTAAAAGTCCCAGGTCTTTTGCGCTCGATAAATTTAAACGGTGCGTTGGAATGAAATGAAATTAGATGCAAAGCATTTGGAGTACTACTTGCTGTGTAAATGTAAGTAAGCATATTTAAAATAATTAGTCTTGCGAGTAGATTTTACTAAATAGAGGAAGAGACTTTAACAGGCTTTCCTACAATACGTTGCTTTTGACACGTGTTTCTAAAGATGGCAGCTTGCATGCATGCATAACTGCACAGTGCTTTTGGAGATCTTAATGTTACCACTAAATAACAAGGGGATTTTTACATTGCAGGTTTGTTCAGACAGTCTAAAGGTATATTAGAAATACATTTGTTTGGCATTGAACTGTCTTAAAAATATAGTCTGATTTTTAATGGTCCATTAGTTAACATATAAACATGTAAATTAACTTCATTTTTTTTGCTTAGTTGTAAATGCGTATGTATAAGGGGTGTTAGATGCGGTAGCTGGTCGCTATTGCGTTATTTATTTATTTTCATTGTCCTGATCTGAGGGAAATTAATTATTAAAAGTAGCAATTTACATTATACCATGGAAGAACACTGCTGACATTGATTTACTGAAAATTAATGTCACCTATTTTGAATGCAAAATGAAAAAATATTTAATTATATATATGTTACTTTGGCCTTTGATGTAGGACAAAATGACAGATGTTGCTCATGACACGACTGATCCAGCTGGTTCATTACCCAGCACAGAGCAAGAACCAGATAATGAGAAAAACCAAGAGAACCAGGCAGCAAAAGCAGCAGAAGGAGAGGGTGAAGCGGGTGGCGTGTATCGCTACATTAAAGGAGATCTCTTCACCTCAGAGATCTTTAAAGTTGAGATTCAGAACTTGCCCAAGTACATTGGTTTTAACGACCTGAAGAAGTTCCTCAACAAGCACGGGATCAATCCTCACAAAATCAAGCTGTTTAACAAACAGATGTTTGCTTTTGTCACTTTTAAGAATCAGGAAGAGAGGGACAAGGCCATGAAGGCAGTGCACGGCATGCAGTGGAAGAATAAAGTGCTGAGCGTACGGCTGGCTAAGCCCAAAGCTGATCCCATCCTCAAGAAGAGGAAACAAGAGGAGGAAGCAGAAGGTGGACAGCCTGGTGCAAAACGTGCTGCTGGTAGACAGGAGGGAGAGGAGGATGAAGAAGAGCCTCTCGATATCCAGATTGCCAATGCTGTGACACCCTTGTGGAACGTGCCTTATGAAGAGCAGCTGAAAAGGAAAGAGAGAGAAGTTGAAGGCGTCCTGCAAAAACTGACCAGGTATTTACTGATGGGTCTAGTGACATGTATAGACACACATATGTCATAGTAGTTTAGCAAAAGCTGGTTAGTAAAGTTTTCCTTCAATATAACTGTTCTCAGAGAAATTGGCAACAACAACAAAGCTATGCTTCCCTGGTTGTTTGTACAAAAAGAGAAGTACAACAAACTATGCTGCCCACTTGAGGCCATACGACCGTCACCTGTGCAGGTAAATCATCTGTGCTCACATAAATTATTCTAATCACAGTCACACTTTATGATATTTGTGATTTAATTAAAGTATGTGTAGGGCTGAATGAACTGAATTTGGGGAATTAAATGCGTGCAAACAAGAAATATATAGTTTAATACAGTCTGTGCAAATAGTATGATTGAATGTGATTTGTCGTTGTCTAATAAAGAATTTGTCTTGCAGACGGAGTACAGGAATAAGTGTGAGTTTGTGATTGGAGTGGGAGCAGATGGAGAGGATAAGACAGTGGGCTTTCGTTTAGGCAAGTATAAAGGAGGATCCTGTGCAGTAGTGAGTCCATCAGAAACCACCCACGTGTCTTCTGAGGCTAAGAGAGTTGTGCAGGGTTTCCAGAAGTTCATCAGGTAAATGAAATAATACTGCTGATTATTCCCAATTATGCCTTGAAGTCAAATGTGTTCTTCTTATTACAGGGGCAGCATTACTTATCAGCCATTCTTTATGTATTTAATTCTATTTGTTAAATGTTTTTGTATTGATATTCTGAATAGGACTACTCCATATGCAGTATACAGTCCAGAGACTTACGAGGGTCACTGGCGGCAGCTAACGGTCCGAACAAGCAGGATAAAGCAAACCATGGCCATGGTTTTCTTCAATCCACAGGTAAGAAGAGATTTATTCAGTGGTTATTTTTGTATGTCCCCATGGTTCTGTATTTTACAAACAGTGGAACTATTGTTACTGCTGGATGAAACATCACTTGTTTAAACAACCTAGAAACTTCAAGAAGAGGAAATTGAGGAACTTAAACAAAACCTGCGTCAGTATTTTACTGAAGGAGAAGGAAAAGAAAGTGCCATCACTTCGTTGTACTTTGTGAGAATGGGACAAAGGTAAGACCCTGAAGTGTGATGAATTTAGATTTTAGGTGACTTTAAATATTCTCTTTATTGATCTGCATCAACCCAGGACATCCGCAGGTACAGAGGACCTGCCATGTGAACACGTGACCGGAGAAGAATGGATTCACGAAGAGCTTCTCGGACTAAAATTCCGTATCTCTCCACACTCGTTCTTTCAGGTGAACCTCGTGACAATGAACTGTTACATAATGTCTTGAGAATTAATACTATGATACTTGATAAGCAATCATTACTATCTTGTATGCTATTCAGAATATTAGGTACAGGATAATAATGCTGCTGACCCTAGTGTCCTTTTGAAATGTTTATAGTATGATGATTTTTTGATACTCCCAGACAAACACCCCTGCTGCTGAGGTCCTGTACTCTGCTGTGGGGGAATGGGCACAGCTGGACCAGGACAGCACTGTGCTGGATGTGTGCTGTGGAACAGGAACCATCGGCATCTCACTGGCAAAGGTGCGGTATTTGCTTCTAAACTTTGAGTACGAACAGAGCAGCAAGGGAAACAATTGTGTGTGTGTTAACAGAGAGTGAAGAAAGTGATTGGCATAGAGTTGTGTCAGGAGGCAGTGGATGACGCCAAGGCTAACGCTGAAGCTAACGGTAGGCCACGATGGCATTATCATTGCCTTGTTTTTCTCTCTCCATCTCCCATGATATACTCACACTTCAAATGTACATTTTCAGGCTTGACCAATGTGGAATTCCACTGTGGAAAGGCTGAGGATGTGTTCCCCACTGTTCTTAATGCTGTTGTGTCCCCCAACGTCACCGCAATCGTCGATCCTCCGAGAGCAGGGCTACGTATGTACAGTACCCTTAAACGTAACCTTTGACTCGCAGACATGGTGTTTTGTTTTTAAGTTCTCTGCTCAAATATTCTCACTCTCACCAGATTCCAAAGTTATTCTAGCAATTAGAAGAGCAGAGCATCTCAAGAGACTCATCTACGTCGCCTGCAATGCCAAAGCAGCTATGAACAATTTTATTGAGTGAGTTTCTTATTTTCCTATTTAAGGTGAACCATAAATTACACATCAAATTCAGGATGGCAACTATTGGGAATTTACTATGGAAGCCTGTTTCCGCCACTGAATAATACTTTTTTTTTTTTCTTTTTATCCAACAACTTTTTTTTCTCAGAATTGCATGATACAAATTCTCAATTGCAATTATAAAGTTAGAATTAAGATATATAAATCTGCAATTGTACAAATATATTAGTCTTTTTTTCAGCTCACAATTGGACTTTATAACTTAATTACGAGTTTATATTTCACAAAAAATTGCAATTTTCCTTGTAACAGCAACTTCATGCAATTCTGACTTCACAGCTCATAATCACAAATTTCGCTCACAATTCTGAGAAAAAAAAGGTCATATCAGAATGGTTTAAGTAAAAAGTTAAAATATGAAAGAAATGCATGACATCAGCCAAAAGGGAAATCAGAGGCTTGTTATATTTTGTCTTGTTATAAAGGTTTAAGACAACATACCTTTTTAGGTTCAAAAGGCAAAAAACACAATGCTAAAAACAATTTCAGGTTCTCTATAAACTTTATACTAAAACTATATTCATGTCTTAAAGTCTCTGCAGAGCTGTTTCTAACCGTGTGCGAGGAGCCCCTTTCCGTCCAGTGAGAGCTATGGCTGTTGACCTCTTCCCTCAGACCATGCACTGTGAAACCATCCTGCTGTTTGAAAGAGTGGACTACAGCTCTGACACTCAGACCACAGAAAACTAAAGTTATCTTAAACTTTCTCTTCCGTTTAAACACTTTGACTCCAATTCAAATGTTCAACTGACTTGGTCAAAGTGCTCAAACCATGACCGTGTTTTTGTATAGGTTGCTTTTTCTCTTTGTTTGCATTAAAAACCACCCAGTAAAAACAGCACAAGACATCAGTTTCTGCTCATCAATTTATTTGCATAAACAAATCACTGTATCAGCGATTGTGTGTCACATGAAAGAATATTTTTTTAGGCAGCTTTACTTGCAGCTAAATAATTCGACATTATCCCTTCAATAATAGCAACTAAAAAGCACGCATTTCTTCACACAACTACCACACACTTGACAGGACAAGTCGTACACTCCAGACATTTATTGGGAAAGCATTCTCCTCAGTATGGCAGCAGCCTTTTGCTCATGGAAAACAGGAAAGTGCCTTCACAAATGCAGTGAACATTCAGAAGCACACAAACTAAAATACTAAATTCAATGACAGTGCACTGCAGTTTTTTTTTTTAGTCGCTGTCCCAAGAAAACCTGATTTCTCCCCCTCACTCAGTGTGCTAAACAGACTTCCTGTCAGATCTTCCTGTCATGTTTTAAGGCCAGACTTTTACCCCTCCCTCTCTTTCCCCCATTATAGTTTGAGGGGAAGTGGTGGTTTTCTTCCAACAGTGACTATATTTTAATCCAGCAGTTATTGCATTTTTTAATATTTTGTTCCATATACGTTTATATATATTTAATGAATAGCTATGCAGCAATGTTCTATAAAAATGCATAAGACTTAAAGCTTTGGTTCACACTGTTCTTCAAGCTATTAAAAATAACATGGTTTGATTTTCTTCGAGGTATGGAGTTAACACCTTTGCTTTTAGGTAGACTGCCTTATGAAATGATAAGGTTCAAACTTTTTAATACACCACCGTGATAACATCTGCACACAATCACCCACTGCAGCAAATGACCACAAAACCATACCGGAATAAAAATGTAAGAAACACAAAGCATTTCCCCCATTAAAATATCAATGCAAGAAAGCAAGCATTACTCCACAGCAAATACATAATGTATAGCATCACAAATGCAGTTCAAGTGAGGCGTTTCCTTTTTGAAACAAGGTACCATCAATAAAAAGGGGAAAAACTAAGGCAACATAACTTTTTTCCTACTAAAGATTGCCAAATGCCAACCAGCCCTCTAATGCAAAAGTTATACTATATCAGAGCATAATGAAATGTAACAATACCAAAAAAAGACAGCTTAACTAGCATCCTATCTCCCTGATGCCTTGTTCTTCACCTAACTACAGTACCTCAAACACTTGTGCTTGCGTTTTCTCTGCAGTGCTTTTTGAAAAAGTAGAGCAACTGGTCAAGATAACCATTGGTACACAACACTCCTTAATTAAAAGAAAAAACACAACGGCTGTTCTTTTCACACAAGCAAATAGTTCCAACGTAAGTGCATTTCTTAACAGCAGTTGGAAGTGTGCACGTGAAATGCTTTAGAAATACAACACTTAAATGCCTTACATGCTAATAAGAACTAGACGTGGCCACTGAAGAAAAACCAACACACTTTAAGCCATTATAAACCCTATTTTCCAGATAAAAGATCACGTGCACTGAATGAACAACTCTGCATGCCACAAAAGCAGACAAAAAAGGAACAAATCCCTGTAAAACGACGGTATCTGTTTAAACGTATCAGTTATTAGTACCGAGATACAGTCTGTCTCGGAAATTTGTGGTTCCACAGTGAATATGAAATTAATTTGCCATTTAAGAAGGGAAAAAGCAATATTTTTATTAACATCTAAAAAAGCCACAAACTTAAAAGCATTTGTAATACTTCACAAACATACGATTTCTTTTAATATAGGCATATTATTTTCAACGGCGGTCATATTTGTGCACTTTCAAGAGCAGAAATGAATCAGGAGGTATTCAATGCTTATTCTACCATCCCTTAGTGCATGTATGAGCTGAACCCATACATTATGAGCAACAATTTGATTGGGAATAGAGCTCAAAAATCTGATAAAAATGTAACTAGTATTGCCATTTTGCACTGCAAAGTAATGCATAAGTCAGTAATGGTACAATGACCTTTTGTTATACATCTATTACCACTGGACAATGCTATCACAATATGCTGGACGAGGGTTTGCTAAACATCAACAGTACACAGAGGTTCACTGCCAGGTTGAGCGGACTCCATTATAGTCATCTTCGGCTTCTTTCTAGCCTCCTCCTGTAAAAGAAAATAAGACCATGAGTGAATGCTAGAAAGCTTTAAGCTTTTTAGCTGTCAATTTACTGAATTTATTTTGGTCAGCTAAAAGCTTTTTTTAATCATCAGATAAGTTGAGTTGGCTAAAGTACAAGATTTGTCTGAAAGAGGTCCTATATTTGCAGCTGTACCCTTTCTGTAGCCAGCTTCATCATCTCTTCTCGTAGTTTGTTGAGGATGTGAAGATTTGGCTTGTTCTTTTTGGCATACTGCTGAAGCTCAATCACGCTCTTATCAGAGTTCTCCTGTAGATGACAAGAATCCAAGGTTATGAAAAACAAAAACAACTTTCTACTCATAAAATGCATATTTGCTTTTGAGAGAAAAAAAAGACTGCACCAACCTTCTTAACCATCTTGTTGCTTTCTCTGCCGTACATGCGCAGCAGCGAGCCCCAGTTCTTCACGTGAGGATGAAGCATCTGGAGAATCTTCTGTGATGCCAGCTGCTTTCCAACCCTTTTATTTTTACCTGCAGTCAACAGGGGTAGAATTACATTTCTGGCTTGAGATCAACCTGCCGAGTGGACAGTCACTTCTGAAGTATGGAATTGTGAATGCTCTAAATGAAGCATGGATACTCACACCAGCCGCGTACAGTGTGCTTCCCACATGTCATGACATATTCACTCTTTTGGTTCTTTCCTGGAATCACCTCAAACTTGATGCTGGTGTCACCCATGCCATGGTTTCTATAAAACAAACAGCACCAGATAAAAGATGTTTTTTTAAAGACCCATAGTTATATTGACATGTATTCCATGTGACAGACTATCAAAACATACCTCTTAAGGCACTCATGAAGGATCTGATATGGTGAGAGTAAACCTGCTTTATTGGTCAGCTCATACACCCTTGAATCTTCAATACTGATATGATTAAAATACTGTGGGATTTGATAAGTAAACATTCATAAGTACAACAAATAACAAAACTCTGATCAAAGATAAAAAGCAGTTATTTCAGCAGAGCTGTACCTCCAGTTCATCTCCCTCTATGGGCTTCTCCTCAGACGTCTGCTTCACAAAGTCAGGAATAAGAATCTCCAGTGTTGCTCGAGCTGTCAGAAAAAGAGGACCGTATACATCTTTATGTTCCCTGATAAAATGGTTTACAGCAATCTACATTTAAGAAACACATTCTTGCTAATATTAAGGACTCTGATAAAGATGAGGGAAGATGTACCAGCTTTATTCTTGGCAAGTTTTTTACTACTTGCTGTTCCTGTGCCATATGTAACACCGTCTATAATGACTGAGGCTCCGAAGGGTTCACTTGGGTTTTCTGGGTGAACAAAATCATATCATTACATAAATTATTATTGTATTAATGCGATTTAATCTAGTTTAGACAGCACTGTTAGTTACATAAAGCCCAAAATATCTTCAACGAGGAGGTCAAACTTGATCCCGGAGGGCCAGTGCCCTGCAGAGTTTAGCTACAACTTGTGTCAACACACCTACCTGGAAGTTTCAAGTATACCTAGTAAGACCTTGATTAGCTGCTTAAGGTGTTCCACTTGATTAGGGATGGAGCTAAACTCTTCAGGACACCGGCCAGAATCAAACCTGGTGACCAAACCATTTGGCATGGCCAAGATTGACTGCCTTCACAACAGCGTAACACATTTTAAGTACATTGATAAAATCACATCCCGTTTTTTTTGCCAAGCGAGCTTATTAGCATAACTGTTAATGCTACTGCAGACATGGCACACAAATAACACAACGCATGCTTATTACTGGCTACTTTCATAGCTTCAAACTGTTTTTCAATTACAGTTTTAGTCTTCTGTATTATGCTACTCACCACATTCAAAAAAGTTGTAAACTGGTCGCACTTTGAGAACTCTTTGCATATACTCGTGCAAAATGCACACTTCGGATTTCCCATTGGGGTTGATGACAAACTCTGAAATATAAATACGGTCAGTCTTGTTAAAAATGCTACATGTTGTGTATACTGTAAAGTTAATTAATGCAATGATTCATAAACGATTACCTTTCTTTGTGGGGGCGTCTTGTACAGACAGTGTGATGAGCTTCTGATTGGCTGGTAGGATGGGCCTTTCAGACTCTGCCTGCTTCCTCTTCATGTCCCTGTTGAACTGTCTGCGCTCAGCCCATGTGCGAAACTTCTTAACCGTCACTTGCTCAAAATCAAAGCACTTCTCTAGGTAGCTTCTAAAATCCTCGATTTCTGGGATGCAAGTCATGAGAAAATTTTTCACAAACCATGTGGATTTAAAATAGTGCTGAATATGAGAAATTAGGACCTCATCCTCTTACCAACAGACTCATCTTTGCAGACCTCCACCTTGGCTTTAACCTGGCCCAGGGCTCCCTGTGCAGTATCATTGGCCTGGATCTCCTTCCCCTCTGAAGATCCTCCTGGCTCCATGAGGTCAAGATCTGGATCTTCTGACGTTGGTCTGTCGGTGAGCTCTTCAGTGGCAGTAGAGTCAGGTTCATCGACTTTCTCCAATGAGACTCCTTCCTCACCGGATTTCACTGGAGACACCTCTGCTGTTGGAGTCACCTCTCCATTCTGCTCCCTTTCTTCTTGTTCCTTCATTTTCTTATAGTGCAAGCAGGGAATGCTACTGGTTGGAGGGTCATGTTTCTGAAGGGGGAAATGCATAGAATATATGGATGAGATACATATGAAATAGGGGTGTAACGATACGCGTATCGTGTATCGAACGATTCATGGTCATTTTCCAAATCATAGTGATCATCCCTATCGCTTTGCTAGTGGGGACTTAAGAAAGGAGTGCACGTGCGTGTCATTATTTAGTCATTTGGAATGCACTTGTCAAGTGGAGCGATGTAATTTCCTCATTATCTTCAGAATCTGCCGAAGCACACCCCAAAGTTCATTATCACAGGAACATCCCAGCTGAAGATAATGAGGAAATCACATCGCTCCGCTTGTTGCATTCTAAACAACTAAATAATGACAAGCACGTGCACTACTCTCTCAAGTCTCCACATACAAATGATCACTTTGATGATTTGGAAAATGACCATGAATCGTACGATACGCGAATCGTTACACCCCTAGTGTGTATATACATATATATGTTTTACCTATAAATGAGGTAATTTAGGGGTTTAATTTTTTTTAATAAAGTACCCCTACCGTGGGATGTATTTATTCATGATGGCATAGAAGCAGTTGTAGAGGTCTTTGCGGGACAGTTGTAAGCCCAGGAGTGGTTTGAGGATGTGTGGCCAACTAAGATCTGGAGTAAAGGTGACATTTCTTGATTTGCAGTAAAAGGTGATCACTGACTCCACATCTGATACCAGGTCCCGTCCTTCCTCTGCTGGTAACCCTAGCTCCTCTATATGCAAAAAAAAAAAAAAGCATCATAATATAAAAAAAAAAGAAAAAAAATCCCACTGTTTCATGTTCATATTGTTTTCCAGTATATTGTTTGAGATAATCACATTGTACAGAAGAATGTCTGAGATTCATCATGACTTGGAAAGCATCCTTCCAAGATAGTTTTGGTGGTTTTATTAACTTGCAAGATCATGTAATAGTAACCATTTTTGTCTTAGAGAAAAGTATGAAGCTCAATTGAGTGTACATTCATTTCAAAATTGTCATAAGCATTATTTCTTTTAAGTGTATAAACTTACTTTAAATGAAAGCTGGCAGTTCGCATTTGAGCTTTGAAAGGGGCTGATGACAACACTATACGCCATGGCTTTTGTACAAATAGTAGCAATATGCCCGATGCCCTGTTCCTGTCATGTCAGCTATTTTTACAAAAAGAGTGAGGTGGAAAAACTAACTAATTAAATGTACACAGTACATTCTAAAAATAAATAAGTCACAATGAAACTTTAATAGCGGCTTTCATTCTGTATAGTGAAAATATTTGAGTGAAACAGATCATAAAGCAGGCGATTTTGAGATGTGCTCGTTGTACACAAAAATGAATGAGAGTTTGTAGTCAATTGTGAAGGGATGGTCAAAGTAGATTACATGACTGTCAAAATCATCATGTGAGATTAGTAGTTTTCCCTGGAAAACTGATTTATATGGTATTTTATGATGATTTGTATGCGACAAAAAAATACATACATGAATAATGTCTGTATGTAATGCCTTGCATAAAAGTTAATTTCATGGGGAAAAAAATTCCAAAGCCTCTAAATAAAAATGTCTAAATGCATCACAAATTACATCAAAATTATTTGTTTAACAGATAAGGAAGGTACTCCTGATCCAAAGGTAATCTGCTAGTTTAGTTCCAAGACATGTTTCATAATTAAACTTATACCTGCAGAAAAAGTGCCTTAAATTAAAGTACACAAATGGAAAGTCCTGCCAACAGTGTGTGTGGAATGCGCAATCCGTCACAGGATGTTTTGAATAACCAGTAGGCTTATAACTACACGTTTGTAGAACTGATATTCTATGAAGTTGTAGTGCTTCACTTCACATAAATGGCATAATGAAAATGAGGTGAGGTGTGCAAAGGTTATTCACCAATGATCTGCTGACTGCGGCTGTGAATGAGCGTCTGTTCTGGTAGGTCCAAAGCCCCATCCCATGAGGACAGATTATCTCCTTTACCAGACACGTTCAAAGCAATCTGTTAACACAGACACGTTCAACATCAGAGACAGAAACTAAAAGGTAGGGGAAAATTAAGAGGGGAAAGAATGGGGAAGGGAACACAATGAAAGCAACTGCAGCTTCTCCGGAAGTACACTGTGTGATATAGGCTAATGCCGTTTCCATGGGTTGTACGTTTAAAAGGTCCTGTCCTACACTTTAAGTCTACTACGGTTTCCTTAATGGCCATCTAATCGATACAGTGGCTCTCTAAAGCCCTTTGGGACCCCTTGACTCTACAGGAAACCCTTTAAAACAAAGCTCTGCATGGATCTCTTATGCATTCAGTCATGAGCATAAACGCTTTTCCTGTCTCTCTCATCAACACAGAGCACGTACAATCTTTTCAAAGCTTTTTTATAATCCAGAAAGTCAATATTTCCATATGATGCTACACTGACTGACATTGACTGATTAGTCAAGCCATTTTATGTTCAAACACACTTACCCCCAGTTTCACAGACAAGGCTTAAGCTAGTCCCAGATTAAATTGCATGTTTGAAAGATGAAAATATCTTAAAACATGTCAGTATCATTGTTCTGTGTTAAGATGCACACCTGTAATATTTTCTTAAAAGGCATTTTTGTAAAAGGTGCTTAAATATCTTAATTTAACTAATGCCTAGTCCTGGCTTAAGCTAAGTCCAGTTTGTGAAACCGGGCCATAGTATACTTACCATCCATAACTTGGCCCGCTGTTGTGGGGGTAGGTTTCGGACCTGGATAATGCTATCCTGGTTACTGTCCAGATCACATTCTGCTGAGTCAAGAGCGTCAGCCAGATCATGAGTCCTTTAAAAAAAATACACAATAAACGACACTACATTTAAAAGAAGTCAATTCTATGCAGATTCTAACCTTATGCAAAATGTTTGCTTTACCTACACAGAACTACGAAACACAGTATTATTTATTTAACAGTAAATTATATTAACAGTACATTGTTCTATTAAAGATAAGTCTCATTTTCACCAAGGCCGTGTGCATTTAATTTTATTGTGATATAGTTTTAATATTTTTTTTAAGCAAAATGCAATTTACTCTCTCATGGCAAACTGAATTTTCAGTAGCCATTTTTTAATTCTTCACTGTCACAATATCACTCTAATATGCTGAACTGTGGCTAAAGCAACATTGCTCTTCCTAATCGATATTAAAAACAGCAGTGCTGCTTAACATTTTTGAGTAAAAAAACAAAACAGTTTTTTTAGGATGAATGATTTTTGATGAATAGAGTTCAATGACAGCATTTATAATGTCACATTATAGATAAATCTATTTACTTTTGATCAGTGCACACTTACTGAATAGTCAATACTCATCTGACCTAAAATATTTTAATGGTAGTGTACATTAAAATGATAAATTATGTTAATATAAAGTGAACAAATGTTAATTTACAATAATTAAGAAGAATTAAGAAAGAATAAATTATGTGTAAGTGCAGATTATATCGATGTTGAAGAAATTTAGTAAATAAAGAACTAAATAATATTTTAAATAAAAATAAACTTAATACAAGTAGCATAACATACTAGAATGCAAAAATCTATCTGAACAGTCAATACCATAAAACGCAAAGTGTGTATTTTACATGTGAATGATTTTTATCATGAAAATAAAAATCTGTCACTGCATTTTGTGCATAAACGATTACAAAAAACAGCTGAGGCAGACACCATAAAGCATCCAGTGTCAACAGACATGAATCATTTATGAGCAATATGTCAAGAAGCTATACAGAAATTAATATTGCCACAACAAATAAAATGTGTTTGCTCACACCAGGTGACATGGCTGTGCAATGAACAAGCATTATTGAAAACTCAAGTGCAATATTCAGCCAAAAGGGCACAGCTTGAGCAGGCACTGTTCTTCAGCACGCACTCTCCTCCAGGATGTCTCACAAACTCAAACAGTCTAGACACTAGCAAAATAAGCTAAAACGTGGCATGAAAAAAAACACTCGACTTGCACTTAATTGCATTTTTAGCCGAGGTAAAACAGAAAAGAATCCTACGAGGTCTCTTTACTATCCGCTATACCACCATGAATAAAACAAAAAATATATAAAACCCTCACACACACAAGCAATTCCGCAGAAAACAACTGTTCTGGAGCCACTCACTAATCCATCAATCATTCAAACAAACAGAAAATGCTCTAATTCGTTCATAAACAAAGCTGCTGCTAACACAAATGGCAAATTATTATTATTATTTTTTTTTTATAGCAATTAACTATTACAAAACCCCATACCTTTAATGTGTATAAAGAAACTGTTGTCTTCTCGCTTTTATTTATTCGTTTAGTAATTAATTTTGTATATAACACTCTCATTTCTAAAATTCTGTGATCCACCCTGACATTTATTTACATCAATGAATTTGAAAAAAACCCATATTGTAATACCAACTGAGCTGATGATCGATGATTATATAATGTCATTCTAAATTCCTGACATACTCTTAGAAAATAAGATAAAACCTGTCAAACTGCCAACCATACCTAAAATTCCTAACTGGGGTGAGAAAAATGCAAGTTGCCATATCCAGATATTTTGGCTTAATAATGATATAAGAATTAGTACTGTCAAACTATTACTCTTTACTATTTTCTTTACATAATTTATTTGCATTGTATGAGGTGTTTTTAATATAAACATAAATATACAGCATAAACACATTATGTAAAGAATACTTTTATTTTGGATGCGCTTCATCACGATTAATCGTTTGACTGAGCAAACATATTATCTCTTTTACTTGTATTTTTTATTTTTTAAGGTAAAACAGGAGCTAAAAAATATGTAAAGCGCTATCTGAGGTAATGGACTTTGATATTACAGACTGATATATACGTCACCTTATCTCACTTTATCTCTCCAACAGGATCATTTGTCTTTATGGTCAATTTCAGCAAAAACAGGAAGGTCCATATTCAGCAGAAGAGGAAGAGGACACAAATGCCTACAAAAAGAGGTGTGTCTTGTGATGTTTAAGTGTGAACCTCTTCCGCTTGTAGAACTACTACTAAACTAAAAAAAACTAGGATTAAAACTATTTTTGCCAAACTTATAAAAAACAATAATGGCATTGGTTGTTTATAAGAAGGAAAAAAAGAAGAAGAATAAAAAAGTGTTTAGCAGATAAAAGCCAGTTACAAATGGTAACAAACACATGGCTGTGTATACGGATTAAAAATACTTTTCTGAATAGTTCTGTTGTATTTCCATGCCAAAATATTCATAAACAAAGCACCAACAGATGACGTCAATAAGTTGTCAGTTTAGTTGGGCTGTTAAAAGAAAACATACTTATCCATTCCTCAAGCATTTTTAACCAAGGAGGAGTCTCTGATAATACCTTCCTGTACAAGACATCACTGGAACTGTCCTCCGAGGAATCAAAGAGTATTACAATACTCTTAGCGTTAGCGTTTTGTAATCACAGTAAAGTAATCCACCATTCAATTTTGTCATTATTTCGAGTACAACTCACAAGTGAGTAACGTTAATGCTGTTCCAGTCTAAATGTTACGTGATCTCAGAGTTTCAGAAAACCACCGTTACTCTTAAAGACGTCTTGCACAGCTAAAAAGAATAATTCACACTTTTAACAAAGACAGCGAAGCTTAAACACGAACCATATGTTACTATATTAGTGGGGGAAAACTTGGCCATAGTGAACTGGTAAACTAAGATTGTGATGATTATGATACAACTCTATTGTGTGCCAAGCTACGCTACCGTCTAGTAAAGGTAGTTTTAACAACAAACTTCTAAGAATACACGACGTCGTTCAATCGCTTAAAGTGCGCATTAAACAGCGGGTAAAATGAATAAAATGCCAGTGTCAAACTGCTGAGAAGGTCTGGAAAACAGCTGGAGTCTCCAAACAATACACTGGCTGCTTTGGCTAGTCAGACTAGCTGTTTAGCACAGCATCGCTGTCTACCTGCCACTAAAACGGCAGTCGTGAAAGACTACAACATTAATAGTATTTCTTTAACAGACTTTAAGTTCCAATAACAATATCAGTCTGGGAATCGGGAAGCCTTCTGAGGTAAATTTGATCAGTTGTGTTTTCTTACCAGCTGCCTTCAAGTACTTCCCCTACAGCATCCGCCATTGCTGTGGTGACGGTCCACGTCAAACTGTGTCGTAAATACCAGCGTCTTGTCGCGATGACCTATGCCTACCACACGCACGCACGCTCTAGCGCACGTCTAGACGCGACGTAGAACGTGATAATCAGCGGAACCGTGCATTCTACAAAAGCGAGATTTTATCTTAATAAATAAAAGAACAAGCGCTCTAAATCCAATAGGTTTCTACATGGTATGACACTTGTTGTCTTCCTTCAAAATAAATCAATCGTTTATTTTTTGGTTTGCATGTAGCCACTTGCTGAAGAATTTCTTCTGAGATTAACGTTAACGTTAATTGTAAATAGGCATATGGCTAATTATATGTATGAATTGTGTGATGTATGTAATTTGTAATGAGTTATTAAATAAATACATTTTACGACTTCTCGATGAATCTAGAGTTTTTAATCAGCCTAATAAAAGTCGTGTTCCACGTGGTGAGCGTCATGTCTTGGCAATATCACTTCGACCTGTATATACACAGGTCACAGAAGTAGGCTATTCAGTGTCTCTGGTCATCGTCATTTTACTTTCATAATTATTAAAACATTGAAACACTGACTTCCAGAACTATTTGTATTTATTGTATTAATTAAGAACAATGCACATTCATATTGAATATATATAAATGTGGCAGTCTAAGGCAAAAGAACCAGTTTTAATTTGCTGTCTCTTGGATGTGGTGGTCATGCATTTTGCTAAAAAGCACATTAATTAACATTAAATAAAAGCAAATACAATTGAAAGTTATTTGCATCAAAACACAAAACAATGTTTTCTTTATGGATAATTGTGAGCAACTCATTTCTTTATTTGATATTATCATACATTAATATTACACGGGTAAACATTACCAACATCACATTTTCCCCTATTTTTACTTGAGGCGTTTTTAATTAATTTTTTTGCACAGCTACTTTCAACAGATCAAGCACAACACATTAATTTGAACCTTTAGGTGGTGCCCCTTAGCTTGCATTTGTAAAGTGTATTTTAAACAATCAGTTATTATCTTCAAACATGCAGCAGCCTTGAATGATTTGTTCCCTCAAAATTGGTCTGTAAATTCATTACTACCAATTGATCAGACTAGAAACAGAAATAATCAAACATATGTAAACATTTACATATTAGGCAATGCTTAATAATCAATGTATACATGCATACAGGGAAATTATCACATCCAAGTGTTTGTAAACTATTAGTAATGGTCAGATTAAAGGCCAAGTTCAGTACCATGTTACACATTCAGTCAACAATGGTTTAAAAATAGAGCTACATTAAGAAAAAATGTCTCAATTCATATTTGAAAGACAGTAATGCAACTTTGTTTTTGTTGATGTCATAAAACAAACTTAAAGCATGTAAACAACATATAATGAATTTCCTTTCAAAAGATGGATATATGAATGTAAATAGAGAAGTAGTTATGGCTGCAGTAGTCAACAAAAAAAAGATTACTGCTTTATTAAATATGGGCAAGAACAATACCATTTTTAAATTAAATTAATAGGGATTTATAGCACTAGCAAGCTTGAGTGAGTATATATACATTACTAGCTTGGATTCTATAGAACAGTCCTCCATATACACAAATATACAGTGTGTATTTAAGGGCTTGCCACTTTGACTTTAAAAGTAACTTAATGTATCAAGACTACAAATGAATGCATATTTTGAACAAAAGACCAGGGAGTAAGAACTTAGTTGCTAAATGTAGCTGTTTCTTTTATTTTCTTGCATTAAGATTTATAAAGAAGGGAGCCATTCTTCAAAAGTACACCTCAATGACATTTTTATTTCAAAGAAAAACTAAACAAAACCAGATATGTGCAATTTGGAAGATAAAATTATAGGAATGTAATTTTGGTGATTCATGTTTTTTCTAGGTTCAATCATGCTCTTGCACAAAAATGAAACGTTGTTTCTCACAGCTACGCTTTCAACATTTAACACTTTAGTGCCTTAGTTTAAAGAGATGGGCAAGACTATTTCACAGCAAAATTCTTGTACAGGGCTTTAAGTTAGTTATACTATTTTATTTTGTTAATAGGCTGAATATCTTCTAATTTGTATTAACATTTATTATTAAATGCAGCACAGAATGTAAAAAAATTATAATCCCAAAACTCAAGGTAAAAATAAACACAAAAATGAATAACTGTATTTCCAAATCTTGCATTTAACCTCAATATAATCCCCTTCTTATAAACTGTATCATCACAGTAGCAACACATCAAGAACAGATTTATAACACAAAAACATCTCAACTAAAACTTTAATCCTTCACTTCCCATACAACAAAGAATGTAAATATGGTGGCTAGGATGTGACAGTGAAAGGACAAAACTGGAGCACATTACAGCATCAATAATGCAGTCCTGCTGATGGTATACACTGGTATAAACTTGCTTAATCTGGTGTCTTGGATGAAAAGAAAAAAAAAGAAAGAAGTACTGATTAAGGACCCCAATGTCCATAGCTGACCATTAAATTAAAATTATATAATCAAAAAGATTCATATTTGTCACACCAATTGGCAGGGGAGGCTGAACGGGAACAAATGAGTACTGTTGCGAAATAGCCTAAGCCATACTCAACGAAGTAGTATGTGAGCTATGCCACTGATGATCTGATATCAAACAAAGCAGCCATCAGTCTTTTTCACTAGCTTTTTGCTTTATCTTGTTTCATTTTGCTGCTGCTCCTCCACCATTTTCTGTGCCACCTTCCAGTACTCAAATAACAATTGGTGTAAACACGTGGAAGCAGAATCTGTCCAGCCTTCCTTTTCATTTATAATTATCTTATAATGTAGTACAAAAAAAAATGGGTTATGGGATGTGTACTGTGGCCCGGCAGTAGTGAGTGGCAAAAGGAGGCAAGAGTTATAGCGTAGGAGGCTTGAGCCCGTACTTCTTGGCCACCTCTGTCTGGGCATAAGCAGCATCACAGAGGGAGTAGAGATGGGCCATCTCCATCTCAGATTTGGCCAAGTTGATGGCCTTGTTGAACATGTCTATAGCCTTGTCCAGATTGCCTCTGTGGGGAAAAAAATGTTAAATGTTTTTTGTCTTTTTTTAGTTTTGTCTTAAACTAAAATTAAAAAGGTTGTGATAGCCACATAAATGTTTCCATGTAATCAATGACTTACAAATTAGGAATAGAAAAAAATGGGAGGAAATGTAACATCACAAACCTTTGGACCTCAATAGTTCCCATGGTTTCATAAGCAAAGTCACATTTATTGTCAATTTCAATGGCTTTGCTAATGAGTTCAAGGCCCATTTCCAGATCCTGTTTCCACTGAAGCTGCAACAGCCTGCAAAAAGAAACACAACTGATAAGTATTTACTTAATTTAATTAAAAGAATTCTGTAATTACAAAAAAGAAAACAAAACAAA
Organism: Enteromius thamalakanensis; assembly: GCA_032357475.1. Taxonomy (NCBI): domain Eukaryota; kingdom Metazoa; phylum Chordata; class Actinopteri; order Cypriniformes; family Cyprinidae; genus Enteromius; species Enteromius thamalakanensis. The sequence goes on from JAUCMT010000114.1 coordinate 10,735,792, forward strand.
ACACAAAACTAACCCTTTGTGGACATATGTTGTGGCATTGTCTGGCTCTAGTTCAATACATTTGTCATACATCTCATCTGCCTTACCAAACTGTTGCTGGTCTGTTAGTGCCTATCACCAAAAATAAAAAGCAGGCAATGCATCATAGTTAAGTAAAGCATAATTTTATACATGGTTTTAAGCAGTAAGTGAGCAATACCTGTGCATACAAAGCATAGCCCTCAGCACACTTTGGAAACCTCCTAATGACATCTTCAAAACCATCCATGGCTTTCTGAACCTGGGATGGGTTGTTTCCAGTGTAGGCCTGCCGGTACTACGAGGAAAAAAGCCAATAACATTCACATTTTTACAATGAGTAAGAATGTAGAATTTGTCATATCAGGTTTCTCTAGTTGAATGTCAGTAGTAGACCGCATGCATTCAAACAGCTTCAAAAAAAGTAGAAGCAAAAAGGTGCAAGCAGTGCCATGGTACTTACCAATGCAAAACACTTCTGGGCCTGGGCTAGTGCAGAATCTGGTCGAAGCTTTATACACTCATCAAAATCTCCCACAGCCTCCTCTACCTGATCCAGCAGAATCTTCAACTGAGAAATAAGAATAGTACTTAAAAGTAGATCCAGAGATCTAGAGTGTGGCCTAATTTCTCAATAGTGCGACTAAACAAAGTCTGGGGAAAAATTACCCGCGACGCTCAAACTTTGTTTCCGTAGTTCAACAAAAGACACACAGTAATGGCGGGACGTCTGGTGTAGACACGACAAAAGAGAGGCGAGTATAGGCCCAATAACCAGAGTGGATGTAGCCGCGAATTATGAGAGAAGATGAAAATAACTTATTTGTTAAGAATGGTAAGTTTAGATCCTAATTCTTCAGTCTGAGAATTATTGAATTACTGTCTGAGAAGCACTAACACTTTTACCTTTCTTGTAGAATTGTGCTTCAATTAAAAAAAACTTTAGTTAGTCTAGAGCCCTGTATAGGGTGTCAAGACAGTTACACAATATTGATGGATTAATTACCAGTTGTTAGGGAAGGTTGCAGAGCAGGGAAGCAAACTAAGAATGAACGATAGTAAATGAAAGTGGGCGTTGTAAATTCCATGTAGCTGCTCTAGTGTATAAACACTGTAAGGTAAACTGGTGAATGCCATCTAAAAAATGTTCAAGACAGAAACAATCCATAATGCCCAGTAGCACATCTAAGTCAATCACTTACTTCACTTCTTGTAATTAAGCCAAGAATATACAGTGTTTTAATCTTATATTAGTAGATTTCTATGAAAAAAAAATATTTATGTGATATAAATTTGCAGGTTAAAGTTCCCCAAAATGTACATGAACATGTGTAAATGAAAGTCACTGGAACAAAATGTTGTTTGACTTCTCATTTAAGAATAGAAAAGAGGTGACCGACTAAACGAGTGAGACAGATCATTTAAAATAAAACTTTTTTTTTGCCTCTGCAAATGATTAAATATTTAAGTTTAATAGAACATAAAAAAACAAAATGTCACTCAATTAGCATGGATTAGATCTACGTCTAAATTTGGAACTTCAATGCACACAGCTCACAACATCTCCTGTACCGAGAACATAAAGCAGGCCTTTCAGAATTTATTTTTGAGGTGACAAGTTCATTAACTCGGCAGGGCCATGAACTCAGCAGGGATTTGAGTTGCTACTGCAATGGCACCTTATTCTTCAAAAACTGAAAATATTAAATATTGAGAGCTTTCTACATAAGAGCTTCTTTTTCTCTAGATGAAAATTCTAACATGTTTGCAAAGTCATACCTGTCCCCTGTGATGGTAGACATCTGCATTACCGGGGTCGATCTCTGCAGCCATGTTGAAGTCTTGCGTGGAAAGCTGGGGCTGCTGCTGCTGCATGTACATGCTTCCACGTTTAATGAGTGCATTAGCACGTAACTGAAATAGATCAGAAAGATGCTTTAACTCCAATAGTATCAACAAGGCTCTTCACTTGAAAGATGTTGGCAGTAAGAGAAGGCTTCTTCTGATCCTAATCCCATTACCTTGACACTGGCATCATCCATGTTGATGACACGGTCGAGATCAGGCTGTGCAGCAGTAGCGTTGCCTATCAGTAGGTAGAAGGTAGCTCTTAGTAGAAGAGCTTCAGCTGTGTACCTGCCTCCAGACTCTATCTCCTTTGTGCACTCACTAATGATCTTATCGTAGTTCTCCTCTTCCATATACTGCTTAGCCTTTAGGTAGCCTGAGCTGAGGAAACAGTAATTGAGTACTGTAGTTTATTAACAAATGAGAAAGAAAAACACTATTAAACAGTAGCAAAAATAAACTAATTTTCCACTTTGTTTTTGCACTTTTAAATTAGACAATTTTCTTGAATAACATTTATGAATAAGCTATTCATTCTTCTCTACTGATCATAGGGAGCTGGTACATTATCTATGGAAAGTCAAAGTGAAGGCAAATGACTTTAAACCAGGTTTGCGATTGTAGACTATTGGCTTGTAGCAAGTAAATGAACTGTTCACTTTCGACATTTCACTCGTACTGTGTCTTGCTAGACGCTATGGGGAAAACTCCTTTTTTCCCCCTAACTGAAGCCTATATAAAAAGCAGTTTTATTTACTAAAACTGCCCGGTGGTCTGGCTTATGGGTTTTATTTCATATACAGAGTTTTTTCTCACTGTTTGACCGCTAAGTCGTTCAAAAGGGGATAACCTGTTTATGATGACATATATCACTGTCTAAATACCCAGCCGCGTC
>JAUCMT010000114.1:10750309-10793985 GCA_032357475.1 Enteromius thamalakanensis
GTGACCTGGTTGTCTATCAGAGGTAAAAAATTATATAAATACTGTTCAGTTTCTCACAACAATCAATCGTTTCGTGTTTTAAGACATCAATGTATCGTCACGTGACGGCTTTCTCAACAACCACGGGGCATTATGAGTACCGGGTGATGTCCTTCGGCCTGGCCAATAGTCCAATAGAACAACCTTTTTCGAGACATGTTGAATCGTCTGGTGGTAGTATGCATCGATGACATATTGATTTACTCGGAAGACTTTACTTCCAGCACGTCCGCACCATCTTAAAAAGGCTCATTCAACACCAGTTATATACCAAGCTACAAAAGTATGAGTTTCACCAAACACGCATTGCTTACCTGGGATACATCATCAGTGAAGAGGGAGTGACAATGGACGAGCAAAGTCAGAGGCTTTCATCGCTTCATCAGAGGCTTCAGTCAACTAGCCGGCCCTCTAACCTCTATGACCCGCAAAGGTTCCAATGTTCTTGGGACCAGGCCTTTCAAGCACTCAAAGAACGATTCACAACAGCGCCTATCCTACGTCACCCTGAGCCAGAACAGGAATTCATTTGTGGAGGTCGACGCTTCTAATTCGGGAGTAGGAGCAGTGCTCTCTCAGCTCCAAGGCAGTCCACCCAAAATGCATCCCTGCGCGTAATACTTGCCCAAGTTGACCTCAGCGGAGCAGAATTACAATGTGGGAGACAAGGAACTTCTTGCTATGAAATGTGCACTTGAAGAATGGAGGCACTGGCTCGAAGGCTCTTAACTCCCGTTTCTGGTACGGACCACCGCAACCTAGAATACATTCAGTCAGATAAGCACCTAAACTCCAGACAGGCCAGGTGGGCCTTATTCTTCACTCGATTTAATTTTAAGGTCACCTACCGCCCAGGTACGAAGAATTGTAAAGCAGATGCCCTCTTCAGGCAGTACTAAGTACCTACCCCAGACAGTGAACCAGAATGCATCATCCCACCTACCTGCATTAGGGCTCCTGTGTGCTGGGACATCAAGGCGGAGATAGCTGAGGCAGAGATCCATGAGCCTGTGTCTCCAGATTGCCCACCTGGAAGAGAATGCGTACCTGAGATCTTACGCACCAGGGTAATGCATCACGTCCACGACACTCCTAGCTCAGGTCATCCAATAATCCAGGCAACACATGAACTTATCAATAACCGATTTTGGTGGCCATCACTTACCCCGGACGTCACCCAATTTGTCCAACGGTGCAACATTTGTAACAACACCAATTCTAAGATCTGAGGATTCTGAGTCTCAAGCATCACAAAGACGAATAACTAAATCACAGATTCCTAATTTTTTTATTGCATTTTATATGCCCCAATCTTTTTGGAATTGAGGTTGTAAAATAACTTCATTTCAATTCTTTTAGGAATCTCTTTATTCCTAAAGTCTGAACAAAGCATGTTGGTAACATAATGGTACTCAAATCAATTTATCTTAATTACAGTTTTCTGAGTAGCAAAGGCATAGTTCACAAATAGCATAAATAATAAATTGATGTAAATTAAAGTTAACTAAAAATGTTAATTTAGGTTTTACAGTGAGGTACCTTCTTTGTGGTGTTATGTGTACATATGTCATATGACATATGTCAAATGTCTTTAAAGCTTTGAATAAAAAAATACAAATAAAATTGCAGTAATTTGCTATACAATAAGATCTAAAACAGGTTTTAAAAGCATATTTCAATGATTCCAGATTTACCTGATTGGCCTCATCTTTTATGAAGTCCAGGAGTTGAGTGTAATCACCTTGGGCAATGCATATATGACCAGCATTCATAAAGAGCTCATGGTCCTCTGGTTTAAAGTCATCAGTTGTTCTCTAAAAATGTGGACAGAGTCATTGTCTAAAATTTTGTACACACAAAAAAGAGCATACTTTAAATCTGGCACAATGTAGAAACCATTCACAGCATAATACCTTGTGGTTATGTCATTTACAGTTATTGTCATGCACAATATCATATGCATGCTTATAAGTTTAGCAAAGTTTATAACAAATTCACATTCTAGAAACATAAAAACAAATTGCAAACAAATATAATGCAGAGTTTTCTGTTTTCTTACCCATCTTTGAATCACACCCTCTAGTTGATTTGCTGCCATTTTCAGAGCTGGTCTTTTCAAAAACAATCCATACAACTGACAATTCAAGGTCAGGATTATAAGCAAGACTTTTTTGTCTAGGATCTGGATGACATCTGCGATAAAATTTCAGCACAAAAGAAAACAGCCGCTAGGTTTATAACACAGGTCAGGTTGTTTGAAAAGAATCGAGCAGGAGGCAATCTGACAAGGGACCATTGTAAACCTCTTAGTAAGCATTGCAGCTGAGTGTCTGCTAATAGGATTAAGACAGACCAATCTGAAATAGATGGGACAAGACAGAAATCTCTCGAATGCCCTAGAAAAGACTCATGGGTGTTTTGATTATAATTTACAGTGAATTAATATTTACTCAGTCAAATTCTGTTTGTTCAAATTACTTTAAGAGGCACAGTCTATGTATAATTAATTAAACACTTTGCCATCACTAGATGAGACTGATTGGTAGGATCATACAGATAACCACGCGGACTCACAATAACCTTCTCAAATGAGTCCTGACTTAATTTAAACATGTCATGCCATGGAAATACTGAAAGCACATCAGAAATTGCTTAGTAATCTTTGGCAAGCATGTGTGTACTGTCCATATTAAGTCCAGTATTGCTCCAACGGACATGTAATCTGATATGGGCAATGTCTCTGACTTCCTATATGGATAACTATTGTAGACCCTGATTTCAGGTGTATGGAGACAAACCAGGTTTGAGCAATAGGATTTAAAGCAGCAGCTGCGAAGTTTGCTCTGTCTATTACAGTGTGGTGAAATGCTTTAACAAAAGGCACAATGTAAATATAACAGGAAAGGACAGGCTGGTTGCATGCTAGCTTCAGATTTGCCCGTGGCTAATTGAAGACTGCTGATTTAGTGTTTTGACAGTGAGCAGACTGTGTGTAATAAAAGTCGGGCTTGAAAAAAAGATCTCTCACTGTATGTTGACAGACAAACAGGTTTGTTGTTTTTGCATGGCCGGCCCATGTCCTTTAGACTCATAGTAGTTTCACAAGGTGTTGCATAGTATGTTCAAAAGGTGTCTATGCTTCCAAATGAAGCACATTTTTAGTTTGACGATATTTTGATAATAAATATTTGTGATAGTTTGACTTCAATTCAGTCATAAATCATATATAATGATATTATATCTAGTATATATTCTGTATACTGTGATCTCGGTCAGAAGTACAATGACCCTTGTATACATTTCTAGTTATGATCTTTGGACTTCTCATGTAAAATATTTTGCATAAGATTCACATGACGCCTCTTTTATGCAGCATTTCTTTGAGAGTTTATGTGTGTAATAGGCCCGTCTCAGGTCACTACTATCATATATCCATGTATTTTTAATAGGGAACAGCAACAGGACAACAAAAAGTGTAACTTGATTACCTGACGGACACATCAGCTTTTCAGGTTTTGACTTCTCAGTGAAATTTAGCAATGAAAAATGAGGCTTTACAATCATACTACAACCCGAATTCTAGAAACGTTTTTTAAATTTAAATAAAATGAAACGCAGTGTCATCTTAGGGCCCAAAGGTATCCAACGGCATCCAACAAATGTCTTCAGCCTTGTCCCATACGCACACAGATTTCCCCAGTTTCTCTGAATCATTTGATGATGTGATACATTGTAGATTATGAGATTTGCAAAGCCTTTGCAATTTAATATTGAGCAACGTAGTTTTTAGCAGGGGTGGGGAATGTTGATCCTGGAGGACAGGGGTCCCTGCAGAGTTTTGCTCCAACCCTAATCAAACACACCTGAACCGGCTAATCAAGGTCTTTAGGATGCAGTTAGGTTTTTTCACACTCTTCCACAGATTGGAGAGCCTCTGCCCATCTTTACTTCTGAGAGACCTCTCTAAGACATCCCTTTTATAGCTAATCATGTTACAGACCTGTTGTCAAATCCCTTCATTTGTTGCTAGATGTTCTCCCAAGCTAAATCTTTTCAAAATTTCTTACTTTTACAACCCTTTACTTTGCCTGTGCCAACTTTCTTTGAGACCTGTAACAGGCATCAAATTGAGCTCATTCATTAATTGAAGAAGAATTTCTCAGTTTAAATGTTTTTTTTATGTTCTTTATGTTCTATTGTAAATCAAATATTGGCTTACGGGGTTTGAAGGTCTTTTAGTTTTCATTTTATTGATATTTAGAAAATGTATCAACATTGCGGGAATTCAGGTTGTATATGTTTAGTTTTAATTATAAACTTTTGCACAGGGAAAACTAAAATTAACTATTCTAAAATATGTACATTTCCGTTTAATATCCTTGTCACAAACAAAAATACTATGCTTTTTTGCACTATTTTTTTTTTCAAATGGCATGCTGACAGGACTGTTTACTCCCTCCCTCTCTTGCCTATTTCTTAGCAATAGAGTAGCCCTGAAGGCCCCTAGAGGCCATGTCTAGAGCTTGATGCTGTCTGCCAGTATCTCTCCCTAAACCCCAGCGAGCTTGTAAAGAAAAACTGTGCTGTTTAGGGGTCACTCCCTAGAGTCTGTGCCTTAGCTTTCACTGCCTTTCGTGCAGATGGACTTCTGCGTTTGATTTGGAACAGTGCACTTTATATGGACACGGCTCAGATTTTCCCTTCCCCATGATTTAGTTACTGCAGGAAAGATTAGAAAAACTGAATAATAAATATTGTTCCCTGCGTGAACCTTTAACATATAAAGAGGAGGGGTCAGAGTCGAGTAAAATCAGCTAGGCCTTGATGTACTGTATCATCGTTAACTTAATATCTAACAAGTGCAAATGAAAATGTGCTGCATATGTGTTTATGCGCTTAATCTTCCAGATACAGAGTCTGTATAGAATGTTAATTTTTTGAGTGTTGCCAGGGTGACTGGGACCATGGGGAGGAGAACACAACAGATCCATACAACCATACAGGTGCTTCTATTGCTGATTCCTGCTTGCCCTTTTGTAAATCAGCATTTTGATGGCAGTTACCTGTGTTGAGTTGTTCCAAATCAATACGTACAGTGTGGGAACCTTAATTGACAAGGATAACGCTGGCCTGAAGGAGAGACACCCCGTCTGGCTTTGATCAATACCATGCTCACCAGCACGGCTGGGTCTATTTGTGTGCTTGGGTACCCTGTGCCTTCATCTCTGTAGGCAACCCCCAATGGCGGAAGAGGCTGGGATGTTACATGTGAACAGCCTGTCAAAGCAATTTTGTCAGTCTGCTCATTCTCTGGTGTTTAGAGATGCTGACACACTGTGTACTGGTTCCCATGATTTTATTGAGGTGATGGAAGCTTTTAGGCCTTTTTTTCCCTTTTTCCCCACCCTCACTCTTTTTAGTCACAAGTAAAAGTACAAGTGTTTTATTTCCTTCTTCCCGAAAACATCACCTTGGTTTCCCATCATTTAGGTCAATAGATCATCCTTTTATTTGTTTGCTTGTTTAAAAAAAACAACAACACTATTGCAACTTTATACTAAATACGTTTGCTACCTCACATCTTACTATCTTTTACCATTTGTATTGTTATATATAATATAATTATAATTAGACGGCATATTATTACATCATTGGATTAGAATTGTGACTTTATGTCTTTTCATTGTTGTTTTGTATCTCACAATTTATAACTTATGTTATACATTTGTATCTTGCAATATCAATATTGTGTGTAATTGTATCTTGCCATTCCTGGTCCATATCTTGCAATTGTGGTTTAACAATTGAAACTTTATTTCTAGTGACTGACTTTCTCAAAAATTCTGCTTTTCCTGTGGCTTTAAATTGCAGTTTGAACCTTACAAGATTAACTTTATGTCTCACTTTATATGCTTATTTATATTCTTATTTTATGTCACAATTATTCTAAACCTCCCAATTGCAAATATATTTCTTATAAAATCAGCTTTACATCTCACAATTGTAACTTGCATATTGTATAACTTGTATATTTCAGTGTGACTTCTCTCTAGCACTGTAAAAGGACTTTTTCTGCTTTTACAGTGAAATGATCAATCAAGTAAATGTGATTCGTAGGCCTCTTTATGCTGTTGTTGTGCAAACACCTTTAGCTGGACTGTGTGGAAAGCAGGTAGGAAAAACTCTGAGTTGATTTGAGCAGATCAGGTACTGGTTGTGATCATTAATGATTTAACATACACCAGCGGGAAAACGAGCAGGGCCGAGTCTCGAGTCTCATCTACCCCTGCAACCCAGATCTTTGTCTTTGTAATGCTGTCTCTCAGATCGCCTTAGTCTTTTACATTGAAAAGAATCAAATGGAGTCTTTATTTTGCAAACTAAAGATATGCTTTTCTCTTTGAAATATTTAATGTGGGTCAAATTAACGTTACATAGGTATAGTAGCTCCATATATGCCCACAGTTGTATAAAGGTAGCTTGAATCAGAAAAAATAAAAAAGGAGTGAGATTTATCTACGAAAGATTGTGTTACAAAAGAGAGATCATATATTTTTAAATTAAGTAATCCTGTATTGTGAGTCTTTTGTTCCTTTCACACTCCACTGCCTTTAAGAGAGTCAACACAAACCACATTCACACAACAGCAGAAACACATCACAGCTGTTCCCACATACACCATTAAAGGAGATACCATTTTATCTGTAGTGCTTTTAAACAGTGTAGGAACATATCCGCGTGTCTGAGTTAGTGAGCAAATGTGTTGGTGTATTTGTGGGTCTAGTGTCAGAATGCGTCTGCGAAGGAGGCCGTGCGAGCGCGTGTGCGTGCTGGACCTTGGGGACTTTGGAAGTACTTACCAGCTGACTGCAGACTGCTTGATCTGTTGAGAACCAGTGCAGTGGTTTGATGGTGCTGCAGAGTGACACATGACTACACAGACCCCGAACAGACATTAGCACAGGCTTCAGCAAACCTACATCTGAGCCTCAAATCATTCATTAAATCAGAACATCAAAAGGAACTTTACTTGAATGCCTCAACATTAATTTTTTATTATTACTGAGAATAAATCTTTTGTCATTTTTCTCACCACCACCCTGTCTCTCCCTCTCCCAGTCTCTACATATCAGCTTGCTGCATCTTTTCCTCCTTCTCTAGTTTGATACATCCTTTTGCTTGGCTTGGTATTTTGTGAAATGGATCTTATGAATTTTTCAGAGAGGTTCATTGCTTTAGTCAGGCCTGGTTAAGTGGAGGATTGTATCAGTTCGCAGTCTTTTAGGCTGCATCTGTACTCTTTCCAAAATCATGTTGTTTATAGATTCAGAGCTTATTGAGATTGGTGGATGACTACTAATAATATTCTAGTGTTATAGGGGTGGTTTCCCAGCGAGGTATTAGATTAAGCCAGGACTAGGTCTTTGTTAATTTAGGACATTTAAGTAGTTTTTAGAAACCTGTCTTACAAAAAAGCATTACCTGGGAGCATTTTAAGACCAAATAATGGCAGTAATTTATACGTCAGTGCAAGCTTTTTCCATTTTAGACAGATCTAACATTTATTTTAATCTAGGACTAGTCTTAAACCCAGTTCGGAAAACTGCCCCATGAAGTTTTAAAAAGCCTATACTGAAACATTACTTTACAAAACTCTTTATTTTATTTTTCTTGAATTGTGGGCATACAGTATTATACTGTACTGAACTGTTACATAAAAGATTTTAGAGCTTTAATTCTACTGCAACTGTGCTTGGGCCTGTCTGTCACATTGTATTTGTTTCTGACCGGAGAGTTACTTTTTGTTCAACCTTTTACTAACATGAATCCTTTTAGTGCTTTTGTCAGAATTCACATGCTATTAGATTACTCTTTAAATGTTGATGAAACAGAGCTATACTGATGTACTCCGGCTAAAGAAAAGGCTCCCTAGCAGGATGAATTAGAAATAATGTCGTGAAAATTTGACTTATTGATGGGGGTAGTGGAGGTAGGCCTAGATTTCTGGGAAATTTTATGTTTTTTAAGGTATACTTTACATTAGTTCTTATTCTTAGTCACATTTTAACATATCTTCCATTGTTTTCATAATCCGCAAGTGAAACTGTCTGATAAGAAGGTTTATTAAACATATGCTGTTATATCTACAGTTTTATTTTTAGATATTATGAGCATGTTTTTGCAGCATTGAGTACTGCATCACAGACATATCTGTTGATTCCTTGAACACAATGCTCAATCAGAATCCATTCACTGCTCAAAACACTGATATTTCGTTCAGCACTTAGTTATGCAAGCTTACGAATACTTTCATAAATAGGGCATAAATGAGATTAATTGTGCATTGTAGGGAGCATAAAGGATTTTGCAAACGTTATACTGATTTAATACAATAGTTCAATAAACAAGTTATTAAGTTACATACATTGTCTAACTGCAACAATATTGCCTAATTTTGATCTATTTTGTCAACGAGAATAGTTTCAAACAAGGTCATAACTAAGCTGCGTTGCATCTCTGTTGCAATACACCATTGTTTTGTTTATGAATGAAGTGTATTTTTAAATGAATCTAGTGAGTCAATGATTCAATAACACAATCATAAAGAAAGTCACTTGCTTCATCCCATGAATGAATCAACCATTTCAACCTGCTGGCAGCTTATTTTTGTTTTTTAAATAATTTTAATTATATATACAGTATATATTTTTTAATCTCAACATGAATTTATTCATTTAATTGCACTCATGATGCCTCATTAAACATCTAAACAAATACACCTACAAGCCACTTTTGTTTTCTTCTGTGCCACATGTAGTACAAATATATTTAGTTTATACTGATTTCATTTGATTGGTAAATAATTATTAGCTTATAAGTTAAAAAGATTAAAATATATTTTTTTTTTATTTGACATAAAAGATTACATAAAAAAAAACTGTAAATCAAATTTGAGTCAGATATCATCTTGTAGCGGGAAAGTGTAATTTTTATCAGAACTTTTGCTTATTGATTAGAGGATGCTCCTGAAATTTTGACTGTGCTTCTATTTTTTTTTTTTTTTCTTAAATGCTCCTAAAAAGAAAAATAACCGAGCCCTGCCTTTGCATCTTTTTTTGAGCGACAGCTAGCATCCAAATAGTGGTAGTGATATGTAATGCTAAATGAAGCAGATAAACATGTCTTTAAATGAGCAGCAACCCACTGCACCCACCTTTCAGCAGCTGGTGGGGGCTCTCTAGGCCGACTGCGTGCTGTGCAGGGGTTGGCGAGCCCCTCTGCGAGATAACTAATGGAAAAGCTTTCAGGGCCTTAAACCTGAAAGAAAACGTCAGCTCACATTTGGCCGCTCACCCAGGTCTAATGTCTCCCAATTGTGGCAATCACCAATGGTCTTACCCATTTTTCCTAAGACCCCCACACTTAGCTTTTTCCCTGTTACACACACATACTTCAACCCCGACGGACTCTTCAGAGTGTGCCAGGACTCAGGAGACTTACCTTGTTAAACAGTCCTGAAAACAACAAGGACTTCAAAACAAAAGTGTGTGGCGTTTGGGCAGTAAAAGCATGGTACTCAGGCTCAGCTGGGACATCCCAGAGCAGACTGGAAAAATGCTCCCTGTTCCCCTGGGTCTGTACTGAGGTGTCATGTCAAACTGGAATAAGATGAATAGGAGCAGACAGACACATTACACTGGTGGCCTCACACACTGTAACCTGATGCAGAGTTTAAGGCAAATCAGACTTTGCTATTGAGATTACTTTTTAATACACTGATGTATTTGTTTTATTTAGCATGTCATTATGTCACAATAAGTAAATAATAGTTCATATTTGTACATCCATTTTTACTATATTTTATAAATTGTTCTAAAAGTTGTATAATTTGTTTAGCGCTTGCACAGAAGAAGTTTGTATTGATTATGTTTTACTAATGGACATTTTTGATTTTTTAGATTTCATATAAATACCATTCAAATACAACATTTCATATATACATACACATAGTTAATTTCTGGTAAATAAGTTTCTATTTGCAACTAATATAACTCATAAAAACCTGTGCAAATTGTTCTTCTCGCAGATAGTGTGAGGTTCTGTCATCCGTGCTGGCAAATTCCCTGTTATGTTTTTTCTCTCCCTTTCTTTTTATTCTATCTACCTTTCTTTCTAAAATCATGAATAATTTGTATCCTCACCCTACTGCCTGATGACAGCTGTGCAGTTGTCTTGCAGTCTATTTTTCAGATCAAGTAAATAATGAATAAAGCGCCACAACAAAAGAACACAGTATCTGAGCCCTGTCTCGCTGAGACCTTCCACTGCTATCCCATCACAGGGGTATAGACGCCCTGCATTTCTTCTGTCACTCCGAACGAGGGACTGCTGAGTAATTCATCTTTTAATTCATTCATCTATGTATGCCTAATTGCTTACATGATACTTCTGCTTTAAAAAAAAAAAGGTTGAAATTATTTTTATAGGCTACAACATACGCCATAACCAATCCACCCCTCTTTTTTTATTAAAGTGGCTGTGGTTTTCAAGCTTTTTAAAACAAATTTGGTTAATTGGAGCATTTTGGTAATTATTGTTCACCTGTTATTAAAAACATAAGTGTATCTTGGATTATTTGTTTTCATTTCTTTGGATAAGGGCATAGTTCATTCTGTTACTGACATGTAACTGGAATTTTTAAATGTAGGATTCTATATTTTTGTATTTATTCTCATATGCATAAATTCAACCAGATTGTAATGATGTTTATTCTTTGAAACCTATATTTCTTATTTTTTGTATCAGTAATGTTTATTAGGCTTGTATGTTACATGTAATGTTGTTAAATGAATGCACTTTTCAGTCTTACCATGATGATGTTTAGTGTTTGTGTAAATAACTCTAAGCACCTTCTTTACAGTATATGTCACTATTTCAAAGCTGCTTGTGATAAGCTTTGGTTCATCATGTGACTTTCTCATCACCGCCTGCATAGTTATCAGTGTTTTTCAAAGGTACAAAATAGATTTCACTACTGTAGTAGGTTGTTATATTAACATTATATAAGTTATTACAGTTTATTATTAGAAATGACAGTATTTAACTGTAAATTTAACATAAAACAGTAAAAAAAATATTGTTACTTTACTTTTCACGATTCATGATCTTACAGATTTTTTTTACGTTTATTGTAACGTTTATTGTCTTGTAAACGTTTTTTGTCTTGTCATTCCAAACCTCTTCGACTGACTTTTCCATAAGAAACATAAAGATGATATTTTGTAAAATGTATTTTGGGTTGTTTTTTTTGTTTTTGTTTGTTTGTTTGTTTTGCCTCTAACATGAAAGTCAGTTGCAACCAAAACAATTTGGTTCATCAAAATATCTGCTTCTGTATTGCTCAAAAGAAAGTCACCCAAGAATGACAACACGGTTTGAATTGCTGTGGAGGCTGATTCTTAAATTAAAAGCTGGGTGTTTTATCTAATACCTGAGAAAGATATGCTTCATATTTTATTTCCAACAGTCATTAATCTTAGATAACACTATAAGCATGAAATAACCATGTATTTACAACTCTATTATACCTCCATGTGAATATTTCCATATAAATCTTTCTTTTAAATTTACCAGACATATTATTGCAACCTGAAAGTGTTGTTTTGTTAGTGTAGGTGTGTGTGTGTGTGTGTGTGTGTGTTTGTAAACCAAAGACTGAAGTGCTCTGATTACTCGCCCACTGAAATTGATTGGGCTCTTTCCAGGACTTCTTCTATTCATATTTGATATGCCTGGAGGCTGTGGGGCAACGGTCTTAAAACCCTCACTACTGAAATCTGGCCTGGCCTAATGGTCCACTTGAAGCTTGCATTTTCCCTCTGAGTGAACAGCAGAGGATTGAAACATCTGTGGTGGATACTGACCTACGTTAAAGCAGTGCAATCCCTGCAGCACCCTGGACCACATCCACTATACTGTACCACTGTCTATTCTTACACATACCGCTCTAATGTTCTCTGCAATGAGATAACTAATGCGCCGTTTTAAATGGTGGATGTGACTACAATGATTCTGTCAATCTGACAATCGTTAAGGTTATCATCTGTTGATAAAGTCAAAAAAAGAAGGAGCAGATACATACCAAATATTGTCCTAATTCCTCTGGCATTTTCCAAACAGCAGCAGGACATGTAAATCCCACAGCTGTGCTCTTATCTCTGTTTTCTCTGGAATAATTATGCATTTTCATGTTTCCTGCAGTCAAATATTCAGGGTTTTTAAATATTAAACATCTTCACGGGCATAAATGCAGTAAGATTTGAGCCATGAAAAGTCAGTGATTTCAATCAATGTAAGTGGTGCTTAGTGTTCTTTGATTGGGTCTTAGTGTTGCGCCCAAAAAGAATTTAATTTGAGAAAGGGCTGCGTTGGGGTGGCGTTTTTGCAAACAGATTTTAGACAGTTCATTATTTACCTTCACTGTGCCAGATCCCTAGAAAAAGTTGACGTTATATCCCGGAGCCATTTTAGGCTGCAGGGAATGAGAACACGGAACACACTGACCCGCCCTATTGTTCCGCGGGAGTGAACTGTTTCTGCTGAATAAACTCCCTTTATTTACACTCAGTTTAGTTAACGAGAGAAATCCAGTGTTTAGAGTGTAAATAAAAAAGGGGGTTAATTAACTTCATGGTCAGATAAGGTAGAACAAAAAAACAAATAGACGTTCGATTTGACGACATCTGCAACAGATAGCCTATAATTAAATTTCGATTTAAATATGTAAGGTTTTGGTCAGATTTATCCTATTTTGTATGACTAATTGATATGTAAATCATTATTCTGTTAATTATGAATTAAAGTATAAAATAAACCGTATAAATCATAGGATAGTGTTCAATAAATGTGAACTGTTTTTCTCGGGATCGAAAGGTTGGCAATCAGGTATCTAAAATTAAATGTGAAATAGCCTAAATAGCCTATTCAAAATATTACTTCGACCTTAAAAAAAGAAAGGGATTTTTGTGAATATTTTTATTATAATAGGGCTAATTATTATTGGTTTTCAGTTGATTGTTTTGCGACTGTGTCGTGGTCTCTCAGCCTTTAGTTATAGGCCGAGATGTAATTGTGTTTAAAGACATAAGACAAAGTTAATAAATCATCTTTATTTTCCCACATTTTCGCCTATATAGGCCTTTCCCATATTTTTGTCTAAATACCGCACTGATTGCGGAACACATTTGGAATTTCCCACAGTTGTTTCGAATAAATCATTTTATTTAAAACATGTATGAAAATCTTCAAATAATGAAATACTTTCATTACAGAATCATTAACTGAAAAACCTGTGCTTCACTCAAGATAAGTTATTCGTTGCGCAGTACAGAGATTTTATAAATCTGTATGAAACAATAGGCTACAAACTTTCATAATTACACAAAAAAAGGGGGGGAAAATACACACGAAATGTCTCTCCGTTAAATTCTTTATTCCAATAAATAGTGTAAATGATATGAAACAAATTTAATTTAATTTAATTTATCGATTTAATTTATTTGAAAAGGTACGGACAATTGAGTTTTTATTTGTTTGTTTGGGCTACGCTAAAGAAAACGAACCTAATAAAAAAGGGAAATTGATGAATGGAAAGACTTCGACAAGCTGCCAAATCATATAAGTTGGCCTATAGTACACAAACAATCCTTTTATTGATGAAATCTCGCAGTCTATTGTAGTGCTTGTTTTGCCAGCATTCCCTTTGCAGCGTTGAAAACAAAGTGACATTCTTTTGAGATGCGGTGATTTTTCTCTTCTTCAGCTGATATTTTGGGCGATACAGTGTCCTTTCTCGCGGCGGTTATATTTCGTCCCTGATTATTTTGGTGATAATATTTTGGGTTCAGACACATGTCTCTGCAGCGGGCTATTGATTTGGATCAAGATACCCAGTGATACCCTGTATAACATCACCATAAAAGCTGCCAGACCTGCTGGCCCGCTGCTGACTCGTAGGCAAATCTCACAAAGCATAAACAGCTCTACAACTAATGTAAACGCTATTAGTCGCCTACTCTAAAACACTGATTTAATGTTTTATGAATAAGCATTTGTAGCTTGTTAAATTAAAAGTCCTGACGGGTTGTCCAATAGTGTTTGTTAACATCCTGAAGCGTTTCCTCATTTCAGTCCGTGTTGTGTTTCCTTGTGTCTTCTTAAATCGACCTTGCGCTGGAATCCTTTGCCGCAGAGGTCACATCCAAACGGTTTGAATCCGGTGTGTTTTCGACTGTGTGTTATCAGATTGGAGCTCTGACTGAAAGCTTTCCCACACACCTGACATTTGTGTGGCTTCTCCCCTGGGACAGAAAAATCCGCACGTCAGCGTTTCTATCCAAAATTCGGTTTAGATAAAGTTCTGTCCGTGTATATTTAACTTACCTGTGTGGATGAATGTGTGCTTCTTCATGTCTGATTTCTGGTGGAATCTCTTTCCGCAGTACTGACACGGATAGGGCCGTGTATCCGAGTGGATGAGGAGGTGTGTGGACAAAGTGGAGGATCTTTTAAAACTTTTCCCACAGATTTTACAATCAAAGCTTCTCTCCTGTGGGATGAAAGTGTTTTTAAAAAATCGTTTTCGCATTCATTTAGACGCTTTTGCTATCACAGCACCGAAGAAAACCAAATCTCAAGCACTTGCCTGCGAGTGAACAGCTCTGTGTTGTTCCAGACTGACTGCGTGTCCAAACGTTTTCCCGCAGATGTCGCAAGCGAAAGGCCTTGTTCCGCTGTGCGACCTCCGCACGTGAACTTCCAAGCCATGTGGAGTAGAAAACACCTGTGGGACGGAAAAGGCAATCTTTAATAATGTCTCATGTCTGATTTTTACAAATCCCAGCGAGCTATTTGCGCTAGTTACATTACCTTGCTGCATTTGATACATTTGTATGCGCCATTCAGCAGGAGACGACTACACATCACGTCAGAGCTGGATTTCATCTCAGTTCCTTTTCCCAGTATGCTGCTTTCATTATAAAGTCCAGAGGCGCGCTCGAATAGGGTGGCTGTGGAACTGTAACTGTTGTAAATGCTAGCGCCAGATCCTCTTTCAGTGAAAAGAGAGGACTCGACCACACGGTCATTGTAATAGGCTGGAGGAGAAGGCCGCTCGAGATCCAGAGAGTGGTGTTGGTTAATAGTGCGCTGTACCAGCTGTCTGATTTCACATCCCGAGTACCTGCTCCACGCGTAAGGCCTGAAGGGGACGGCGAAGGGCTGTGTTTCCTCAGCGGAGGGTGAAAAGGACTTTTCTGACTCTGTTAAATAAATAAAATCGACCATTTTATAATTTACGCGTAATAAACAAACCTGTTGTGGATTTTACAATGACTTTTTTATACCTAATAGGTTACATGTTATTTGTGCCAAAAATCTGTTGATGATAATTTAATTCGCAAGTATCTTAAAAAAAAAACTTTAAAAAAAAACACAACATATTTACAATTAGCCTACTCATTTCATTTTTGATAGACTTTTTGATCCAAAATGAGCGAGGCTTGCTTAAGCAGCCAGACTGTTATGGTCTCTACCTCATGCAAATTTTCACTGACGTGTAAAATGTTTTGGTAGAAACAAAACGTTTGAAAACAGGTTGACAACACTCGGCAAAGAAAAGCATTAGTTGTGCAACAGGCACCCATGCATTCAAATATGATCAGATATCTTAAATACGCGAATAAATATATCCATACCAGGTGATGCTGATGGTGATGGAGGTCGCCAAAAGTCTTCGTAATCTGAGGAGCGGTCGCACACGCTTCCCTCACAGCTGAGAGGAGACTTGGAAGAAAGATCCGCTCGATCCACCAGATGAGAGTCTGGTGAACGAGCGCCAGCCGTGTCGCCTGTCAGCGCGTCCGTGCAGCACTCCGACTCGTCTGAAGTTTTGCTTTCTGTTATGAGATTTTTTTTTTCGTCAAAACCACAGCTATATAAAATATTTATCTCACAACTGTTGACAAAGATTAAATGTAGGCTACTATGAATTGCTCAGTGTGCCAGCCAAAATCTAGAATTTAGAGTTCCACCTACACAAAGATAAAAATCGTACGCACGCTAAGTATCTGTCTAACAGCTATTAGAAATCTGGAAAATAATAGTTTTAAAAGGAAAAAATGGTTATAATTATTGTTAAAAAACAGCTAGGCAACGTTGTTTTATTTTGAATAAATTCTGTTTGAGCTATGTTTGATTCACACTATCAGTAGCAATCGATAGAGTTTTGACATACCTGCACATATATGAGCTAAAATAGTATCAAGTCTGCTATAGTCATCCTCCAAAGATCGTGGCTGGTGGTAGCTGTGGGCTTTTTTGCTCTTCACCAAGAAAGACCTAGGCATTGTGTCTCCTCTGGTTCCTTCCTGCTATTTCCTCAGTCATTAGTGAAGATCAAGCAATCTGTCAGATCCACGGACGCGGCGGCTTTTTTATCTCTGAAAAGATTTGAAGACCATTGGTTGAGCAGCGAGTCTGTGTAGAGGATACGGTGGGGTGGGAGCATGCGTAAAGCAGTCCTCTCGTCTGCCAGGTGTTATGAAGACAGGTGCTTTAAAGGAACAAATACCAAGCCTTAGGCCTCTGATTGGTCCGCCCCTGCGAGAGGACAGACAGGTCCAGGGGGAACCGTGGCTATCAGGATAAGTGATACACTGTTTTATCAATGTGTTACTCAATCCCTAGCTGCAGGGGGAGAGGAAACGCGGAGACGGCTACCCAGCCTGTGCCTTCTCCCTCTTCAGGGTGCAGGCATAGGCTATTAAAACGGGCTGTTAATAAAAAATAATCAATTGAAAGTGTTTACCCAAGATAAACAGCCTAAAATTGTATGAACATTTTCTCACAAAATGTTGTGTTGTTAACACAGTGTCATTGATGGATAGGCCTACTCTTTTATTCTTAAATTAGGCCTAATATATTTTAAACATGTATATATGTATATATACTAACACAACTTATTATATGCAGTACCTGTACGCACATTAACACAAATAAAACGTACATGTGTTTTAAAAATTATTTTCGTTTGCTGCATTTACAATTGCACACTTTAGCTGTTCTAATGGAATTTCGTATTCCATTTTTTTTACATTTTAGTTTCAGGTAAGGCCTATGCGTCAACTTCTGATCGTCACCACGCCCACTCATGTAACTACAATTCCATTAAAAAGAAACAAAAAAAAAAGTCAAAAATATGACAGTCATAATGACAAATTGACTCTCATTGAAGACTTTGTTTTTCCAGCGCTCTTATGATTTTGTAATGAAAACTATTATAATAAAATAAATTTGCATATGTATAAATATCAACATTAAAATGTATTTCTAATAAACACTGAATTGCCATGCCCGTTAGCGCAAGGCGAAACATGTGAAGTTAATAAAACTGTTATCGTCATACCGTCATTAGACATCCGAGAGGGCTCCGTTTAAGCCTTTTTAACTAAATGTTTGATTCAAATAATTATTTTTCAAAAAGGAAAATCAACCATTTGTGCAATTAAATTTATATTAAGTCCAGTTAGCGAAATTCTCATCGAAGTTAAACATCTTAACATCTAGTTCATTAAGCGAGCTTTATCAAAGTGTTGTTTTGTTGTTTTTTGTAGCCTTGGAATAAAGCTGTCCACACGCGAGCGGGGTCACGGTGTTCTCGAGTTTCGTGGCTGCTCGGTGAACAGAACTGCCTTGTTCGGAGTGGACGCTGGTGATCTGTCGCGGACACAACAGGGAGACGCATTCAGCTCGCGCGGCAGACAATCAGTGGGAGCCCACAGTCAGTCCATCAGTCTACGTCTCACCTGCCTTAGACTCGTGACAGCCGTCTCCTACATTAATCGCTTCGCTTCACTCACACAGAGCGCAATATAGCTACGGCAGTCTGTCATATTGAGAGAGAAAAAACTGTAAAGTGAAAGGCAGACCGTTAAGTTGCTGCTTCAGCGTGTCATTTAGACACGTTTCAAACACTTTTGACCGGTCCGCGTGGATTTATGAAATCTGTCTCGCCTGTCTGATAGCCTACTACAATCACACAGCCCAGGATCTGCAAAAGACTGTGCGAAGCCCAGGAAATCAAAGCGCAATGTGCCCTCAGTCGATTAGACTGTCACCGCAGGGCATCCGGTAGATAGGACACCGATAATGCAAGAACACTATAAGCAATAATCCTTACAGACGTTTTGCTTTGTGCTCCATCACGAAGATCATATATTTATATAGCCTATTCAACCCAAATAACGAAACCCAAAACGAACAGAACACCGAAGTAACGGGGGAAATTACCGAATTGTCTTTGCCAGAATAGCGTCAGTGTAACAACCTATAAAGCATAATGATATAAACTAGAAGTTAGAAAGTAGCTAAAAATAATATAAGAACAATAATAATCCCGACAGTGTTGTCGTTGCTTCTTTTTCCTGAATCTAAAAACTGTATAATGAGTATGATATTACACTAAAAGGCAGTGCATAATTAATCGTTATAAAGATAAGACTAAATATTATTTCTCCGAACAACCAAAAACGCCCTACCAAAATAACGCGGTGCTTTTCTTAAATATTCGTTTATGTAGCCACGTCTTAATTGAGAAACTAACGGCATCAACGAAATACCAAACGCTGCAAATCAAATCCTTTACATTTGCAGTGATAAAACACTGCTGAGATGAGTCAATGACTTTTATTAATGTTAAATTCTTAGGTACAGTATGAAACTTCATGCATAACTGGAAACGCGCGAACTGTGATTTTGCTCTCAGCGAAACCCTGATTTAAGAATTAGACTGTTTTATACCTAACGATCGCTTTAAAACTGACAGGGACTCATTCGGCGACAGGAACTGCAGGGCTTACCTGATCGCACTGTTCGTTGTAAGATGAGTTCAGTGTGGTTGTGGTGTTTTAGTTTAAGGCAAAGAGCGCGCAGCCCATGTCATCTCATGGGTTTTAAGCGTAAGAGACAAAAAGCTTCCTGAACGTTATTTGCGACACATCTTAATAGTAATCCGGTATAAAGAGGGCTGTACCTTCAGCAGCTGTTTATTTAAGCGCAGTGCTTGAAGCGTGAATGCGTTGTTTTTGTCATGTAAGGCTGTTACATAAAATCGAAATAAATTGCACAACACAGGAAAGAATACACGTTTAAACATCGGTGCAAGTTTCTTTCTTGATTTCTAGAGAAGCAAATGTGCTAAATGTGTTTTTGTGTTATAGCCTACAATTTTGCAAATATCTCTAGAAATCATTATATATACATTATATAAAACAAAACATTTTCGATGCATCAAATAACTCGTTTATTAAACAATGACTTATTTTATTATATTCTTTTATTATTATTATAATGCTGCGCGGAAAAATGCGAACAAAGCATGACATTCGTAGGCCACTATCAAATGATATTTTATTGAGTTCTGAATCAACATATCCATCATTTTCAAGACACTTGCGTTGTCAACAGTCTGTAAAGCCTCTAATGCCCACATGAACATTCCACAGGAATTCAATTTCTTGTAAGGTTTGAGTTTATATTAAATAATGTTTTTACTTAATCATTTTAGTGTTTAGTGCTTTGCAAGTTTTGCAAAGTCTCATTTATGTAGATAAACTAGCCATTTTAAAAGGTGGGCAAATAGTGTACCAACTTCACATCACCATGGGTTTTAAGGCTTGTTCTCAGGTGCTATTTATCTTCAGCCAAGCAATACATCAGAAATAGCAGACTGATGTGAAATAACTTAATTTCTTTGCTTTGAAGACGATTTCCAAAGTCCAAAGTCATTTTCCTAATGACTCACAGGGACATACAAACTCATTGGAGGAGAACAACAATATAGAGTGGAGCTCAATTGACAAAAAACAGGGAACAATAGTAGTTTCCATTGCTGTGAAGTGATATGCATGTCTTCTGTGCAAAAAAAAACTGATTCGGAAGCTAGTTGGTACAAATACGTAAAAAGGAGGGGCAGTCTGTGTACTTGTCTTCTCATTGACTGTGAGTGCTTGGCTTGAGAAGGCCAGAAAAAATGAGAACATTGTTTCCCTAACCAATACTCCCTGCCTTCAACTGCATCATTTTGCAGATGCTCATGATTCATCACATGCTCAGCATACAACATACTGCAGAAAAATATTGTAAATCGGCAAGTATTCCACTGAATGTTTCCAGGCACAAAAGAAAAACTCCATTCTGTGAAATGGAGAACTGACTACATCAAAGCTACAGTACATAAAAGTTACTGGACAGCAGTGTGTCAAAAAAAAGTTGTTGCCTCCAAAGACCTCCCAAATTCAGCAATGCATCCCTTTCAAGGTAACTGTACAATACATTACAATATAGACATGACATCCATTGAATACATATTTTCAAGTAATAATGGAGATGGAAAAAAAAATCTTAACATGTACATATTTACACAGATGCTGGTTCCTTGAACCGCACTTATTGTGTTCAAGACCCCCAATCGTATAATTCATGCCAGGAAACCAAGGCTTGCTAACTTACGATATGACACCACTGTATTGATCTGAAACGGTTTAATGTGCATTTAAAGATAATAGTGTTTCGTAATACGCTTCCCTCAAAAGTTATGCATTCACTGGTTTCTCGTGGTTTGTTTAAAAAAAGGATGATTTAAAAAATAAAAGCTATGACAATGCAAATTCTTAATGCATAAAACACTAGGCTATACAAAATCACTTCTCGTAATGTGAAAAAATCATGGGGTATTAGAAACACCCCCTTTTAATGTTTGGGAGTCTCATGCCACAAAATGTAGATTTTTATTACAAGGGTCTCAAAGAGCCTAAACAGGCATATCAGTCTGCTTTTTTTGAGGCTAAAATTAAAAACTAGTGCCAGGACAGACATCTGACGCATTTTGGCAAAAACAAAACGAATGCAGATGTAAACCATGACCTTAAAGATATGACTCCGTAAGTCCATTTGTAAAGATGAACGAGGGCTTTTCAAGTTCTCCAGTTCGAGTCCCATGCTCAGTCCTGTACGCAGATTTAGAGGACGAGCTTAGTGCTCTCCTTTCCAAACCTTCGATGGCAGTTTGGGTCACCAATCCAGATGATCACACTGTAGTTGTCTTGTGGCTGCCATTTGAGGACACACTAAGTCGTAGGGCATCTCCCTCCTCATCACCCTCACTTTCTGAGTCCTCCAGGTTTGGATGTAGTGTGATCCGGCCTCTAACCTGATGACTGGTCAGCTGGGGTGACAGCTTCACTCCGTCTTCATCAGAGGACTGGTAGGATTCGGTGTCCCCTCCATAGTGATTGACTATATGAATCCCGTCAAAACTGGGTGGGCTGGGTAAGCCCTGCTGCCCTCTTAAGCATCGGATCTACGAGCAGAGAAAAAGTGATTGCAACACAACTGAAACTTTAACACCTCAGACATTTCTTTTGACAACATGCAAAAGTAATACCAGGAAACTATTTCTTCACAAAAGACAATCATAGGAAAGGTAGGGGTTGCAAAACACACCAATGCACAATCTCTAAACAGCACCATCCATTCAAACAAACACACAAGGGTCAAAATGCTTAAAAATGTATGCATTAAATGAGTTTTGCACACAAACTTATTATCGTCAGTACTGTCATAATTTTCTCACCTTTATGTTGTTTGAATGGGTACTTCACAGATTTTCCAGATCTTCAAATTTACATATGCGCTTAATTTCAGTTTTAGAACAACATGAGGGTGAGCAAATCACGAAAATGTAAATTTTGTTTAGAAATCTAGTAATACATCACTTGAGGGATTAGCCATGTATCGTATAGCAGGTATAATGCAATGCTCCAAGTCCGTCAAATTGAAATTACGTTCCTGCTCAAAAAAGGCGGTAAATGAAATTGCCAACTGTAAGCCAATAAACAGTCCTTGTGTGAAATGTGGTTTTGAAATGAGAAACTTGCTCTTGAGGTGTAACACACAGTTGATGGGGTTGTATACGCTCTTACCTGAAACATTCTGCCACAGAAAGACAGACATGTGGGAAAAGACACATTCATGGGTATTTCAGTTTCACCACAGTCAATCAGTAACGTTTTATGTCCCTTCCACAATGTAGTCATTCCAACTGATATTACTCCAATTTTAAAACAACCAAGAGTTTTTAAAATGAGAACACAGGGTTCATGTGGTATTCGTATGCAAGGCACATAGAAGAGGGCTGATGTGTGGGTTGTAAAGGCTACAGCCGGAAGACTGTATCAAAATGGCAAGTGAGGCCACAAGTATGACAAGTCATGACTGTGATGTTGAGAGATTAGCTCAAGTATGGTTTTGCTTAGTGCAAATGCGGCTGATTGGAAACCTCTCGCTGTTTAGCAACTACGTGATTTAAATAGCAACCAGATACGAGACATCCGTCCTTTTGTTTTTTAGGTTATGACTAAGCCAACTTTAGTGTGGCTGATCTTTTAAGAACAACTTTACAACTTCAGTCCACAAATCTCTAGTGAACATTTACAGATGAATTACATAGATTTTGTAATGGTGAGCGATTTCATTAAACTTGCCATCATGTACTACTATTACCATAATTGAAGTAAGCCTTGAAACTACATTTTTGATTGATATTAATTATACATGATCAGATTATCAAAAAGTCATAAATATATGTATAACTCATATGTATAAACATTTATTAAACTGCACTTCTCTCAAAAAACCAAATCAGTCTTGTTGGTGAGGGTTTGTGGCTACAGACAGGATTCATGCTGCTGTTTGATTGTACACGAAGAGGAACCTGGTAGGCTTTAGGAGGTAAAGCTGTCTTGCTGCACTCTGTTGATAGGGATTGAGATAGCCCAAAAATGAACGATTTAGTAGAAAGTTGTTTGACCGCAAACCACCAGCCTTTTGTTGTCATTATTAGGCAGCAGGAGAAAAATCAGACTACATCCTGACCTGTACCCTGTATAAATCAATTAAATGCTTTCTGTTTTCTCTTCTGCTCTTCAGCATTATAATGTCTAGCTAAAAAACTAAAGCTGGTGACATATATGGCTATAGATGGTGTATTAAACATTACAATAGGGATTTTTTAAAAACTGGTTGCTCCAAAAATACATCAAAGAGAAAAGAAAAAAAAAGATTGTTGATGTCATGCCCACTGTTTCACTATTTCCAAATTCAATGCTTACAACAGCTACTGATGTCAATTTCTAAATAAGCATTACACCATCTATATTAACCTGTATTTAAAAAAAAAAAAAGAAAAGATAATTAACACTTTGTCTACACCGGATGCAATGCGGCACGACAAATTCCTGACAGAAAACTAGTGCTGCATTCTATTTTTGACGTATTGACGCGTTTCAAATGATTTTCAACAGTCGTTTTGTCGCATCCAATGTCTACATTTATCATTCATTATTAAGCTGACTTTCAAGTATGGGTTCCCGCATTATGTTACCTTCAAATTCAAGGACTTTCCTTTTATAATACATTTAAATTTAAGGATTCAAGTGAGAGCAAGGTGACATTGTGTTACACTTGGCAAAGGATCTCTAGCAAGTCATTGTTTGTAATCTTTCACATATCTTGAAACTTGCATTTTCCAGGCATCACATTTCAGCTGTTTCAGCCTATGTTTGGCAATGCGTCACAGTGTGCCCATTCACTGTAGTTTTGTGCACACATGAACATCACGGCAATGTACAGCACAAAGTATCTAATATGGAACACACCTGGAGTGATGCGAATAGGCCACAAAGTGTTGGCGAAATAAGCCTTTAGCAGACCGGAGGGAATACTATGGAATATTTTCCAGAAAACTTCTTGCACAAATTAAATTCATCAATTCCATCAAATTCCACATCAAGGACCTGTATCTATGTACGTTTATGGGCCTTGCATTTATATATATATTTTTTTAGATTGATAAACTTTCAGGGATTTCAAGTACCTGTGCGAAGCCTGCAGCTTTTTGACATGTGGCACTGCTTGAAGCGTGTTTCTGAACATAGAAATAAGCAAAAATGACCAGAAATCTCACTTCCAGAAGTGGGCAGCAACCAAAACAACACATTGGCCACAAAAACTACACCACCTACAGACAACCAGAAGGTCATGAGAAAAAGTGATTTCCTGCAAATTCAGCTCTGCAAATATCTGAAACATCTGGATTTGTCAACTTTAACAACAAAAAAGGTTTTTTATTTTTTATTTTTTTTCCCTAGATTTCACTGCTTATTCAAAAGTGATTTTAGTGTAAGGTCTTCAATGGCTGTGTAGAGCCAAGGTGATGCCATGCAATCTGGGAAGATTTCTCACTAAATATTCTGTGCGTGTTACTTGAGTATTTGTCCACTACTGGTCTAATTAATAACCGTCTTGATTAATGAACCGAACAATTGCTGAGGGCAATCTTCCACCCGAGGTCCAGACACTTTATTAAAACCCAGGTTCGACAGAGCAAATCTTGGGGTGGTTACAAAGGCACCTGTGAGCGGATAGGTGTAGCGCTAAGAATGTGATGGGGTGTGTGCGGGCAAACTGAAGTGCAGGAAGAGGCCATGCACAGGGCGTAGTTAACACTTAAAAAAGCCTGTGAAACACTAACAAATCTGTTCAAAACGCTCATGAAGCTTGTGAAAAATAAGTTAACCACACAACAAATAGTACAGATCAAACATCAGGCAGGAAAAGAAACAACTCATTACATCAATTTAGGGTGTGCACAAAACTACATGTGAACATCAGAACCACTGCTTAAAAGATCCACCAAGTCAGTATTATTATTATTATTTTTTATTTTTAAATAAAACCCCAAATTTTATACTCTGTATGTTTATTTATATAACACTTTACAATAAGGTTTGTTAACATTAGTTAACTACATTAGTTAACATGAACGTACAATAAAAAAAGTTACTAAAACAATTTTTTATTCACAGTTGAATAAATACTGCAACAAATGCATCGCTCATTGTTCGTTAATGTTAATGCATTAATGAACATTAACTCAAGAACCTTATTATAAAGTGTTACCCTTTGTTCATGCATTGACAGATGAAGAAATATGTTGCCATGCTGATGGCCTTATTATTATTAAACACGGTGTGCGTAGTCTAAAAATCTTTTACAACAATATTCAAAATTGTCTAGAAAAACATGGACGTTACCTCATGTTTGAGATCTTCTATCTGATCCTTGAGGTCTCTGATGTACTGGCTGGAGTCTGTGTTGTTGAGCTGACCTTGGACTTTTCCTTCCTCTTTCTAAATGAAATAAATAAATAAATAAATAATAATATTAATAATAAATAAACAAATAAAATCAGCATGCAAACCACCTAGAACAGCTAAAGATCATTTACATACATAATCACATTACATACATCATTTACATAATTTAATTTATTTACATTTATTAAGTAATTTACCTAACCTCACATTGTTTTAAATCTGCATGACTTTGTCTAATGATACACAAGGCAACGTTTGAACAATGTCGCTGGGCAACACTGGGGAACCAGGTTAGAATAGGTTCAGATAGAAATTTGTAACCCAATCATTATGAAAAAAGTATTTTGGTAATCATTTAGAATAGGTAACTCTTGTTAACTATTAAATACCACTTTTCCTTCAACAAATTCTTAATTTGCTGCTTATTAATAATTAGTAAGGTAGTTGTTAAGTTTAGGTATGGGTAGGAATAGGGATGTAGAATAAGGTCATGTAGAATAAGGCATTAATACACGCTTAATTAGCACTAGTTAGCTGCTAATATTCTGGTAATATGCATGCTAATAACTAATAAGCAACTAAACTCAAAAAGTCATCAGCGTTACTCTTTCTCCTGGATAAAAGAATACCAAAAGGATGCATTTCTTGTTTTTACACATTCTATAAAGTACCACTAAAGTAATCCATATGACTACTAGTGTGGTACAATTCTCCAAGTCTGTGTCTTCACAGGGTTGGTAACTGCTACAATTAGAATGTAGTTCACAGAGCTGAACTCGAGAACCAGATCAGTCCACTTTGTAAATGAATCAGTGAGACCAGTTTTTGAAACCGTATTAACTGATTCACTAGTTATTTCTTCATATATTGGACTCACTTTTATCACTATCAGTGTGGCAGTTGTCACTACTGTCAAAGATTTATATTTTAGTTCTTACACAAAACTATCATATGGTTAAATTGGTGTAATAAAGCACACAAATACGTCCACAATGATTTAATAGAGCTTTTTTATCATCTTTTAACTTAACTGCTCTAGTACATTTTCACTTATAAAAGTCGCCACAATATTTCTTTTCTCAAAATTTTCCACAGAATTAAGTCACACAGGTGTGGTGAAGAAATAGACAAAATTTTCATTTTTGAGAAAAATATCACTTTAAGACGCAAGTGTGTGTGTGAAAAAATCAGTTGCGTGTGTTGCGGCAGCCATATTGGTTTAAATATATGTGAACAGATTGTGAGGCTTTAAATGCTGTTGTGTTTTTCACTGCTGTTGAATGCCTCGGGGGAAGCTGTGGTATTGAACAGCCATGTGTACACACTACACAACATGTTTACCCTCCACATTCACACCTGTTAAAAAGGGAATCAAAACACATGCTACAAACATGCTGCAAAGAGTCGTTTTCCTCCGCACTGGTACAGTTATGGCAAGCCACACAGGACAGAGTGAGGAGTGAAAAAGGAGAAGAGGTGCCGAAAGGGGTGTGTTATAGAGGTACGGAGGTAAGATCAGTGCATATATACACACCCTCCTAGCAGGGAAGGGTGTTTTCAATTCCTGTGGTCTGCGTTCGGCTGTCATGCAGGGCTCTGATAGGCTGAGGATGGGGATGCAGAGGAATTTAAAGTGTTCTTCCAAGAATTTGTGTTTTTCTTGAGGTTGCGCCCCC
Organism: Enteromius thamalakanensis; assembly: GCA_032357475.1. Classification (NCBI taxonomy): domain Eukaryota; kingdom Metazoa; phylum Chordata; class Actinopteri; order Cypriniformes; family Cyprinidae; genus Enteromius; species Enteromius thamalakanensis. The sequence continues at coordinate 10,777,299 of JAUCMT010000114.1, forward strand.
TTCCCCCTGGGGAGGGGGGCATAGTGTTGTGATAAGGAAAGGCAGTTAGCTGACTTCCTAACACTCAGTTGCATGAAATTAGCAGGTGGCAGGCTGCAGCTAGGGACAAACAACGTCTGAGTAATGGCTCTCACTTTATGTATATATATATGGACTACTCCATTCAGTATTTTTATATAGACACATACACACACATATATGATAGATATCTAGACATAGACATTTATATATTTTGTTATATATATATATATATATAAAAATATTTTAAAAAAAGTACAAAAATATTAGTTGTCAAACAATCATGATTAATTATATTCAAAATAAAAATGTGTAGTATATATTTATTACACACATTTTTTATATGTATATATATATATATATAAATATATATATACACACACATACATACATACATACATAAGTAAACATTATTCATGTATATAATTAACATATTTAAGAGTGTTTGCTAAATATATAAAGTATAATTTAATAGATAGATTTATCTAACGATTTTAATAGTTTGGGCTCTTAATTTTACCCAATAATATAGTAGTACTGTACCAACAGACAGGATTTACAGCTTTAGAAAAATCATATACTTCACCTGTCTAAATGATCCTAATGGAAATTTGAAACAAATCAATACCCAGGCTGACTACTCTCCAATAATAATTACTTATAACACTAAAAAAAAAAAATACTGTATCAGTCTAACCAGTATGAAACCAAATATTTGCTTCTCTGATTTGCGCATTTTCAACTAATGTCTTAAATGTGCAAACATGAATCCTAGTATAATGCGTTAAATCATTGCAACGGAACAGACTTGGAGCATCACACAAGAATATATTTACATGGAAAAAAAAACAGACTTTCCAAAAGCTAAACTACACTCCGTTATAAATATTTTCCTAAAAACAAAGCATATCCAAAGTTTTTTTTCCGTTCAAGGATTAGAGTTAAAGTGAACTGTTTTCACAGTCAACAGGTAAACTGTATAACCGTTTCACATAAAAAGCAGAACAGAACTGAGCCACAATGACTTGATCGAATGGTGATGCTGACGAACTTGTAGTATTCGAGTTGAACTGTTGGCCTGACTCTGCAGAAGATTCAACTTCGTTAAATTGAGCAATTCTTATCTGATGGAACGAACTCGATTGTGACACTGCTTCTTTTTAACATTTCACGAATGTTAAATGTAAACCGTGAAAAAAGATTCTATTTAATCATTTTTGTGTAGTTTAAAAGGAGAAAAGCAACTCATTGAAGAGGATCAAATAAAAGTTCAAAGCTGACCTAAGATGAGAATGTATTTTGGTTTTAGGTTTAACTTTAATGAAAGCTTTTAATACACTTGGATTGTTGACTAGTGTAGACAGAAACTGCACATTTATTTGATATGCCTACACACACATCCTGATGAATACTTAATTAAAATGGTAAAATGTTTAAGCCATATTTGTTGTTCTATTCATGGTTGGCATAGCAACAAACACTCTCATTTCAGTGTTTCAGATGCTTGTGATTTGAGACTCTTAAATGTCACTGTTCCCCCTCTGCAGGAATGCATTAGTATAGTACTGAGATTTCCCCTGTTGCTCTTTCTTTGTTCGCTTTTATGCATGCATCGCACAAACACAAGCTGAGCTAAATCTCTCTGTTACAATAGATCCTATGAACGCAGAGCAGTAAAGCATAAAGCAAAATGTGAGCTTTGATTATAGCTCAGTGTGTTTCTTGGCCTGATAGGAAGTGGTTTTTCATCTGGTAATGAAGATAGCTAAACTGCGGTCCCATGGGCCGTGCAAGCAGCCGTTTCAACCCTGAGCTCAGCTAGGTGTTAAAACTAAAAAAAAAAAACCCACTTCACTTCACTAAGCGATCATAACAATGCTGAGAAGGAGCAATGCTGATGCTCTGCATTTTATGTTGTGAAGGCTTCATTCACCTCTTACTTGCATGTCAGTCACTATAACTATTACCAGACTCAAAATGTGTGGGTGTTCTGAAAGGTGTCTACATCTGTATGCTGGGGAGTCGGGTTAGTGTGTTGGTGTTTGGTGTCAGACAGACCTGTAGGTTCACTTTATAGTGGATCTTTCCAGTGAAAATAAAAACCACACTTACACCATGTGACTCAGACAGTCAGTCCAGAGAAAAAAGCTGTGGTGACATCATGGTGTTATATTTTCCAGCAACGGGACAAGTCAATTTAAGAGTGGGCGAAAGGTGAGTGATGCTAAATCAGTAACAATGATGAATAGAGATGCAAATTTGAAAATCATTTTAGAGGGTTTTCTTTGAGTAACTGTTGAACGCAGCAATTTGTGCAAAACTTAAGCCGCTTTATCATTTAATGATAAACAGGTGTTCCATTGTGCCCGTGTGAGAGTAAGAGATACATCTAATCAATTCCTATAAGCTACACAACGTCAGAATCAGATGTAGCAATCACGCAAAACATACGTATAACGTAAAATAATTTTACAGCATAAATAAATAAACCATGCCAGACTTAAAATCAATTGCACGCATTAATAGCCTAAATGGAAAAACTTTCAATCCCCAAAATTTTATTTGATGACGTTCAAGGTCGGTAGATATACAATGGGCAGTTACTTTCTCTTATTGTCTCTCATCATCACTATCTTTTGCCAACAGCCTATAAGTGAATTAAAATATGGTGAGCCAGATCTGTTGCCCACAGCCCTCAGGGTAAAAACCATGTAGGTAGCCAAAACCACAGAACCACAGCTAAGAGCTGCACATGCCTGAGAGGAGCATGCTTGTCTAATCTGATATCTAGCAAGCTGATGCAATTTCAACACACACACACACACACACACACACAGACAAAAAGTAAACGCAGAGATACATCTAGCAAAATACAACACTTAAAAATGAGATGCATGACAGTCTATTTGACACCAAACTTCATAGAAAGGTAAAAAAGTGCTGAAGAGAAAAGCAAGTGACAGAAATGAACACACTCTCATAAAGGTGAGATTTAGTTTCGAACACAAAAAAAGGCCCAGTTATATCTGTCTCAGGAAGGAAAGTCAAACACCCCACACTGATATAAAACAGCACTGATGACATACTGAGCTAATCTTTAAAATAATTTGGCTTCCTGCACGGGGAACGCTACCTTTTCAGACGGCTGCGTTTTCTCTGAAGAGATCAAACACTCGTCTCATTTTCATCCAGTAAATCTTACTAATATAACCTCAAATCAAAACACCCGTTTCAATCACGGAAAACAAATATATATGGCTCTATTTACTGTAATGCCTAAGATGCATAAATTAGTACACATTTTAACTGATTTACATGAAAAGAGCGTACGTATAACTGTAGGATTCTGAAAAAAAAAAAATCCCCATTTTATTTGTAACGAATACGCAACTGCGTTTTAGAGCTTCTCATACAAATTATGTACTATTTCTAAAAGATGTTGGGTTTAATCTAAATGATTTGTTGATGACCCCCAAATAATTATTTATAATTTTTTATTAAATATTTTTTTTTTATCATTTTATTTGAATAACCAAAAAGAACGGGGCCTTGGGTACATAAATACCCCTTCTTACTTAAAAACTGCATACTTCGTTGTGTGAACATCTTTAGGAAAATTGTTTTCACAAACAATCCCTGAGTCAAACCCTTATTTACACGTTAAGAGTTATATATTTCACCAAACTATGTGAACAAGTAAAAATGCTATGACAGCAGATAGATATAATCACATTGTAAATGTGAGATCTGATGGGTATTCTAGAAGCTAAGAGACCCTAAAAGCTATTGGCAGCTGTGCTATGGAGAGACTACTGTCCTGGACTGTGTGTGCTATGTTGGGTTGTGAAAGGACAAAATTGTGATGAAGTGGTATTTGTTCTTATTTGTACCTGAATCTCAAGCTCAGAGATCTGCTGCTGAAGCTCAGCCATGGCAGCAATACTGTCAGCTTCTCTCAATCTCACTGCCATTACCTCTTCTTTATTCTGTTGTTTAAAAAAAAGAAGAAAAAACAGTGAAATTAATCCACTGTGAACATGCATGTATATTTTTGTTATGCTTATCTGAGACCAGACACACTTAGCAGCATCCACTGCTGCTCTCAAACCGAAGCGCTGAAAACAGGAACTGCTCAACCCTATTTAAAGCTAAGTCATGAACGAGGAAATGTAACCAAATCATACAAAGATGTGGTAATTAGAGGCATATTTTGCTTTTTAAAAAAAATCTTTTTCATTATTATTTTGACGGACTACTAATTGAATAAAAGGTGTACTGGTAAACTAGTGGAAAAAATATGTGCTTTATCCAAATTGATAGTACAGCATTGTGATTTTTTTTTTTTTTTTAAGCATGTATTTTTGCACCAAGCTGTTAGGTTCACTGTCACTAACCTTGCAATCTATTTCAGCCTGTTTCCGTTTTGTCTCCTGCAGCTCTGCATGCAACGTCTTGTTCTGGGTGGTCAAAACCTGCAGTCGCTCCTGTAGATTTCTTGCCTCTAGTTCTGCACGCCTCAGTTGATTACCATGTATCTGATTCTGTAAGTGAGAAAAATAAACAAATAAATACAAACAAATCTCTGGATGCAATTTGGAGTTTCCTTAAAAAATATATATATATCCCAAGATGACCAAACTCAAATCTGAAGCGATAAAGCAGTGTCCAAACGCAAGGTGAATCATGTCAGAGTATAAATTCATTAACTTTGTCTCCCTCTATTGGCTTAAAATGTGCGTAAAGTCAATGGCCTACAGTTCAGTTACATTTTTTTTTTTAAAAACACAAATAAATATATAAAAAAAATAAAGGTGACCCAAAATAGTTGAAGATTTGAATAAGTCTGATTCATTTACCAATCTGAAAGTCGAAAATTAGCATGTTAGAGCAAATTTTCAGTTTCATCAGTGCTAACAATAACAACGTGATATGTGGCCAACGGTTACTGTTAGCCATCTATTAATCGAAACATTCTTTACACTCTGTTAGGTGTCCAGTGCACATTTTCATTATTTATGAGTGTTAAAGAGACGAGTAGCGAAAACATTTGACAACTCTAATTTGACTACAAAGCTTAGGCCTTTTCACGAACAACCCAACACTATGTACAAAAAAGATGAGCAAATGATGTGAATGAGACCTGGGTCTCCAGTTCCAGCATCCTCTGTCTGATTTCTCTGAGCTCAGCCTGTGCCTCTGCCTCTCTGAGCCTCACGCTCATCAGCTCATCCTGAAGCTCGCTCGCTGCATTCTTCCGCGGACTGTCTTTCCAGCGGCCTGCCGTGCGCGCCAGATGCCTCTGCACACAACACAACAAAAGTACCTTACTTAAACATTTGTGAGTCAAATGGAAGCATGAAAGGGGCAGCAAATGGTAAAACTGCAACACAGTAGAGCTTGCACACACACTATTACGCACATTCTCAAACTCTGGGTAAAACAGTCATCACTTTAAGTGTGTGTATTTACCTGCCAGTGCTCCTCCAGATCTCTGACCTGCTGTCTAAGCTCTTTAAGGCCAGTTAGAGCCTCTGCCTCCCTCAACTTTACACCAATTAGCTCCTCCTGAAGACGTACCACATTATTTTCATCTGGCAGGGATGAATTTCTCTGAAACAGAAACAAAAACATTTAAACAGAGTAAGCACAATCTAATTTTGCATGTGCATTGATTGCTTTTGATCATTAAAAGCAGTGCAATTCAATTAAGAATGTAAAATTATCTATTCTTAAAACTTGCAATATACATAAAAATATTTCTTCATGAGCAGGTTTTGTAGCAAATTAGCCAATTGCATAATTGTTCGACAGTTTCACTATGGCGTAAAACCACAACAGCCTACGGGTAAGTTTGTGTGCTTGAGAAAAGTTTTTCCCACCTTCTCCATGTCCAGAATCTTGTCCTGCATCTCCTTCAGTGCGCACTGGGATTCAGCCTCTTTAAGGCGGGCCTGGACCAGCTCCCTCTCCAACTGGAGGATGAACTCCTCAGAGCAGCGTGGGTTCCCCTTCTAAATTGAAAAAGAAATGATGTGAGCAAAAATTCTGTTGATCATTCATTCATGTGTTAGTACTGAACAGTATCTGAACAGCTCATACGGTTTGATTTTCCCAGTGCACATTTCATCCTTGCTTCAAAAACCACTAGTTTTACCAACACCCACATTAAAACATAATGAAATTGCAACACAACATTATGTAAAACAACACTTTCCCCACAGCAAATGACACATTATCTGCTTTTTCTCCATGTTGAGCATGTGCGCATTAATATTGGATAAGACATATTCTTCCCTTCAGTTGAGAGTGTAGATTTTATTAAACAGAAGGTGGCGACTCGAGACTCTTTGCTTAAGTTACACTCATATTTGACAGCTCTTACATGTGCACAAAGTCCCATTTGGCACTGTTGTGCATGCAAATGACCTCTGCTCTGCTGTTCTGATCTGCAGTCATGCATGTAAAGAGCATCATTACAAGAGCTGCCGTTCCAGCTCTGGCTGCTGAGATTTTGTTGCTAGGCAACGCAAAATGAATCAAGTGCGGCTCCCACTGCAAACTGTTGACATGGAGCATAACATTTCTGAGTGTTTTCATACGGTTTCTGTGTTCAAAGAGCAGGGCTCTCATCCAGGAGGAGGCACTGTTTTGAGCTGCCCTTACCGCAAACGGCTGCTGTTGCTGGAGATGTCGGATGGTGTTTTGCGCTTGTTCCAGCAGTGCGCTGGTCTCCTCATTGTGTTGTTTGACCGTGGCCAGCTCCCGTTTGACCAGGTAGTTCTCCTCTGCCTCTTGGGCTCGTGTCACCTGACCCTGACATGACCAATTATGGATGAGGGGTGAGCGGAGAATCGGAATGGGTGGAAACGGACGTATGGATGGAGAAAAAATAATGCTGGATCTCAAGCTCTGTCATGCTGTTAGCAGTTTTAGGCTTTCAATTTAGCACTTAATTTTTTTCGACTATTAAAGGGGGGATTATTGTAGTTTTCCACCAATAATCAGGACCGCAGCCCAAAGATATTAAGCACAGTGATGCCTTTTCCCTGAAGTCAGAAATCGCAGAATTTGCCTTATTTCTCTCGATTGTGAGTAGGTGTGAGATTTATTTAAGCAAATTATGGAAATGAAGCAAAGCTAAAGACAGAACTGCTGGGTACTTAAAGGGGAAAGACAGAAATAAATGGTGGAGAGGAGAGTGAAAATTGTACCTGTATCAATCTATCTGCCAAAGAAGCACTTTCCTAAAAACAGAAAATCCATAAAGGAAACAGCAAAGAGAAGAGAGAGACCAAAGGATATTACAACACAGAACAAAATAATAAGACCGATTTGAAATCGGTGTTCTTTTTCGTACCCCTACATTAAGACACTGCATCAACATTTTCTAAATATGGATAAATGCAATTTTGAAATGGTCATAGTGAGGTGGGGTAGAAAAGGAACATGGTTTGAGCATGCAGTTCGTGCTGTGGCTATGAAATAAAGCAAGATTGTGACACCACAACAGGGTGAAAGTGTAAAAGTAGGCCAAGCAGAGGACAGTTGAGTGTCAGTAGGGTGAGAATACAACGGAAACTGGTGTCATTTTAAAGTTTGTGTATCTGCTATATTTGCGCACAGCCCTGAGTTACAAAAAGGGAACTTCTGAAGGTGTTTGAGTTAGTACTTCATTCGAGTACAAAAGGTTCCATGCGGGGAGGAGATGGAAGGCGAGTAGATGTGTTTTTTGGGGTTTTTAAAAAAAAAAACGATTTGCACCATGGGCTTTCTTTTTCATGAGCGACACAAACATGCCTTTACAAGCAGAAATTATTCCAACATGCACCAATGCAGGTTTCAAATGCATGCTCAAAAAGTATAGCTCAAGAGACAGCCTGTCAGACAATTATTCTTGTCTGAAATTAGTACGTGTAGTAAACTCAAAAGGGTGATTTTGTTTTGTTATCGCTGTACTTACCAGCCTCATAAAACACAAGTTTTCCAATGACATGCACACAAGCCAGTTATGATACACCCAATGGGGTGTGTTCAAGCATTTGTTATTGGTCACATCAAAGAATAACCAAAGAATAACTGCCAACAAGGAGAGCCATGAACCGATTCAAGACAAGTAAATATGGGATGATATAATGGTGTATGGATATGTTCGAATGAGGAATGATTTGCTTGGTATCTAATTTATCACTCACTTTCTCCAGAGTGTCTATTCTCTGCTTCAGGAGTCTGTTCTCTGTGCGTAGTCTCTGTAATAAAGTGTCAAAATCAACAAAAGTTAGATTTAAAAACATCAATATAATATTACAAAGAGCTAGATGCTATGAACTATATTTAGCAACATTGTTTAGTTTGGGCTTTGATTAATTGAGCTAACGGTATTTATTAATATAATTACTATTTTAAAATGCTTTGAAAAAAAAAAAAATTCTAATTGTAGTCCGTGGACTTTGAAAAAATTTGGGGGTTCTCAAAGTTACACAAAAACGTCTACAGAGGTGAATAGAAAAGTTCAGCAAATGTAATCTGTGTGTTCCCATTTGGTTCAAGAGTAAAAGAAAAAAAAAAATCAGTATCTTTCCACAACATTATAAATCAACATTATACACGCTCGAACACACACACACACACACACACACAGCAAAAACGTTATTACGTACATTATAAAGCAAAATTCTACCTCACCTTGATCTCTACCTGTTCCTCCATCTCCTTGGTTTTGATTGTAGTGTACTCCTTTTCCAACCTAAGAATAAAGGCATAAAGAAACATTTCAGTAATCTTCACCATCCAAAAACATACAAAAAAGTTCACTTTAAACAATGTATATTCACTTTTTCATTTTCTTGGCATTGTATTTGACTTGATAAGCAGCCTGGATGACTTTGTCTGGTCCACTATCCAGCTGGTGGGGGATGACTTTCTGAAAGTGCTGCAGATTAAAAATATCAAAACTATAATTATTATCACTACTACAACAACAACAATTATTATACACAATTATTTATTCCTATGATGAAAAAGATGAATTTTCAGCCGCCACTACTTAAAGGTGCTCTATGCGATGTTTTCAGGATTTTAGCTCGATTTCATTTTTATCTCAAACTGTATGCGTGCATTAAACCCCACCTCTTCCTGTCGATTGGTTGGCCGAAGTTTGTTTACAGGCATTAAACCCCACCTCTTCTTGCCGATTGGTTGGCCGAAGTTTGTTTTTGTTGTGGTGCACATCCTGTGCCCCTAGCATTCGTTTTGGTATTGAAGCCTGTGTGTTGTCTTTCCAGACCGGGTTTTTCCCCAATGTATTCAGAGAGCAGACAGCAAGACGAACAATCGGTGATGTATACGGTTTGAGATAAAAATGAAATAGAGCAAAAATCTTGCAACATCGCTTACAGCTCCTTCAGGAAACATTTCTTAATATTTTTAATGTTGAAAATGGTTTACTGTTTAATGCTGCTTAATAACACAAATATCATAATGACAGCAGAAAATTCTGCTTTGCCTTAATCATATCAGTTTTTGAATGCTGAGACTTCTTTCAAATATATTTGAAAAAACATCTTAATTACTCTAAACTTTTGACCAACCTTAAAAAAATGTCATCTACAAGCCAATGGTTACTCAAATAAATGTAAAGAACTTTTTGTACTTTGTTTTACAAATATACAATTATTATTTAAGCAAACTCCATTGTACAACATCCCTAGACTCTGATCATGGTGTGGCAGCTTTCACTGTGAAATGTATCAGCTTGCATATAGCAGCTATAATTAAATTAAATGCAAGTTGTATCCTTGAGAATACAATGTTTATAAATATCCCACCTGCAGCATTCCCTCCATGTCCAACTGCATGAGCTCAGGCTGATTCATCTGCAGGATGGCCATCCCCACACGAAACACTATCTCTAAACCCTGTAAGGACACCTACTGGTGAAAACTCAAGAGCCATAAATCTATGCAGTAGCAGTGTGAAGCCACAAGAGGGCGATAATAGACCACTGGAATACACAAAGTGTGTTGTGTTCTCAAATTAGCTTGGCATGCAAAACACATGACTACATAAAAATGAGAGCTGGAGCAGAGTGTGTGTGAGGAGAGGAACAATGAAAACCACTAAGTCCTACCTCACACATGAATATATCAAAGATCCTGGTGGCGACAGGAAGAGGAAAAGACGTAAGAAAGATGGTGAGGAACCAAGATGAAGCATACATGGAGGTGTGGAAACTCTGGGCTTGGAAGTGCACATGGAGCTCTGGGAGCTGTTCCTGCAAAGAGTAACCAAAAGAGATGGTGATATATCACCAGGTTAAAGCAGTAAGTTATAAGCATTTAGCTAAGCTTTATGGATTTATGTGGAATAAATCAGTAGACACTGACCTGAATCATATATTCAAACTGGTACATGCAGAGGCCAAGTTCAGCCATACTAGGTTTAAAGAGCTCTCTCAGCCTGTAATCCTGCATCAGTTTCACAAACACACAGAAAGCCTCTTCTTCTGGCATCTGCAAGAAGGCAACAATTACATCACAGACTGTAAATAATAATAATAACAACAACAACTTATGTAATAACTATAGTATTATTTAGTGCAGGGCAATGGTTAATCGTGTTTAAATCGCATCCAAAATAAACGTTTTTATTAATGTGTGTGTATATTGCATATATTTATACTGTACCTATAAAAGATACATACATATAAATATATGTAAATATTTTGTAAATATATGCTATATTCATATAATTTATCTGATATATAAAAATACTTTTAAGACAGAAACTAAACTTGGAACATATTTTTCTTAAATGTATACATGCATGTGTGTGCATCTATATAAACATAAGAAATATACACAGAACATACTCATATATTATGCACACAAAAACTTTTATTTTGAATGCAATTAAACCCTGATTAATCTTTGCCCAGCACTAGCAATAAAATGTTCAATTTAAAAAATATGACTTATAACTAGATTTTTTGATTGTGTTAATACCTGCATTAGAAGAAGGCCGACAATGAAAGCACTTCCCTGACAGTAGCCCACCTCTCTATCGACCAGAGAATAAGCCTGTAAACACAAAAGTTATAAAATTAGTTAAAAATAAAAAAAAAAGTTATAAAACTCCAGTGGCCTTTTTTCTTATGTGGCTTGACATTAAACAAAAACCAGTGTCAGGTTGTGTACAGGTTTAAGATCAGGAGGTTTATATTCCTATAACTACTTTGTTCTTGTTTAAACTGTTTTTTTTTCAATAGATTAAATATACGTGTTGACTTAAATAATAACCTACCTTCATAACATTAAAGAGCACCTCCTGACCCAGACTGTCCTCCTTAAAGAACTCGTGCTCGGGGTAGGTACGGGCAATGTCCCTGCGGATAAGTTTTTCACAAGGCGAGGTCATCTTCAGCAGCTCAGAATACTGCTCTTTTATGGGTAGATTCTGGGCATTGCACAACAGCTGCCACACTATTGCTCGGAAGTGATGAGGAATGCCTTTCCTAACAAGTTCCTACAAAGAAAAAGAAAAGAGAAAAACACTAATTAAAATATTATATATAAAAGATACTAAAGCATATTACTAAAGCTTCCAAGACTGCCAACATTCAGATGTTCTCCCCGGGGTTCTGTATGTACCTCAGACAGGATAAGACCATTTTATGCTGCTAAATATAACCTTGTCAGAGATTTCTCCAGCAAAGCTCGATGTTTTTTGTAACCAAATTATGTTTGACCTGATTAAGCTGTTTCCTGTGCTCATCTGCGCAAGATTGCTTAGATGGCTTTTCTTTTCTTTTTTTACAGCTAGCCATTGAGCTGAGAGTCCACCTACATACACTGTTAGCACTGAGATTCTTCAAAAGCACTCTAGGGGTGTGCTAGAGATGAGTCTTTGTTAGAATAGTTGGCTGTACAAAAGACTTCTGTTGCTGCTTTGTGAGACGAGCCTGAGATCCTCCTCTTCATACATTAACACAAACTGCATTTACTTTTTGAGCTCAGTATGTTCTGTGGGAAATTGACAATTGTGAACATTGCTGAAGTGCTGTATCTCATTTTCACTTTCAATTGTTTCCTTGGAAATATGGAAAACACTGCACAAGTATTATTTTAAGAAACAGAAAATATTTCAGGAGTCCTAAGCTTCTGTGCAGTTACTAGGAATGTTTTAGAAAGAGATATAGATGATTTTTTTTCCATCAAAATAGTCATATTTAAGCTGTAGGTGCCATGAGCAAACAATTTTTTGAGATTATACGAAGATTATAAACCATTTCCCACCTCACAGCATGGATTTTGTTAACTCTTCATTTGCATGAAACATTTTAAATATGCATTATTTAAATACATCACAAAAATTGGTTGCCATCAGTAAATAATCTTTTCTCGCTTAAAACCATCCTTCCAGTTATTTTCTATCCGTTTAGTCAGCAACAATACTGCACATTTACCAATTTTCTTAATTTATGAACACAGTAGCACTAATAAATCACTCACATATTTAAATTGGGATGCATGTTTTATGACCTTTTTTGTAATGTGTTTCACTACCTTATAACAGCAATAAATCTGTAGCTGTGTGCTTGTGCAGTTTATTTCATGCTTCTGTAGCTTTGCTCTAAATGCCAATAAAATGTTTTTTATTGTGTACTGTTGTGACTAAATACAAAATTTGAAAACCCTTATGTTCAGTAATAAGTGGCAACCATCTGATTTGCCTCACAGTGCTTAATGGATAATCTATCTGCTTACCTTTAGCTGTTTTTCCTTCTTCTTCCGCACATCTTCCCACTCATTGACGATGCGTCCCCACATGATCCATGTATCCTCCTCCAAGTGTGACAAGTTGGAGGAGGCTGATGAACTAGATACCAGCGAGGAGCCACTGTTCCTTCTAGAGCCATTCACAGACCGTAAAGACTTACTGTCTGTCTCCAACAACCTGGAAAGACAACCATGGCAGAAACCATGGCAGACGTCACATGAACTATTTGAACAATATAGCTAATAGATTTCATGTACCCTGAATGTGGTGGTTCCCTTGCTGTCTTTTAAGGGTCAGAAAGCTCTCATATTTCAAATATATCTTCATTTGTTTTCCATATATGAACAAAGGTCTTAAGGGTTTGGAACGATACGGGGGCAAGAAATTAATGACGATTTTTATTTTTGGGTGAACTATCGCTTCAATTATATTATTTTTACGGTTTCTTTTTTTTTGTACAAAGTTAAGCAGTATATTTTGCACTGGATGCAAAATTATCAATTTGTTTTATTAGCATTATGTAAAATAAGAAAAGCAAAAAACTTACCAGGATATAAAAATGTACTGTGGCATAAAAATGTAACTCAAAGCACCAACTCTAAAATGAAAACAGTAGAATTTCCTTATTTCCTTAAAGGAAGGTTTGGTGTACAGATGGAGCAGTGATAAGAGAAGCCATCGCATTAAGTAACACAATAACAGGCACACAATGTTGTTAATGTCAGCTTTTCATCCAGTTTCAGTGAAGTCACCCAAGCTGACAATCAGTGAAATGAATGCCTTTGAATGGCTTTGGTTTTTGTGGCAGACTTCCATACATTCTACGAAGAAACAGTAGTGATGTCACTGCTGGCAGCTTGTGTCACTGACATGTTCCTGTTGACATTAAAGTTGTATTTTGCCCAACTTTTGGGCATTTGTTAGCTTCATGGCTAAACGGGTCCCAAGCGGCACTCTTTTTTTGCCTAATGGGAAAAACCACTGGATGGCATGTCTATTCCAGACATTAACACAACTCTAAGCAATACACAATTCGGAGCACAGCATTAGAGCTAATTTAGATTTAAGTGAAGTATTTAGAATTAACAACTGAATATTGTTATGAAACAGGGGATGTTTGCCAAATGAGTGTGCTAGCTTGAGAATGCTGGCAGACAGCTATAAATGGAAAAGCCAATTTAAGACTCCCCAGCATATCTCATACAAAATGCAGTGATTGTAAAACAGAAATAAGAATATAAATTATTTGTAGAATAGGTGAAAAAAGGCTAACCAAATTACCATCTGCGCAAAACTTTTAACAGGACAATAAAATCTAAAATGCCTATCTAAAAATACAAAAAAAGTCAATAAGGTATGAAGAAACAGGCTGAATCTTCCTGCCACTTCCAGCAAAATATAAAATGCTTCAAAATAAAGTTGTAAAATGATTATTACATACTGTTAAAAAACAACTATCCCTTTCTGACTGTGTGGAGGAGCTGTCATTGTGAACCTGACCTCGGATCAGCTGGAAAACAAGCAGACAATGCTCGGGAGTAACCTCAACATTTAATAGCTGACAGCACAGACACAAAGCCATGGAAACCTGATCTCGGAAAAAGAGAGGGGCCCCGGTTCTCTAAAGGCAGTGCTAGGTGACGTCACGACCAAGGCTCTTAGGCTGGATCTAGTTACAGCCGCTTTTAGGTCACGCAAGGGGGGCCACGGTTGTTAGGGGTGTAAGGCAGCAGGAGAGTCATGGAGTTCACAGCTGAGGGGCTGTGATGCTGAATGAGTTACTGGAGGTAGGTGGGCAAAAAGAAAAAAAAAAAAAAAAAAAAAAGGGAGACTGTCCTGCTGGGACACTTACGGTCTTTTTTTTTTTTCTTTAGACTACAGACTACTTAAAATCCTCGAAAATGTATCTTTTCAATCCAATTTTTGTTAGAAGCACACTATAAACTGCATTCTACACAACTTAAGTTACTTTAAACTCCAGTCACGAATTGCAATGGGATACATGAGAATGTAATCTAATTGGTTGTGGCTGTATTAGTCACCACTAAATCAAGAAGCAACAGGTGGCTCTAACCAGTATGAAGAATTAGTATAAAGACAAACAACATTAAATGGGGCAACAAAACACATTACTCAAAAGGAAACATTAAAGACCTTAATTATAAATGAATAGTTCTGTTATCATTTACTCACTCTACTGTTCCAAACCTGTCTATATGTTGGTAACCAACAGTTTTCAAATGATCCGGAGAAGCAAGAACAGGTTTGGACCATCATGAATGTTTGATTGTAATTGTGCAATGTAATTGATCTTTGAATTATGAAATGCATAATCTAAAATGTATAAACTACCTCCATCTACTTTGGTATATGGACACAAATAAGAGGGCCTGGTTAGGGTACAAAAATTGAAAATTCATTGTAAATGGAAATTTACAAAAAAAAGTTGTTCTGTTTAATCTAATCTAGTGACTCTTCATCCAGCCCAGAAGCAAACCTTTATCTTGATGATATTTACTCAAAGGACAGAAAGGTTGGGAAATCCCACAAACATCCACACACAAGCCACTGTACAGATGTTCATAAACTATATTAAATACAAATAAAGCTATTAAATGAAGTATGTACTGTAGGCTTAACTTATTTGATGAATTTAGTAAGCATTAAGACCATTTGCATTGCAAATGTTGCTTCTGTGTTAATGATTCACTGCTGGTTAAAGTGCAAAGCGGATTTGTGTACAGGAAACAAACACTCATTCCTCAGCTCAGTCCTCCAAAACAAAATAAAATAACTATTTCACTTTGTTAAAGCAGATAGAATATAAAAGATATAAAAAAAAACAGAAACAGAAAAAAGTGGCAGCAAAAAAGACAGCATTAATGAAAATGGGTAACCGGCTGTGAATCACAGCTCCGCTGCATCTGCTGCGTTGTGCGATAGAGAATTGATCAAAGGTATTACTGTGAAGCTGCTCACCATGGGAAGCTCATTCTGCAATCCACATGTCTTTCCCCGGATTTCTCCTAGTAATCCCAAATGTGTCGGTGAGAACTGAAACAACCCGATTCTCTCTCACACGCTCTTGCTGTCTCGGTCTCACCCCACTCTCTCTCTCTGAGCCCGTACAAACACACACACAAACAATGCTTATCTAAAGTGCAAAGGCCCTCAACCTGTGAAGCAGCACAGCAAAATCCCAGTGGAGTTTAAAATTCATTGGTAGAATCACAGTTTCTCTGTAAAAGTTATCTGTTGCAATCACATCACATTGTGATTTGTTTCCATATGTTTTTATTTTTGTTTAAATTTACTAAATCTCTAGTAACTCTCATTTGGTTCTTGATTCATTTTGAATCATGGTATGGACTGTCTTGACCACATAAACTACCATCTCTAAAAATAATTTACAATTTAACATTGCTTAGGCCCATTTTATTATTTTTTAACAAAAGCTGTTCTTTTGAACTTTACTATTCAAAAGAATACTGACAAAATGTTATCATTTCCACAAATATATTACAGTGCACAACTTGTTTTAAAATGAAAAAGAAAAAGAAAAAGTAAACTTTTCCGTATCTTTAGCACATGAACAGCATATTAAAAGGGTTTCTGGAGAATCATGGGACACTAAAGACTGGATTAATGACTGCTAAAAATTCAGCTTTACCATCAGGAGGCAAATGCATAATTTTATATTGTAATACTACTTCATAAATTCTTGCTTTTATTGTATTTTCCAACAAATAAATGCGGATAAGTGGATAAGAGATCCACTAAAAATATATATACTGTATATATATACTGTATATATTTATTTATTTATTTATGTATTTATATATATATATATACTAGCATTGAAAAGTTAAGGATTTGTAAAAAATAAAAATAAAAT
>JAUCMT010000114.1:10798309-10813389 GCA_032357475.1 Enteromius thamalakanensis
TTTTTCCAAGAAAATAAAAATATTGATACCTGGTCTTCCACTTGTTGTGGGCATGTCTAATTATAGGTTCAATAAAATGTTGTATAAAATTAAAACCTCCCTACCACTAGACACAATTTTTCCTTGTCTCTGACTATACATCACCGCCTTACTCATTCAAAGAAAAATATGCTACATTAACACATTAAAGCCGTTTTATAGGCTCTTTAAACTGTGTAAAGGGTTTTATCAAACACAGATTCCCAACAGCTACACAAACAAAATGGTTTACTAGGTCATTAGTTAGGCGTGTTCACCATACACTGGAAAATGATGCCATTTGTCATTCTATATTTTCTAATATGACCTCTAGAAGGTTTGGACTGAGGGAATGTTTGAGGTTGTTGTGTACTTTCCACTGTAACGACAATAGTACAAACAACAACTCACTCAAACTGAATCACACTGTAAAGAACGACAAGCAGAAAAAAAACGGTCAACTGACAATAAAACAAAAAAAAGCCTTAAAACAACTGTGAAGAGCAGGCCAGAACACTGTAACATTAGAAAGCCAAGAACTCTCCTTCATCTAGGATTTCCTAGGTGTACTTTGCTCTTACCTGAAGAAAGATGTCAGCCTAACTGAAGTCTTTGCTAATTCCATAAACAAATCCACAGGAGAAATAGCCGGTAAATCAGAAGAGTCTTCCGTCTTCAAACACCATCAGCAGCTTTGCAAATTCCAAAAGTCACACTGCTGTCACATGGGGTCAAAGTGCTCATGTAGAAGACACTGAGGCAGCTGTAAAGCAGACAGAAACTATATAGCTTCTGCTTTCCCTTTTACCGCTGTAGTAACGCTAATTCATGCCTTGGAATTCACCCTACAGAGAAAAAAAAAATCCTTTTCCTGCAAAACATCTGTGACGTCTGACCTCACCGCACTGAGCTTCACGACATAAGTGAGCTGTAATGATAAACCCAGGGGAAGTCTACCTCAGCACAACAAAGCAGGTTTCTCATTTGCATGCAGCACTTCTCTGAATCCTCTACAAGACAGATCACGTTTCCTCTTGCGATCTCCATTTCTGACAAATTATGACCACATGCCTATGCACGGCTTCTGTGGTTTTACGAACCACCAAAATTTTATCGTATTGCCCAGCAAAATGCCTAGAAATGACACAAAGTCATCAAGGTTGGAAACACCCTTTCTTAGATAGCGTTACAGTCAGAAGTGTGACACAGAAAGGGGCGGGGCATAAACAGGAAAACCAGAACAAAGTGCAGTTAATTAAGGATAGAAAGGTGTGTCTGAAATAAATACAATTCCTATACAATTATGACATCACTACATAAATGCATAAAATTACAATACATAATAATATACACCATAAGTGACCCTGGTCTTAAGTCACTGGGGTATTTAAGTAGCAAAATATCATGTTCCATGAAGACATTTAGTACATTTCTTACAGTAAATATATTAACTTATACAACATAAAATACATTATATATATTCACATTATATAACTTTAAAAGGTGCTTGCACCCTTAGATTACAGAATTTTTAAATAGTTGTATCTTGGCCAAATATTGTCCGAATGTTAGAAAATTTGACCCTTATGACTATTTGATTACATTTACTTTATCATGTGAAACTGTGCGTGTGCGTGTTTTTTGTAACTCAATTAATAACCTATACACAAGTTTGAAATCTCATAAGCCACATGCCTCATCTTCACATTGTGTACCAAACACAAATGGCCAGTTTGTCTGAGATCTGCGTCACTAATTATGGCAACAGCTGTACCGCTTTCGCACAGCTGTTAACTGTTTCTGTGCATTAGGGGTGCGCACATATGCAAATACAATCTGCTTGTCTTCATAAACCGAAATCAGATTTCAGAACCCTCCCTGCTGATCTAACCATGGGCACACTATATATCATGAAACACTATATAGACTATATAGGAGTATATACTATACACTGACAAAAATTACATTTTTGTTTTTGCACCCATTTTTCATAAGAAATAATCATGCCGTCTAATCAGCATCTTGATATGCCACACCTGTGAGGTGGATGGATTATCTCGGCAAAGGAGAACACAGCTTTGTAAACAATATTTGAGAGAAATAGGCCTTTTGTGTACATAGAAAAAGTCTTAGATCTTTGAGTTCGGCTCATGAAAAAAGCGTTTATATTTGTGGTCAGTGTAAGAAAGTAAAAGGAACTACACTAACTTATCACATCACTCTCTTAGCTGTGGTACATGTCTGACAGACTGAGCATGCAGGAACTGCCAGAGAGGTGAGTCAATACTGTAAGTAAAGAAAACATCATTTGGGTAAGCCTGACTTAGCCTCTCTTGGGATGAGCGTTTTCATACACTGAGAGCAGCAGAGTAACAGCTAGGAAACAGAACAATATCGCTTCCTCTGCTCTGGCATTCTAAATGATTCATGCAGAGTTGCTAGGTTGTGTTTGCTGAACAAGACGAAGGTCGGGCATCATGCTCATTACGTTTAATGAAATTTCCCAGGTCTACCTCTTCTAACCGGAACTACTAAATGGCAAGGCAACACATATTTAATATCTGTGTGCCACGGACATGAATATGACATGAAGACATTGCAAAAACAAAAGAACAACAAAAAAAAGAACTTGAAACCTGTGCAATCTTGCACAATCTACATACTGCAGAAGGAAACAACTACTTTTAGATGAAAAAAAACTAAATTAATTGCAAGTAATATGCTAAAAGTGATGCCAGAGATAGACACTTCTCTAATTTATAGGCTAATAGTAATTAGTAGCTATTAGTAGCAGAAAGAGTAGCTATCCAGTAAAATAGCTACTCTAGAATTATGCGTTTTTGCTGTTTTTAATTATTATTTTTATAATTGAATTTTTTTTCATAAATACATAGCTTTAGGTTACGCTAAAAAAGTATTTATGGTTCACATGTGTTTAACCCGCATTATGAATTATACATTCATTTATAGTTGTGTTTTAGGGTTAAATGGGAAATGTCTATAAAGATTTACAATTTATGTCCAGTTTGTGAATTAAATCAATTTATAAATACTATTTTAACAATAGTTCCGTCAAGTATATACAATCAATTTCACAATACTCTGATCCTTCTTTTTTTTTCTGCACTGGACAAACACAGGGGCATATTTCTTGGACAAACACACAATTCATGACTCAAGTTGCTGTTGTTAGTGACCTCCACCTGACAGTGACATACTAGCAATAAAAGCCCCTGACAGTCAGCCCTCAGCTCATCCTGTAAGGAGAACAAGAAAATGATGTGCATGCACTTTCTATCCGCATTGCTGGAGGTTCAGGAGAAGTAAAAAACAGACTACATGGACTTTCGAACATGCTGAAGTCAACACAATGTTTTCCAGCAACCCATTAACTGGCCAGAGATACAAATGCAGAGTGAGAGACAGAAATTAGAGTGTTCATTAAAAGCAGCAAGCAAATAACAATAACAGAGTCTGTCATTATGTCAAGCTGCAGACATGCATGCTGGCACAGATCCTGTGTTGCAGGAAAACAGGAAACAGCAGCCACAGATGACCACCTTTTTTGGTGCTATGACCCTGTGCTGACCCTGCTAATGTAGCACAACACAGAGGGATTTTCTACAGCTCCACAAAAAATCGTTTGATTGCAAAATATACCCATAATCAAAAGAATAAAAAAATAAAAAATGAGGAGCCTGATTAGTCTTCACTGCAACATTCACTGATGTTGTTTGTTGTTGCTTGTAACCTACAATGTTGTCCTAATTATTATAATCTAACCTCATGATATCTTGAATAATCATAACACAGCTATTTCCATGCAAAAACAGGTCATAAACAACCACAATGGTCAAGCTCCAATAAAGCAAAAAAGTTGCTGACATAACTTTGGCTTTAACTATATTCAAACTGATCTGACGTTTTAAAAAACTTTTTAGAAAAAAAAAAACATTAAGTAGCCTAGTTATTCACAAGCAATCTTTCCCTCTCGTGAAATGAAGCATCACTTTACCAAGTTTTACATAATTTATAGAATTTATAGAAGAGGTTCCTTTTTATTTCAGGTGTTACTGCAGATTCTTTAAATATTGTTATTTTCTGCTTCATGGAAATGAATAACAGCATGTAGACTCAATGACATAATAGTAAATAAATAATGATAGTTTTGGTTTTGGGGTAAACTATCCCCTTAAAGCAATAGAAAACGCCAAAGTGCAAGTCCAAGCTGCCTCTCAGAGAGCAAAGAGA
Source organism: Enteromius thamalakanensis (assembly GCA_032357475.1). Classification (NCBI taxonomy): domain Eukaryota; kingdom Metazoa; phylum Chordata; class Actinopteri; order Cypriniformes; family Cyprinidae; genus Enteromius; species Enteromius thamalakanensis. Next base: position 10,802,579 of record JAUCMT010000114.1, read on the forward strand.
AAGCTGTGAATCGGATTCCCTGTTAATTTTTTAAACCAAGCGAGCTAAAGCTGTGTGGCCTCTGCCGTTTGTTATGGATTCTGCTTCAGCTGTCCAAACAGTCCACAGGAGAGCCAACCTGCTGCCCTAACAACACATATCAATATAGAGAGAAAAACAACAGTCAAACACAGCGTGGGCTTATTTTGGAAAACAGCCATTTATCATTTTCAACACCTGTTCACTACAAGAAAAATACTTTTTCTTTAAGACATGGGAGAGATTTAGGCATTTTGGAAAAGGCCTATTCAATCAATATGCTTGGGTTATGTCACACTACACTGGAAGCCCACTAAGAGGTTTTTCACACTAATTCCAGATTCACACTGATACACATTAATTTACGTTCACACTTATTCTAGTTCTAATGAGGCAGTCTGGCTGAGATCTAGAGGGTAATATTTCTGATAGCAAAATAATGTGCAGTGTAACGATGCGATGGATTCATAAATCTGCCATTTAATAACTGCAACAAGCTCTGTGCTTTGAAAATAAAGTTAGTACCAGCAAGATAAATAAATAATAACCAGAACAAACAAACAAACCTCTGGAAAGGAGCATTTTCTTAAATCCATACACTATATTAGGCTACTATATTACCATTATATTTTCACTTATTCAACTATTGTCTTTATTATTTTATGCATTTTTAAAAAAAATTGTCATTAAAAGCTATAAATATAATAGCTTGTTTTAAGTTCTTATTCTCTTGTTTGGCAAGTGTTTGTCATGTTCTAAAAAATAAAGAAATAAAAGATCTGAAGGCAACACAGCAGGAACCAATTCATCAAGGCATGCCTATTTTTAACATATTAGCTGGTCGTTAGTACTTATAAAAGCACATATTCTGCATCACTAATCCTACCAACTACCTAAACTTAACTGGGCAGTTTTCCAAACAGGGTTTAAGACTAGTCCTAGATTAAAATAAGCGTTAAGAGCTGTCTAAACTGGAAAAAGCTTGCACTGAGATATCTTAAAATACATTACTGCCATTGTTTGGTTTTCAAATACTCACAGATAATGCATTTTTGTAAGACATGCTTCTAAAAATTCTTAAATGTCCTAAATTTGCGAAGGTCTATTCCTAGCTTAATCTAATCCCTATCCGGGAAACCGGCCCAACAACTACCTAAGTTAACTATTAATAAGCAGGAAACTAGTAGTTTATTGAGGCAAAAGTTTTAATCAATGATTTGTTAATAGTGAGAGTTCGACCTTAAACGTAAGTGTGACTAATTCGACATTTATCATGATAACTGATTGTTTTTTGGCCACGTCATCTGACCCTACCATTTAAACCACGCTCCAATTTTGGCATGCAATGCGTCTGTTTAAACACTAAAGCTGCAGTTCGGAAGTTTTGAGTCTTTGTCACCATCTATGTATAAAACCTGGAATTGCTTGCGGAATTATATTCCATGGGTAGGTTGTCCCTCCGTCGAGGCTCCAACGCGGATGAATCTAATGTTTAGGGGTGAATATGTTGCTGTCAGTCTCCGCACCAGTGTGAATCCTGTACTTAGTAAACACAGATTCTACCCTACGTCTTGGAATATATGACCCAAATATGAATTTTCACAGTCTGCCATGCTTTGTTCTGACCAGCAGAGGAAAAAGCATAACCATAAATTGCGCTACCAATGGACCTTTTTCACGTGTTTATCAGCATCGTAAATCCTTAAAAGTTTTTCATATATATATATATATATTTTTTTTTTAAATGTTCGTACATTTATAACACCATTCTTAATTACCTTCTCATCAAATTACAAAAAAAGACTAGTAAATGTCTCCTATAATATTGAAATTAGACTAGCGTTTAAGCATGACCATAAACATTACACACAACACAAATGTCTTTTAATTGAAAGAAAACATGTAACTACAAAAAATTATTTTCATCGATCAATTTTTTACTTTTACGTTCAGTATATTGCATGATGTTTACTTATACCCTCCTTGTGGTCAGTCTGCACAGGATTAACAAGTTAGTTTGATTTGCGGCCCCTTTAAATACAAAGGCAAGCATTCATTCTACGTCAGAGCGTCCAAAAAATCTCTGTTCAGCATAGTTGGCAGGGTGGCCAGGGCAAATTTTGATACCATTCGCTCTTCTGACAGCAGTTATCAGTTTCTCTCTATTTTTTTCCCCCTTTCATTGGAATTAATGAAAACACTATCGTATCGTTTTTCTTTTGCTATTTGAGCAAGTGGGAATGCAGAAAATATTTTTGTGGTACTCTCCCATTCACTGCTCTTCAAATTAACACAACAACTACCATGGTTTCCGCTTCGGAGAAACCCAGAAACATGAAAAAGTTCCATGGTGATTTAATCGATCACATTTAACCCTGCAAATTATTTTCATTGTTATACTTTATTCTCAATTTATTAATGTTAACAACATCAGCATTTCGTGAGTATGAGTATAGTGTGTAGATTTCAATTTACGTACGGTCTAATCTCTGTCATAACATTCAAATTTCATATAAACTCGAAAAGCAAACTATGCTTCCCTCGAATCCCTCGGAATCTTGTGTAATCCCAAGCTATCTGTAATCAGAAGCACATTTAAAATTTGAATCCACATACATTTTATTTACATCTGTTTCATATAATCCTTTCTGGATTACAAAACACCATCAAAATAACTTTTTGAAATTGAATTATTCCAGCGGCTGTGAGAATAGGCCAAAATTAAACAATGCACCACCGCAGAAACCTCAGGCAAATGAGGCGAGCCGGGACTCAATATTCACGTTTACAGACGTGACATAATGACGCAGTGCCGTAAATTCCAGTGAAAACCTGCCACTCAAATTAGTAAATAAGCTAACCATTGTGAATCAGGTTAAAGTAAGGCGATAGTTTTGAACACTATACTTTCTCAAATATTGATTTCGGATCATTTTTAATTACTGCAGCCCTAAATAAATGCATTTTACAAACAAAGAAGCTGAGAAACAATGGAACTAAACAGATGGTGATTTATTTAGCACTATATAAAAAGTGTTTCTGTTGCTCATATGAAACGACATCCGTGATAGAGCGCAACCGTCACCAACTACGTCTACGTCTGACTTGACTGCTCCATTTTCAATTCCACCTCGGACAGCAACCGTTACATTCGTTGACGGTCATCTGTAGCTGTGCTTGAAGTTAAACGCATCTACTGTAACAGCATTAGAAGAAGCTCGCTCTGGGCATGTGACCAAAAGCATGAAAATTATTGGTTGGTTGGTTGGTTGGTTGGCCAGCATATGTCCTTAAAAAGACAAACTAGACAACTTTCCAAATAAAAAAGGAAAAAACATTTCTACTGAACAATTCATGCAAGTCACATTTCTGCTTTTGACTTCCTTTGCTGTCATTTTCTGTGCGAGAATGATTACTTCCATTTAACCCATAATCGTCCTTCAAAATTGCATGAACAGCAGATGAACACTTCATGTATAGTCAATGACTTCTCACAAGGCCCAGATGGTCTTCTCTCATATCATGTAACACTAAAGCACTGATTTACAACCACACTTTAGGGACTTATTGTAGTGGAACGCTTTAAGTCTTCAAACCACACAAGTTTAATGACGTATTCTGTATGGGCCTGTAGCAGGAGGCCCGTCTCGCAGCTGGCGTCTTATCTAGAGATCTTCAAAAGCATGCATAAATCAAGGCTGCAGTTTTAGTTTTCTACATTGTTTGTCAAAAGGGATAACAATGACAAAACACCAATTATCTGAATACTTGCTTGAATACGAAGAATGCCAACATAAGATATGACATAACAGTAGAGTCACTGTTACACCAACCAATGGCATTTCGCTGTGCGTGAAAGACAGGAATATTACCAACAGATCTACACAAACCTTACAGCAAGCAGATATATTTTGTTGCATTGGATCTTTCCGCTCTCTTTCACAGATCAGCACTTTACTGGTAGGGAATGTGCAGGTTTGCTTACGTCTGTGCACTGCTGCCTGACTCAATAGTTTAAGGCTAAAAAACCTCCTAGTCATGCAGTCTGAAACTCTTAAAAAGGGAACTCCAATAAGGCCTGTCTGGAAAGCAAATACAAGTTCCATTTGCTCAGGTCAAATGGAAGCAAGATGTTTGTCGGAGGCACATGTGTGACAAAGCAAGAACCGAGAAAGAGAGGGAGAGAAGAACAAGTTTAGGCCATGCCAAATGGAGGCCATTTAAAAGATGATCCCCTGCAGGAATGCTCTGTTTAGGTCTTGCTCTATTCAATGTGACAAATTGTATGAAGTGAGATGGAGTCAACATATTTGGACCGTGTGAATAAGAAGAATGTTCGAACCCAATAACAAATGCTCCGGGGTAACAAAAAAAAAAAACATCAAAGCAAAGCAACTGCTTCTCTGCCAGACAAGACACGTTCCAGAAGGCAAGTAAAGACAAGTCATTTGGTCGCAAGACTTTGGTTGTAATCCAAAGCCACACAGCCAAAGTTTACACCAACAAGCCATCACAAAGACATTTGCCCACAAAATCACACCCTTTCTCTTGAAGTCTGTCCACATCCAACATTAGCATTCCCATAAACAAAACAAAAAAACGGACTGATCTAGAACGCTGTCAGAAGCATTTTGTTAAAGATTATCAGCCTGACAAATCAAGGAAATCTAATCATATGACTGGCAAACATACCTCAAGTCATACTACAGTCCATTTCCTGAAGCTGCATGTTCCAGTAAAGTGCTACAACAGCACATAGCAAAGCAGTTTGGTGTGCACAGAAGAGCGATGGGCTCATGACTAAAGTGGATCGGCAGAGATCAGAGGAGATCAGCTGTAATCACTGCAAAGCCAGAGTTAGAGATCCAGTGGTTCACGTTTCACCCGTGACTCAAGCAACCTTGATGGTGGCAGAGACCTTGATCAAAAGTAACCATCTTAAGTTAAGAAAGGTGATTTTTCTATTCTTCATATGAATTCTCCACACTAGAAATCTCATCACCCTTGAAAATGTAAACACCAAGGACATCACACTAAATGGAAGGACGAAAAATATTGAAGCAGTTGGTTATTTTCCAAAAGTCAATGATCAAATAATCGCACCACTCTGCACGGCCCCATATGCTTACAATTTATTGACAAATAGTCAAAACTAAAATTTTGTCAAAATTCGCCATTAATTGAGACAATTAATAAACCTTATTCAGGTATGAGATAATATTAAATTTACTATGGATAAAAGCAAGACTGTAAAGGATAGATTCAGTCTTTAAATGTCATATAATGTATCCTCCTTCACATAATTTTCATCAACTCACAACTGTTTTATGGAGTGTTTGTCTACTTAAAATTATTCAACTTTTTTCTGCATAGCCTCATTTTCATGACAAAAATTAAATATGGGGCTTTTCCTCAACAACTTGCATTGAGATAGAATGTACTTAATACAAATGTATAATCTTTGTATTGTATTCATATTCTGATTTGATCTTTTTTTTTAATGAGGTAAAATCAACCATACATCATTCTTAATATCCTTTTTTTTTCATATTTCTGCAATTATTTTTAATATGTATAAATAAATAACTTGTAGACATTTCAGATTTCTTGTCACAACCATGGAAATGTCAATCACAGGTATTATGTTTTGTACTAGAACTGACTAACAACCTACTCAGCGGCAAAAAAATAATCCACCGGCGTATTAAAGTGTGTGCATGCAATAAAAATATAGCTATGATTCTTGATGCATGCTTTGTACTAAAGTATAAAACCATAATGAATGAATTTGTTATTGTATGTTGCACTTCTCTAGTTTCATCTAATCAATGCATGCAGTCTTACCCCACCCTAGACTAGACATCTTAACGTGACACTGTGATCTGTGACAATGTTGTGACCACACGCACGTGCATTAACCTCTGATGACCTGGGACTGTCGTATATGCCCACAAATATAAACCTGTTATTCAAAACAATAACGGTAAAAAATAATAAGAAAAAAAATCCATTGGTTTTTAAATGTCTTTTGGGAAACAACCCATCGGCGAGCTCATAACATCAGTCGTACAATACTATATGTTTATGCATGATTTAGACTAAATCTTAACATAAAAATTATAAACTGACAAACATAACTTTTATAAAACAAAGATATATATATATATAAAGTTATACATCCATTTGAGCTGACTAGTGTTAGCGCTTAGCTCTTATTGAGATGTATGAGACTCTGGCTAAAGGAGTTAGCAGTGGTGGCTAACTGATAGTCTGGACCTAAACTTGTAATACCGAGACTGTTTTAGGAGTCTCAAAACTGACAACTCTTAAACCATATTGTAATATTTAAGTAGTGTTTCAGTATCCGACAAGCAGCTTGATGAACTGCGCCTGAATAACTAAACGGACAACTATATAAACAACCACAACAAACAACGGACGATGGTCGGCATTCACTTCTCTCCTGCAACAGGCACAGACAGACATACACACACGCCAAATTAAAACGGTCTCAAATTGTTTACCTTGAAGTCTTTTTCAATTCCAGGGGTTTTAGCTAAATATTAACTTTCCATGGAGCGAGGTAAAGTTGCATAACCTTGCACACACGCGCACACTGAGGGTTCAAGCCCGACGTCAGCGGTCAGTTTTCACACTGGGGCAGGATTTCAACAGTCCAGTCCATAGAGAGGCTGAATGTATAAAGCCTGTGTGCGCAGACAGCAAGGCAGTTGCCGCAGCTCCTCCAGCAGTCACTCATGCCATAAAGAAGACGGGCTTTACGCTGCGGCTGCGCTGAACAAAACTGCGCATGCGCACAAATGCGCTGCCTGCATACCTCATCGGCTCTCTACTACCCTCTGCTGTAAAGAGTACATGTAAACACACATGCTCTTGCCTGCTTGCCGACAAAATGAAAATAAAGCAACATATTTAAAAACGTAAAATATAATAAAACTAATTTTAAAAAAAGCATGGTCCACCTTTTTTGCTCACTGTGCATTCTGTGTTGATAACTATAGCTATAGCTATAATATATAAACAGAGTCAATATGAATAAGCATAAACAAAATGTAGTTATTTCAGAATCATTGACATGACAATTAGCCTATCTATTTGTTCTTCACAATACATGGTCATAAGCAAGATAGCTCCAAAAATTTAATTACTAAAATACTTGAACAGTAACAACAGCTAAGTGATTTCAAAGCAGCTTTGATTTGTATCTAAAGGAATAGTTTAAAATTCCAGTCAATATTTCACAATTGTAATGTTTTTTTTTAAATAATTCCCTAGTGTATTTCATCCTTATAATTCTATTAATCCACTGTTTTTATTTACGTGCTGCACTGAGATTGTCCTTGCTGTGTCATATTCTCCTAAAAAAGGCCTTTGTGAAAAGAATAGGTCTGATAATTGATTAAACTCACCATTAGATGGCTAGGTCATCTGCAAAATGTAGATATCTCTTGAAAGTTAGTGAATACATAGACGTTTAGGTACACTGATGGCAGAAGACGTCGTACAGTAACTAACTTTTCTGGTTTTGCTTGGTTGTGCTGACGTTAATGACGCTCATTTCTTTCTGATGTAGGACACACCTTTCTCTCTCCAACAATGCATCACTGACGCAGCAATCCAGCCTATTAGAACTGCTTTACGTGGAACCTATTTTAAGACACACAAAAAATGAGAATTACTTTCTCCTTGTAATGAGGTTAATGTGTTCTCTTTCTAAGGTGTGTCTATTAAAGCTAAGCTGTCCAGATAAAATTTTCAGCATTTCTAAAAAGGTTAAAGTATTAAGGAGAACTCTGTTGAGATGAGCCTATTAAAAATGAAGGTCATGACTCATGACCACTGTTTATGTAGTTCCATCATAATGTCACTTCCACCACATATCAAATAGTGTAGCATCCCGTGGGAAAAAATATCAGCTGGGGGAAATTATAGTTAAATAATACTTTTAATGATTCTAAACAATTTTAAATAAATAATACAAAGAAAGTATTCACACTTTTCCATTGCTACAAAATTAAGGAAAAACAATATTACAGCTTAATTGCTGTCCTAAAGTGTTCAAACTGAAGTAAATACATATGAATTATGAACTAACTAATCATTACAAAAATATGTTTCAGTCAGCCTTCCTCAGGTCTAAAACACATGCATAACAAATTTAAGAATACATCATTTAGAGTACAAATATAGAGATAATGTAATAATAATCACAACTACAATTATGCTGATAGCATTCTTAATGAAATACAAAAAAATATTCAAATAATTTGTTAAATAATCGGAAAAGGAAAATATTTTAAACAACAATATTTAGCTAAACAAACATCAAGACAAATAAAATAAACAAATATATTACAAAATTACATTAAATCTAAACATCTTCCAACAATAAACCTTAAAAAAAGAAACTAAATACATTTTTTAAAAAGTATGGAAAATACAAAAATACAGCAGGCTAGTACATCATAGACGACAGGCTACAAAGTAAACAGTTAAACATGACGACAGTATTTCTTGGAACAAAGCGATATGTGCTGTACAGATGTCTTTTTAGATAATAATTGCTCCTGCATACAAGGATATTTTTGGTTATATTTGCCGTTATACATCCAAAAGAGCAGATGTCGCTGTGCTTTCCACTAAGCAGTGCTGTTTTGCCCCGCTGTCGACGGTATTTACTACGCATGCGCACATCATTCTTTCTTTTTCCCGTGCAGCGGAGTCAAAACTCCGAAGTTTGACTCCAGGCTCCTGCTTAGGAGACTGAAAAGTCTACAAAATGGTCAGTACAGCGCCGCAATACTTACATTTTTATGTTCCCTAAAGATTAATTACATGTTTGGTGCCTTTACGTTTTAGAATGGTGACAGATAATAAAAGGATGACTTAAGATTATCTCCGATAGACGGAGTTCAAACGTGGCCTTACGGTTGAGTTCAAGCCCTTCCCACATGCGTTTTTAGAGACCTGTGTCATGTAGTGGATTTGCTACATTAATAATGGGTTTCGGAATATGACACGCTCTCAGAAAAGCACAATGTGGTATTAAACACCCGATCGCGCTATTACATTATGATTAATGCTAGCATGCTACGTCTTCATCTCTTAGTTTATGGAGGCCTTTCAGCCCGTTACAGTTAAACACTTGCGTTTTCACTGTAGCACAAATGTGCATTTGACTTGCGCCTGCAGGTTGAGTCTCTGAAGTTAATGGCTTTTTGAAATGTTGTCTTTTAGGGATTCGTTAAAGTAGTGAAGAACAAGGCCTACTTCAAGAGGTACCAGGTGAAGTTCAGGAGAAGGAGAGGTGAATGGAGAAATGCTAACACTAACGTTATGTCACACAGATAGGCTTGGTTTTCATTGTCTTTTTGCTTCCTAGAGGGAAAAACTGATTACTTTGCCAGAAAGCGCCTGGTTATCCAAGACAAGAATAAGTACAACACACCCAAGTACAGGATGATTGTCCGCTTCTCCAACAGGGACATCGTCTGCCAGGTGAGTGGAGAGATGGTCACATTATAGAGTGCTCATGCAGCAGGACGTCCTAAAAAATGACATGCATGTTCTCATAATTGTGCCTCATAAAGGCGAGCAGTGCTCGTCTTTGTAAGTTAAATATCTCTGGACATTTTGATGTGTTGATAGTCAAAGGTGTTTTTGATTTTTAGATCGCCTATGCCAAGATCGAGGGTGACATGATTGTGTGTGCGGCCTACTCCCATGAGCTGCCCAAGTACGGCATCAGTGTGGGTCTGACAAATTATGCTGCAGCCTACTGCACTGGGCTGCTGCTGGCCCGCAGGGTGAGTACTATTCTCCACACATTTGTCGTTGTTGACATAAAGAAATGACTTGTGAGAGATTGAATTAGTACGATAGATTGCACAAATTAAGATAATCCGAGAGCTTTCTGAACCTTTATAGATAGAAATGTAATTAAAATGTTCCCAGGCCCAAACAGTTGTAAGGACATCTGTAAAATAGTCCATTTGACATCAGTGGTTTAAACTTAATTTTAAGTTGCTATGAGAATACTTTGTTGCTGTCCACTGCCATTCATGAGACCACAACACATACATGTGTTCCTCTGCTTGTAAACAAGGCACAGTGGATGTTCTATGTTAGCAGCACCACACACTTGTATCGTAGTGCTTATGTTTCATAGATAAACAAAGGTCTTTGCGTTTGAAACAATTTTAGGGTAAGTATTTGAAATTTTATTTTTTGGGTGAACTGTCCCCTTAATACCACAATCATAATTGGTGTGTCCTGAGTTGCATACTTTCGATTCTAAATAATATTAAAAACGGTGTGTCCCATGTTAAAATGTGTAGTTACCCAAATAGTCTTAATTTCCAGAGGAAATTCAAAGTGCATATCCATGAACACTGTAATGGCTAAGATTTCCCACAACCCAATGTGCTTTAAAAGGGTTCGGTTTAGAGATTTTATCTTTAATATAAATAAAATGAGCATTCAAACCCCTTTATCAAAAGGCTTTCTACTTAACCTCAATTTAATAATGTAATTAACCTGCAGGTAAAAAATTTCATCTTTAACAATATTGTAAACGCATATAGATGTGATGAGTTCATCTCATGAAAGACCAACAACTGGCAGATTAACATACTAGTCACTCTAATACAGTGGGAAGATTTGTTGGATAGTGTAAATTCAGTTGTGGAGTGTAACTGTATGAGACGAGAAATAATGTCAGAATTTGTGTTGGTAAATTGTTACATTCTTTTACAACTGGGACAGTCTTCCCG
>JAUCMT010000114.1:10837572-10853234 GCA_032357475.1 Enteromius thamalakanensis
TTATTTTATTAAAGGTCCAGGAGCTTGACCAACCAGCAATTGTTGAAGTTTAAAGTCTTCTTAAAAGAATAAACATGCGGTTTAAAGAAAATCTTGAACAATGTTTTTAAGAAATTTTCATCTGTTAAAGGCACTCTATGGTGATATTGACCCACCTACTTCTTCTCGAACCAGCAACCTCAGAGTCATGGCAAATGAAAGTGTAACGTCTCCGTTCCCTCCTTCAGGGAACGTGGGTTACGTTCGTAACCTAGATGTTACCCTTTCAGTCGAATAACTTCGATTTTATATATGGGAGCACCAATGGAACAGGACACGACCCTGGGGCAACGTTATGCGGAGACCCCCCCCACCAACAGGCGAGATAATTTTCAAGTTTGTCAGCAGAGGAGTCTGCACGTAACCTTCCCCAACCCCCTGTGGCTTAGGATGGGGGGCCCACAGGGCTGCCAGTTGTACTGAAGCAGGTGGTTGGGGAGGGGAGCACATGACTTTACACACAGTTCTTGCATGTGAGAATAAAGAAAATGCAATATATCGATAAGATTATGGATATAATTGAAGGGAAACACAGCCTTCTGGCTGACTGTGGACTATTGAGATTTGTAGCCACACCTACTGGGCAAAGGAGACTCAAAAGATGCCCAGCCAGAGTTACTCCACTCTAGGTCCAACTGCGGGCCAGGGAGGACTCAGGTTTGCTTAGTTAAGGAAAACACTGAGATAAGGTGCACAAATCCCGTGGGAATGGCGCAGCAAGCCGGCACCAGCCAGTCTCCCTCTCACCTGCTGTATTCAGTGAACACATTGAGAGTCAAAGGGGGCAAACCAGGTCCGGGAGGGCCAGTAAGGTGCTACCAGCAGGACTTGTACATTATCTTCCCTTATCTTGCATAGGGCCTGTACAAGGAGGCTCACTGGGGGAAAGGCGTGATGGAGCCAAGGAGGCCAGCTGTGTGCCAGTGCATCCCTGCCGAGCGATTTCTTGGACTTATAGAGGGAATAGAAAAACAGCCGGGGGAGGCGAAGACCTGAGGGTGGAGCCGCCATTCTCCAGGGTGGGTGGACTGCCATGAGTGCTGATCGGCTGCATGGTTGATTATCCTTGGAATGTGAGCAGCACGCAGTGATTTCTGCCTCTTGTGACTCCTCAGGAGCGGACAGCGGGAGAGTATACCACCTTGTTTGTTGATGTACGAAACGACCGCTGTTTTGTCCATCCGCATTAGCACGTGCTTGTGGCGCAGCTTCGGGAGAAAGCGACGCAGGGCCAAAAGCAAAGCTAACAACTTGAGGTAATTGATATGCCATTGATAGTGATTGATAGTGCCGTAGCACTATGTCCCTGTGCATGCACAACAGATCCCACGAGTGAGCTATTATCAGCCAGTCGTGGAGATAGTTGAGGATGCGGATGCCCATCTGCCACAGTGGGGAGAGGGCACCTCCGCGACTTTCGTGAAGACACAGGGAGAGAGGGACATGCCAAAGGGTAAGACTTTGTACTGATATGCTCGACCCTCGAAAGCAAACGAAGAAGGGGTCATGTCCTTCAGGTTGATGGCTGTGAACCAAACCTGGCTCCGGATGTATGTTATTATGCGCTTCGGAGTAAGAATTTTGAATGGCAGACTGAGAAGAGGCCGATTCAAATCTATCAGATCCAGATTGGGTCTCAGCACACCGCTCTTTTTGGGCAGAATGAAGTAAGGACTGTAAAACCCTGACCTCATCTCGGCTGAAGGGACAGGCACGATTGCAACAGCAAACTCCGCACGCAGGACAGCAGCATTGCTGTCCGAGTGGACAGTGGTGGAGCGGATGCTACGGTACCTGGGTGGGCACCTGGTGAACTTTATCACATAGCCAAGGCATACCGTCCGTATCAACCACCGCGAGGGGCTGGGAAACGCTATCCAGGCTCCCAGCCAGGTCGCCAGGGGAATCAAGGGAACATTGACTGCCGTGCCAGCAGTTGGGCAGCCTGTAGGGGGACTGGGGCATGGACTGATCCCAGAAGGCAGTTTCAACTGTCAACTGTCACGGAACATTCTGGACAGTCACCTGGAGGTCCGCCCGCTGCCGCGGTTTGGGAGCCGTGAACTTGCTATGGTCCAATGACTTCCGGCGGGAAGGATGCAAGGGGAGCTGTCTCATGAATGAGAGGCGAGTCCTTAATCTAGCCATGGTCATTTGCTCGCAATGAGCACATTGACCATCCATGAACGCCGCCTCAGCAAGCTCTCGGCCCCGGCACGAGAGACAGCGATTGTGTCCGTCCCAAGAGGTGAGGACATTCTGAAGATTGTTTCACCAACCGCAGAAAATCTGCTCTTTTTCCCGGTTGCTCAGTGAAGACCATATGCGGCAACTCATATGCGTGCTCTCAGAGGTTTTTGCTCACTGGATGTTGCAAATTAACCGGTACAGCCAGTCTTTAAAAAGACCACCAGCCTGTAGGATCCGCTGACAGCTGCCCAGAGAAACGCTGTCAGACAAGAGAGGAGGGAGATCGCAGAAACTTTTTAAATCAGGACGCTCCACTCTATCATTCTCCAGAACTCGTTGAGGGGGTCTCCTAGAAGCTCAGAACGGTGAAGCCTCTGAAGCAAAAATCTCCATGTCCCCCGGCCCTCTTATACTCACACAGTGGGGCTTGAGTACAATCAAGTGCACGCCAGTATTCATTGGCCTTTTGTATAAAGCTCAAAGGCAATTGGTCTCTCTGGCAAGTTCCCATATGTAATGTTGAAGTGATTCCACTGAAAGGGTAACAGTAATTTGTTCAATTACTCGTTACTTAAAAAAGGAAAACACAGTTAGTAATGCCGTCTATTTTTTATGCCATTATTCCCACTGCTAAAGATTCTAGTAATCATGATTAACCTAATATTTAGGCTTGTTTTTAGGTGGGTTGGAGCTAAAATATGCAATAGAGTGGCCCTCCAGGCGCAAGAATTAACACCCCTGACTTTGACAATCTCCATCAGACAAAGAACTAACTCTTTTAGCAACAACTCTGATCCAGTACCTGGTTCAGGTGTTTGATTAGCAAGAGTTTTAAAATTTGTAGTGTTGGGATGCTTCCATTAAGAGGGCTTGGAAAGCCTGTTCCACCATCCCAATCATCCGGCCTAGTCTTTTTCAGCAAGGTGTTAAAATTTTAACTTTATTCAGCCTCACCCACGCACCTCTGCCAGAAACTCATTAATTCATCCACTGAGTTCAGATTTTGTTCAGGCGTTCTGTAAAGTACGTGAGTCTCTAAAAAAAGCAAAGGCTAAACATCTTTGTTGAATAAATCATTGCTACAATTATGGAATTCCATGAAACAATTCAAAAACATGTGCAACTGACCATAAATGACTGAGTGAAACTGGAAACAAAGACTCACCAAGGAAACATAAATGAACAGAAAATGATGATGTGACAGAAATAACATTTGAAAAGGACCAAGAGCAACACAAGGCTATTTATGCTTGCGTTAATAATCAGACTAAAGCAGAAACTTGGTAAACTTCCTAATAACAGTTGAGGAAATATACTGAACGTTAATGGTGGTTGGTCCAAGTAGAGCTGTGGTGAATTCTGATTTGTTCACTAAAGAAATAACTCAACTTTGACCTTTAAGGTTCAGGAAAGCCCATGACAACATGGCTTGAACCAGGGACTTTCTTGCATTGCTACATACCTGGTCATTTTTGTAGGAATCCCCTCTCATCAATCTCCATTCATGAATCAATTTGGCCAATCAACCCACTGGGAATTCTTTTGGTTTTGTCCAGATGGCCTATTTGCTACTTCCCCCAGCAAATGAAAAAAAAAGGATAGTAATATTTCACTGATGTAACAGATTTCCCCTTGAATTGTATGTTAGACTTGTGACCTTAAGCAGCAACCGTTCAAGCACCTTGACTCACCTGGGGTTTCTTAAGATCATAATGAAACTTGAACTGGCGAATAAATTACTTTCAGCTGTATTTAAAAGACACTCATGTGCCTCTGTTAAACTATTGTGATCTAGCATTTGGTTTTCATTAGAACTGTTTTCAGCACGAGATAGGGTGGGGGGTGATGGGAATTATGGTAGTCATTATAATCTATCATTGCAGATTTCAGACATTGGCAGTCATACCATGAATTCAATTAGCGTTTTAACTAGTCCAGTTTGATTCAGGGCACATAAATTGTCTTGGAGAATAAGATTATATAATGAAGAAATGTAGGAAAAAACGCTATACAAATTTAAAACTCATACAAGCAAGGCTCTGAAAATGCACTACTGTGTATGTTTAGGGCAAATGTTTTTTAGGGGTCAAACACCCAAGCAGTTCCTGACCGGAGGTCTCGGACCTAATCCCTCTAGTGCCACTATCAGCTCAAACCTGAATTTTCTTCTGTTTAAAACATTTTAGATCTTTGGTCGAAACAGAATTTGTTTTTTACCCCCTTCTTTTTTCTCTCCTTATCCTGAGTTGATTCAGTCAGGTGTTTTCAATTTAGCATTTGGTCACATAAAAGAATAACAAACATATTTTATATAATATATTTATATGTAATAATATATTTTAATCAGGTATAGCAAGATTCAAAAACTGCATCAGTTCATTTTTTATAATTCCAGTGAACTCATCCTTGCTTAAGCAGCATTTTCCAAAACTCTTACTTCATCTGATAGGAAGGTATGATGTGATTCACTGTGTGTTTGCTGTAAAAACCCAAATTGGGTGAGAATGCTTTTTAAAGTTAGTGCAAAATACCTATAGACTTAATTCTAAACGTCAAAGGTTTTCAAAAATCTTAGGATGTTACAGTGAATTTTTTAAATGGTCAAACTAAAGTGGATGGACTATCACATTACATGTGCGAATATAGATAGATTTGGCTGTTACATGATATGATATGATATGATATGATATGATATGATATGATATGATATGAGTGTAGTTACAATAACTTCTAATCTAACATCTAATACACTATTCCCCTTTTTAATGCATTTCTCATACGTACAACGAAAAATAACTTAGTTTGGCTGGACCTAATTTAACGAATGGAACAAAATGTAGAGATTCTTCAAATTTTTCAAAGTTAACCTGCTTTTATCTTGACACAGTGTCTTAAAAATGCAGTGCTCATGGTGTGAGACACTGAAAAACATCACAAAGCAATGTAAAAATTGATCAAACGATTAAAATATGATGCAGGCAGAACACAAAAACACTCTAAGTTCAGCTGAATGGACTGCTGTGGACAGTAGGACAGTGATTGATTTCAATGACAAAACAAGTAATATTTGTAATCGACTTTTAAAGTCACATTTTATAATGTCTTTTAAATGTTTCTCAAAATAATGTATTACTGATTCGCGCACCAGGTGTTGGACATTACGAATCCCATTTAACCGCCAATCAGGCACCATATTGACGCAAAGTCTTGATTTGCACCGGCACCATTACTGAGTGTTTTTTCCTGTTTTTTGCCTTCCTGTGTTTGATTTTTGACTGTGGTTGTTTTCCGATTCTCGCTGCCTGCCCTTACTTTTCTGCCTATTATTTGACCTCGATTCTGCCTATCCCATGTTGTTCTATCTGCCTGTGTTTTTGACCATTGCCTGCCTGACCTGGATATCATTAAAACGTTGCAAATGGATCCAAACAACTCCAGTGATTTGTTACAGAAGACTATGCACCAAGTAGTTCAGGAAGTGAATCGGCAAGCTTGACACAACGACAACAGCTAGAGAAGCTCACTTTACTGACTGAGGAGCTAGTGAGCTCCATTCAGGCTCTCACCGTCACCACTACCACTCAAAGCAGACCTGTGGATCCTCCTGCTCCACCAGCCCCTCAACCTTCAGTAAGTACGCTGAATCCAGCACGTCTCTCACTTCCTGAAAAATATGACGGTTCGCTGGGCAAGTGCAAGGGGCACCTTTCCATCATTCTAGAGCTTTTGACGCCAATTCAGAGAGGTGTTCCACCACACCAGTGACGGAAAGGATGCCAAGGCACAGCTACTGGCACTAAAACAGGGTAATTCATCCGCCACTGAGTTTACTATGTCCTTCGGGACTCTCACTGCACGTACAGGCTGGGACAGCGACCCATTAATGTCATTATATCAGCGTGCTTTGCGTGAGGAGCTCCAATCCGAGCTGGAATATAGAGGAGAGGATTTGTCATTATCAGATTACATGGAGTTGGCCATCTGCACGGATCAACTACTCCGTTCATGTAAGGGTATCAGCCACTACAATCCTCCTTCCTCCGAACCTATGCAGACCGAGGCCACACACCTTACTACAGAGAAGCGTGAGCGGCGCATAGATAATGGATTGTACTTGTATTGTGGTAAACCAGGTGCCGCCTGGCCAGTGAGACCCGCCAGACCCAAGACTTACCAGTTGAGTTCAATTTCCTTAAGCTCTGCCATGGAAATAGAGGTTGAATTAGTGTACAAAGACATTCACCTTCAGACAAGAGCCACCCTAGATTCAGGGGCTGAAGGAAATTTTATTGATTACAAGTTTGTTATTGAAAAAGGTCTCCCTATTATTACATGTACACCCAACGTTGGCGGTGACCCATAGGGACCGGAAAAATTTCATCCATGACCCAACCCATTACGCTTCGCACCACAAAGAAACCATCCAATTCTATGATGCAATTCTATAAAGATGGAGGACTGAGGCCATGCGTTGACTATCGGGCCCTAAACTAAATCACCATCAAATATTGGTACATTCAGCCCTGGAACAGCTATGGTCAGCGCGCTTCTTCACTAAACTTGATTTACGGAGTGCCTATAACCTCATTCGCAAACATGAGGGTGATGAGTGGAAAACCGCTTTCTCTACCACCGCAGGCCACTATGAGTACCTTGTGATGCTGTTCGGGTTATCAAACAGTCCCTCAGTGTTCCAGGTGCTCGTCAATGACATCTTCAGGGACATGCTCCAGAAATTTGTGATTGTGTACATTGATGACATCTTAATATACTCTGAAGACCTCAACTCTCATGTTCAGCATGTTCGCTTAGTGCTCCAGAGACTCATTGAAAATCAATTGTATGCCAAGTTCACTAAGTGCGAATTCCACTTGAGCAGGGTCTCATTTCTGGGTTATATCATCAGCTCTGATGGCGTGGCTATGGATGAGAAAAAAACTTTCCTTAGTGGTCAACTGGCCCAAACCGCAGAACCTCAAAGAGCTACAACGATTTCTGGTCTTTGCAAATTTTTACAGGAGGTTCAAACTACGATGTGGGCGACAGAGAGCTACTTGCTATGAAGTCCGCATTGGAGAAATGGCGGCATTGGCTGGAGGGGGCCAGCGAGACCTTTATAGTGTACACAGATCACCGTAACCTTGAATACCTGCATAAAGCCAAAAGACTGAATGCCTGTCAGGCCCGCTGGTCGTTGTTCTTTTCCAGATTCCAATTTACCATTACATACCTCCCCGGTTCCAAGAATGGTAAGGCTGATGCCCTGTCTCGCGAGTACGATCACTTTGAGCAATCCAACCAACCTGAGAATATAATTTCACCTTCAGTAATCTTGGCATCAGTTCTATGGGACATAACGAGAGAAATACAGGACGCTCAGGCCACTGAGCCTGCACCTCCAGACTGCCCTCAAGGCAAAACCTACGTGCCTCATGATTCTCCACATGATTCATGATAACCCCAGCACAGGTCACCCTGGGATCCTTGCCACGATCGACATTACGTTCAACCGTTACTGGTGGCTCACCTTGTCTCCTGATGTGACCCATTTCATCAATGACTGCCCGGTATGCCAAGTTACCAAGTCCTCTAGACAATGTCCAGCGGGATTATTCCAGCCTTTACCGACTTGCCCCTTTATGACCAGCACACCACAATTGTTACCATAGCAGACAGCTTCTCCAAGGCTTGTCGTCTGATCTCGCTAGCCAAGCTCCCCACGGCCTGGGATCTTTTGTAACTTTAGGATACCCCCCCGAGTCTAACGGCCAGGCAGAACGTCAAAATCAGGAACTTATTCGATTTCTAATAGCTTACTGCCACAATAACCAGCACGACTGGAGTCAGTTCCTGTTCTGGACGGAATATGCCCAGAATTTATTAAGAAAGGCTGCCACCAATCTCACTCCATTCTAGTGTGTACTATGCTTCCAGCCCCCACTATTCCCCTGGTCTGGTGAACCCACTGACTTAGCCCTCTGTCGACAACTGGCATAAATGCATTGAACAGACATGGGACACCACCCATGTGCACCTCCAGAGGGCCACCCGGAGGATGACAACTCAGGCTGATCATCATCGCCGGCCACACCCTCCATACAAACCAGGACAATGGGTTTGGCTCTAAAACGTTGCAAATTGATCTAAACAACTCCAGTAATTCGTTACAATTTGGAGGCTTCATTTTATATTTATTTATCAGTTGTCTTAACAAATACTTATTGTTAAAATACACATCTGCTCCTTTCTTTGTTTTATTCATCCCATGTCTGAAACTATTTGTGTTTGTCTTTGTACACATTCACCCCATTCCCAAGTAATTTTTTAGGCTTTATAATAGAAATCACATGACAGAAGTTTGTTCTTTGATGTTTCTCTCCATCATAAGAGTAGTGTAATCATCTACAATGATGCATGTTGAAAAATGGGGTTAAATATGGAAATCAAAAAGATTGAGAACGTTTAGACATTTGCATTTAAACTTTGCTTTTTTTGACATGTGTTAAAGCGAGGTGTTTAATTTTTGGAATCACCAAATAAGACTCCAAAAATAATTACTGTTTTCTGAAAGTTTTCCTAAACATTTGTCTGGTCAGTTTAGTCAAACAAACAGAGTGTGTTTGGAAAATGCTAAAAAGCTACAACCCCAATCTAGCCTTTGATTAATGAAAGACAGATGGTTAAAAGTCCATTTCAACCATTTAGGGTGTTACTAGCAACACTTAACTATAATTCTATTTAAATCTCATATTTATATCATTAATAGTTTCAATATTATGAAAACTCAGTACATCTGAAATAAGTGCTTTTGAAATGTTCATCTTCAAATCTGTAAAAAAACAAACAAACAAACATATATATTTATAAAGTGTGAGCATATAAATAACACAACTGATTGACTATATTGAATATATTTTTGTAGTTTTAATTGTTACTGAATATATTATTGTCATGCACAGCAAAGGCAATGCTGTGAAATGCTTGTTGTATTACTTGCTGTATTATGACCATGTAAACACTATGGGAAATCAATGTATGTGCACTTATAACATACAGCATGCACTTATGCATACTGGTAACAAAGTAATATAAATATTTCAATATATTATCAATATCGGTCACTTTTAGGGCCATGCATAACAAAGATAGCAATGTGTTTTAGTGTCATACAAGTATATGTTTACAATGCAGTCACGTGCATAAAAAATTAATAAAAAGGTTAGCATTACATGGTAAAAAGCAATACGATTGTAACGCTCTGGAGTTCCCCTCTGAAGTCTTCAGAGGGCACTCCGGCCAGGACTTGTTGTCTGTTTACTTGTCTCTCCATTTTCTGTTAAGTACTCTTCTCATGAACATTTGTCAAGTCACTTTTATTTATATAGCGCTTTTAACAATACAGATTGTAGCAAAGCACTGAACATTATCAAGTAGGAAAATAGAGTAATGGTAATGTATAATGACGAGATTCAACTTTATTTAACAAATGCACAGACGGTCTCTGTAATCAAAAACGATGATAATCACTAGAAATCAGGTGTCCTCAACTAAGCAAGCCAGAGGTGACCGTGGCAATATTTCCATATTTCTATAACTTTTTATATAACTTTTTACATGTCAAGGGTGGGAGTAATAAAAGCACTTAACATCACATCCTACAGGCATATGGGCTCAGTTCTGCATTAACATCAGTCTGCGCCTTCACTTAGTGCTACTGTCAGTTATTTGTATTATTTTAACAACTATTTCAGTGGAATGTAACTAGCCTTATTGAAGCCTTGCTGAATACTAAAAGTAGGCTAATGTCCCTGAAAAGTCTTTAGCAGTTCAACTAGGTTTATTATTCTCTTGAGTTAAACACATATGAGCTTGTATTGACGTTGCTCAGTATTAATAGAAGTGTAAAATGAGGTCGTCAATTTTTGACGCTCATGAAAACAGCGCCCCGAAGAGTTTGGGAATTTGTGGTTTATATTTTGCATTAAATTCTTGACAGGTAAGAGAAATGTTTTCAGCAGGACTATAAAAATGTTATACAGCAGCGCGGTTGCTACAGCAACGACTGGCCCGACGATGGATAAAACGTAGCAACATCAATTTCATCCATCACATCCATGAAAAAGCAACGAAAAGCAACGCATACAGTTGCAAAAATGGCATTTCGGCATTTTTAGTAAAACGTTGAAACGCATAGGGCGGAAGAAAAACAGGTTAAAAAGAGCCGCTCGATGCATTCAGTCGTTGCATTAAAGCTAGTTAGATGGAGTGAAGCTTTAGGAAGGGATGATGCCTTCAAAAACTTCAGAGTCCAAACGGGATAACAGCGTCCCCGCCTCGTCCATTCAAATTTCACACACAAACGATTCCAAGTACACAGATGGCTAAAGCGAAACACTCGCTATGATTTATGAACAAGTTGCATACGATGCTTATTCGCGTCTTACCTGGAAATAAACCGGTCGCTTCAGCCAGATCCACGGTATCAGACCCCGTGCCATGATTGAAACACCACATTTCACAGCACTAACCTACCACAAATATATCATTAGTGCACGGTGAAAGCGCTTTAAATAATGACAAAACACAAATTACAGCGACCAATGTCCTTTACCAAGCCAAGGTCTTTCTCGCCATGAGGAGAGAGAGAGAGGAGGATGAAGAGTAGCGAGGCTCCTCAGGCGTCGCACCTCACGCGCGATGAGCAACATCTGCGCTCACATCCACTGGATGAGAGAGACCAAGCGAAGCAGGATCACGTTTAACTACAACCTGATGAAGTCTGAGGAAGTTTCTGCACGTTTGTCGGGCTTTGGTTATGCTAGCGTGGGATAAGAAGGTTCACGCAGGTGGACTAATGTGAGCGTTTAGTGTTTTTCTCCAAATAAGGTCAGATAAGTGTGTAAAACTCTGTTTACTGCACAAACATCTCGCTTTTCTAAACATTTCGCAATGAATAAACACGAATATTAAATACACTGAATGGAATATAGCTTACTGTTATGGTGCACTGGGTTGCCACGCACTATTGTAAAAAATATATATAATTTGTGTAAACAGCCTAAAAAAAAGATAATAAAGATAATAAAAAATTAGAGGGCCTAATTAAACATTTTCTATAAATATAACAAAAAATAGCTATTTTCTTAAAAAAAAATTAAATAAAAATTAAAATAGAATAAAAATATTTTGGTCTTTAAGTCTACACACATACGGGTAGTTTATCAAGGTGTCCTATGGTGTTACGGAAAAATTATATTTGTAACTCTAAGAATGTAAATATGTAGATAATGTAGACATTTGCGTTATTTGTATGTTTAGGTTTTTTTCGACATTTTTGCTGTCACTTGGCACCGTATGAATAGGCTAAAGTATGAATTGACTTAAAAAATATATATATATTAATTTTTTACAGTGGACAGATAAAATCATAGTTGGCTATGCACTGCAAAAAACAATCTTTAAAAATAACAGTGTGCTGTATTAATATGAATGATTTTCATTTATAACAATACAAACGACTATTGTAATACTGTATGTTAAAAGAATGGCTGTCAGAACACTAGAAAACTTCCTGCCAGACACCAATAGATGTAATCTTATTCTAAAAAAAATGTCTGCCAACAGCTCACACAATAATAAAAGCATACATTTTTCCTATCAGCTCTCACAAATTTTGGGATGCTGGTAGTGGTGCACAGACTTTCCACATTTTCACACCTCAAGACATAAAATGAAAAACAGAAAAGAAATATAGCACATGGTGCATCCCTGCAGACAGGGAGTTTTTTTTTTTATTTGGTTGTCATTTCTGCTGCTATACATAGTACTCAGCTGAGACTGAGAGGCACCGCATTATACAACAGACAAGAGCCTATGGCCCTTTTGCTAAGATTGTTAGAGCTTATATCTCAGCTAAGCTTTACAAATAATCAAAGAGGGAAAAAAAACAGCCTTAATAATAAGAAAATGCAACCTAGTTACAAAAAAGCTAAATGTTTCTATTGGAATTCATTTGTCGTATGCTTGATTGTGACTGTGTTACAATGGAAATTATTACATTTATGTACACAACAGTTTATTACAAAGGAAATCAACCATATTCACACACCCACACCATGCACACAAACACACTCGCACGGATATCAGCGAACTCAGAGCTTATTTTAATTTACATTTTACAACAAAAATAAATGAGCACTTTTTTACATTGCACAAGGTGCATATGACAACAACAAAAAAACAATAAATCTGCCCATAGTCATTTCACTTTTGTTGCCAGGTCAGGTTCATTCCACCTCTGCCACATGGGCCACCTCCACTTCCATGGTCTGGATGATTTCCGGTGCCTCTTCCACTTTAACTACAGCCTGCTGGGCCAGGACATAGTTCACCACCTGCATAATACTCTGATCAGACAACGTGGCCACTGCTCCCTCACTCACAGCCTGCACGGCCTCCACAGTTTCTTCTGTGATGAGCACGGTCTCTATCTCCTCTGAGATGGGAGGCTGTGGAGGTTGGAGTTCAGGGGGCAGTTCGGAGCCGAGGATGCTGACGGCGTGCTCCACCTGCGTGCCTTGGTTGTGAAACTGCAGAGTGTCTTTTTCCAGCATGATCTTGCCGGGCAACTGATCTCCGTGGAACTTTGTTATGTGCTTCCGCAGCGTTCTGGCATCTATGTGGGCCTCCTGGCACAGCGGGCACACGTAAGGGCGCTCGCCCGTGTGAGTGCGAACGTGGCGCTTCAGAGAACGAGCATCAGCCCATGCAACACCACAGGTCAGACACTCAAAGGGTTTCACACCTGTAAAAAAAAAAAGAGCAGCATGACATCTGTTATACTCCACTATTTATAAGCATTTCAAGTGGCTGACATCCAAACCAAAACGTCAACTGACTGTAAATTTGTCACAAACAAGCATGAAAGTGTGTAGGACGTCTGATTAGACTGAACATCTCAACAGGATGATGACTGAACCCCAATAATGACTCATGTTGATTATTTCCTGTTCGCTGGGTCAGTAAAGAGACATGCAGTGCCACCTACAGCTGCATTGCAGATGTGCAAATTAGGAATCTTTTCATTAAAAGCAAATCTGCTTTGGGTGACTTAAAACAATTTATGCATATTTGAAAAAATGTGTCAAAAAGTGAAACACAGAGAAGCCATCATGTGCCTTTTTTGGGGGAGTGGGGGAGTATGTTGGATAAGCTTATTATGTATGTGTGTGGGTGGGTGTATATACACATCCATAAGTTATCAAGATTGCAACATTTGTTATGACACAGTTTAATTAAGAGTTCCTGTCCCATTTCCATTTTCTAAACTAATTATGGCACATACACTATTATAACGTGAGAAATTATATATTATGATATATATACCCCATATCACCATATTTGTTTTATAGTTAATTTTGGACGAAACTATTCCTAAATCTGCATAAAAATTATTTATCATCATTCTGCAAAACATGGGTTTATTATTGTCCACTCACCCTGGTGATTATTCATGTGGCGGCGGTACTCTCTGAGCTGTGTAAACTTCCTCCCACAGTGTTCACACTCTCTCTCCAAATTCTGCTTCACTCTGCCCTTCTTTCCATGGGTGGCTTTCTTGACATGCCGTCTAAACAGGGCCTTCTCAAAGAACTCCTTCCCACACACATTACACCTGCCAAAAGGACAAAACACACAATTTAGTTCAAAGTCTACCTCTAACAAGTGCTCAAGGCTCTCTAGAGTTCAGGTATTATATAAATATAAAATATCATTTCCATGACAGGCTCTTTTCAGATCTAAGGTCGTGTTTTTCTTTCAGTCCAAAACAAATCTTTAGACTAATAAAATAAAATGTCATAATAAGAATCCATTTCATTTTCTTAAAAAAAAACCCCAAAACTATTTTACCTGAAGGGCTCTGCAACGGTGTGTGATTTGACGTGCGAGTACCAGTCCTTCTTCCAGCTGTAGCATTTCCCACAGACCTGGCACTGGAAGGGCTTTAGACCCAAGTGCTTATTCATGTGCTGCTGCAGGTCTTTTGCTTCAAAGAAACTCTTATCACAGCTATAATGAATGAACAAAAGGGACAAATTAAGGAACTAAACTGTTCTATTGGAAAAGTATGTGAATAAGTCTAATGGGTTATTTGGAGAAAGCTCTTGTGTGCATGTGTCGAGGGATAAGGCACTTACTGAGAACAGTGGAAAGAGCGGACCTCAGGTCTGGGTTGATGCTTCTTGAGGTGTTTGCTCAGTCCGGATGCACGGTGAAAAGATGCTCCACAGGTTGTGCATAAGTACTTTGATTCACCTGTTAAACAAACTTCTATTATAAACGGCTCATTTAGCATTTATCGTAATGTTACAAACAGTTCAATACATTCAAATACGTAAAAACTAAAGAGTGTACACTTTTATAATGTGACTTAATATTACGTGATTTATAAAACAGATATAACTAGTTCCAGATGTCTAAACTGGTCCAAACTTAAAACATCTCTTTACTTGCACATCTTTTTATTTAAAAAGCACGCTACTTATCCAGCTTTTTGGCATGTCTCATAATTTAAAATTTTAATAATAATTTTTAAGTTTATTTTTGTACAATGTAAGCACTTTGAATTACCATTGTGTAAGAAATGTTATATACAATAACCTTGGTTTGCCTAATGTATGCTACTATTCAAAAAATTCTGATTTTTAACATAATTCTTTTACATATCTAAAACAAAAAGCCACTTATGCTTCCCATTACTGCATTTAACTGATCAATAATACAGAAAAGACCAGTAATAGTATTATTTACTACAGTTTAAAAAGATATGATACATTTTCAACATTGACTACTCCAGTCTTCAGCGTCACGTGATGATTTCGATTATTATCTTCCTCAATTTTGAAAATAATTATACCTGATATTTTTCTGTAAACCAAGATACATTTTTCAAAATCTTTCAAGAACAGCATTTATTTAAAAATAGAAACATTATAAACATATTTACTGTCACTTTTGAACAATTTATTGCATCTAAACTGACTAAAAGTATTAATTTCATTCCAAAAAGACAAACAAACAAAAACAAAAAGTAGCGTTTTTATAAAGTTATTATTCTGTATCTGAATCAAAACACAAAGCATATAAATGCATTTTTCGAGCCAACATAATTAAATTCATATAATGAAAGAGCTCAATTAGAGACTTACATATTTACCTATTCATCTGTACTCAGAATTATGAGTATGTGTGCCTGCGTGTACAGGTTTTTATCACCTCATGGGGACCAATTGTGCCCACAAAGATAGGAATACTAGTAAATTTTAACCTCGTGGGGACATTTGTTAGGTCCCCATTAGGAAACAAGCTTATAAAACATACAGAATGAAGTTTTTTTAAATTCTAAAAATGCAGCAAGTTTCCTGTAAGGGGTA
>JAUCMT010000114.1:10853334-10864593 GCA_032357475.1 Enteromius thamalakanensis
TAACACAAAAAGATGAGGAATGAGATGGCTAACTGTAGTAGCGTATAGTCCACTGTCTATAATAGCCTAATTTAGATTTCACTTTTTTTTTAACCGACTACCGACAACTTTCATGACAACGGTCATCGGTTAACATCCCTAGTGTGAGTGAGTGTGTGTGTGTGTGTGTACGTACCTGTGTGAATGCTTGTATGCTCCTCCAGGCTTCTCTTGGTGACAAAAGATTTTTCACAGACAGTGCACTGAAATCTCTTGAGGGAGTCGTGCAGTGACCGGTGCATCTTCAGACTGTGCTTGGTGGCAAAGCTCTTCCCGCAAACCTTGCAGGTGTGTGGCCTCACTCCCGTGTGGTTCAGCATATGAATGCGCAGGGAGTACAGCTTGGGCAGAGTCTTGCCACAGATGTCGCACACAAACTCCCTTTTGGTGCGGTACTTCGTCTGATCTTCTGACCCCTGAGAATCTTCCGCGGCAATGGTTCGAGTCATGCTGGCTCTCTGGGTCTTCTGATGCTTGTGACGAGCCAAATGCGCACGGAGAGAAGCTGCGTACTGGAACTCCTTATTGCAAATCTATGTGGACAAAAGAAAGATCATAAAAATAACTAAAAAGCATAAAGAAGAATTCTTATTTTTTTTCATTCAGCCCAAAGGTACATACACTACACTTGAAGCTGCGAGTCTTCTCGTGTTTCAGAGCGTGCATGATGAGGGCGTAGCGCCTGTGGAACACCAAGCCACATTCATTACACGAGTGCTCTCCCTCCACAGCGCCTCCTGGGTCTCCCTGTAGTGAGTCTCCCTCCACAACCTCTGGCTGGTCTGCAACAGGCTCCGGTTCCTCTGGTAAAGCAGCTACGGCATCAGAAGCAGCCTCTAGGTTTGTCTCCGAAAACTCTTCAAGATCCTTCTTGGCAGACTGACCCGGGCGGCCTCTCCTGGCAAATTTCTGAGGTGTCTGGGGACACAGTGTGATTCTAATAAGACAAACTGGCTCACTGCCTTAAAGTGTTTCTTAATCCTTGGCTGATTGAGCGACATCATAATAATGGGGTTAATGACGAATAATAGTATCTATGATGATGATTTAAAAGTGTAAAGCATTTTCACTTAAAGAAAAATTGTAATACATATAAAACAATTTTACTTCAAACACATAAGAGTCTAAAAAAAGAAAAAAATATTGTAAAATCAATTTTTCAAGAGAATTTTTTTTTTATATATAGTAAATTATCTGATCATAAATACAATTTGTGTTTTAATTATCAGTTTCTGCTTGACTTTGCACACAGTGGCTCGTCAAATATTAATAAGCAGTTTTGTTAAAATACATTTTTTTATTAAATAAAAAATATTACACACAATATATAGGATTTAGATCTAGATTGTTTTATTTATAAAAATGTCAAGACATACCTTTAAGGTTTTATATAGGCTATATACATGTTTTTTTTTTTTTACAATAACTATCATTTTTTAACTAATAATTTAAAAAAAATAGATTTGATTATGTCATTTATTGTTATTTATATTAATTAATTAAGGTTTTTGTTTCAAGAATTACATTTTTTATTGAAGACTGCTTCTTCATAATGTTATCAGGACACCAGTAGACGCTTTGCAAAAGGGTGAATTAAGGCCACATAGAGGGCACTCCTGAGCACCCTTTTAAGCCATAAAATGACAGATGGGCCACCCTGCGGTCCTTTGGACCTCACAGATATGCCAAGTCTAAAAGGGCACCATTTGGGACAGGGCCATCACCACATTTACAAATGAACTGCATGTCGAGTGAATGAGAGTTGCATACCTTTGTAAGAGGTAAAGTGCTTTTCTCTTCCTCCTCAGTTTCAAGTCCCATATGAAGACGAACATACCCTCCTTCCTTCACGGATCGTTTTCTCAGGTATCTCTTATTGGGATCTACACATTCCTCTTCTTTTTTCTCTCCATCCGCAGCTGATCCATCCTCAACACCCTCCATCTCTGCGGGCTCGTCTTCTGAAGGAAGAGGAGGTGGTGGTTCCAGATGCTTCACTTTAGGTGGTCTTCCTGGCCTTCTTTTCACTGGCGCAGGGGCTGGCGGTGGCGCTGCTGCAGGCGCGGGTTGGCACTTTGGCTCAGCCGCCTGGGGCTCATCCTGCACAGCAGGGGGCGCTGCTGCAGCTAAATGCATGATCTCAGAAGCATCTGTTTTGCCAGGATCCACACTAATGAGAAAGGCTCCCGTCTGAATGCCCTCGGCGACAGGTGTGTCACCGACCTGTGGCTCTTCTACAGACCAACAGGCCTGTACTACAGCAAGGGACTCACCCGAACCTGCCTGGCCAGAATGAGTGACCAGAGTCATGGTCTCGCCCACCTCTGCCTGGCCGCTGTGGGCCACCATGGCAAGAGACTCCGCTGAGCCAGCCTGTCCACTGTGAGTGACTACAGTCATGGTTTCGCCATCTACGGTCGCACCAGCAAGCAACGCCAAGGATTCAGCCGTCCCGATTTCACTCGTGATTACAGCCAAGGACTGCCCTTCTTCAGATGTGCCTTCACTCTGCATAGTCACTACATAGGTTTCAGAAGCGGTGGGTGTGTTTGGCTGAGGGGGAGCAGGATGGCTTGATACCACAGTGTGAATGTCTCCTCTTTGGTAAACCATCAGCTTTTGCTCTTCCACTTTCTTATGCACAGACTCACAGATCTGAAGGACTTCCGCCATCAGTAAGTGGCGTGCCAGTGTGGCGACCTCTGCCATCACGCAAAAATTGAAGGTCAGATTGGAGGTGTAGGCAAAATCCAGCAATGGTAAAAAACTTGCCTTGCTGAAGCCTGAAAGGTAAAACACCACAAAAGAATCAATAGCAATTCAAACATATATAATATTCTCAAAAGTCACCTCAATAAATGAAACTGTTAATGTTCTCATGCAACTAGTTAGGGAGCACCTATATATAGGCAACATTTTACACATTAGTGGTTGACTAATTTGGTGTTTTTTAATGGCCATTGTGGGTCTGTAACATAACAGATTTTTACTGTAGACAGCAACTTGTGATTCTATAAAAAAAAATGGTTTAAAACATGAATATAAGGGAAATATTGAGTCATCTGAAGACTTAACAGATTTGCCATAATTAATAAGGACATGGATGCTACCGTGTGCCAACGGTATTAAACTAAACTTTCTGCTTCCCCCACTTATCGGGGGAAAAAAAATTGTTTTTAGTTTTAATGTAACAAAAAATTAACTGTAATGTAATTAAATGTAAATGTAAGGACATTCTTTTATCAAACTATTTTTTTTAAAAGTTATCCAAACTAGTGATGTAAAACCATTAATCACAAATTGCATCCAAAAAACCTATATACACATCTGTTTAATGTGCATATTTATTTTGTGTATATATATATATATATATTATATTATTTGCATACATATATTTATATTCATATAATTTATTTTACATATAATTACATTATATAAACTTTACATTTTTCTCTAAATATATACATGCATGGGTGTGCATTTATATATATACACATAACAAATGTAAACACATACATACACTATGTAAACAACCTTTTAATTTGAATGCTGTCAATCACAATTAATTGTTTGAAAGCACTAATCCAAATACGCTAGGTACCACGATAATTTTATGGAATTTTATATTTTTTAGTAATTATTTTTATTCCACAGCAGAAGAAGAAATTAGTTCATGCAGCTCTGGAGCAACATGACGGAGATTAAATGATGGCAGAATTTACATTTTTGTGTGAAGTATACATGTAAATACTTTATATTATTAGACAGAAATCCTTAAATCGATTAGTTGGTTTCATCACTTTAATCAAGAGCATGCAGCATTCTTCTCACCAGAGAGGTCAACGACAGCTTCATGACTGGACATAGCACCCTTTTCCACAAAGAGCTCGTAGAAATAATCACTGCAGGAGGCCAGGACGGCTTTATGTGCTCGATGCTCCTCTCCCTCAATAAGCAGGGTGATATCACAGAACTCATTATTCATTCGCTGCTGATTTAACTTGTCCAGCATCGTCTGGCCATGCTTTGGTAAGAACTGCTTGACAATTCCCTTACTGTCCACCTATAAGAACGCATAAAGGAGAAATATAATCATCATTATCATATGCATAAATCAATTAAAGTATCAACTATTATATATTGTAATTTATAGCAACTTACACTCTATCAACATAATTGAAAGTGATTATGATTATCTTTATCAAGAAGCCTTTGTACCTTGAATAATATCAGTTACATTTAAAATGTCATGAAACTCATTTTCATTCAGTTACAGAAATGGTATTCTATACTTACAAACACCAATTCGTGTTTATCAACAGCACTGGACTGCTCCGAATCCAAATCATCATTTGCCTCATCGTCCTCTTCCTCGCTGGCACACACAGAAGTCTTTCTTCTCGCTTGTCGGGCCGCTGCTTGCTTGGTGGCATCTTCAGCATTGCCTCTTCCCTTCTCCTGCTTGCTTTGGCAGTAAGTGCACTCTCGGATGCAGTCCTTCACCTGCTTCAGAACTCCTGTCATGAGAAAATAAGGTTCAGGTAACTTACAATAACAGATGCTATCTCAAAAACAAATATAATATCGCCTGCTCTATTTCAGAAATTCATGTTAAGTTTATTCCTAATTGCACTTGGACAAAAAAAACTATTGACTGTATGATGAACCTCCTGTCTGCGAAGTCTGTCACACACATGTAGCCAAATATCACATGTACTGAATCTTTTAGATATATCAGTGCGTGTTCAGCAAATGACAGCACAGCACTACCGCAGCAAAAGTGACAGCAAACCCCAATATTCTCCTTGTAGGCCCCATTTCCTCAAAAAGAGACCACCCAAGAAAGAGTAATAGCTAAAACCTTAATAACAGGCAGCAATAAAAATATGTTGTCACAAAAAAATCAAAAACACACGACAGCTGGAGCACCAAGACGAACTTTAACATCTGCCCTGGCCCAACACATCTCCTGACTTAAATATTATCAAACCACTTTGAACAGTTTTTGCAGAGAATTTGATTTCTTCCAATTGGCAGATGATGTTATAAACAACATTCATCTGGAGACTATACAAAAATAGATCTATATATCTATTCATTGAAGGTTGGAAGCTGCATTAAATGCAAATAAAATATTACATGTTAAAATATTAAATATATATATACAGAGACAGTATCCTAGACATTTATAAATATAGATATTAATGGAGAGACTATCCAATTGTAGCTTCTACTGACAAGAAACATGTAAGTGATTCCAGCGGCCGCACAGCTGGAGAGCTCAGCTGTCATTAACTATGTGATCAGTGTACCTCTCCACCAGTACTTCTGGGAGATGATTTCCCATGTTTGCTGCTGGTTGAGGTGTTCCCCTCCGGACGTGATGTGCGCCTCCGTGATCAGTTCCTTCCGTCTCTCGGCCTGCAGCACCACTTCCAGCTCCGTGAATTCATCCAGGCCTTTCTGCCGCCTCTGGTAATAAAGAATCCCATTGCGCACTATGTAACAAGCTGCTGCTTTCCGGATCTTCCTCTTTGTGTTGCCGTGCGTGCCCGGTGCGTAAGGCTCACGTTCATCAGTCAAGTAGCGCTGGATGGCTAAGTAACTCTCCTCGCTCGACATAACGCCGATTAATTAAGCTCACTCAACAGAAACGTCACGCATCCGCCAGTCAGAGCTATTCTCGAGCGTAGAATTCAACGAGGTATTTTTTCAGCCAGTTTTCACTTCCATAGATGACACGGAAAAGTATCAAGTGTGATATTTCTAAAATGTTTTCCAAGGGGGAACGTCAGTTCATGACCGTGTGGGGTGGACTTGCCTGAACAGACAAAATGGCTGCTGCACAACCGGATGTTGCGTTTGAAATGGCGGAAGCACAAAAAAACTTCACGTGTAGGGCAATCACGGTAACGGCAGAGGGCGCTGTTTACCTGCGAGACAATCCCTGCGTCCCATTGTGCATACTACTCTATCTGCCCTAAATAGCGTTGGAAATTACTATGACATAGAATTTAGGATAGAAAGTATGCACTTTGGGAGGCAGTTCGCGTCGAGAGCACTTTTGGAACGTAGAATTTTAGAATATTATTTTTTATATATATATATATATATATATGTGTGTATGTATGTATGTGTTTTGATCCTAAATTATTTTAGTAATTTTGTGAAGGGCTCCCTTCTCTGGAACATATTATCAGCTGAAATAAAATTGCATGGCATAAAGGCCCGGTTTCATAGACCGGGCATAGCCCAAGCCAGGATTAGGCCATAGTTCAATTAGGACATTTAATTATTTTTTTATAAACATGCCTTAGAAAAAAGGCATTACTGGCGTGCATCTTTAGACAAAAAAAAGGCACAGTCATGTTTTAAGAGCAGTTTCTTTTAGTTGAAACAGCTCAGATTTACATTTTAGTATAGAACAAGGGTTAAGTCTTGTCTGTGAAACCGGGGGGAAATGTTTTATAATGATGGTTAAGTGTTGGTTTAAAATAAATCAGAACTGTGCACATTTTTAATTAATTGTTTTAATTTTCTAATTCTATAATGACAGAGTTGTGGGGAAAAATGGTAATTAGCCTTAATCAGTCTTTTATCTCCATTTAATTTATTTAGCCTTTTTATTTATTTATTTGCAAGAAAAGCCTTTTTTAGGGACTAGATGCAAATTAGCGTACTCTACATTGCACATTTTTCGCCTTTTTCTTGAATCATGATTTAATCTAAATAAACCCATTTTTAAATAAATAATATAAATATTAATTGTGCAGTTTATTCCATAACAAATAATAAATTAAATTGTATATTTAGAAAAAATTTGATTATTTTTTTTTAATCATCATTTTATTTTATTTTATAATATCACTATTTATTTGTTTGTTTGTATCTTTATCACCCTCCCACACTACTAGGCAAAAAAATGTACACAAAGGTTTACCTACATACTTGAACCAAATGAGAAATTGATTCTTTTGAGTAAAATTTCTTGCAATTTTTTTTTATCTCAAGTGTTATTTGAGCTGCTTTAGGTTTTCTACACAATTAATGAAGACAGGCTTAAATTCTATTTACAGAGTAACTACTAGCCATAGTAAACAGCAACATGCAGCATCATAAAGTTATATATAAGCAGGATGGAAAACAGCCTTTTCCAATACGTTTGGTTATTTGAATTTGATGTAAATGTAGACATTAACAAAATTTGAATCGTTTACATCTGTGCAATAACTATACAGGTGGTTGCACTGATCGAAGCTCTAACTTCCCTTGACATTGATTGTGAGATGTGTGTTATTCCATGTGCTGGAACACCGTCTGACAGAGATAACTGAGAAGCCAGCACCTCTGTAGCGGGTTGCCAGGCAACCAGAATGACTCATCACCTACTCCTCTGTGAAGGCTTGTTAGCAGCATCAGTTAGTCCACAGCCCATTCGTCTGTCCTTATCACCGATACATTCCTTCCACTGAAAAGACCCATTTAGTCCCCTGCACACTTCTGCTAAACTGATAAAGTCACGACTGAAATACACACACACGCACATTTCACATAAATCATGTAACAGTAAATAAAAATGAAATGAGGAAATCTATCTACCTGTTTATTTAGCTTGCTAGAATATCCACGGAACAACTTGGGGACACTTTACCTACCTAAAACACTCTAGATCAACAAATATTTTTGTAGTACATTTTGTGCTCTGCGTATGAAATATTACCATGGGACTGGAAAACTAGACAAGACTAATCTATCACCACCAGCCTCCTGTGCACCTTTATTAAATATGCATGTTCTACATTTTTTAATTACGTCTTATTTGAAAAATAGGGTAAAATTCCGATATTATGGCTCTTGAAAGGTCATTCCGGTAATATACAGGGCTATGAAATATATAATATATTTGCTACAGATTTATAGCACTGCTGCACCGATATAAACAGTCAAACCTGATACTGAGCAGAGAGAAGAAAAAGAACAGAAGTACATTATAAATGACTGACTGCTAAGTATCATCTCAAACATAAGAAAGAAAGACAGCAGAGAGCAGAAATGACATGGAAAACATTAAACTGTATAATATAAACATACAACGCCACACACTCCACTGTTTCAATGGATTCCAGGTGTTTATGTATTCAGTTATATCTGAGATTTATGAATAATTACACCAGTTACACTTTTCTAATTTACCGATATATATTTACAGCAAAATGTGACATACTGTGGAACAGAAACACCCAAATTTAAAGCAGTTAGGTGTAACTCAATGTTCTCTTAAAAACAGAGGCTGCATTGTTACTCTGGCAGCAAATTAGCCGTAATTGGCAATAATTGAGGTTGGAAAATGCTTGTTTGTCTTTCTCACACCCAATTATGTGTGCCTCTGGAAAGTGATTCTGGACTGAAAAAACAAACAAACAAACAAACAAGCAAAATAAATAATAATAATTATATATTAAATAAATAAAATAAAATAAAAAAATAAAAAATACAGATTTATTTGTTTATCATCATTAAATAATTATATAATATTAGCAGTAATAATGTTATAATTATTTTTCTAAAACATACTATGACCATGTACTGTATAACCACAATAAATTTTTAAAATAATGATCTCATTTTATTAATATTTTGTAGTACTTGTTTGCCTGCTGTGTGTAAAAGGTCAAGTATATCACTTTTATTTAATGCTAAAATGCCT
Source organism: Enteromius thamalakanensis (assembly GCA_032357475.1). NCBI lineage: Eukaryota > Metazoa > Chordata > Actinopteri > Cypriniformes > Cyprinidae > Enteromius > Enteromius thamalakanensis. Next base: position 10,862,081 of record JAUCMT010000114.1, read on the forward strand.
TCTCCTGTCCCCAGCTTGAGGAGAACTGTTTAATTTGTTTTTGTAAAACCTTTTTGCGATGTTACAGCGTCGAAATTATACACTTTGCAATTTAAATTAGCCAAAGCCACAACACTTTGTGTTTGTTTGTCAAGTGAAGTGGCTTGCAATAAATACCAAGTATGTGACTAACACTACCTTTTACTGGAACAAACTGGTTTGGTTGGATCCGGCTCAGTCCTTTATATTTCCTCAGCTTCGACACAGCTTCAGCTAGCCAAATGCAGGCATAAGACACCAGAGAAGAGCTGCATTGAATACAATTTAAAGATTACTGAAAGGGATGAATGAATATTTAGAGATGGGATGAGGTAAAGAAGCATGCCTGAAAGCCTGGATAAAGGACAAAGTGGAAGAAAGAGGGTAGTAAATGAAACAGAGAAAGGGAAAACCAAATCTGTGTCACTACAGATCAAAATGTTATTTCTTAGAAGTTGCTCTTTCATAGCTTAGGAGACTGAATGGAGTCCAGTTTCATTTAAAGGGATAGTTTACACTAAAATCACACGTCTTTCCTAACTTGTGTCCTGAAAGTGTGTGTTTCTAATGAAAGTCAATGGGATTGAATGCTGTATCAAAATCTCTTCTGTTGTTTTCAGCAGTCCAAAAAAAGACTCAACAGACACTAGGAGACACATGTGAGATTACCCAGGTCTCGGTTATTTCTCATTACTAAGAGATCGCATTTTGCCACATTTCTTTCCTATGGGATCTAGGCTGAGTAAGTCTGGCTGAGCAGACATAGTTTTCCATCAGGGGTCACCTGAGAGAAAGAGAGACAGCATCTGCTTGGATTTCTCTCTCTGTAATCAGAGAACCTATTTATAAGACATGCATGTATTCTCTCTGGGCAGACAAGGGGAAAGTGGAAGAGTACGACATGGACTGTTATGTCGTTCAGGGACAGAGATAAATGTACTGCATGTATCAGATTAAGTTTGCTTGAATATGTTTCTGTGTTTGATCTTGCTTGCAGAACAGAACAGACAGGGAGTCTGCAGAACATACTGATAAACACTGTTTACAAGGATGCATATTAATACAATTTGAAAAGGTTACATAGTATGTGTACTTACAGTATCCAAGAGTGCTGTAAGGAAACTGGTTAAGCTTAGGTTTAGAGTTAGTTAGTACCAAGTTATTGTAATCCCTATAATAAGTACATAGTATGTCCTCACGGAAAAAGGACTGCAGAAAAAGTCCAAGTAACTTGTACTGAATCCAGAATATTCTTTTAATTTGGGTTATAATAGATGATCATTTGGTTTCTGTTTTCCTGTGGGGAAATAAAAAGCATATGAGGTTTCCGTGAGGTCACACAGGAAGACAAACTGTTTAAACTGTTTCTGAGGAAGTACTCTTGAATCAACACATCCAATCTTGATGTTCTCCAGAAGATCATGATAATGTATGCCTAAAGTACAGGCTTTTTAAAGTATGCAGTCGTCCCATTTAAGGCAGATGATAAAAAATTGGAGTTTTTGAATAGGATAAAAGCTTCCTCAAATGTGTTTGTGCTGACAAAGCAGAAACCTCTCCACTATTTCATAACATCATCTGTCACTCCCAGACTTTTAAAGGGTTTCATAAGAGGGCAAAAGGTCATGTGAGGAGGTTTTGAGTATTAAAGAGAAAGGAATGTCCAACTCAAGGATGAAGTGCCCTTTTCAAACTGTGTCCAGGAGAGGACGATGTATGCTACAAGGTGACTTTCTGTACTGCTGGAAAAATCCCAGAGGCACCAGGAGTTTACGAGCCTGTAAGTAACATTGAAAGACCAGCAAGACCTCCTAAAGGCATGTTTATGATATTCAACCTATACAAGTGAGTAATCACAAACGAATCATTAACACAAATAACTAGTTTAACAATCTGCTCATGTGGATCCTAAAACCTCTGCATTTAAACTAAAGATGTATATAATAGGAGTAACACAGACACATGGATTCTATTATGGGATCTATTGTTGGTGGTTTGGTCAGGAATAATTTATGTTGCTTTGGGAAAAAGGGAGAGTTGGTAAGAGAATGGGGATGAGTTTAGTTTAAGACCATGCTGGGAAAATGGAGATGCTGTCTTTCCATGGGCTCATAGCCAAAGCATAGGATTAGTAACACCCTGAAATTCCCCCGCACCCCCCTACTCCATTACGCAAGCTAGTCATGGTCTCCCATGCCTTGAGAGTGGAGATTTAATAAAGGGTTGCTGGATCAAAATACCGCCACTGTTTCCATTCACTTCACTGTCTCTCACAGCTAATATGCAGGTGCTTTCAAATTGGAGTCCCCAAACATAACTAAAAAATAATTAAATAGGGTAAAATACAAAATTAATGGCATATTATTCTAATTCAAGAGTTTAATGTCTGTACGTTTTCTTCTTCTTCTTCTTCTTCTAGAATCTGAAACTTTTATTTAGCAAGGATGCACTGGATCAAAGTGAAACAGCATTTATGTTACAAAGGATTTCTTCAG
>JAUCMT010000114.1:10864693-10928246 GCA_032357475.1 Enteromius thamalakanensis
AACTGGAAAAAAATACATAATATAAATGTATGTGTATATATATATATATATATATATATATATATATAAAATAGAAATAATAATATAAAATAATGATATATTATACTAATATAAAATAATATTATACAATTATAACATAAAATATTATTTATGTTACATATATATATATAAATATATATATACACACAGTTGTTTTAAATTCTAATAAGAAATAAATGTTTTGCTGATTTATTGATTTTACTGATATTAGATCAAATAAATGCAGCCTTAGTGAAAATCTGACTGACTTCAAAAGTTTGAAAAGTAGTGTATGTCTTTATAATTTATATTATTGGGTAAAATGAGACATGCCCTTAAGTCAGTATATACTACAGTAATATTTCCCAGAAAATAACTAAATAATTTGCTCTGGATTTAGCGCAATGACAACATAAAAGTCATTTATTTAATTTTATCTTCTGTTTATATTATAATGCTTCCTAGTTTTCAGAGGTAGTATAATTATAAACCTATAATTGCTAGAAAATAACAGCCACTCTAATTTTAAATAAATAAAGTGCTATTTTAATTATACAACATAAATGAATGAGGGGATATCTCCGTCTTCTCCAATTATTTTGTTCAGTGGTAACACATACCTAAACTAGGGTAGGAAAGATTAATTTGGGGGCCTGTCACAGCATCTCTATTGCTTGTGCCATCAAAGGCTGTAAAACTGTGATTCATGCACTTCAATCTAGCAACCATGCAGTCACTACTACACAATGCGTCCCCTAATAATAAGCCCTTTGTCAGCTGACTCTCAAATCACACTGAGAGCAAACAGGCGGTACTGGTTCATCTTATAACTCGGGGCCTCTCTGTTTCCCAGAATGCACCAGCTGGCTGCTTCCCGAAGGACCACAATAGATGTGACCTAATGTTGACTGTGCTTGGATAGATGTGATGCGAATAAAACATTCACAAACCACTCATTTGGAAACAAGCTATTGATATGCAAAGCTCTATCACAGGCTGAAATCAGCATACTTTGTGTGTTCTGTTCCCTTTAAAACATAGTAAATAGGCTGCAGTAAAATTCTAATATGCTATTCATAGAAAGTGATCCTTAGAACACACTTCCTGGAGACTCCTAGTGTGTGTTTCTAGGAATGATGAAAAGAAATGTGGATAGGTTTCTTAGAAATAGTTCATTCACCTGTAGCTCTGCCTACTCTCGTGAACACGCACCTTAAAGTACAGAACGTTTCAAGTCATTGAACTTTGTCAAGGTCTTAGCTTATTGTGTGATCAAATATACAACATTTCGAGTGATTTAAAGAACACATGAGCACTCCAAGGAGGAAAATTATCAGAAACACAGATTCTTCTGTAAATTTAATATTTGACCTTGGAATTTAAAGGTCACTGTGTGGTGTGTTCTTGCGTATTCAGCATGTACATTTGCGTTGTTGTACAGGTATGAGCGTAAGGTAATGGAAACTTGATGACAGCTTGGAAATGAGACATTATCAGGCAGGATTCTGGCTTTCACCTTTCCTGTACTACTGACTTGTCTTGTGACTGGACACAAAGAACAATGGAGTAAGGAGGTGATAGAGGAAAGGGGGAGGACAGAAGGGAGGAAAGAGGAGGGGGCGAGCAGGTCGTGGAGTATGTAAGGTCAGCAGAGTCAGGTTTCCTGGTTGAGCTGAAATCTGCTCTATAACTATTAACGCTAGTGACTCAGGCATCCAGTTTGCTCCCACTGCTAACCACAGAGGTTACCAAAGAGGTCAAAAAGGTCAATTCCCAGGGCCCAGCAAATCTCAGCAATGCTGTTTTTTTTTCCTTTCTTTCTTTTTTCTTAGATTGAAACATTAGCATTGTCCAGGCAGAGGCTGTTGTCAAATCTTTGGACGGGACGCCACTTACACTTCAACAGTCTGTGTGTTTATGCAAGTGTTCACACACTGAAGTGGTCAGGGGTGTAGTATTTTTAAGGTAACCCAATCCCTTCGAGTTGTAAGAGGATACATACTCCTGCAGAAAGAATGGGATGGTGGTATTTTCACTGATATATGCCACAGTTGGAGTTTGGAAAGGTCCTGTTTTCCCTTTAATCATTAAGATCTACTTTTTGTCCTGGTGAACAACAGAGGAATAGAAGAAGGATCTACCTGTGCTCAGCTAATGGATGAGGTTAAAGCATGCATGGTTACTTTAAAGGGATAGTGCACATTATGTCACTGTTTAGTTACCCTCATGACATTCCATACTGTAGTTTGTTTTTCCTTATATGGAACACTTTAAAAGAAGTTATGTTTTTATAACTATTTAAAAGGTATTATCTTAAATTTACAGTTTAAAAAAAAATACAGGTGTGGTTGCCAGATATCCACCATAAAAATACTTGAGTCTTTTTATAGTTTTTTTAAAGTGATTTTAATATCTACTTCAAGTACCAGTATAATTAATATCTATTGACTGCCACCATAATAATTCAATAATTCATTTATCAATCATTTTACATTCATCATAATTGTCCATAAATCATAAACAATAGAGTGCATGCAAACAATGCCTTACAATACATTATGTATCACGCAAGAACTTCTGGGACTGTCTTTTTATCATTTTCACTGTAGACTGTATTTCATTCCTAGTTTATACTTGCAGAAAAAGTGTAGTGTAATCTGAATGGTTTTTGAGCATAAGCATATTTCACATAGTCCCAATCAACCATGGACTCACTCAATTTTCAGTTGTTTTTTTATAAGATGATGAATATTCTGAAGTTTATGGCATAATAAAAAGAGCGCCAGAAAATTCCTTTCTTTGTTTTGTTTTTTTTAAATTCCTTTCAGAACCTGCCTACCAATTTACTGTACACAAAAGCAAATACACTAAATGTTAGCCTAACGTCTTCTGAAACATGCTATTGGCTAAATCTTAGTCGTCATTTTTTAAACGGCTTTCATCGGATTTAGCATCTGTCTATTTTCTTCTGCTCTTAAATGTGGCGTCTCATCGTATTTATCCCATAATTACAGCTGAGCGCAGGTTCCAAAACCCATCACGACGCTAACAAAGTTTTATTCTTGTTCCTGCAAACAACCATAATTACAACATTGCCATTCAAGCAGAATTTGGATATTGATAATGCAAGTATGTAATCCTGCATAATTAAAACTCACTAGAAACAGCAGGGCAGTTGAATGAATGTGTGGCCTGACCCGCTGAACCCTCTACAGTGGTCAGTTCCAGTAGAAGTGCGCAGTGAGTCAAGGACGGTGTTGGCTGTCCTCAAAGAGAAGACTTGACTTGGGTACAGCCATGTCATTTTGTGATGCTTGGCTTCATGCCTCAAGCCGGCAGCTGCCATAAATAAACACTGTTGAGAGCCACTGGCTTACGCCCAACCACGTCTACACTGGAGGGGAACAGAAAGACTACTAGACAGAATCGGACTCTAGGGCGCTAGAGGCATTGACCCTCTCCTTAACCCCATTCATTTAAGTGCTTAACCAAAATGACTGAGAAATCCTCAATAAGAGAGAGAAATTCATTCTCATTTATCATAAAGAGGTACATTTAAAATGTTTTGGGCGCTATCTCAATCCCCAACACCCTTATCCAACCTATAATTGTCTCATTCATTGAAAAAGACACACCCACACCAGGCACAAACACAAAATAATGCTTTCTGCTCCATTTTTCAGTAGAAAGGGCTCTATGCAAGAACACTAAAAAGAAAGGTAATATTTGTGTTGATTGGATGATGCAATACAAAGACCATGTAGCATGACCAAACAACAGGAAATTTCAACCTTTTCCCACGATTCATGAACAAATCACTCTTATGATTAAATCTTTTTAGTTATTGAAAACCACCTAAGTAATCTTATTTTTTTAAAGATACGTTGTCAGGTTAAATCAGTCTGATGATTCTTTGACTGAATTGAATCCAGTTACTTTATGTGTATTTGAAATAGTTTTATCATTAAAATGTATTGTTTTATATTTGAACATACATAATTTTGAGTTTGACGTGTTACTAGATCAACTTATCTTGTTGACCCTGGAACAACATTTAAATCCCAAAAATTAGTCTTGACCATATCCCTACACCTAACCTAACCTCAGATTTAATAGATGAATGACACTGATGTACAAGCACCAAACACTGATTGTAATCCTAAACTTCCCAAATCTATAAACTAGTTCTTCAGATCTGATTGGCTAATCACAATGTTGTTCCAGGGTCAACAAAGATTAGGTTCTGCTTTAGCATACTGTACTTTGAAATTATATGTTTTTATCCAGTACTCTTGATGCAACATATTCTGTAGAAACTGCACTGTTTCTCATACCCTCATAGCCTTGAAGATTTATATATGGATGTATTCACTATTCAGTATTTGTAAACACCAAAAAATAAATACATCTGTGAACATGTAGACATACATAGGGATCAAATGCAATCTGACAACATTCACCCAATAGTTCAAGCAAAGCGGAAAACAGATGGAGAAAGGATGAAGTTGTAAACAGCTGTTGTGTGTGCTGCACAATGCAGAAAAAAAACAAGCAGACTGTGGGAGAAACCTTTTATTACTTCTGCCCATTTTTTCCAAAGTGTTAGTATTTAGTTTAGTTGATACTTAGATGAAAGAAAATACACCAAAAGGAGTATTTTGGACTTTTTCAACCACCATTCAAGAATGCATTGGAGATCGTATTCAAATGTGTAAAAAATTTTATTTTTTCCCCTTTTTTTTGTCATTTATATTTGAAAAATGATTACAAAATATTTGTAAACACGGAATTAACAGAGATGACTGCAAAATATGAGACCATAGCAATACATGCAGGCTTATACAGAGCAAATAAAAAAAAAAAAAGCTGAGGTTAATAAAAAAATGGAATATGGTGTATGTTTTCAGTGAGTGCTATTATAAGTGCTTATGTGGTGACCTGCATTGTCTTCTTTTAGCATAGATGTGTTGATAAGGACATTAAGTGATGAATGTATTCTAGAAGTTTTCAAACTGACAATCAAAGTCTGTCATTCTGCACAAGATATACTTCCATTGCCGATCCCTGCAAAGAATAAAAAAACAGACAGTTATCTCCCATCAAGAAAAACTATTTTTAGCCATTCACATTAACTAAAATGATGACATTAAAGGGTTAGTTTACCCAAAAGTGAAAACCAGCTTGGCTTTTACTCACCTTCAAAGCATCCTGGGTGTATGGGACTTTCTTCTTTTAGACAAATTCAATATGAGTTATATAAAAATTGTCCTGGCCCCTCCAAGCCTTTCCATGGAGAGAAACAGGTGTTTGCGGTAAACATGTTGAAAGATGTGGAAAAAAGTGTGCATATCCTAATAAAATGCCCCTCACATGGCTCTGGGGGGTGAATAAAGGCCCCATGTAGCATGTATGTGTCACACGTGTGCCTCTGGGAAATGCAGGAACAAACAAGCAGAGGAAAACCAATCTCCTCTTGGCTCATATCCTCCAACATATTCCGGCATTTTGTTTTGTTCTCTCTCTGCACTTGTCACTAATCATGCAATGCAATATATGTTACATCATCCACTGGGATTGCTTTCTCGTGCCACAGTCAGTGGAAGTGAGAAAAAATGGGTTTATTACATTTGAAATATGTAATAAACGTCTTACAAACATGCATGGATCCGATACATGAAGCCTTTATTTAACCCCAGAGCCATTTTATTATGGATGTGCGTACTTTATTTAACGTCTTCAGGACAGTAAACAGCAAATAACCATTTATCTCTATGGAAAGGCATGGAGGGGGATAGACAATTTTTAATATAACTCTGATTGGATTATTTTGAAAGAAGAAAGTCACATACACCTAGGATTCTTCATTTTGGGTGAAATAACCCTTTACAGTATCCTTCTGTTATAAAACAGATGTTATTTTGACATAAATGCATTAGAGGGAAACGATGAGGAAGCATTCATACAGACCTCAGTACCCCACTGAAAGTAGTTTGAGCCCCTCTTATGAAGTAGCCATAACTGGGGACTACCATCTCCCCCTCTTCTTTGAGGTACTCTGGAACATCATTCGTCTTCCTGCGCATAATTGAAAAAAATGCAAATGAAAATCAAAGGAAAGGTTATCAATTATGTGATAAAACATCCTAGTTATCAGAGTAATCCTAATATCTGTGAATAACTCAGGATGTTTAGTAACTGTATGAATGTATTGGATTACAATTTGTTATTCTAAGACTTACCAGCAGGAATATGGGCATCTGCGGGCATATCGACAGCAGTAGAATTGCCATTCTCGATCCAGAACTGCTTCAAAATACTTACTTTGCACACCAGCAACCAGCCCATTGTTAGTGCAAACTGAGGACCTGTAGACAGTACAAATATGGCTTTTATATTGAGCAAAGAGGCTAAACAATAGACATTTGTTATCTGTTAAATGAATATGAATCCTTCAATACAAAGCACTGGAAAATTGTTTTCCGAGGTCTCACATGTGGCGTTGGTCGACGGAGGTGTGCCTGCTTTTAGCTATTGACCTTTTATTGTGTGCATCTTCCTGTTTATACTGAAGTGCTGACTAAAACAGCAAGAGCATGAACACAGCATTAGTTCGGGCCTTTTTGTCTGGTGCCATTTTGCCACAACAGAGCTTTGAAATGAATCTTCTGGATTTTTCACAAGGTGATTGTAGGTTGTGTAGCTATTCAGAAAAACAGCACAACTGTGAGTGAAATATGAACAGCATAGTACTATTGTGAGTGCTACTAAACAGCAGTTACAAAAAATGTCGGTTTTTGCTTTACTAATGAATGGAACTCACAGAATGAAAATTCACAGTCTTCCAGCAACAGATTTTTTTAAACCATTGTTTTTGAATGAATCGATTGAGGGAATGATTCAATGACTCATTCATATAGACAATTAATCAGTTTGATTCTACAATGAATTAGCATCTTTAAACAAAAAGATTATGAAGCGAATAAATGATTAAATGTGAAGTAAATGACTCACTCATAAAGACAATTCACTTGTTTCATTAATAATGAATCAGTATTGTTGAACTAACTGGTTGAGTGAATGTTTCAATTATTCATTCATACAGACAAATCAGTTGTTTGGTACCTGAATGAATCAGCAATATTGAATGAATCGGTTAAGTAACATTGTTTAACGACTCACTCATGGCGAAACCCTGTAACTTAAAGGAATGCATGAAGTGATACAATAAACATCCTGTTTGGATCCTGTATCAAGACTCTTGGAATGCTGCTCGTTCAATTGGATGTAAGGACTGGAAAATCACTATCATATGCATCACCCACAATAGTTCAATATTTAAGCCATGTAATTAAACTTCTGCAGATATGATAACCTTTGACCGTAAAATAGTCATGTTTGTTACAGCAGGAAGTGTGAGAAAAAGAGTTCATTGCAATAATTATAAATGGCTTTAACCAGTCGGTAATTATAAGATGGAGAAATTGTTTTGATGTAAGTTTGTTAAGCCAGCAAATGTCACCTCTGAAGTTGCTGTCAGACCGGGAGTAGTTTTTATGGTTTTCTGTAAATGCAGGTTTATTTAGACCTTCTTATTGTTTATGGCCCATACTGTCTGTTGTCATCACAACAGGCAGACAATTGTGAGTCCTGCACTGCTTCCCAGCCACCAGCAGTGCCAGACTTTTGTCATAGCAACCCTAACGCTATGGGGAACTATTCCACCAATAGGAAGTAGGCCAGGGCCTTCTCCCAGTGGAATGTCATCTGTGCTGTATAGTGCAAATCAGAGAGACCGTTCTTATAATGTGAAAAAGGAAAGAAGATCATCTTAAATGCCACTGATTTAAGTGGGGCGTATATTTAAACTAAGCAATTATTTCTAAACAACTAAAATGCTAATTGCTTCCGATATGTCGGATATATTCTAAATATAATATGGTAAACTGCTCAGTTTAAGGAAATTGTAAAATGTAAAATATACTTTGATTAAACCTTCCACATGTGCTTCACAGGGGCAACACATTTTAGATGTCTTGTTATATTAATGCCTTATATTAATGTCTTATTATGCATAAGCATAAGAGGAGGTATGTAAATACATGTTATCTGTTGATAAGTGCATTTTGGCAATTTTTTCATACTTTAAATCAATCCACAAATTGTGAAACTGATCTAAAGATCATAAGAATGCATTAAAAATGATTTCTTAATTGTAAGTTCTCAGCATGCAGTAAATCTGACAGTATTCCCTCACAAAGCTCCAGCAGTGCGCAGCAGACAGGGCTTGAGGTCACTGGCACTTGCTCTAAGGACATCCCACAAAGTGGGCAGTAGATCAGGGAAAACTACACTGAGTCCAATTAACCCACTGGAAAAACTCCCCCAATACTGTTGGGGTGGGTGGAGAAAACTTGATGGAACACTGAATGGCCCTTGGCGCTGTTGCTTATGCCTTCAGAGACTGATCGTAGGCAACCAGACTTTTCCTGTTTTAACAAGCTGGAGAATTGGTAAAATAAGGTCACTTTTGTCATGAGAACCACACGAACTGTACTGTGAGTCATCTAAAGGGTCTTGCATAAAGATTTGTCTTTCTAGCCATTTCTAGCTTGAGCCATCGTTAGAAAAAGGAGAAAGGATCAACGATGACACCAAAACATTGCAGTTAATGTCGAGGGGGAAATCATGAGAGGGCTATGAATCATTTTTCATGTTCCTGTGGACAGCCAGGATCTAGAAGCAGGAAAGACTATTTCATTCATTGTCAAACACAAAGGTTTGCTTTAAATGAATAGCTCTTTTCATGATACTTACTCTTCCAAAGCAGCTTTTGCTTGCTGTAGTTTACCTTCAGTTTGAAAAACTTGATGTTTTTATATTAAGGCAGCAGCAGTTGATTTTCAAAAATCCATTCATAGAGTTAGAGTATCCTGGCACTGTAGTATAGAATGAGCTTGTTATTCCAGGAAAAGTTTAATCCTGAATGTGTTCAAAACAACAAAGCTCATTCTGTTCAGTGCAGTTCAAGCAAGTCTCATAAGACTTTAATTGCTCAGATTTCAGTCTGAGAAGTTAGTCCTTAGACTCTGTGTAAACCTGGCAAAAGCAAGAAAATAGTGCATGCAATCCTTTCATTTATTTAGTTGCAACTGACAGTCAGAGCTGAATGATAGACTGTGATGTCATTTTTATGTTTTCAGTATCCTTAATAGTACAAATGTGACTGAAGCTATAATATGCAATTTGCAGAATACTAAAATTTCTGTTTTTTATTAAAATAAATTTTAACAATGGCTGCAATCTGTGCACTAAATAATTGAGTCTCATCTGAGTTAGTTTACTATTATGAATTTAAATGCACATTCAGATTCTAACACAATGCTTTAGTGTGTTTGGTATAGTGCATATTCTTCACATAGGCTATAAGAGCACTATAGTCATAGAGTTATTAAAAAAAAAAATATTTACTTTGTTTGGCTTTGGCTGACTTGGGTTAGTTCACCCAAAAAGGAAAATTCTGTCATTAATTACTCACCCTCCTGTCTTTTCAAACCCGTCAGACCTCTGTTCATCTTCGGAACACAAATGAATATATTTTTGATTATATCAGAGACCCATCTTACCTTCCATAGACAGCAATAGCCTACAACTGAAATTATCACAGATCTAGAAACGTAATAATCGGTAAAACAGTTCATGTGACATCAGTGGCTCAACTTAAGTTTTGTGACGCTAGGAGAATACTTTTTTGCGCAACAAAAATAACATAATTGAACTCTACCATTTGTACCATTACACCCTTTTAGAGAGCATCACAACATAAGTATACACTTTCCTCTATGTGCAAACAGCCGCAGACTACATACATGTGTGCTTTCACCCGGATGTAAACAAGGCTGACATTAAAGCTTGCGTACACGTTGCATGGTAAAATGGCAAAGAAGTTAGTCACAGGAGAAGAATGGTATAGTTAAATTATGTTAAGTACTCTCGAATTGTGGCAAAACTGATGCTAATTCACTGATGTCACATGGACTGTTTTACTGAACTTTTCTGGACGACCACGTTTCAGGATCTTGGATCATTTCAGGTGTATTGCTGTCTATGGAGGGTCAGACAGATGATATCAGGCTCTCTGATATCATCAAAAATGTCATCATTTGTGTTTCGAAGATGAACAAAGGTATTATGGGTTTGGAACGACATTCTCAACACATTTTTAAACAGCTATTAAGAATAAGAATAAAATTAGAATAAGCTAAGAAGGTCATTCACTGCTTCTGAAGTGCATGTTCCAGAAATAAGTAATTAAACGTTTTGCAGAAAAATGATTTTGTAGATAGATAGGATTGATCATCCTATTGAACTCATTATAATGTATACTAGCATTTAATGTGAGTAGAGAAGCCATTGTAAAACTCTGAAGAGCATTCATATCTCTTTGGTTAAAAGTTATTTTTCAGTATGCCCCACTGAAAAGACTGGCTGGCGGCCATCAGAGGGTGGACCATTCCTGGTATTGAACACCATTCTTAAACTGAGGTGACTCATCATTGTTGGACTCCGTGGACACATTTTTGCACACTTGTCAAGTGATCTGTTTGTGTATTTTTAAAAGTGCATTTAAAAAATGTATAACTTTTAGGTTTTAGATTAGGCTCATATGTCTGTAACAAGGTGATAAGCACTTAAGCAGCAATGTCCAATATTATTATTGACCTAGTTTTTGTGTTTGTTTTTGTGTGTGTGTGTGTGTGTGTGTGTGTGTGTGAAGGTTTGTTTTGTTATGTTGAATGCAGAAATCCATAAAGTTATAAATGAATAACTATTAAATTCAGATAATTTCAAAAATGTGTTGGATATTTTAACGGGACTGAGTGTGTATCCAGGACCACATTACAGCTCATTAGAGGAGAAGAAGAAATAATAACATGCTCGACCTATGGTTTCATCAACAAGAGACCTTTTAACAATCCCAAAGTACAGTACAGTCAGTACAACATAAACACAACTTCAGATTGAAATGTCATATTGCTGTTCTTAATAGAATGTTACAGGACTAGCGATTTACAAATGTGCAATCAAACATGTCTGAGGTACATTTGGCAGCTTGTTAAAGTTTCATTTTGGCAGTAAACATGGCTCTTAAACTTAAGCGTTGTGATTATATCTATTCTGTGGCTTGTGGCATACTGAGAACTACTGAGACCTGAGGCAAGGATTAAATGACACTTCTGCTCAAACATCTGCTTGTTTTTCTCCAGTCCTATTTAAGAAAAGTTCATTGTTTTCCTCTAGACAAACAAATTATCATGATGTTGTCAAAGCAAGCACTCAACTCTGAAAGCTAGCATTAGCTAGTGCTCTCAGTAAACATTCACATCTGATTATAATCATACAGGAGAGCTCTCAATTTTACTTAGTCTAAACCAAGCATTCAAACACCAAACAACATCATTTTGGCAACACAATGGATGTCTGTGTAACATCAAAAAATGATTTCCAAATTTCTGTACAAAAAGCTGGTATCCCTTATCTTTCATTTCTTGTGAACTGAAACTGTGCAAAGTTATAAAATGAAAATATTAGTTATTTAAAATTATTTATCTATGTCCTACTTAAACAAACTTTTTTATATTGATTGATCAGGGTTTTTTTCCTGCTACACTGAATATTATCATAGAAAAAAACATATTTTCTTCACATCAGTATCATATGTGAAGTTTGTTGTGTAGTATTAAACACTATTTCCAAACTCTAAAAATTAAAAATAACTTATATTTTATTAATTTATGTATTGGCTAGACACTTGATAATGCAAAATCCTTAAAAAAGTATAAAAACATGAATTCTTGCAACATTTGTCAAACATAAAAAATATACTGTTTTTCCAATCTACTGTTTATTCTCTATGTAACACTTTTATAAAGTTATGTCGACTGGAACATCAGGGTATGTGGACATGTCACGGTCCCTTCTATTTTAGTGAATGTTATCATATTAAACACACTCACAAATGTGTTAAGCGAGACTTTAAAAAACAGGCATATACTCTAACCTGCACACTGTTACCCGCATACACACAAACATACCATTCTAATCCGGCTCTGTTGATATCGTCCCACCAGCATTCGTTGGGCTCTCCCCAGTCGTAGGGAGTCCTCTGGCACTCAAAGCTCCACAGGCGGTCCGAGCCTTCCTTCTCGCTGAAGTAACTCCTGATTGCCACTAAGGCCTCACCATGGGGACACTGAAAGTTGAAACCCTGACGCCAAGTATTCACCCACTCCTCACTGGTATCATACATGTAGCCGTTCTGAGCGCTGGCTGTGCAGAAAACCATCAGCAGGCACAGAGCCTGCAGAACATGTGCTGAGCTCATCCTGAAGCCAAACTCTGTGAAACTTCTCAATGCTTCCTTCGTCTTAAATGCTCCCTGGGATGTGCTGCCAGATGTTCTGTGTCCGGATCCAGGGTTGATCATTTTCACCATAACCAGATGGTTATGGTCAGGGATCTGACTTTTTTGTATTGTTAAGGAGGTTGTTTCCAGCCTCCTCCCAGACTGTGCTGTAGACCCTGAGTTGGATTTTTTTTTAAAGAGAAATCTCACTTTAAGGCCGAACATTTATGTAAACAGAATGGGTTTATTTTCAATCTATCATTCATTGCGTTAAACAATGTGATGGAATGAAGAGCTTTCAGAGTAAATAGCATTAGGAGTGAAAAAATGAGTTATTTTTAATGAAAAACACTCTACAAATGGTGCTAAATAGCACTAAATGTGGTTTAAAACATTGGCTCATAATCATAGGGGAACCATTCTATGTGCTAAATAGCACCTATGTTTAAAGGGGCTATACGGGACTTTTATCAATTGGTGATATGTATGTGTATTTGTTTGAATCACTTTCATGCTTTACTGAAGTCAAAAAGTCTTAATTGTGTGGGGTCCCTGGATTATTTACTTATAGAGGGCCTTGGGGGGCAAAAAGGTTAAGAACCATGTTATCTTCAGGAAATACACTGCATTTTTATATTTTTTAATCGTTTCCCCAACTAAACTAAAATAATTAAGAGTTACAAGCTATAAAGATTGGGGCAGCCATGGCCTAATGGATAGAGACTTGGAGTTGTAACCAGAAGGTTGCAGGTGTGAGTCCCATCCGGCAGGCATTGTAGGTTTTATACCACCTTTAATCCCACGACTGAGATGAGACCCTTGAGCAAAGCACTGTTCCCCCAACTGCTCCACGGGCGCCTCGGCATTGGCTGCCCCCTGCTCTGGGTGTGTGTTTATGTGTGTGTGTGTGTGTGTGTGTGTGTGTGTGGTTGTTCACTGCTGGGTTAAATGCAAAGTGGTCATATGTAGTCATGTTAAACAAGTTCACTTAAAAATGAAAAATTGGCAAAACAATTTAGGACGTCCAAGATGCAGAGGCATTTAATTCCTCATCAGAACAGATTTTGAAAAATGTTGAAATAAAAATTTTGTAATAAAAGAATTTGAAAAGCTTTTGTGAGAACTTAGTTTAGTTTACATTTAGCTAGTATATATTGCCTTCTAGTATATATATAGCGGTTCTTTGAGGTGGTTGAGGTGCTATATGGAACCGCTAGAATTAAAGAAACCGTTAAGTCCAGTATGGTTCTTCAGCTGCTCTTCTGTGGTTCTTAGGGGTGGTTAAGATGCTATATAGCTGTCACACTTATAGGACTGTTCTGTATTCAGTTTAATTCAAAGTGTTTATTGTCATGTGCACAGTGAGGAACACAGGTTTCCCTGTACAATACAATTCTTACTTTGCTGTCCACACTGAATGTTTGAATTTGAAAATAGAACAAGCATACACATAAATAAAAAAAGACATAATAAAGTATGTTGCATGAATAGATAAAGACTATGTACATATGCATGTGCAAGTTTGTGATACTGATTGTGCAAACTAACAATATAGTCAAGTCCAATATTATCATTGACGAGTCCACATGTATCATTAGTATACATGTCTCTGCATGTGAGCGTGCAATATTGGCTTACAGTGCAAACTGTAGTAAGGAGAGCAATTACATAATAATAGCAGCTTACAATAACAGTTCAGTCCACATATTCTATGAGATATGTAAAACCGTATGTTCTTCTTGTGTGCTTCTAGTTTTCCCATGTGTATGCCCATATTTGGTGATGTTCCTGTTCCTGTCTTCACTGTATCATTAGTTAATTCAGTTCCACCTGTGTTTGATTAATCACCTCATTTAGTTTCTGTTACTTAAGCCCTGTGTTTTCCATTATCCAGCATCTGGTATTAAATGTCAATGTTGTGCTTCTTGTGTGTCTCTGCCTGCCTTGTGTTACCCTGTTTTCTTCATCTCTTTGTTCTTCACTTTCCAACAGTTGGCAATAGTGACAGAATACCAGACCTATAAAAAGTGAGCGGAGATCTACCCAGCCCGATTTTCCCCATTTTGTACTTCATGTTAGGATTTTTACAATGGATCCCCTCAAGCGGTTATGTTCTGTTTATATACACCCATCCCCTAAAGAAGAAGATACATGAATTCCAGCTCTAAGCAGACTTTCAGCTACAGGTGAACTCTTTCAGGGGGGGTTTGAATGAGGGGATTTAAGTGGACCACCAACCTAGCTTGGTTCGTCAGTAGATTCTGTCTCCTCACTGGCAGCCCAGAAGCATCAATGATTCTCCTACAGTTGGCAACCGTGACGATAGCGCCACTGCCATACAAAGAAACCTCTAAAAACCCAGTATAGCTCTTTAGTGTTTCTCTAATGCTCTCTTGATCTTGTAGTTTACTTGAAGAAAGGGTTAAACATTAAGTATTTCCTAAAGATAATTTGACAAAGGGGCCATATAAAGATGGGTCCCACTTAAAGTGGTTCCCTTATGATCGCGAACCAGTGAACCACTTTTTAGAGTGTATCTCTGATTTAATTGTTTGGCTGGGGGATAATATAGGTTATATTTTGTGGTAATAGGAACAATCAAGCAATTTAGCTGTGAGGTAAAACCCACATAAACCCCAGGAACAACATTCAACATCCAAAAAGGTCTCATAGCCTCAGTGCTACCTACTAAGCCACTGCACCACCCACAAGAACACATCTTTGACCTCTTATGGAGCTGTCTCATTTAAAAATTGAAATTATTGAAATTACTCTATTAATAAAACAATCTTTAATAATCTTTAATCACATCTTTAATAATAATAATTTTGGGGTTTCCTATAGCAAAGGTATTTTATATTAAATAGCAATAACTCTTCAGAAAGAGGAGTACTTGTAGTGACCTCTGATTCACAAGTAACTCAAGGTCACTAATGTCAGAAGACATTTGTGTTATGCATGTGTCTGTAGAGGTTACAGTATTTCCGTCTGCTTAATGAGCTGCTGGATCACTCGTTTTATATAGTTGCACTCCATTTTATCATCCTTTAAAAAATATGTACAATAATGTGATATTTAGTAACAATAAAACAGATAATTTAATATGTCGGGCCACATCATATTCTGTAAGCCTTTGATCCCCTACAACTTTATCTCTGAGATAAGTCCAGAGACAATCTTGTAAAACACAAACATATATCTCTGGAGCTCAGATAACAATCAGTGTTTAGGCCTTCTGCTGGGTTCTTCAAGTTATCATAGTGTTCTGTTTAAACATTAACTTGTCTTATCAACGATTGGATGCAAAGCAAACTTTGTACCAGCATAGAGACTAACAGAGCAACAAAGCCATAATTTGGCAAGCTGAGTCATTAAACACTGAAGACCTAAGCCAAAGTCAAAGTCGATATATTTACATTGTACAGGAGGAAACTGCACTGCGTTTTCAATATAAACCACTGTGCAAACATGTAAGACCTCACCTAAAACAGTTTAGGAGAATGGCAAAAGTTATCACGACAAATATTGACAGTATAAATATACTGTTGCAATATTGCTCTTAAGAACACAATGCAAAGATGGTGGCAATGGAATGTGATGCAGAGAAGAAACTTTTATATTATATGTTGCATACATTTTGTAATTGACTTACTGCAATAACATTTTCTCGTTCAAGGTACTGCAACAAATATTGGCAGTATGTATGTATAGTGGAAATGGGACATGGTGCAGAGAACCTAATTATTATCTTATATTTAATAGTAAGAATTTAAGCTTATATTGGCCAAATCACAATTTCTTTTTTTTTTTCTTCAGATTTTAAATTGCTTTAAATGTTCCACTCTTTAGCTGTTTTCATATTTACATGATCTCTACAGTCATTTTACATTATATGTACACATTGCATTGCTATTGCTGTATGGATTGCTTTGACCATTCTCAGTAGATCTTACATTCTCGTATCCCACGACTGGTCCATTATGAATGGCTGCACAGTATTGCTCAAACTGCTTTTCAGTATTCATCACATGGGTTATGCGTACTTTAAGAACGCTTTCTGAGGTATTTATGTTTTCATTGACTCATGATGTAAACTCCTATCACATGCAACAGTTACATAGAGTTGGTATAATTAAAAATGTCTTACAAGACTGAAAAACATAACCACAATGTAATCTGATGAGACTATGGCTTTTGGCTATAACTTGGAATTGATGTATAATTCAAGTAATAAGAATGTCGATCTTCAGAAGTAGCTCACATTCTTTAGAAACAAGAGTATCACACTGGTGTTTTCATAGACTGAATGGAGATATTTCCTCATATACTAAGGCAACTAACATTTAACCATTTCTGTAGCATTTTTACATTCTGTTTCTATTAATATAATGAACTTTTTATGTGGAGACATCTTGTGTGCAAACATTAATATTAATAAGTGTTTCTCTACAGTTGGTTCACTTCAAATCTGCATTGCAGAGATTAATTCTGTCTGTCCTCATCTGGCACGGTGACTTTGATCTGCTTGGAGAGGCGCCACTCTTAAAGAGTGCAAAAATAAATAACTGTGCATGTTCAGAAATAGTGTGTGAATCCAATTTTGTAGAGTTTCTTATCAGGTTAAATGGAACAGATCACAGTGATGTGTATTTTTAGATGGATCACTCCATAAAAAGCACCTTTATTTGGTACAGTGTGATGCAATCTTGTGAGTGTTCATTCATTGATTGTCTCCTTCTCTTTTGTCCTGTAGTATTGATGTGCACTTGGGTGTAATATTTACATTATACTTCAATGCAAACTGAAAGATATAAAAATGGAAGCACGAATCCAAACTCAACAATAACAACACAATCCACAATTTTTCATGCTACTAAAATAGGAAGCCAAATACTTCATATATGCTTTTTATTTGGACATCACTGATGCAACATGGCTGTGAACTAGTTTGCCCTTATACAGGCACAAAAAACTGAACATTCAGAAAAGTCTATTAGCCATATAACACGACTTAAATGATGTGCTGCTATTGGCTTTTTGTTCTTTTATCCTTTAAGCACCACATATAAACACAAGCTATTGCAGTGTAGATGACTTGCACAAATGCAGTTTAGCACTGATCAGGTTTTGTACAAATATAAACAAACATTTAAAAAAAATGTTGATTTAATTTTGTATAAAATAAGAATCTTGTAATGGAGAAAAACTGTTCACTCGATATAGACCAAGTAGCATAGTTTTTACAATGTGACTGATATGTGAACATTAAGTCATGAGTACTGCAGAGGAGAAAAAAGGCCCTAATTGGGACATTAGACTAAAAAGCTGCTAATAGCCCAAAGATTTAGTTTCCCTAATTGCCCTCACAAGTGAGTGATTTCATTTACAAACCAAAGGACCAAGTGATTCTCTACATTTTAGTGTGTGATTTAGTGAGCAATAAGAGAATAATAAGGAAACAGGAGACAGAACGGGTAATGATAATGGTTGTCAGGATTTTGCACTGCTCATGAGATATACGTTTTCAGTGTTTGCTATGCTTAATTACATTAAAATTGTTCAATTTTGCATTTGTGAAAGTTATATCTTCTTGTTATTCTATAAACGAAGTAAATGGAACTAAATATAAAACAACCCAATTCCTAGCTTACAGTGTCAAAATACTGTGTGTCCTGTACTTGCAAAACAAGTAAAACAAGTATGAAAAATTCGAATGTGCAAACAAATTCGTTTTTGTTTTTATTTAAATATCATTATTTACTCACAGCGAAGCTGCATTGTCACTTTGAGATACATAACCTGCATCATAAAAGAAATAAATCATTTCAATTGACAGCATTTGAAACCTGGCAGGCCAACTTTTAAGCCACAATATATGTGCTATAGTGTGCAACATGTGGCTTGCAGAAAGCCATTTTGCACGAGTGTTTGTGGTTATAATACGTTACATGATGGCCGTCTTTTAAGTGGCACACTTTCAGGAAGAGAAAACAGCAGTTTCCTCTCTTGTGTGGCTGCACACAATCATCCCACCCCTTTGACCCAAATACATAACAGCACTAATTCTGCTTACGTGCTGCCATAGTATATATATACATATTGTTGGTTGGTTTGGTGTGTGCAATTTTATACATAAAGCTTTTTTTTTTCAAAGAAATTCATTCTTAAAATTGTTCAAATATGACAAAAAGAATTCAAATAAAATAAACACTGAACATTCCAAATCAGCATATCAGAACAATTTCTGAAGGATCACATGACATGATTTCCTCCCATGTAGTTAAATTCACCAGGGCTCATATAATTCGTTTAATACATACTGAATTCTGACCTTAACTACTGCTCCCACAATCCAGCTTCATACACCAAATAAATAATCTGTCATTTGCCAGACACCATCAATTGTTTTGTACACTAATAGTCTTGTGTTTCTGAAGACTAAACTCTATTACGTAAAACAGGAAATTACTGTAGTGTCATGTGAGATTGTGTCATGTCTTGATATGCATTGAATAGCATGTCATGAAGGTAAATGTCAGAAATTAATATATCTTCCATGTGTGAAGATAATATTTAATGATAATACAATTTCATAAATTAATATTTAATATTTATTTGTATAAATCCTATTTTAATTTCAAGGGTATTTCAGTTACAAAACAAGTTCAGTTTTCTGGAACAAGGGCTGGTTTTTCTTCAGGACCTGTTTGGATTAATGGAGCTTCACTGATGAATTTAAAGAGTCAAAGGCCAACATGCAAATAAAAGGTTCTTCAAAAAAGCACTTGCCTGACTCCAGGGCACCCACCTCATTAGAGCAATGGATCATGACTTCTTGGAAGAAGTGTGGAGAGCCTTTGTGAAGGCAGTGGGCATTTTACTGTAAGCTGCCTTGACAGGGGAATAATAGGAGAGACGAGCATGATGGGTGAGAAACTAATCATGCCTCAAAAGGCTTTTAGAAGGCACTGACGTTTTTTTTATTCTCTTCCCCTCATCATTCTTTCATTAAAATAAAAAAACTATTTGGAAACCAAAGAGTCATCAACAACCTCAAGAAGCAGCAGAAGACTCACACCTTCCAAAAACAATTAACCACTCAAAAGCTTTGTCAACCGAGGCACTTACTGGGAAAAAAGAATATTGGCTCTGTGACAAATCCTCATTTGTAAATTGCTCTGGATTAACATGTCTGCTAAATAATTCAATGTAAATGTAACTCACAGTTAACCGTGATAGTTTTATTTTTATAAGTGGTATTGGCTGAATCCTGAATGGCATACTATGCTTACTATTTTGGCTATATTACATGATAGTAGTATAAATTCAACCAGTCAAAGAGTACATAAGGGTGAGCATATTTTCCCAGGACGCATCCTGGCCTGGATTTCTACATTGCTTTGATTCAAAGTACCTCCAGAGCTTCTTTATGACATTTGGAACTAATGTCATATACACTGATCGGTCTGCACAGGCAAAAAAAAGCCAAAACCTAGATATTGTAGGAAAAAAAAAAATCCTGGCCATGACGCGTCTTGGGAAAATGATGTACCCTAGATAAAAGAGGTCTGATAAAATAAATAAATGTTTTTTTCTGTCCCGCACAAAATAAGATATTTTTAAAGATGCTGATAACTGAATGTTTTTTGCTATACTGTATACTGTTTTGTATAAATAACAATGCAAAACTGTGACATTTCATTTAATGACTTGCCAGCAACCCGCCAAAATAAAAGCTTTCTGAAGTTCGAAAATATATATTTAAAAAAAAAAAAAGTAAATATCAGCTTTTTAAAGTTTTAAAATTAAAATATTAGTATTTTTATTTCATATTCCCTTTTTATTTGAAAATAAAATATTATCACACTTTATATATTTGTTTTTTCAATATTATTTTATTATATTATATATAAAAAAATATATATAAAGTGCAATAATACTACTACTAATAATAATCTCTATTATAAATAATTTTTTTGCTATATTAAATGCTCATTTAAATGCTCCTGCAGCTATGCAATTGTTTTCAAAACAAATTATAGAGTTAGAAGGGTATATACTAATCACCAACATTTCAGTTTAGTGCTGAAAGACTTGACTGGGGTCTTTCAGATGCACTCTCATTCACTCCTCTCCATCGATTACTATGACCTTGTGATATCCTCTGTCTCAATGATCTTCAGTGAGCATGTCACTACTAGGGATCTCACATGGCTGGGTGACTAGAGCACTGGCACTACATTAAAACAGCCACCATTCAAGGGCGGAGTCTATGTGGTCTCCACCTATTGGTGGCTTACACCACAGAGGGGTGTGGGTTACCTCCACGTCAAGACCAATCGTTTTACTAGCTCTTTTGAAAGCACGATATTGACTTTTGTTTCTCTCACATGTCACTGTGGAGCAGCCTGTAAGCTTGTTAAGTTAAGTGAGCCTATCTGACAAGGGAGAAGATATTTTGTTTAACTTCTGGTGATTTATAGTGACAAAGCTTGTGTGACTGAATATGCATGACAGCTCACAAAATCTGCTCAACCTTAATATGATGTTGCATTAGCTTTGTGTGAATCACTCTGCTCACCAAGTTTATCAGTTGGTGCTTAGTCTTTGAGAGAAATCTGACAAGTGGGCTTAAATGCTTAAGTAGTTTCTTATTTCATCATGCCTAGATAAATGGATAACAACTAAATCAGATTAATTTGCATCATTAGCCTATGCATACTTTTACAGTATTTACATGGCACAATGTATTCACATAGCATAAGGTTAAATGCACACATTATTTAAAAATAAGTGATGATATAAAATATATCACAGTGCATACAGCGAATAGCGTGCCATTTTTGGAGCAGAACGATTATTGATTATGCAGTCAGTCTGGCCCACACTTCCCTCAGGCTGTGTCCCTCACTGGGAGCCTGCGCTGGGTTGACTGTCTCTTCATCACTTCCTAGATCTCTTGTGTAACCTGCAGAAGCATGAGGCGAGAGAGTAGAATAAATATACATGACAGAAACTACATTAGTGGCACCTAAAAGCTTCCTACTATGATCAGTTTGCACAATATCATCTTCTTTATTTATTAATTAATTTGTTTTAGTTTTATTTCTTTATTTTTATTATTTATTTAAATATATTTTTATAGTTATGAAATTATGGAAGACTGTTTTCATCGTAGATAAAACGGTAGTAATAATTTTAAATCTCAAAATTCAGATTTTTGTATATTTGCAATTCTGAGTTTATATGTTTAAATGAGTTTATATGAGCTTACATCTTGCAATTCACCCTCAGAAAAAAAATTGTAAAATATAAACATGATTTTGAGAAAAAAGTAGTGCTGGGCTATGATTAATCAGGATTATGTGTGTGTGTATACTGTGTATATGAATTATGTATATAAAGACACACACATACAGTATATATATTTGGATAATATTTTTATGTATTTACATATATATATATTTATATTCATAAAATTTATGTTACATAAAAATATATTTTATATAGAAACAATTTCTTAAATATATACATGCATGTGTGTGTATTTATATAATAAATATGCATAACACATATATTATGTACACAAAAATATTTAATTTGGATGCAATTAATCCCAATTAATCATTATAAAAAACACTTATTAAAAAAACTTTTTTTAATCCTGTATTTAATTTTAATTAACTTCCAGATTTAATTAATTAAGATTCCAGTTTTTTTTTGTTTTTTTTTTTTAACCCATGAGAATTTTTTTAACTAAAAACTATTTCTTTCCATTTTGAATCCCAGGTGATAAAAAGTTTTGTACTGTACAGATTTTATAATTTTTATTTTGTTTTTTACTCAGTATAAATAACTGTGAATAAAAAAATAAAAATAAAGTTCATAGGTTATAAGCAGCTTGATTATTTATCATGTGTACAGAAAATAATAATAAGATGCAATATTCCCTTTACTGTTTTACGTCTCAATTCCATGAACCCTATACCCATCAGTGCAGCAACTAGTGATTTAAAAACTCAAGATGTGCTAAATGTCGTCATTTTGTTATTCTTAAGTTATTCTTATTCTTGTTATTCTTAGTCTGGAGTTGCATTCCAGAGCAAAGGCTCTATGTAAACATGACATAGAGGTGGTATGACACATCTACTGCTCCAAAACACAATCATGACATAGTTTCACCTAAAAGTATATTCAAAAGTTTGCTACATTTAGAAATTTTTGAGTCATCAGTGTTGTTCTTCAAGCACAAATAACAACATCACAATGTTCTGTTACTTTCCATTTTGTCATTTACTGTAACTCTCACATGCACACGACTGAATTTTGACACCGCTGTCAGTTGAGGTTGAGAGATATCCATCCCAGGCACATTAGAGGCCAGGGGAAAAACCCTTATCACCCTCCATACTCTTTACTGGCAATGTGAACCAGTGTCATTAATAAGATAAACACCAAAGAGGCCACAAACTTCATGCTTTTAAAAACCTCAAGCGCTCTGGGCAGTCTATGAGACTATCAGGCTAGATATATTTAATTGGATCACAACTAAGAAAACAATCCTGGTGCTCGATGATGCACTGGCATTGAGAGAAAGGGCACTGAAAAAGCTGCAACTAAGAATAGGCATCAAAGGGCTCAACAACCTATCTACATCTCAGCTTGTCAGCTTGTAAGAGTTGTTTTGAAGTTGAAAGTAATGGCATAGTTTACTTAGAGTCAAAGGGAAGGGGAACAGACGAGCAAGTCTGCTTTTTGTTCAAGAAGCATGCCATTTTTCCGTGCCGCTGCACAGGTATGACATTGTTGATGAACTGGGTTCTGGCAGTTCATGCGCATGCCACATTCAATCAGCAACCTATACTGGAATGCAGCACCTCCCAGAGGCTTTGCAAATAGCCTGATCTATGTAAATACAGACCCTTTTCTTTCTTTCTAGCCAGAAGGCATTAGCAGTGCTGCAGAAATTTGTTGATGTTTATGTTGAGTAAATTATGCTATAGTACATTTTTGCATCATTTACTTACGTCTTACGTACGGCCTTTTAAGTTTTAATCTTGTTTATCTAGAATAACCTTGGGCCCCTTGACTACCATAGACAAAGACAGTTAAAACATTCTTTAAATATATTTCTTTAGATTCTGCAGAATGACAAAAATGCATAAAATGTAGACCTACATGATGACATTTAAACCTACATTTCTGGTCAGTTAAAATTACAAATGGAAATGTACGGGAATAAGGATGTAATATTAACCTATAAGTTATTTTAGCTTACTCGCAACCTATTGACTTATAAGTTCAGTGATGACGCATTTATTCTCAAAAAAACGTCCTTTGGGCTACGCTTCAAAAGCTGTAATGAAATACATCGCAGTGAAAGGAATTATATGGATTACAGGTCAAATTGAAGCACCTGTGTGCACATGTTTGAAGCGTCACACCCATAACAACAATACATGCACAATTTGTTGATGATTTACTTAAAGATCTGCAATTTAAGCATACACTGTTTAAACATCACGCTCTTGTATTACCTACACATTTATATTTATTTACATTGACGTGATTAATTCAATGTAATAGTAATGTATGGAGATTCTGGGTCAAAAAAGAACCACGGTAGTAACGCAGTAATCCCAGTGTGCAGAAATTAATACTGCCACGATTGACACTTGTTGGAGCTTGTCTATGATTGAAAAGAGAATGAGTGAAATGACATATGTTCTCAAATACCCTATTTAGAGACTGAAACTCTATGACTCAGTGCAAGTGTACAGGCTTGGTGTAGGAGGGTTCACCTCTCTGCTTCTGTTGCCTCCCACAAATGCCCTTGAATAGGACACAGATCACATACTTGAACTTGAATCGTCCACAGGTCATAAAACAACATACACATACTTACAACACACACATGTATGTCCATGCACATTTGATCTCTACCACCGACATAAAACCTGCAAAGTGAAGAAAATGTGCTTTGTATCATAGCGCCATCTGTACTTTCATGAATGCTACATGAGAAAATGATATGATTTTATAAAAATATTCTGACCAAATATTTTTCTGATTTAACTTGACCTTTAACTATAACTTATCTTCTTACAAAACGTATGTTGGCGGTACCATGGTGCAGTGATGGTATCAGATAGCAGTACTATAGTATTTTGATATGACATTTGTATATCATGGTGTTTTTATGCTACTAAGGTACTTTGAAGAATAACATGTTTTGTGGTAAATGTTCAAAAACCTAATATTAGGCCTACATGCCAAAATAATAATAATAATGGAACTACCTTTGTACTTTATTGTCGTTCAAGCAGTCATATATACAGGTGGGTTTGCATACGACATTATTTTATGGCATTAAGAAAAGAAAATCTGTGATTTTGAGGCAAAGAACACAGTTCAGAGTTTGAAAGAAACCTCAGGCGAGCATGAATTTCACCCCCCGTCTACGAGTCGTTACGCAAAAGCAAGTCGGCCTGTGATTGGTCCGAATCTGCCCTCCTTCTTTTGAAGGTAACTTATTAAAAGAGCCGATGGGCGGAGCCAAACCCCGACTATATATTGAGTCAGTACAAGCAAAGGTACCGGGTACGACTTTGTCCTTTTTTACAACATTTAGGAAGGGGGCAACATCGCGGTGAAGTGTATAAGGCCCACTCAAACACCACCAAAAAGGGAACTACATACCGAAAATGCCTGCAAATAAAGATGGTGATGGTGGATGGAAGTCGTTTATCTGGAATTCTGACAAGAAGGAGTTTTTAGGACGCACAGGCGGCAGTTGGTGTAAGTGTTTTCATCAGCGCCTCTTCTCTTGGATTAAACTAGTTTTTCTCCTTTAGTCGATGTTAATACTGATACGTCTCAACGTTAAAGACAGGAGAGACGGCTACAGCGTGTTTCCTGACTTTGGAAAAAGCTCAACACCTGTTTGATCTGACTGAGTCGTGACTTTCGTTTTTGAAAAGGGAAAAAACGCCTCGCGGTGGCAGCTTGCTATTATAATCAGATTATCATATTAAGAGATCCTCGTAAAAACAATAACTAAACGGATAAGCGGGGTTCTAGCGCATAGAGGGTGCCGATAGAAACCAGTTATAGTCATGTAATAGATGGACTGGTCAGTGAATAATACGCGTATTGAACCACAAGGTGGTGAACTGAATGGAAAAAGATGAAACAGTGCTGTTTTTATTTTTGAGCGATTGTTCAATTAAATGGTAAAGTTTGGTTTCGTGCTTGAGGTTTTTAACAACGAAAAGGTCATTCTGAAGGTCGTGATAGGGATGTTATTTGGGTTTAGGAAAGAGACTGTCACTCATCTGAAATGGTCAGCGTAGCAGTAACTTAGTTGAAGAACAATTTGATAATATTTTCCAGCTTTTAAAGTGAAAATGTAAGTTTAATACGTGCTTAGTAGAATCAAAATTGTTTAAAAGTTACAGCATTCAGTGACCAGAGCCTTTTACGTCGTTCAGTGACTAACGAGCACCGAGTTCTCTTTCACGATCATTGTGACATGGATGGAAACAGTGTTTTTACAGTGAAGAGTCAAATTATATAAGAGCTGCAACTGTCAGTCATAAACAAATGACACGAACATGCTTGTGCAGGTTACTAAATAAGTATTTTCTGTCCTTAAGATGACTCGAAGTAATTAGGTCTGTTTTAGTTTATGGCCTACAGTTAATGATAATGTAATAGTAATAATTGGTTATAAAGATATACTCATTTCTCTTCCTGCTTGCTTTGTAAATATACTTTACACTAGTGCCTTGGTTGAATCAATGATTTTAAAGCGGGAAACCATTGGTAGCTGAGCTTTATCAGTTTTTAACATTTGTGTTTATCGCTGCCCTCCTGATGCAAGATTGACTTCTGTTTACATACATCGCTTGCTAATGCCGGTTATTAAAAAAGGTTACTTTATCCAGTAACCACACGTTATAATAAATCGAATTAATATGTATTAAAACTCAATAAGTTGTTTAAAACACGCAGCGATACGGAGGGAAATGTGAAGGTTGAGGTTTTGGTTGAGTGACATGTGGACTGTGGAGTATCATGAGAGAGCCAGTCACATGTAGCTTAGCCAGCTAACTTTCGGCTCGGAGTGCATGGAGTTTCGGTTTAAAATGAACAGAAAGTTTCGTAAAGTGTTGTTAAAATCATTGATTAAATTTTTTATGAGTAATAATAGTTTGTGTGTTGAAAACGCTATCCAAACAAACTTAAGTACGTGAAGGCTAGCGATAGAGGAAGTGTTTTCACTTGACGCGTATGATTTCATTAAAACTCTTATTATTCGTTCAAGGAAGAGCTTTTAACTTTGTGGTATCTATTTAACATCTTTCTGTTCTTAGATTGTTTAGGGGACGTTTTATTATTCAAGGTGCTGCCCGCAAATACTTTGAATGAAAACTGCATAACTCACGAACATATATTGTTTTACACTAACATACACACTTGTTTTAAGGAAACCGAAGTGAGAGACTGAAGGGCATAGCTAATAGTTTTTGTATAGTTAATGTTTACTGTCGGCATCCTTGCTCTCACTCTTCCTGGATGTGGGTTTAAAAAGCTTTTAAAACATCATGGGAGTTTAAAACACACATCTTATTATTTATATCCTGAGGGACAAGCTTATTACTCTGCCTACATTGAGGCTGCAACACGTGAAGCCATTGTTTGTAGGCTGTATTCAAACTTGAATGTGTTTCCTGTAGATTTGAGAGGCGGCAAAGGTTTTATTGCCAGGGCAGAAGGAAAGGAAGTATAACCCGGGGAATCCACACACACACACACACAATCTGACCCTTGTGTTCAGTGGGGACTAGTTTGAAGTGGTGGTTGGGGGCCGCTTTCAATGAAGCCCACAGATTGGCACAGTAACTGACAGACAGGAATGCTATTCTGCGGGTCGCATTCTGTTGTTGCGTCAGACAGGGACATGTGAGATCTGGGGGCTTGGGTTGTATGAGTAATCTGTGAGTTTGACTGAAGTTGTTGTCGCTGTTATTTCAGTCAGGAAAGTTTGAGTTGTTTGACAATTAATAGCAACTTTGCATGAAATGGCTGGACTCAGATTAAGAGGGCCTAAGATGCATGTTGTATATGTTTAAAAAAAAAGACACAATCTGTATTTATCAGATAAATAATTTGAAGGAAAAAAAAAGAGAACAGTGAGTTTATATTGCTCTGTCACTTTGAAACTAAAGTAGCAAGAGATCTTTTGTTCTAAAGGCACATCTGAAATGTATTACCAAAATAAAAAGTGTTGGGTTGGGAATTGGGTTTATCCATTACTTGATTGGATGGAAGTAAAAGAAAAAGAGGCGGAGTTTAACAAAACCAATAATTAAGTTGGAACTGGAAGATTGAGTTCTGATATTTTTATTAAAATGACTAGGTATACAAATGTATTTGTTAAGTTGTTACTAAACCATTGAACTGATTAAGGTGTTTGGATAGAGAATTGTTTACCTTTTTTACAGTTCAGTGATTTTAATAAAAAAAATATACTTTTAGTAGCTATAAAACTTGCGACATACATTTTGAAAATAGGGGGAAATTTAATTTCATGCATACATTAAATTCTTAATTCTTGCATCATTGTACATCCTTAAAGTACATATTTATATGATCTTCAAAACAAGACTGAATGTGGATACATTTAAATGCCATTTATGTAAACTCAGTATTATTTTCTTTTTGTATGTGCTCTGAAACGTCCCGTTGATTTTTAATGCTATATATATTTTTGTTTCCAGTCAAAATCTTCATCTTCTATGTGGTCTTCTATGGCTGCTTGGCTGGAATTTTCATTGGCACCATCCAGGCCATGCTCCTGACTCTCAGCAACTACAAGCCCAAATACCAGGACAGGGTTGCACCCCCAGGTAACCAACCAAATTCACTGATGTAATAAGATAATGCATGCCCAAAAGTGTTCAGAGGTGGTGAAGTATTTGTAGCCTACATAAAAGCTGTGAGAATGCGTCACCAAACCGAGGAGACACAGAACGAACTACATGTACCTTATAAGTTGTTTTGACTGGCAGAAGTTTTGATAAGTACAATATGCGACAGTGTTATGAGAATGTTGTTGTGTAGCTGATTATTTGGACTAACATAGAAGCCATTGCGTACACAATCTAAACAAATGTTTTGATGTCTTGTTCTGCTTCATGTGCTAAACCTCCTTTTAAAGTGCGCTTATGAGATTTTTTTGTCACCTGTTTGACAAGATACACAAGAGGCCTTGCCGCCACAGCCTTCTGAAGCAGCAGGAACATGAAATGTTATTCTCTGACAGCGAAATCAAAAAACAAAATGGAAAGAACAAACTGTTTTGGGGACATTATTGTTCACGAACGCTCAAACTGTTCCATAACGCTGGAAGTTAATTTTGTTTCTGCAAACCCTGTGACATTTCGGCAGCTCTAAAGGTCTGTTTGACCTCAGAGAGAGAAAGAGAGAGAGTGAGAGTGAGTGGAGGTGGTAGGAGTGTGAGGGAGGAGAAGGAGAGAGACACACGGAAAGCCATTTTGACCTTCACACTCCCGGCTGGTCTGACACGGCTTCCCGTTTGGGTGAGGGATGGTGGTATCAGCACTCAGACATACCTTTGAAGTAGTTTACAACAGGATCAGGGTTTATGGCTAAGCTTGTTTTGCACAAACGAGAATGTTTTGCAATTAAAAAACGGGGGGGAGGGGGAAGAAACAGTGGAGAGCATTGTACACTGCAGTTTCCATAATCCCCGTTAGGTTGCCCGTTACTCCCCTGCCAGCCATTTGCCACACCAGCCATGCCAGTGAATGTTTGCATAGTGCATACTCCCGCCTTGGCATTACGTTATATGTCTTCGAACATAAACGCCTTTGCCAAGAAGAACCGTTTCCCCTTTAAGAGAGGCGGCCCTTGAAGTCTAAAAAGAAACAACATGAGTAGGAATGAAGTGGAGATCACCATAGTGTTCAGCTATTTGCTGCAAAGAAGGCCGGACGTAGAAAAGACACGATGCCTGCGTTCAAGTCCCGCCTCCCTCTCTCAGAGGCTAAAAGTTTCCATTGTGTGACAGAAGCACGTGAGGTTGTGGAGAGGAGGAGGGGGAAAGCTGGGAGACTCTCACAGGCTCTAACCGGAGTGTTAAAAGTGTATTAAACAAAGGCAACGTACATTTCCCATGTGTCACACTCCTCTTTTGGACCAGCTGAAGCGCATGCACTACCAGTCTGTTAAAAACAACCAAAATTGGCATTAAACACAATCTAAGGCTTCTGTCTTCTTGTTCTCCTCTGCTGGCTCTGCTCATGCCACGCCTCTCTTTGGCCGTTCGTTGGGAGCTGGTGGAAAATTACTGCCAAGCTGGGAATCTGAATAGCAAACTTCAATGACAATGAATGGACCAGGCGTTCTCCACTCTCTTAGCTAAAGCGGGAATGAACTGTACATTTCTATGGTTAACTACAGATGTTAAGCCAGATTTCCGTAACCTTTCCGCTTTCCTTACAGGCTTATCACACACCCCACGCCCAGAAAAGGCAGAGATCATCTACTCCATCTCGGAGGGGAGTTACCAACCACATGTGGAGGCTATTTCGGCTTTTCTGAAAGCATACAACAAGGAAAACCAGACTGATGACAAATTCGAAGACTGTGGAGGTACTATCTTAATAAACCCAGGCTTTTAGCTGTTTTATTAAGTAGGTCAGCTAAAAAGGGTACAGTTCAGCAACACTCCCCAGATCTTCATTCACAAGCCACTGCTTTGGTAGACAATTGGGGCTTTATTCGACCCAGTTTGCATGCCCGTGCACTGTTGTAGTAATGACAAGCAATGTGTTAGTCAGTAATAAGGTTTAATGTGTTTCATGTTCAGTCAAACCCGGAGCATACAAGGATCGTGGAGAACTGGAGAGCAGTGAAGGTGTGAGGAAGGCCTGCCGCTTCAAAAGAGACTTGCTGAAGGATTGCTCAGGATTAGATGGATATGATAAGGATTTTGGCTTCAAAGATGGCAACCCCTGCATTATCATTAAACTAAATAGGATTGTAAACTTCAGGCCACGGGTGAGTTATACAACATTTTACAATCGCACCATCAATATTAGCCTACTTATTTGTCATGAAGCCCAGGTGCTTGTGAACAGTTTTTGTTAGCCCGTGGACACCTTTACTGTACATTAACATTAATGTTTGGATTATAATACACTGCCATTCTTTTTCCGCAGCCTCCAGCAAATGACAGTATCCCTGAGGCAATCCGCCCTCACTTTCACGACAATATGATCCCAATCCACTGCACAAACAAGGTAAGAAATACTAATACATGGCAATTTTTTATTATATATGGAAGTTTTTACATTTAGATTATTCTCCTTTAGCATTTAAATAAAAAATGCACTTTAGTTACATAATGTAATCTTGAGCAAATCTAAAAATGAGTGCTTTTAAACGATAAATTCAAAATAAAGGTTTTTGTTAACATATGTTTGTGTACTGTGTATATTTATTATGTGTGTATAAATATACTTCTATAGTATATATTTAGAAAATATTAGCATATAGTTTTATTAATATCATTTACATTGTATAAAAAGTAGTGCTGTCGAATGATTAATCGCATCCAAAATAAGTTTTATTTACATAATATACATGTGTGTACTGTGTTTATGATGAGTATATATGAGTATATGTATCTATTTAATAATATGTAATTTTTATATATTAAATATATTTAAATAATATAATAATATCAATATATAGTGATGCAAAACTCAATAATACTCTGGTTGTACACAGAGAGAAGAGGACGCCAAACATCTTGGACGGATCGAGTACTTCGGGCTTGGGGCTGGCTTCCCCCTTCAGTATTATCCCTACTACGGCAAGCTACTACAGCCCCAGTACCTCCAGCCTCTGGTGGCCGTCAAGTTCCACAACATCACTTTAGGTCACGAAATGCGCATCGAGTGTAAAGTATTCGGACAGAACATCGATTACAGCGAGAAGGACCGTTCTCAGGGACGTTTTGACATCAAAATCACCATCACCTCATGACCTTAGCTATGAAAATAGCACTTTTATTCTGCCCATTTCAAAACACAGTAATTTCAGATGAATAAACAAAGACGAGTACAAATTCAATTGGAAAAACAACTATGACAACTAGTCTTGAACAAAGTTTGATAACATACGGGACCTACACTTAATCTGAACGCTTTACACTAGCTTTTCTCTGCATGTCTAGGGTTAGGATGTAAATTACAGGAAGAGTAGCAATAGCAAAGTATTTATTCTACTGTAAATGCGAATATTCCGTGAGCCATGGGACGTTCATTTATTACTGTAAATTATAATTCCACTACTGATGTAGCGAGCAGTGTTTCTGTCCCCTGAGTATTTCTGCCTAGTGTGGTCTCTTTATATTTTATGGAGTGTGCAGTGCAGTAGTCGCATACGATGGTCCTCTCCAAGCCATGTTGTCATTTCTGTTGTCTTATGTGAGAAAGCCTTAGCGGTCCAAGGTGTGTTTGTGTGCGAGAGAGAGTTTGTATGTGAATGTGCGTATTCGTCTACTTAAAAATGAAAAATACTGGCATGGTACGCTCTGAACTCCCCTGGTCTGTGTGTGTGTGTAAGTGACTGCACTCCGTTCAAATCTTCTTTCTTTCCTTTTCTTTCCATTGATCGCGGGGAATATGTTTTTACATCACGTTTTATTTGATCGTCTTGCAATTTGGGAAACTGGGGCTAATGACAATTCTGTGTAAGGCTTTTATTTTTCCTTTACTATTAAGTGTAGAACTGTATGTCTAGTCTGGAGGACTGAAGTGGCCAGTGGTCACCATGGTCATATTTTTTTTGTTCTGGAGACATCACATGACGTGGTGTTACTTTCTAATGAATGTTTTAGCCATTTTCATGGTGGAAGAATTTTATATTTATGCAGTTGTACAATTTGTTTCAGCAGGAGAAAGTGTAATGTATAAATCCAAAAACCAAAGTCACTGGTCAAAGGTTGTAGAGACCTATCAGATGCAAAGCAGTACCCCATGTAATAGGATATTTTGTTTTGTTGTTTAAAGTTCTTAAAAGTCATTGTTGGACATCAGAACACTTGTCAAGAATTGCATTTTGCGTCTTGTAATGTTATTTAAATCTGGGTAAGACCTAAGAAGAAATAAATGGACAGACAACTGAGGTGCTGGTTTTCAAGTGGTCTTTATTTAAATAACTGCCCGACAGATGTTTCTCACGGTTGCTTCACCCATCTAAAATTTTGAAGAAATATTGGACCTGAAAAACAGAAAGAGACAATTCATTCCACGCTTACATAATGACACTGACAAAAAGTCAATACAAGGTCAAAAATGCACACTACAAAGGCAGAATGTATGAATTTGTTATCTAATCATCCAACATGGAAGGCCTATAAGGATGAAAAACACTACACAACATTTTGTACATAATTCTGACTTGTAATTTGTATAGACACTAGTTTTCAAAAGTCAGAATTAATCTGCTGACTTTAAACTTTCAGAATTTATAGATTTCAGACAAAATCCTTGTGTATAAAGGACACATTTTTTAAGCTTCACATTATTCCATCCAGTCACAGCATATAGAACATAATTTCATATTTTGGACTGATTTTAGAAAACATTTGTTTTACTTCATTTTAATTTACAGTAACAAGGCAAATGTTTCTGTTTTACCTAAAAATTTGGTAGACATTTGTGTAAAGAGCTTTTAAGCTCTTTTTTTATTTTTGAAAAAAAGGAACGTTTTGTCATTACATTCCAAAACCATAAGACCTTCGTTTATCTTTGGAACAAAATTAAGATATTTTAAATGAAATGAGGAAAGCTTTTGGACCCCCTGTAGAGAGCAACTGAAACATTCCTCGGTCCAGAAAAATAGTACATCATGCAACACCAGCACTTTTGTAATTTTACAAAGCTACAAGAATCATTTTTGTGTGCTAATGAAACTAAAACAATGACTTTCATTAACAATTCAAGTATTCCACCATTATTGAGTGTACCACGACACATGCATGCATTCCTCTGCTCGTAAACAAGACTTTGTGCATGCATAGCACGTGTTATATGGCACTCTCAATAATTGCGGAGAATGGAACGAGAGGAGAAACGTTGCATAAAGTTGTTACTTTTGTTTTCTGTGCGCACAAAAAGTATTCACAAAGCTTTGTACAATTACGGGTGAAGCACTGATGTTACATGGACAATTTTGAAGGTGTCTTTACTACTTTTTTGGGCCTGGATACATTTCAGTTGCATTATTGTGTCTGCAGGGTCAGAAAGCTCTCAGATTTCATTAAAAAAAAAAAAAAAGTCTTTATTTGTGTTCTGAAGATAAATGAAAGTTTTACAGGTTTGGAACAGCATGAGGGTGAGAAATTAAAGACAGAAGTTTCATTTTTGGGTGAATTGACTGAACTAACTTTTGAAGCGAATCATGTGTGCAATATTTCAAAATTAGTTTTTTTCTATTTATACAAAAAAATGCCATAGTGCGGAGGTATGACAACTGGGACACACTTTATGAGCGTGTTTAAAATAATAAACCTGTGTTTATTTGAGAAGCACTTTATGCACTTCATCAGGCCTCAGCATCAACTCACCAGCTTGTTTTACTTTCAAACAATTGACTTTCCCTGAATTGTGCCTGTTACGGCAGCCGGCGTCTGTGCTGGGCCTCTGTAAAGCCTGAGCTCTTGGAATGTCATGGCTGAGTCGGTCAGCAGGCAAATGATTAACAAGGGGCCATTTGTGCTAGGAGGCCGGACAGATCAGGAGTTGTGCACAACAATGACGTCCACCGGGCCAAACCCACTCCTTGGCATAACAATGGCTTTTTTTCTACCAAACCGACTCTACCCGCTTGCTTCGCTTCCTGTGATCCAGGCTGTGGGTTTGCCTCGGCCCACTGCAGACAGTCATGAGATCTGGATGCCATTTTGTTCTGCGCTTAATAAGCATTTGTGGGATCCAGAAATATTTTGAAGGCGAACAAACTTCCTCAAAATGAGGCTGAATACAAAACGTGACTGTGTGGCTCTTGCATAACATTTGAATGAGATTTGCTTGAGCTCACCTCTAGAATCCCGTCTTCCGGTAGGTCGGTGCAGTGAATGGCATTCTGCACTTTGTTTTTGCCGTAGAGCGCTCGTAAAGAGGCGGGCCGAAGGTGGCGTGCAATTTCCTGTGTGGAAAGAGAACACATAACATTATGAAATCTGTGATGGGTTACAAGAACAATGGAGCATATGCTGTGAACAGTTTCCTGGGAAGAGCTATTGGATAAAAGCATAGGTGATGATGCATGTGCTGCGATGGTTACTCCTGCTCAACTCTGCTGCGAGATCACATAACGTCACATTCTATCCAGGGAATCGGTTACACCACATGTGTTTGTTCACATTACTGCACACATCAGCTTCCTAAACAGTCCTCTTTGGGTCACTTGGGAGTCACACAAAAATTCAAACCCTTTCAGCTTAAAAACTTCCAAACTTAAGTTATATTGGCAGCCGAAAGTGAAAGTTTTGGCATCCTTCACTCACCTCCTTGTCGTTCCAAACCTATATGAGTTTCGTTATTATGAACATGAGACATTTTGAAAAAGGCTGGTAATCAAACAGCTCATGGTCCCCATTGACTCCCATAGTATTCCTTTGCCTACTATGAAAGTCAAAGGGGTCCAACAACTGTTAGTTTTTTTTTTAACATTGGTTGTATTGACAGAAGTGAGAGGGAGCCGGGGGAGTTTTCATGAGTGATGATATTACTACGCCGAGGTCGAAGTGCTCTTCAGCCATACATTATAGTCATCATCTTTTATCCATCTTTTATCAAATCGCCACTTTTTATTTTGTGTCACCATACTTACTCGTGTAATTACTCATATAACAGTCTTTAAATAGGGAAAACATGGAAGTGTTTGGTTGCTTCGAAAGTCATGCTTGTTTGGTACCGAAGGAATGAATGGAGCTAAGCTAAAGCTAACATAGTAAAGCTGTGAGCCAGTACGATTGCGAGACGGGAGAGATATGTATCAACTCATCTAAGTTGAGTGAAGAACATAGTGAGTTTTCCTTTAAATGGACAGTATAGCACTAAAAGACAAAACTCTCATCATTTACTGACTGTCAAGTTGTTCCAAACCTGTATAAGTTTAAGCCGTTGAGTACAAAAGATGATGTTTTTAAGAATGTTGGTCAGGGAACAACTGATGGTAGACATCGACTTCCACAGTGAAAAACAACAACACTGGAAATCATTGGCTAGTGGCTAGAGTCAGCTGTTTGGTTCTTGGAAACATCTTCTGTGTTAAGTGGAAGATAGATACTTGTTGGGTTAGAAATAAACAATAACGGAATTGTAATTTTTGGGTGAAAATTTACCGCTGACAAGATGGGCTGGTAAAACCTGGCTATCTATGCAGTAGAAAGAAAGTAACAGAGAAAGAGTCCACATTATTTAATTACATACACTATCATAATAAAAAGTGTAGTACGAATCTTTTAACATATTTACTGAGGCTTAATTATATAAAATCTATAATTAAACTTTATTTAGAGTAGTACATGTGCACAATGCACATTTCTTAATATTAAACCTAAAATGTGTTTAATGTCAATATTTATGAGGATTATATGATTTCTGTATAATATATATATATATATATAAATATGTCTTTAAATGCAAGATTTTTCAAGTGTTCCTGAAGTATACTTGCAGTAGTTCCACTGTAGCACTCAAATTTCATTATATCTTTAGCTGGACATAATTCAATTATTTGTTCCAATTTAGCAGAGCTTAAGTCTACCAGGTTAGTTTACCAAAGGTACAGTTCATGAATTTCATTAAGTACATAAATAATACATTTGTAGTATACTTATAATAAGATGTATTTCAGAAAGGCTACACGTTAGTACTGACACTATAACTAACCAGTGAAGTCATTTAAGAACAAACTCAAACAGCCTGGCAATACAAAGCTTGTCAGAAATCCTCACTTTTAACATATAAAGCGCAGTCTCATTTACAGTTGCTCAGTAAAGCAGGAATAAATGGAAACCTGCGCACACCGATTTGTTTCATGTTAAAGTTGGCTACAGGAATTTACAGCATTAACCAACAGAACGCTGGCTGGTATAGACCTGTTTTTGCAAACTGTACCTGTATATTTGCTCTTCAGAGTAGTTACTATTACATTACACAAGGTTAATTTTTTACAAAAAACTAAACATTTTTGGAGAGTGACTCATAATTATTAGTTTATTTGTTGGACAGAATTTAAATATGATGCCAAATAAATGAATTCAGTACTGTGACATTATTTGTCTGAAACCCAGCCTTCTGTGTTATTTTCTCTGCAAGCTCATCGCAACCTGACATTAACACCAAGCTGGCAAAGGACAGACTGCTCAGCATTCTGGGCTTGCTGTCATCTAGCAAAAAAACAGTGAAACGGTAGCAGAGGAATACAAGACATGCAAGTCTCACTGACAAGACATCAGACGCAAGACTTTATAAGCCATTTTAAAAATACATGATCATCTCTACAAAGGTGCACGAATGTTAAACAAATACTCCTCCCCTGCCACTACAGCGTGACAGAAGTTCAAGGGGTCTTGGCTGAGTTTACTTTGAGTTTAGATTTCACTGCCCTTTCAGCAGAATGTTGGACTAATACCAGGTCTTGACTTTAATTCGCGCTCACATGTGCTTCTCATTCAGAGCTCAGCTGGCCAACTGGCTAAGGCTAAAATGGAACGTGATGAAATGAAATGTTCCTGAGGACAAAACCCCCGGCGGCTCTACTGTCCTCTGCCAATCTCTACTAGTAGGAAATTTAACTCCCAATCACCGCCCACGAGGGACGGGTTATCTACATGTAAATAAATTGGGTTTCCTTAGCCACACCCATCTTGTCACCTCCATTTTGATCTCTGCATTTCCATTTCAGTGGCCTGGAACTTGCTGAAGACCACACAGTTCAAACAAAGAGGGAGCATTAAGCGACCACACATTGTCATGAGAGAAAGTCTGAGGGAAAATGAGTGTTTTGGTTTCA
The DNA here is from genome assembly GCA_032357475.1 of Enteromius thamalakanensis. Taxonomy (NCBI): domain Eukaryota; kingdom Metazoa; phylum Chordata; class Actinopteri; order Cypriniformes; family Cyprinidae; genus Enteromius; species Enteromius thamalakanensis. The sequence continues at coordinate 10,902,237 of JAUCMT010000114.1, forward strand.
ATAAAGAGCACCGTGTGTAACATATAATTTCCTTTCTTAAGCTTTGGCCTATTAAAGGAATGTTGATGGTTAGTCATTATCCTTATAACTTGTTGACTTAGAAAAGTAAGATGAAGGCAATGAAATCCTTGAGTTTTATCTAGATATAATATCTGCGTTTGATGACTTTAAAACAAGACTGAGTCTGTCGTGGAAATAAGTATAAAGACATAAGCAAGACATTAGTTTCTTAGTAATGATTCAGTTCAAAGTGACGTGACTATCACGCATTAAGGATTTTTTAAAGTTTATGAACAGTTTGTGCAGGCAATACTGGCCGAGTTTAAATGCAAACAAAAGAAGAAAATAATGTGAAATTTGCTGCACTTTTCTTATTTTAAGCTATCTTTGTTAAACGTTACATTTACTTACTATTATAATAATAAGTTATGTATGCACTACTGGCCAAATTCTACCCCTTACCATATATTAATTACATGTAATTAACTGAAGGAATAGTCCACTCAAAAATTTACTTGTAGTTGCAAACCTGTATGAATTTCAAAAAAACAATACTATGGTAGTCTGTGGTGACCCAAAACAGGTTACAAATTTTATTTAAATGATTGTCAAAATGTTGACAAAATTAGTATTTTTGGGTGAACTATTCCTTTAATATTACTCAGTACTTAAATGTATAATTATACCGTAACAAAGACACCCTAAAATAAAGTGCAACCAAAAAGCACAAAAATATCTATATAATATATATATATATAACATGGTACATTGATGTTCGATGTAGATGATAAACTACTAAAGAACCATAGTATTACCATCTGATTTACTGCATTACCGCAAAGTTGGCTTCAGTATGATTGTTGATGTTGAGGTCTCCTATGCTAACCAAGACTGCATTTATTTGATCACAAATACTAATATTATTAATAATATTAAGATTTTTCAAAAAGCATTAGCAATGCAGAAAACAGTTGTGCTGCTTAAAATTTTGGTAAAAAACATTTTAATTGATGAATATATATTGTTTTCAGCAATTATTTGATCATTTGTGCTACTGTAAATGTATTTACTGACTTTGATCATGTAAAGCATCCTTGCTTAAAAAGTAATTTAACTGAATAAATCAAATTTGGAACTGTATATTTTATCCAAACATTTATCTTAACAAAGATTAGTCAGTCAACTAAACAACTAAAGCATCTACACTGTTTTAAATAGCCAAATTATTATATTTATATCGCATGCAAGCACACAAACACACACACAGTGAGCTTCATTTTCAGTGCTGAGAGAATTCCTGGCAAAGCTGGCTCACTATAATAGCGTTAGCTACCCGTAATTGACCTGCAGCCACTGAGCTTAATGTCACGGTAGAGTCCGGCCAAACCCAAACACTAATGGTCACACACAAACTACAGGCAAATAAACAAGCTAAGGTAGTTTATTTCGCCTCTCACTGCCTCTTTGTCTCATGGAACTCCTTTGGAAAAAGTGCTTAAATCAACACGACTGTGATATCCGTGCTGGAGATATCAATTTTTGATGGCTGCTGTTTGACGTCAACATTCGTAGTGTGTGTGTGTATGTGTGTGCGTTCGTGTTCGTATTCTAAACAGGGCTGTTGCCAGACGCACTGCATATACACACTAAACCTCTCTCACTCCACCACACAGAACATAAAGTAAATGTCAATAGAGACACACTGACGTAACACTACTGTCTATTTAGACTGAGGAAAAAACGGTTGCCTCACAAACCCTCCTCTCGCTATTCACTGATAAAATGGACCCGTTTTCAGAGAGACGTCCCAGTGGATATCTGTTCTCTGTGCACTAAAAGGACGCTCAGTGCTATTTAAAAGTATTTGACAATCAACACAAATTACCGAAAACTAAAATAACTGTAATTTAGAAAGACAAGTTTACTTTAGATGGGCAAACTAGCCTTAATTGGTCAAATGGGTGAAAGACAATCTGGGTGTCAGATCAAGTTAGCAGAGTGTACTGTTCCAGACTTAAACTCCTCATATTTAACCCGGTATGTGCCTAACCGGAATAATCAGCTGATCCTACTGCATCCAAAAAAAGTTAGATAACAATAGTACAAATATTCTATTATTTTTCTCACATTTATGTATTCTAGTTGAATATATTATTTCATTATAAATTAAGGCATTGAACAGGCATTAAAAATCAGCATATTAGAATCATTCCTGAAATGATGTGACACTGAAGACTGGAATAATACTGGAAATTCAACTTAGCTACCACAGAAATAATTACATTTTAAAATACATTAAAGTTAGCTGTACTGTAATTTTGATAAAAAATATTTTCCTCCAAAAACTGAACTGTAGTGCAAATTAGATTGTAAATGTAAGATATGTAGTGTAGCCATTGAGCCGAGTCTTAAACCGGTCACAATGCCAGAATGTTTCAGTTTACTGTAAAAACATCCATGTTTATTAAATGAGGTTGCGGTATCTTATTCACAGCAGGTTCTAACTTCACGGCTAATAAAACAGTCAATGTGCTAATCTGCTTTGTGTCTATGTTAATTAACGAGCAACAGATTCCTTTCATTTAAGAAGTCCTTTTGTAATCCCGACCATGCCAAGATGGGCCTTCCTAGTCCAACAGTTCAAACAGTCCCACTTTATAATACATGTCCTTAACTACGTTTAAATTAATCATTTGGTAGGTACAGTGCACTTATTGTGTACATGTTTTTTTTTACATTGTATATATATATATACATACAGCTCTGGAAAAAAATAAGAGACCACTGCAATTTTCTAACCTCTCTAAGCATTTCATGCCAGTTTTTGTTAAATTTCTACACAAACATACTTCATAATTCATTCTGTTTATTGAGGTACTTATTTGGTGAGCACCTGAATCCAGTTGTATTTAACGGTAAATGTATAAGAAGCTCTGCTGTAATCAGCACTGTCCTCTTGCAGTGTGACCAGCTGGATGGTAAAAAAAGTCTTTCAAAAGTAATTAGAAATGTAAAAATAAACACTAAACCAGCCAAAAACTGTGAAAAGAAAGGTTTTAAATCCAGAAAAAGCCCCAATCCTATCAATCCAAGAATCAGCATCAAGTTGCTTCTATCCTTAATATTTCAAAGACAGAACTATCCCATACACCTTAAACCAACCAAAACCACCAAACCTGTTCCTAACCTTAACTGTATCCCACCTCAACGGCAGTCATTAAACACACAACCCATAACACTGCATGGTTTAAAATACCAAAAAGCATAAAAATATGTTTGGTTTTGGCATATAACAGGTTTCGGAGATATCAAGTTTCAGTTTAAGCGAAAAACTGATGGTTATTCCCAAATGAGTGATGTAGGTCCTTGAGAATTAATGACGTGAGAATTGTGCTTTCACCAAAGTGCCCTCGAACAAAACACTTCACCACAGGTGGTGGCAAGGGAATTGTCTGTTAATTAGCATAATTGAAGTCATTTAAATAAGAAGCTTCAGGTAAAAGGCAAGGGAAAATAGTATCATTTGTTTAAAGGTGCAGTTGCATTTACTATTCATCTGCTATTTTTTAAGGGTGAAATCCTTGCATTTTAATAAGGAGATGTGTAACTGGGAATTTCATGTGAGGGCAAAATTGAGCTTTTGCAATTGGTAACTCAAATTTACTGCACTGACTAATACAAAGCTTCTTGGTCAGAAAGTGACTTTTGTGTCAATTAACCTTTTTGCTTCTCAAAATTTTGCTACTGAGCACACTTAAAGACATGACAGCAAAGGCTAACGTGCAAAGCCAAAAGGGGAAAAAGTAGACATTTAAACACTTTTTTTTGGCTAATGATGGCATTTTCAACCAGCAAAATGTTCAACAACATACCAAAACAAGCGTTCCTAACATTGGAAAATACAGGGAGTAGCTGTAAGCTAATTTGGTGGCAGACAATGGCAGATGTGCGAAGCAGTTCCAGTTTGATCCCAGTCACATGGCTCACTCACTCCCTGTTCCTGGTGCTGCTCTGATGTAAGAGGGCCTTAATTAAGCAGCAATCGATGCTATGGGACGACACTGGAGCCTCCTAGGAGAGCACTGCCATGGTAACTACAGGTCTCCATGGCCCTGCCTTTATGGCCACATGCTTATAGCACTGGCACATGCTAGCCCTCAGCACCAACTGACATCACAATTAAACCCTGACTGATTGAATAACTTAGTTTGCAGGATCAACAATTTGGTTTACAACAGGAAATGCACAAAGGCTGATGTTGTTGGTGAGCTATTTATTCTTCCATGGGTACAAATGAGTCGTTTGGTGTTTATGAAATAAAATATCAAGCAAGAAATTGTTAAAATGACAATTTCTATTCCAATTAAAATATACATTAAAACAGGAATACATTTGTAAACACTGGGAAAAACTTATTTTATATATTCTTTGGCCATACAAATCAAATTTCCATTGACCTTTTGAAATTAAATGCAATGCACCACATACAGAGACGTGATTAATGTGGGCAAGTCTTAATACTCAAAACTTTATATTTAAAAAAGCCAATTAGATTTTTCCCAGAGGTATGACTTACTTATTTTCTCTTGAATGAACATTAGCTGGACCAGTCTGTTTTTTTTTTTGTTTAATTTAGAAAAAAAAAAAAATCAAGGGACTATGACTTTTTGAATTTAAAACAATATTTGTCTTTTATTGAGCTATGAAACATTACACTGGTCAAAGTACAAATAAAGAAAATGTCATAAAAGAATCAAAATTTAAATAACTAAATAATAATAATACAATCCCCAAACTATTGAACGCTAGTAGAAAAGCAAATGCTCTTACTAGAAACTTTCTTTCTAGAAACTTTGTCTTTCTGAACAGCATTTTGCCTGAACATTAAAGAAGCATCTACAGCACATTCAGTTATTTGTACTTGAGTGACTCATAATTTGTCAAATACCTTGATCCATGAAAAATCTCATTGTTACGAATTGCCACTGCCCTTTATTTGCAGGCTGTAACATGTTGGCCTGTCAAATTTCTCACAGTCAGATCTAACAAGACTGTACAGAAGACATGTGAGACAAGAGTGCCAATTGTGCTTTGTTTTCTCTTTGTAGAAGGCTTTACAGGCCTTGACTGACACAGACCCATACTACAACAAGCACACTAGATTACTAGCATCCTGCTAAACTCAGCTCAGGGCACTCAAATAATTCACAAACATGATCTTACACTTTAGTGCTGTATTAAAGACATAACTCCGCCTATGCATGGAGAACATGGATACCCAAAAGGCTCTAGGAGCCTGTATGCTCTCATCTAAAGTAGGCAAACACTGTGTCCAAACATCTAATCCTTTATCTTATCACTATTGTCTGTGACAAATCGGGCACAGTTACATTCCCACTGTATAGGTTTACCATGTTACAAGTAAGTTACCTTCGTTTCCAAGTGGAGGTTCTGTTACGGTAGTTTGGCACCTGCAGCTGAAAACCAGTCAGTCATTGACAGGCATTCAGTTGAACTTTGTCAGTTGATACGATCTGTCGGCATAATACATTATTCATGAAGTCCAACACCATATGAGACTTAAGCACAACGAAGAGAACAGGACCTTTGTGCGTTCTCACACAGAAAACAAATTGCTAATTTCTTCTGTACAACCTTGGACAGAAGTCAGCCTTGGAGCTTATCAAGTTCAAACAGACACATACAAAATGTAAATGAATGCAGAAAGGCAGACAATAACAGCAGGTATTTACAGAGGAACCAGTCAATTCATTCTTTTTGCGAGGTTGGTCTGATCTAATAAAACATTGCACATTTCGAAACAACCTTGTAGCTTGTTTAAGGAAGTTTTGTCTAGAAAGACACTGTTTCCTTGTGTGCAAAGACACTTGAGATGGAGAATCTGGTTACACTGAACAATCATAACAAGCAGGAATAAGAAAGGTAAAAATCTTAACACTTGACTTTAGAGGAGATCTTAAAGCCAACAGGATCTACCATTATGAATTTTTCAATACTGTCACACATATCCCCTTGCTCTTCTTCACTTACTACGTACTATCAACATGATAAAGTGATCTGTAGCATTGGAGAGAGCACAGTGTTCCACAACAGACAGCTTTCCTGAAAAACAGCAACACTATATCACAAATATAGGAGAAGACTGTTCAGAAGACACATTTTTGAAAAATATTTGTAAAATTCCTTAACATAGAAGTGTGACTGCCTTCAAAACCAGATGGTGTCAGTGAAAATGAAGGAAACTAGGGGGGAGGTCGGATTTATGGCTAGTAGAGAAAAGAATGATGGCTCACAAAAAATGTCTACTTACTTAGGGCTGCATCAATATAAACATTATGGCCAACCTTCATTAACATTAAAATACTAACAACTTTATGTTGCAGTAAATTAATGGCCAATAATAAAATTCGACATTATTTTATCTAAATTATTTATTTTAACATTTTATTTAAACATTAAACACAATGTATTTTATGCCCAAAACAAGATGTACAATAAGAAAAATTTAAATAGATATCCATTTTGAGAGTTTTTCATTATATTTAAGTGTTGATCAAATAATTACTTCAAAACAAACTTTAAAGCTATAAGCAAAGTTTTTCCACAAAGTTTTTGTTTTACTTGAAAATCTCTATACATCCTGATAGCAAATGGGTGATTAAATGATATATTGGCCTACCTGCATGTCTACCTTCTAGCATTCCTCTACACAACAAAGAGGGTGATTTTCTATTTCTATTTCATTGCAGAAGTGACAGAAAGGTAAAACAAAGGGTAAACATTGGTAGTGTTTTTAAAAGATGAAGAAATTTGGTGGAATGTTTGGGTTTCAAAGGAGCCAATAAAAGGTTTCTTCTTGACAGGTTCCTAATATGTTAGATCATTTATTAAACATGGCGTACTTTTACCTGTCGAGACAAGACTTCATTTTATAGACCCTTAAGAGATGTGTTTGTTATGTTTGAATTTGGAATGACACACGGATAGTTGTTCAAAAATATTCATTATTTTTGCAATTCTGCTAAGACACTAAGAATTGTGAAAATTAACAACTACATATCCCATATTGTTGGCAATCATTTTAAATATCTCTAATATCGGTCGATAACCGATATGGTACCGATATGTAGTACATTCCTACTATTCATTGTAGTTATTATATCACTGAGTTTTGGATAATCTAGATAATATAGATCAGTTGTGGGCTCTGTGTCTCACTTTGTTGCCCCAAAGTTGCCTAGCAACATTGTTGTGTGCTGAATCTAGGACGACTAACCACATTATTAAATACAGTCCTCTCCCCCTAAAATCTATCATACAGATCTCCCACCTTTGCAAAAGATGCCATAAAAGCTGACCTCATGATGCACTTTCAAGGACTCACAAAACTTTACACATTCCAACCAGAATTAATGTAATCTTTGTGCTTGTACAGGATTTTGAAACTTTCGGCTGAAATGAAAGAAAAACACGCCTGCCTTCAGACTCAAACAGCGATGAAGAGTATTATCCTCTCTTTATGAACTACAACTAATCCTTCACAAACAATTCTGAAAATATTTCTCCCTTTCTTTTGTTCACACAATCCTGGAGTCTCAAAGTGTTAATAGTTTATCCTAATATCCGTGTTGCCAATCATTTTTGACTTTTTGTATTTTGGTTTGGCCTTTAATCAATCCTGCAGTATTATCCTAAGAACTAACCCAATACATTTTGTTTCCCACTAGGCTTATTATAGACCGAAAGCATGACTGCAAATATGTCACTGTAGTCTAGGTGACAACAACAAACAAAACTGCATTTCACTTTTTCTTTAAATTAGTTTTTTTTTATTTTAAAATTAAAATTTAAGCTAGGTGTGTCAAAACTAGATGCATGCTATCATAACATTTGTTCTTCCATTACAATCTGCAAAGCTGTCTACCCTGGGAACTGTGATGATGTATTCTCAGTTGACAAACTCTCACTTATTTGCCATTAATCTGCAATTAATTGGTCAGCAACCAAACATATTGCAAGACAATTTATCTAGCAAACATATATTGGATTCACACTTAAGAATGAATTCAGGTTGGAGCAGTTCAGTATAAAGGCCTTGCAGGAAGTCTGCTATCTTAAAAAACTGTAACACTTAGGCAAGATGTGTTTCTATACACCTCCAGTCACAGCAAGATGACACCTCTCATCATTTCCTTTGCTCTTTTTAATCTACCACTGCTAAAGCAAAAAAAATTAATAAAACAAATATTTAACAATTTTAATTGAAATAATGCTGAAATAAATACAAATTCTCAATTATAAACTTTAAAATGTAAACAATATAAAAAAACTGCCTTGACAAATAAAATAAGTTAGTAGTATGAGCAAAACTCAAATAAAAATAGATTAAAGACATTCCCTGTTAAGAGCTGTGCTGCAATTTAAGATAAATGACTAAGTTCAGTCCAAACACTATTACAAAATTTATAAATGGATGTAAAATATGGCTAAGCCCACATGTGTTTAGTTTGACTTGGTGAATGAAAAGGAATGGGTAGAAACCGCTTATTTATACACAGCAACAATCAAAAAGTGTTTACAGTATAATATATAGACCAGGTTATCTCACCAAAACACACATAATAACTATGTTTTAGGCATCATACTGGCAGTGTTTATAAACCACAGACATGCAGCCACAGATCCAACACAAAACGAGGGAGGGGGGATGCAGGAGAACAAAGAACTGGTGAGATATAAGACAGTTGCTGTTGTGACCAGACAACGTTGATATATAGGCTGTCAGGGTGTTTAAAAACCAACCACACCTTCTCACGCTCTCTCTCTTTCCCTCTGTGCCATGTGTGTGTGTGTGTGTGTGTGTGTGTAAAAGAGGGCGGGGAGATCCCAGGGCGGGGTTGTCAATTGAGAAGTGTGGAGCTCTTTCCGAAACCCATGATTGAGCAATCCAGTTTGACCTTATAAGGGTCACAACACTGCAGCCATGTTTTGCATATCAAAGCTATTTGTGTAAAAGGACACAAATATCTAGGGGGTGAGAATCAGCTTGTGTAAGGCATAAACTGTGAATAATTTAGTCGATAGAAACATTTTACGCTATATCACCCATATGTCCATGAAGAAAACACATTTAACTATTTTATAAAGTGGCCTAAACCTAAGGTGGGATTAGGCAGACTGCAAATGTACAAATAATGTCATATGAATTATAGCCAAAAATTTGTCAAAAAGTAAAATATCTTTGAATTTGAATACATATACAGAATCTAAATGCTAACAAACATAGTCGATAAGTCACAATACTCCAATTTGATTTCACTGGGTCCTTGACCAGATGACTAAACTCCAGAGCCCACGTTTTTACCATCACAGGAAACCAATCGGACCATGAACAAAGCAACACAATGAAAATCACAAAGTCCACATTATTATCAAACCTTTTAGTACCGTGCATAAGGCCGATAAACCCCAGGCCGAGGAGCAAAGGATTGTAATTCTTATCTAATGGTACATCATGACTGGTACCTGCAATTTACAAGCTATCTCTGGCAGTAGTAGGAGAAAAAGGCTGGCAGACTGGTTGCCACCTAGAGCGGAAACAGTCGTCATGCAACATGAGTGGCCAGACTAATCTTTCCTACAAGACAAAACCCTCATGGTGGTGTGCATTTCGACTTGCTGATGTAGACACAAAGCTGTTTTTTTAACCGGGGAGTACAGATGATATGCCTTCAGAGCGCTACAGATTACATGATACATAAAGCAAAAGAGGTCACAGAGTCCAAGAAATTGAAAGACCATTAAGTCTCTGTTACAACTTTCATATGCTGATCTAAAATGATTAATGCAATGCTTGTGGGCATAAACACACAGTTTAAGCTTTTTTGGGTTGGGGGACCCTAAGGAAATAAATACACATTATTACATAACTGAACCTTCTTGTTACTCACAGGGTCTGCAGGTCCACAGAACTCCCGAAAGGTTCTGGGTGCATCAGTAGCATGGATCTCCAGGGCCATGCAAGGTCCGGAACAAAGTTCATCCACCATATTCTGCAACACAAGCAGTCAAGAGTTAACGATTCCCCTCGGTCTACCTGTCTGCGCCAATGAAAGAGCTTATTATCTGAACAGACCTTGGGAAGACATTGGAGCAGTTGGAGGACTCATGTTACCAGCGTGACTCTTAATAAATATATAAATTAAAGGATGTCAAAGCGAACAATTGTTGCTATTGTTCTTGGAACAGGTAATTTGCAACAAGACTACTACTCATTCTCTGGCTTGATGAGTCTTTGCATTTGGCGTGTATTATTTTGTGGAGTATTAGAATTAAGGGGTGAATGTGAGGTGCCCAAACAATGCATGAGTTACTTCAACATTTAATACTTCAAAATCAAACATATACACACATACATAACCAAAGACATATACAAAATCAAACCACAAATGCTATATACAAACACTAAATTACCATCATAAACTATTTATAGCCTGCCTGAGTAACTGTTAAAACAGCAATGCTATGAATTAACAATTTGAGATTCCCCGAAAAACCCTTCAGTTCTGAAAAAGAACCATTTTACTTAGTGTGAATTTTTTTTTTTTTTCACAATAAAGAACATTTTGTGCAATAGAAAGATAATTTATGAAACCATAAATGCAAAGAACCTTTATATTTGAGAGTTTATGTTATGGTTAAACAATGAAGATAAAGAGGAATTAAATCGCTTCCCCATTTTACTTAAAATCTGCACTTATCCGTGTGCATTTAACCACAAGCAGTGCTGTTACAACTAAATAATCCAATGATAACAAGGAATGTACATATTTTATTGAGTTTTTTTTATTTTATTTATTTAATAAAAAGGTTTGTGCTAATAGTAGAGATTATATTTTAGTTTATAAAATGATTACCAAATGCTTTGCCATATATTACATAATAAGAGGAGGAGTCATTGAGTGATGACATGGAAACATGTTGCGAAATACATCATACAGTATTGGGAAGATCGCCGTGTTCACTATATTATAACTCCACAGAAACCTCACAAGCTCTAAAAGCTATCTTTGAAGAGAAAAAAAAAGGAAAAAAGACCTGTGGAATTGTTCTTTGTACTGAACTGTGCTAAAGTATCACGATAAGATCTGCTTGGCACTGGTGCACTTTGTTCCAGCAGCCAGAGTAATTCAATTAAATGACTTTACTAACATATTTTTGCAGAACACTGTCATCATTTGCCACTTTCTTAACTTGTCAACTCATACTGTTATAGTAGCGGCAAACTCAGAGCAAGTGTTTCATGGGCACATAGCACCTGCAGTGTGCAAACTTGTGTTTTGGGCAATCAATATGTTGATGAGACAGTTTTCATGGCAACAGACTCCAAAATAGCCTCTGGCTTCAATGACCCAGAACAGAAATTGGCTTATATTTGCTCTAAAAGACTTGTGCAGACGTTATCAGAATAAATGGTTCCCATTGGCTGAAATTCAAAAGACAAGAGCAATTTATTGAAGCTTAATAGGCAACAGGAATGTGAAGGTTGTTCCCGTGAACCACAATTCCATGTACTGTGCTGTAACTTCCCGTTAGGTGAGTATTCATATATTTTAAAGAGGTTTGCGGGAGACAGATGCACATGCAGTTGCGACATGCTTTGACGACTACGCCTTCTTTAAATGAATAATTAAACATAACTGGAATCACACGTGAGCTAAAAAATGAGAAACTGAATTTCTTTGTAGTGATCTTTGAATTGACTAGTTTAGCCATAACAAATAAAGCGGGTTATTAATGCTTTTGGCACACTTATGCACTTCATTAACAGGTACAATGAACTTACAGTATTCATGTGGTATTGCAAAACACAAACACGCTTTTGAGTTCGTATATAGTTAAGGTCAGGGACAGATTTAGTTGTACTATCAGCCAGTATTTAAGTGCATCTTATCAAATGATTCATTTAAATGTCAGTACATAGTACTAACATGACACAAAATAAAGTGGGTCCAATTGAAATCATAGAAGAGAGTGCAGTATATACTTACAGTGTACTCGGCTACAACGCCTTTGTAAACCTCCAAAAACTCCTCAGCATTTACTCGATCCATGTTGAACTGTAATAAAACCAAATGAATTTGATTACCGAATAAAAACAAACTGGGACATTGTATTGAAGGAGTGAATATAGCAAAAATATAGCAAATATCAAGATATAACATCATATATGACTACATAATATGATTCCATCATTCAGGATAAAACAATATTAATTTTATATATTAATCATTTGTGACTGTAAATGACTAATTAGGGTGTGTTATTCAACACACTAGAGATAAAATCTCTAAGCCAACCATTTCAGAACACCATTATCACTGTCTGATGTTCTTTTTATAGACCACCGCCAACTCAGCCCTGGATAGACATGCTTTCTAATAGTAAGAAAACCTTCATTGATCTGCTCTAGCCCAGGGGCATCCTCTGTGCACTATTTTCAGCAAGGTCAGGTGACAAAGCTGCGGTGCTGTAATTGGTCAGCAGAGGACTCATTCGGAGATGTGGGAGGCTACTGATTTGGTCACAGATTGCATGGTCGATGACGGGGTCAGGTTACACCAAAGGGGAACATAATTGTGTTTGCCATTGGTTCATAGAAAGACTCTTTTGTCACTTCTCTTAGCTTGCCTTTAGTTTTGTCATTTGTTCTGTTAAAGAGAACCGGTCTAATATCATATCTTTCTTTAGGTTAACTTTATTATTTTAACATACTGTTTGTGTGTTAATAAAAGTATTGCTATTATGTCTAAGCTTCATCTGTAACACTTTAGCATAGGGAACAATTCTACTATTAACTAGTTGCTTAGTAGCATGCATATTATTAACAGATTGGCTATTTATTTGTTTAGTACATATTCTGCATGAAAATATTCTGCATTTCTAATCCTAGCCAACACAAACTTAACAACTAACTTACTAACTATAATAAGTTAATAAGTTAAGAGGCAAACGTAGCAGTTATTGTTTGTTAAAGGTAAGCATTGGACCTTAAAGTGTGACCACTTCATATAAATACTGAATGCATATCTTTACAACATTATTGGCTAAAAATAGAAATATAATTTAAAATTAAATAGAGAACGTACCATTTGTAGGGCAGATATCTCAAATCCATTTTCTATAATTGACTTAAGGATCTTTCCAGTCAACGCTGAAAGAAAAAGAAAAATGCTTCCTTAAACCTGAATACAATTGTACATTTTACAAATATATCTGTCAATCATATATAGAACTGTAAATGCAAGAATTAATCACACAACAAGACTTAAGCATTTGAAATAATTCTTCAAATACAAAACTGTATTCTCCACAAATGAAACTGCGTGGAGTCTATTCTGCAGATGATATATGAAATAAGTAATACATTTATTTATTAACTGTATGTAATAAACAAATACTTTTATCTATTTAATTTATAAATAATAACTAAGATTTACAATAAAAATGATTTTAAACATTTTGATTGAATCTTACATTAAGGGAATTTTTTCAGGCTTTATATATATATATATATATAAAAGAATATTTATAGTAATATAATATTATTATACAGTAATATTATAAGAGTGTAATACTAATATGTATACATTATTAATGTTTTCACTTTAAGGAGAGAATAATACAGTTCAGGGTATATTAAAGTTTTTGGAAATAACTTGCACTTCTAAGAGCAGACAATCATTAGATGAAGGTCTCATGATTAAAGATTTGAGATGCTAACACAAAGGTTTCAAGTTCAATACCAAATTGCAGTGACCTAGGAACTTATGTGATCCTGCTCTATCGACTTTGTACCCTTGCTCTAGGGTAAATGTAACTGTAACATTGGGTGCATCAATTAAGTGGCAAGTATGACTTTTAGACCTTCAGTTTAACCGATATGATCATGCAGAGTTAAAGACCGACAAACAGTTCATGAGCTCATGAAGATGTGACTTCAAAGAACAGACTTCGATCTCAATAACACGAGAGTGCTGAGAGATTGTATTAATAAAGGGAAAAGTGGTGTAGCACTGAATTAAGAGTTTGTGGTTTTGATTTCAGCAAGTAGTACAAAATAAACAATGCATTATGTTTTCAAAGCAGATTTTTAATTAGAGAAAGTAGCATATTTCAGGCAATTCAATTTGCTGTGTTTTTTCTCTCATATCTTTATGAGAAATGGCAAACAGTACATAGCACAAATTAAATGTATTTTCAACAGCTGGAAAGGCCAAGGACCGACAACCTGTTTAACATTTCCATATTTAAAATTTCACTTTTAACATTTTATAATAAATTATATAGTATGGCGTATGATAGATAATTTGCCTATGCACCATACAATGCCCTAGAATTTTCTTTTGTTTCAGACATCTCTAGCCCTCCCTTGGCATCACCATTGACCCTAAAGTTTCCAATTCTGACAGCAGCTTCCAGACACAATCTGCCCTGTTGCTAGGCAATGGTATCAGCACTGCCTGGCTACACATTTGTCTATTCCAGTCATGAGCTAGTTCAAAACAAATCCAACTGCTTTTCTATTAGTCAAAAAACAAACAAACAAGGATTCATTGACGGACTTTTACAAATGCTTAAATCTTTACTTCACAGGTGACTTTAGCCAATATTTTAAGGAATAAAAGAAAAGTCACTGTGTTATAGACTTTGAACCATATGAGGTGAATCACAGAATACATTAATGAATGGTGCCCAACGTTTAAGCCATTTCACAATGACCTTGATGACATTAACCATCCAGGAGGAACTCCTAAACGCATACTAGGTTAATAATTGTATTCTATTAAAAGAACAGAGAAAGCTAGTAGGTAAAAATGTGCTACAACTCTGTAATATGACCCGAACACTGGACAATAGGTTTGAGTAAATCATTATCCATTTATTATGGCATGCTGCTTGCTGGAGTATACATCAGACACAGACAATTCACAGAAATAAGACCTTTAACCTACCTAGAGCTACAGTATGCATGCTATATGATTTAACAAAACAAAGTCACATGGGGCATTACTAGCCAATTTCCCATAGTCTGTGGTCAACCTTTGGTTTGTTTTTTTTTGGGAAAGAAACTTTTATTCAGCAAGGATGCATTAAATTGATCAAAAGTAATTTTGCAAAACAAAATGTAATTTATTTATTTTTTTTAGTTCTAGTCTACACACACACACACACACACACACACACATATATATGCTATTATTTATTATTTATATTTATTATTAATGCTATTATTTTAAACTTTCTCTTCTTTAAAGTATCCTGAGAAAGTAAATGTAGCAGTTTTCAAACAAATATTAAGCAGTTAAACTGATGTTAACATTGATAATAATATGAAATATTTGATGAGCATCAAATCCCATATTAGAATGATTTCTAAAGAATCATGTGACTCTGACACGGTGTCCACACTAGACAGCAGCTGTGCAGCAAGATACTATATAACGCATTATAATCAATGTAATGGTGTTTACAATGGATGCACATGACGAATTCATAATTTTATTCATAATTCATAATGACTATTCCCCCCATCTCCCCATCCCCCCCTAAAATAAATAAAATGCACAATAAATTGCTGCAGCTAAAACTCCGAAGGGATCAGGGTAAAATATACATGGTGATGACGGACTTGTGATGACAAATGGAAAACATACAATCAGACAATCCAATCTTGCACAATGCAACATTTCATTACAGTTGAGGGATGTATACAACATGCTATTGTAGTCTATAATCTAAAAGAAATGTTACAACACAAGGTGAAGCAAGCCACATTCCTATCCAGAACAACTGAACAGAGCAGTTGGCAAATAATCTGTATAATTACTATAATTATAATTGTATAATTATTATAATTACTCTCTTTCATTACTGGCTATTTTTATTTACTCCTTTTGCAAAGCTGGTGGGCTCTAGACCTCCAATCAAAAGGTAATCAGAACTGCAATCCTCTTTAAATCGCTGGTTGCCAGCACTTGTGATGGAGGTCTAGAGAGCAGACGCACTGCAGGAGGTTGGTAGCTGAAATATGAGAGTTGGTGTGCGATTGAATGGAAAATCGTGTGACTAATAGAGTGTTCATATAATTTTAACAAGGAAAATGATGTTGGGTAGAAGCAAAAAGAGTGACCATAAGACTTTAATGTTATTCTTTTTAACATGATCTGTCATTTCTGAATGTTCTTGAACTATTTTGATGAACATATAATGGGTGTCAAAAGGTCTTAAAGCACATATTTTTGGGATTGTCTGTTTTTGGGGATCTGTGTGTTTATGTGTAACATTCCCTCCAAATGAATGAGCCCCCAGCAATGTACAAAATCAACTTGGGGCCTGTTTAGTCAATGAACAACATGTGAAATATCTACCTCAGCTCTATCGAGAGGATTTGAGATTTCACAGGTCAGTGCCCTGGCGGCATGTTCCATGAACGGGGATCAGGAGACGGATTTGGACAAAAATGTTGAAGTGAAGGCTTGGTTAGGAGTACACACTGGCATTGGGGGTTTTATATTCGTCAAAATATAACAAAATAAATAATTTAAAATTTGTATTTAATTTTTAAATGCATTCTGGACAAATAACATTTAAATGATAATTTTGCTACCATTTCTGCTTGGACATGTTACACATATCAGTTCAACCTGGGTTATACATTTTCATTTTGCAACTTATACTGCATTAAAATTAGTATGCAATTCACATATTAAGAGTACTGTTGTAAATGGCAAATGTAAATAATATTATTTCATTTTTATTTTTCTTCTGCACCTAACTTTGCACATGTGAGGTAATGGCAATGTAAATTCAAAAAAGAAACAATGCCGTTTTGAATATTGCATTGAAAAATTGAATTTTGTTACCCATATGCTTCCATACAGTTGCACCTACAAGTCTGCCATGTGCTGCTTTTAAGTACAGATCATGATATAATCCAATGGCACTCACAAGATCGGCAAGGTTTGAGTAACTTAGATAAACTCCTGTACCAAAATTTAAGAAAATATGTCCAGAGTAACTAGGGCAGGAATGATGGGCTATGACATACCAGGAGTGTCATAGTCCTTCTGATGATAATGTGCACTTATGAACAGAGATGGGTTAATAATACACTACTAACAGCACATTACAAATAGCAAATAATTAACTGTGTTATATCTCATCCATAATAGGTTATTTCAAAGACAGCTGATTAGACATAATGATTATATCATCTATCCGTGTGTGTGTGTGGGTTTACCTTCTGAGATGGCATGAGGTTTAATGATACAGCAGGTGCAGTCTGAGTACTTGGCTGTATTGGAGGGACCGTGACCAGTAGTGGAAGGAAAGAAGAACTCTAGTTCCTATATAGTTGTGATTAAAACACATAACCCAATCATTTCCTTTGCCATTATCAGCATATCACTGGAGAAAAAATGATCAACACACGATTGTGGGTTTAATTAATTTGTTTTTTTGTTACCCGTGCAGCAGATGCCAATGAGTCCGACCCGTGTCCTGCATTCTTAGTGCCATCAGTGCCAAACTGGCCTCTGAGACTACTTGCTGCATCTTTCTGTGCCACGCCAGAATCAGTTGGGCCCAGAACCTTTCTCCAGGTTGACACTGCCTCATCCCCCATCAGCTCCATAGCAATCATGGGACCGGAGCTCACAAACTGCACCAAATTACTGTTGAAGAAGACACTTTTAATACGGTGTCTATGATTGAATTTGCGGTTAAAACATGCAGTGTAATGCAAAGTCATGCCAAAGTCACTGTGACAATCTGGTTCAGGTGTCAGAGTCTCCTTCAAAAAGCAGCCCTTACATATAAGTCAATCATTGACTCAGGATAGACTTACTTGAAAAAAGACTTTGACTGATGTTCCGAGTAAAAGTCCGCTGCCTGCTTCCTGTAAGAAAGCCATAAAAGAACACAGGGTTAATAAGTGATCTCCAAACCCCACCATCTCTTGACGGACTCCTTCAGTGAAATAGAATACGAAATAAATAAAAGTTTCATTTTCATACCATTTGAATTGTATTTTATTAATTTCATGATACATCAACTGGTCTATACGCTTGCCACAAGTTCCACATCTTCATTCGCTGACAAGGACTGTCTCTGTCAATGAACAGCTGCTTGCTACTTTGAGGAAAGGTTAAAGCAGCAAAACCTGACCAGGCTAAAACAACACAGTCTATCAGAGAAACTCTCCATGTCAGCATATTTCTAGAGGAAAAGGGAAGATTAACCCTCAGCATTTTCCATTCTCTAAAAAAATGTGGCCCTAAACCACATGTATAGTGACATACATTGAAAAACATATACTTCAAATTCATTTTCTCTGCCAAATATAACGGTAATTTACCATGAAATGGTTTCGCGCCGAGGCACTGTCTACAAATATACAACGATATTCATAAGATCTCAAAACGTTATTCCTCTTCACACTATCATAATAAGCTAATATGACTGAAACTTGAATATTTTTTTTTATGTTGCATGTTGGGCAAGTGTTGTTATGGGTAACTAAAACTGAAACCATTGAACTATTAACAACCATTACAGATGTTTTTGGGAATTGTAATAAAGCTAAATTATAAAGGCCAGGTTTTACAGAGAGGGCTTAGACTAAGCCAGGATACATTTAGCTCATTTTAGCCTTGGTTGAAGTTAACTTTATATTGTATTTTATAGCTCCCTGCTCTGCTTGGCTCATCCTGAATGACACTTTTTATTACCAACAAGTATAGTTATGAACACACAAGGTTACTAAGTCCTTTTAAGCTATTTTACTCTGAAATCACCTGAAAATGCCCTCAGATTTACTCCTAGTCAAAGGTCAAATCTAAAAGGTCAAATGCATTAGTCTGGTTTGCTCAAGGGCACAGTTTAACTTTGTGAAAACTGTGACTTTGGTAACTCCTCAGTCTTTGTAATAGATGATAGATAGATGATTCCAACGTTTAGTCTACCAGCACCCATATTACCTCAGTTTTTGCAAACCATAAAGTGACCTTTACAAAACAGGTCTTCAACTTTAAACACAGCCTCTTTTCTCTAATGCTCTTCCTTTTCACTACTTCAGTTAATAATTGCTGCATTGTGCTGTGAATGTAATCCACTCCTGACACTGTGCAAAGGCAGCTACAAATAAGAAGCTCAGTAGCTTTACACTGCAAATTGATCCAGAATATAGAACATAGAATATAGTTCTTTTATTCCTGTGTGCTAAAAATGTTTGAACAGAGAAGTAAAAATGCATGCCGGTGATATACAGGTTAACATATAGAGCGAGCAGCGCATGATTTTTGCTGTTTTTTTTTTCTTGAAGAAGTGACTTTGTCACAATTTCTGAGAAATCACTCTAGAGTTACTGACACACTTCATTTACATAATTAGTCATAAACTGACTAAAACAAGAATTCCAGGCGCCTCCTTTTCTTTGTAACTACTGCTGAAGCGCTGCTGCCAATATCATTATTTCATAAATCTGTTTATTAAAACATAAATGACTTACCATGTAAGTTTGGTCATTTTGGCTTTTGTGACTATAAGGTTGGCATCGTAAATCATCTGAATAATGTTGCCAACTTTTGTGACAGCATCCGGCTTAATCATAGCCAAAGTCCTGAAGAAAACATGAGACAGAAGCATAAAAACCAAATCAAGTAAGAAGGAATGCCAGAAATCAACCAATATAAATTCTAACTTCTATATATTCTAAACAAATGGTATTTGTTTTGTAATTTGTTTTTAATGAGTGATTGAGTGTGTATGGATTGGATTTTTAATAAATGCAAAGATGCAACTTTTTGCCCATTTAAATAATTAAACACAGACACACATATAACCTATCTAAGGCAAAGACAACACTCTGATGGTGTAGCTTGTCAGCATTATGAATATTTAATATTATTTTCATTGTAAAGGTCAAAGGAAATACACAGCAAATGGCAATTACTTATTGCACAAATCAACAACAAAATCGAACAATGAGCGACCATCATATTAATCTGAAATTTTATAAAGGAATATTTCACATTGCTGTCACAGCAATAGATATGATGCTCTGACTACACAACAGCAGTCATTTTTTGAGTAGCCAGCTTTACTTTGAAGAGCGCATATCGGCTTGAGTCTGTCCCTCTGTAATCTTTCCCAAATTTATATTCAAGGCACACGACTATGAATCTCAAAGGAGAGAAAGTGCAGTGGGAAACAGTGTGAATGTGATTAATATAAGAGATGAAAAGGAAGTGTTGACTCATTAAATCAGTAATCATTGTTTCATTAGTAGAGGACACAGCAGCTCATCTTCACTTTATTAAAATTAGGGACTACAGGGGAAAAACAGAAAAAATCTGCTAATGGCTTTTTCTTGTGATATACAATACGCTATTCATCACACTAAATGAAGATGATTCAAAATTTCTACTGATGGTCCGGAAATAGTTCATCCACAAATGTATGCCATTTCAAACCTATGTTGTTTTCATTATTATAGACTTATCTGCTTTATTTTAATATTTTAAAAAATGCTGGTAGCCAGTGACGGAAAATAACCCTATGGCTTCTAGCTATTATTTAAACAGCAGTTTTCAAAACCTGAGGGTGAGTAAATGAAGACATCATTTTTTATTATTGGATAACTTTAACAACTTACTGGAAGGGAGGTTTATCAGTAAATTATGACTTAATGTAGGTTTTCTGTTACACAGAATTCTTGCATGGCTTAAATATAGTACATACAGTAAGTATATTGATGTCAAATAACATCATTTAGTTTGTTTGCGTCTGTATGTGTGTGTGTGAACATTTCACAACACTTCTATCTCAGCAGTGGCTTTCAGGAATCAAGTACCTCTCCTTCTTACTGCCCAGTTTATTGGCTGTGTACTGATCCCCGTAACCCGTGAGGTTCAGTTGACGGGAAAAGATGTTTACTCGGTTGCCGACAAACAGATCCTCTGGATGAAGCTCATCAAACTTGGTCCTGCGCAGGAAGGTGCGCTGGTTCTTCATATCAAACTATATAAGAAAAGCATCCATGTGAATAGACAAATCTCAAACACAGCTACAAGTCAGGCTCTGAAATAAGAGTACAGGAACGCACCATCTCCACAGAGCCATCTTTAGGGTAGTAGAGTAGCTGGTATCGTCGCAGGAGGGCAGCGCTGGGGTCATACCACTCAGCCAGAAAGGCGAAGCGCTCATCCTGTGCATAACACAACACACACAACAAAACACACAGTCAAGCCAGGCGAATGTCACTGATCTGACCTTCATGCTTGGACAGGGAGTCACAACAGCCGCGCTCTGACCCTCAACACAGATGGACAGCTGGGCCTGCTGACATGCTGAGTCAGAGGTTTAGAGGCTTTTGATCCTCTGGGGAGCTTCTCTGCAAATAGGGAGCCATTATACAGCTGCTGGAGCTACTGGTCTTGAAACTTGTGCAAATATTAGGGCTGCACAAATATGGAAGCTATCAATAGATCAATGAACTACAGATTTATTAGAGAGAGTCTTGATTAGAGGGGCAACCCAGGAATGTTGTGTGGGGCCCTGTGATGCGGAGGGACCTTTATACCATTGCCTACCATTGCCTAGTGAGAACTGGTAGACAAAAAGGCTATTTCACCTTGACACCAAGTCAGAGGTGCCCTTGAACAAAACATGGAGAGCAAGCACTTTGGTGTGATCTTTGTTCCACACAGTGCACCATCTTGTGGGTGAAATTCATAGCACAGGCTATAATTCAGGGCGATATAGCTGAGGCCCTGAGCAACAACCTACTGTTAATCGGTGGACATCAAAACTCAAGCAGATAACAGCAGGCCTTGTGACTCATAAGATTCATTACTATTCATAATAACCGGCAGATAATCATCAGTATGTATCAGTGCTTCAATGTTGCATTTCTAGGCACTATGCCATCCATCCTCCAGGCCGCATGCTTGCTAATTCATAGCAGCAACATGTCAACACTGAGGCCAAACATGGCAACACATTATCCTAACTAATTTAACAACAGATCATTAATGTGCCTGCAACATAACGAGAATGCTTTCCTATTCATCAAACCATAGGGACTGAGAATCCCTTCAACGTAATTGAGCTATCTTGAATCTAACAGGGCCTCTTCCCCCAAACAAGAGCTATTTTTACCCCTCAGTCAGCTGGGACAGAGATAATATTGAACAGCCTTCTTTGTACAATACGCTGAGGCACCGGTCTGAAAAGCCATGCAACACATCTGGAGGCTGTTTCAGTGTCACATTAGGATTTCCACAGTGAGGATGTGTGCCAAAGCTGTAAAGAAATTGATAGTTATTATCACCTCTTATACGAGACCTTATACCAATCACCAAATGGAATAATATTAGGACTGTTAAAATAATTTCCCCCACAATTGTCTCTATTTTTCTATTACTGCATATTCCTACATTTAGTATAAAATACTTGTGCATTCTTTCTTTTCTTTTTCTTTCATTTTCTTTGTTTTGTTAAATGTTGTTTGGAAAAAAAAAAAACAATATGTGCATTATATGTTATGTGACTCCAAAAAAAGTAATAATAAAATATATATTATGACTTGTTTTCTGAAAAATCTATCCAAGTTTATGCGTAAAACAAGAAAACATATCAATGGGGTAAGGAAAATAATCTTGTCTTCCCTCTGAATTAGATGCAGTGTTTGGTGGCATTTTTCCAGTCTGAAAAAGTACATCTAGGGGCTCTATTTCCACATCCTGTTACCTGAGGACATCTGTACATCTAAGAAGTAATAAGAAAAGCTTTGCATGGACTATTAGCACCGTTGTTGTTGTTCTTAAGTAAAAGCATCATAAAATCTTTTTTTTTATCTGAATGAAACGAAAGCAAGCAATCGAGCTCTTAATGAACATTCCAGCACAACAAAATCACCGACTCCTGGTTAATGATCCTGGCCAGATCGAACTGGAAATAGCTGGGCTTATCTGCCACCTCTAAAACTCTGAAAAATAGGGCTTTTCTCTCAGAGCCCTTCTTGGAAGCCGAGACTTTCTCAGACACCTGCTGTTGCCCTATGCTATCACTGCAAACATTTCATGCTGTCTGCATGGAGATGGATCAATGTACACTACTTAAGGAGACAGAATGTGAATTGGAAAATAAACATAGTGTAGGAGCACAACAGAGCAAGTAGATGATGGTGAAAGTATCCTGTTACCTAAAGAATAACAAGGTTTAGATTTGTGAGCAAATGACACTAAAAAAACATATCATTCCACTTAATGACATTAAAGCTTCGAACTGAACTGGATCTGTAATTTCAGTGGAAAATGGCATCCTCCATCTTCAGTATGATGTTGTAGAGCCTCAAGCCAGACAGCTAGATAACAAATACAGTTGGAAAATAGTAAAGCAGCTTTCTGAAACTTGCCAAAACTACGTCAGAACTTTCTTTTGAAAAGCTTTTGGAGCTCGAAGAATCTCAAGGAGGCCAATGCTGACATCTAGTGGCAGATCAAATCAGAGCACTCAGTACGTCAAGAGCTTTAAGTTTATAAACTATGCCATTGCAAACATGATTTTCTTTGTAAATTATGAATGATCTTCATTTAACTAATATTTAAATAGCCTAGATGAGTGTTCACTTGCTTATTCACTTGCTATGACGTAATGCATAGTTTGCCTGTTATTACCGTTTACATGAGATGTTCACCTGAGAATGTACTCATGGATGGTGTTTTATATTTAGTGCAGACAACACATATAATCTCAGTGGTTTATGTGACTTGAGTTTCTTTCATTAGAGAAAACTTAGCTTACTGTTAAAATCCAAACGACTTCCGTCAACACCACAACAAATATTCATTAACATTAAGTCCTTTATTACTAAATCTAAAAAATAGAAAAATACACTCTCCCACTTACCATGTCTTAATTCTTTAAAGCAATGATAATATTTGTTTGATTGTTGTTTAACAGACGGTTGATTGTCTTCCTTTAGCCTCGCTGTTAAGTCCCATCACCATAGCAACAACATCAAACGAGCTACCGACGAATAAAATAATAAACCACACCTCCTGTGAACTCCTAACTATATTCGGTGGTGTTTTAACCTTCAGCTAATTTCGGTTTGGTGAAAAATAGACGTTTAGGGTGTCAGTAGTTTGCTTATACGAGTCTTACAGTAACCCGGAAGTAGTAGTTACTGACCTTTACCGCCAACTGCCGCTCGCACATGGGTTTGTTATTGTGTGGACTTTGACACTAGTTTCGCTTCGGTATTATGCAGAGCTCCTTACAATGGCTGCTGGCTACAATTTAACATCTTTCCAAATTTAGGTTAGGCTTAAAAAGTTGCTTATCTGTGACAATGTAAGACTAAGGTCTTTTGCTGTGTTTCAAAAGTGATTTAATGTTTAGGTAAAAAATTGAAAGGTAACGTTAATTTTTTTTACTAACTCAGCAGTCAAAATGGATCCCGGTCCATTCATTTTAGATGGAGGTCTAGCAACAGAACTTGAAGCAAGTGGATTTCAATTACAGGTAGGTACTATTACACAGATTACTTTCAATAATCACAAGTATAATTACCCATGTATTGTGTTTGCAGGGAGATCCACTGTGGAGTGCAAGAATTTTGCATACAAACCCACAGGCAATTAAGGACGTACATTACAGGTAATTACTGGCTTTATTATGTTCTGTACCTGAGTTGTCAAGCAAAGCAAATTGTGACATGGCATATTTGTGAACAAAAAATAAATAAGTCTCATTGTATATTTTAACAGTGTTTCACAGTATTAGTGTTTTCACTATATGTGTAATAAAAAAGGCATCCTTGCACATTAATACATGTATTTTGTAATTTCTTATCTAAGTCTCCCCACTCTATGCTTCTATTCTGATGAATGATTGATGTACCTTGTTTCAATAGATATCTTCAGAGTGGTTCTGATGTCATAACAACAGCCACATATCAGGCCACTATTGAGGGATTTGTGAAATATCTTGATCTCCGGCCTGAGGAGGCTCAGCAGATGATAATGTCAGGGGTTCAACTTGCAAAAGAGGCAGTCCGTGAGTTCATGTCTCACTCACCCATATCAGGTGTGTGCTAGTCTAACTACTAAATCATCAATTCTCTAGCTACAATTTGATCTAAAAAAAATGAATAATTCCCACAGAAGACAGAAGAGAGCCTCTGGTTGCAGGTTCAGTGGGTCCATATGGGGCGTTTTTACATGATGGGTCAGAGTACACCGGAGGCTATGAGGACAAGATGACAGTGCAGGTAATGCAGGATGAAACTCTCTTTCCACCGAAGCCGCCACCACATAAAAATGCATGGTTTCTCTTTTGTCCTAGGAGTTGAAAGACTGGCATCGTCCACAGATCCAGTGCTTAGCCCTGTAAGACCCAAATTTAGAAAAAAATGAACAAAATTTTTTTTGACCTCTCTGATATTGTTTTAGGAGGCCTCTGATGTAGGAATTAAAGATTTTTCACATTTTTTACTTTTTAGTAAGTTTTTATCGAAATGTTGTAATATTGCAACGTTGGGCCTAGTTGTGAGCAGAATTTCTGCATTTGTACTCACTTTGCCTGAACTGGTATACAGAACATTTAAGCATTCATTTGCAGGGTTGCTCACTTTTTTAGCCCCATAATAGTATATATCCTAAGTAATAATCACACAACAATCATATTTTTTATGAATAAGCATTTATTAATAAAAATATTTGCAATCATGTCTTTGCGTACATCCAGTGGGGGGTGGTCCGATGACCTTTTTGCTGGGGGACTCACATCTGATGAGGATGGTTTCTTCTGAGGATTCAAAGGGCTCCATGATGTTACCATCTTTCCTGAAGATGGTCGCCCTCTCTTGGGTGATGGGTTGTGTGTGTTCACCAGGATGAGAGAGGATGCAAGTTGTGCCTG
>JAUCMT010000114.1:10928346-10945581 GCA_032357475.1 Enteromius thamalakanensis
CCTTGAAAATAATTGCACACCTCAGAACGTTCGTCAGCCAATCAGATTCAAGCATTCAACGGCCCCGTAGTATAAGAAATTATAAAACAGTCTATTGTAATTTAATCAGTGTCCAGAGCATTTCCTTTTTTTTTTTTTTTTTTTAAATAAAGCAGCATAAGTCTAGCCTTAAGCTTGAATCTGTTTAAAATCTATCTTTCATGGCTTACAAAGCTCTTCTGCTGTTGAATCTGTCAGTAAATTCTCAAATCTCTTTCCACTGTCCAACAGAAGAAGACGAGGTCAACCGGATGGGAGAAAAAGTGATATTAAGGGAACAAGTTAAAGAGCTGTTTAATAAAAAATACGGTGTGTTAATTACTAATAACTGATCTATTCCTTTGTGCAAACATATTTTAGTGATACTCAAGTGTGACGTGTCCTGTGTTCAGGTGAAGCTTTGGGTCTGGACCGCTCAGTCATTGTTCCATACAAGTTAATCCGTGCCAATCCAGGCTCACTGGAAGTGAGTGGGCTTCCTGATGATATTCCCTTCAGGAATCCCAATACTTACGACATAGTTCGGTTGGAAAAAATCCTGCAGGCCCAAGATGAAATTACTTTCAATATCAAAACCCCTCTACAGTAAGTGCTGCGGTATATCAGATATGATTATAGTGATTGTGTAGCGCATGCTGTTCTTTTAAGCGTGGTTTGATCTTGATTTTTGTCTTCATTTAGGCCTTTTACAGAGTTATGTACTCAATCTTGTAATAAAGGTAAAAGCCTTATACTTTTTTCTTTCGCTTTGGAAAAAACGTAAATGTTTCCTATACAAATATGCTTAAATATACACATCTTCTTTTGCAGAAGGTAAAGAAGTGTCTACGAATCGACGTAAACGTAAACGAGTACTTGACAGCAGTCAAGCATCCATGCCCACCGGAGCAGACTCAACACTGTCAACCAATCAGATACCTGTCATGGTAAGCAGACATGTTAGAGACGATTGGTTTTATTCTTTACTATTTTGTACTTTACTTTAGACTTTTTCAGCCCAGTTTACCTGCATAGTGTGACATAAAAAAAAAAAAAGATTATCAGTGGGATTTTATTTTATCAAACAGAAATTGATTTTCTTTTGTAAACTGGGCCACATGTGCAGAATAAAGCCAGACTTGAATGTGAATATGATACCACCTCATAGCCAGTTAGTTACTGTTTAACATTACACTAGTTTAAATGTTTAGGGTTGGTAAGGATTGTTGTGGTTAGTAGGATAAAAGAAATTGATCGAACAAAATTGTAAAGTTAGAAAAATGTCTATATTTTGTAAACTTCTGTTCATCAATAATCCTGAAGAAAGTATCAGAGGTTTTCAAAAAGTATTCAGCAACTTTTAGAATAGTAAGAAATGCACAAAATCAGCATATTAGAACAATTTCTGAAGCATCGTGTGACACCGGATGCTGTTGAAAATGCTTTGCCACCAAAAGAATAAATTACATTTCAAAATCTGTTAAAATGAAAAGCAGTTATTGTAATAATATATTACAAAATGACTGTTTTAAAGTATATTTATCAAATAAATATAGCTATGGATGAGCATAAAAGACTTGAATTTATTGTATACGGACAACTAAAAAAGACATTGAGATTAATTACAGATTAATTCTGCACAATTCGACTATGGACATGTATTAAGAGAGTAAATAGGGTCAATAGATGATGGACTAAATAGCCTACTATTAAAAAGTATTTTTTCCCTCTTCTTTTTCAGCAATGGCCCATGTACATGGTGGACTACAGCGGAGTGAATGTTCCTGTTCCTGGAAAAGTCAAATATTAATGAACTTTCTCATGGCATACAAAAGACTTCTGCTGTTAAGGGAACTTTTTTTTTTTAAATCTGACATTTCTGAATGCTAAATTCAGCTTTCTTGAGAGCTGTGGCAGATCCTGCGGCTCGCACGTGGAGATGCCTCTGTGTTCTGGCAGGTACTAGAGAGTGAACTGTGGGATGCAGTTGTTTCTGAATGAAGTGCTAATGATGGGAAAACAGCAGTGAATGAATCTGCCAGTCCTTTACCACTTAAAGGAATAGTACTCACCCTCATGTCAGTCCAAAACGAAAGCTGTTTATTTATTTTTTTGCTAAATGCAAAAATAGAAATCATTTAAAAGTCTTTGTCAGAAACTGATATTAAAGCAATACTTCATCCAAAAATGTAAATCTGCTGCAAATGTACTTAACCTCAGGCCACCCAAGATTCATTGAAACAAATTCAGATAAAGAGATGCTGTCATAATGAGTCTTAACAGCTGATAAAAACACATTATTCAGTATACTAGAGTCATGTTAATTATTGTGATGTTTTTATCAGCCAATTTTTGGTGAGCAAGTGATGCTACATTTTGCTAATTCCTTTTGTTCAGAAACAAACTCGCCTGAGGTTCAGTGCATTTTCAGTCAATTTGAATTGTTGAGTAAACTATTCCTTTAAGTGTTCCTCTGGAAGAGTAACAGCATACAGGATCAGAGCGACATGAGGGGGAGTGAATAAGGACAGAACTATTCCTCCAAGAGATTGTTTGTAAAAGGAGTAGCCGTTATTTGCGTATCTATCAGATGAACTATATTGCTTTGCCACCAGGATTTGATATAGCAGATCCTGGACACAATCATGGTTAAATAACCATCTCATATAGAGCAGTCAGAAGGAGATTTGGGATAAGTGTTTTACCCCAAATATGTCTAACCACTGTTCGGATACACAGCCTTGTTTTTTCGCAGCGAGCTCGTACAGTATGTGCATACTGGATAAGAGTCCTGTAGTTACCTGGGCCTCATGCCGCGCAAATGTTTGTATTGTTATTTATTTATTTATTTAAATAAAATAAAAAAACTTGTATATGCAGGGAATGTATTCTACCATGTCTAGTACAGAGCATAACGTACTGAATGACACGACTAATGATGCTAAGCTAGCTACTGTATGTATTCAGAAAGAAACATCTGCTTCAGGTTTCCGTATGTCAAGTTGGACAACCCTAACATGATAGCACTAACTTGTATTCAACCGAGAGACTTTTTGTATTATTTTAGCTTTGTAAGTTACTCTTAAGTTCGTTAAAGTAAGGCAAAGTGAGATATTTGACGGAGAAAACATCATGAATGTATCGTTTGTAAAGGAAAGAATGCTATAATGTTATTATGTAATGACTGTCTCTGGAATCGCCAGTATTTATATGCTGTACCTTAATGCCATTTAGGCCTTTCAAATAAAATGTGTTGCCTTGCGTTTGTGTGATCATCATTAGGGAAAGCCTTAAAATATGTTATCTTGCAGATAAAAACTAGACTGATAAGAGAAGAAAAATTAACATTCCATAAACATTAGCACCATCTGCTGGGCTAAAGGCAACATCACACATTTTGCACCTTTTTACTTTAGTAGTGGTTCTGAATACAGTACAGAATTACAGCATTTTTGTCTCTTAAATACAATTGGAGTAAAATAACCTGTCCTACGTTTAATCTTAAGTTTTTAGTTTTCGTTTTATTTTGTTTTTATGAGGGATGCCAGATTTTATGGAATGATTAAAGTTAAAACCATAGACATATCTATAGTTAAAACATGCATCATTGGCTGATGGCACTTTTTTTTTTACATTTAAATAAAATTAATTTAATTAATTAATTAAGACTCCTGAAAGGGGAAGTTCACCCAAAAAGGACAATTCTGTCAGACTCTAATTTAGATCATATTGATGCAAATACAGCTTTCTTCAGAACATAAATTAATTACTTGTATAAAATGTATTTCCCAAAAGCATTTATTAATATTTAGGGAAACCTTGACAGCACACACACACACGTTTCATAAATTAAGCTCTATAAACAAGCCTAGCTTATTTCAGTTAGTTATTTTGAACAAAATCGATGGTCAATACCTAAAATAAACCTGGCTTATTTGGTTGACCCGTTTTAACAGACCCCCAGTTTTACAGACAGGGTTTAGCTGAAAAATATAGAAAAAATAATAGCAAAAAATTTTTTGACTTCTCAGATATTGTTTAGAAGGCCTCTGATGTAGGAATTAAAGATTTTTTACTTTTTAGTAAGTTTTTAGGGAAATGTTGTAATATTGCAACGTTGGGCCTAGTTGCGAGCATAATTTCTGTATTTGTTCTCACTTTGCCTGAACAGGTATACAGAACATTTAAGCATTCATTTGCAGAGTTGTTCACTTATTTAGACCCATAGCCGTATATATCATAAGTAATAATCGCACATCAATCATTTTGTTTTATGAATAAGCATTTATTAAATGAAAAAGTATTTGGTCACGTTCAGTGTGGTTTGAATGAAGTCTGTGTTTACTTGCAGTGATAGTCCCAAAGACAGTTCTTTTCAACTGAGAAGCACAGACGAACATTGCACTTGCTACACAGTGTGTTTGTGTATCCATTATCGCAGTGTCTGCAGCGTCCTCTCTTTGTCTTTACTGGGAAATGTGCAATCATGTCTTTGCGTACATCCACGGGGGGGTGGTCCGATGACCTCTTGGCTGGGGGACTCACATCTGATGAGGATGGTCTCTTCTGAGGATCCAAAGGGCTCCCTGATGTCACCGTCTTCCCTGAAGATGGTCCCTCTCTCTTGGGTGATGGGTTGTGTGTGTTCACCAGGATGAGAGAAGATGCAAGTTGGGCCTGAAACTGTCTCCTGTTCAGTATCTCTTTCTTAGTCATCTTCAAAGCTTTACAGTCCCGCTTGTAAAGGAGCCAGCCGTTAATTACAGCAAGGATGATGGTGTGCCAGAAGATGTAAATGTACCAGCGGTGAGATCTCATGGGGAACTTGTACTTGGCAGCGAATGAGTCCCACAGATCCACACCCCCCATGTGTTTGTTGTAGGTACCAACAATGTAAGGCCTCTCAACATCTATGACGCTTTTAGTGGCTTTGTCCCAGCGTTGAATGTTCTGCACATCACCTGACAGTCCAAGTTCTGATTTCGCTTGCCGTATTTCACCTACACTCCCTTGGTACACATCAAAATCACAGAGCATGCCAGAGATTCCAGTTCTCACCCACAGTTTGAACCCCCGTGGGTGTGGCTTGCCACGCATATATTGATTGATGTTACTGAATCTCCCCTTGAAAGGAATCATCATTTCACCCACAGAGCTGTGTTCTTCAGGTACCACCTGCAGGCATCTCTCCCTAAATGAATTTAGCCATGGTCTGAGTTTCCAGAGTTTGTCCTTCTTTTCCATCTCTGACACAGTTAAATTGTTTATAAAGTGTAATGAAGTCAACAGAGATTGGAATCTGTTCCGGGACATCACATCAGAAACAGGGGTGTACCGAGTGTCTGTCTCCCAATACATACGGACTCCAGACATTTGCATTAGGCCCATCTTCAGGTACATCCCTAGCATCTTCTCAATTTCCTTATTATTGGTGTTCACAGATGTTCCATTTTTTTGCAAGCTGTACTCATTTGTGTTTCTGGTCA
This sequence comes from Enteromius thamalakanensis, assembly GCA_032357475.1. Lineage (NCBI taxonomy): Eukaryota > Metazoa > Chordata > Actinopteri > Cypriniformes > Cyprinidae > Enteromius > Enteromius thamalakanensis. The sequence continues at coordinate 10,933,851 of JAUCMT010000114.1, forward strand.
GAGTCTCAATCATATCTTCTGTCACAAACTTTTGGAAGTACTCCAGTGGGGTGAGGAGGGAGGTGGCTTCATTGGGGTGTTTTTTTGGTTGGGGCTTGATGTCCACATCATCATTGAGTGGGCAGTCGATGGTTTGGTGGTTTTCTTTGTCCATTTCACCTACATCTTCATTCTCTGCGTCGCTTGCATCAGTGTCATCCAAGTCCACTTCAAAATCGCTCTCTCCATTTTGGACAGCAGCAATCACATCCTGCACACTGAATAGATGACCTTTCTGCACTGGTGGCATCCTGAAACTGAAAAGGTTTGGAAAAATGTAATTAAATATGTGAATAACACATATAGGTCTTATATTGTAGCATATAAGCAAAGAACAGACAGGGTAGTAGACCATGTATCAAGGGTAGAGGTCTAAGTATTATCCATCAAAGTATTACCATTTTAATGCAAACGCTAATCAAAATTCCCCTACATTCAAACAATGCTGTCTGATTAGCCTATAATGCTCTCTACTTATCATACGAAAAGGGACACATTCATCCCCCCAGAGCACTAACAGGTTCACATTCAAGACCATTCACACCTGTCCCTAAACAATGCAACAGGCTACCACTCTGACCCAACGTTGTAGAATTACAACATGGACATAATAAGCTCTAGATCAAATTTGATTATTGTTTTCTAAAACAACTAAACATGTATATGTTCTAGACATTGTAATAAACACACAAAAAAATATTTAAGGAATTTTACTTACTTAAATCTTGAAAAATCCAGTCATGCAAAAAAAGGAGATCAGCTCAATGCGAAGTTTGCAGGTAGAGTAAGTTCACGACAAGATGACCAGACCTATAAACACTTTTTCTATCCAACAGCATTGTGAGCACAAACATTAGGACCCATTAAATATGTAAATGTGGTTTTGAGAAAAAAAAACATTTGCTGACCTTTTTTATGAATTGTTAAAAGCGATGTTGTAATTCTGCAACAGTGGGCTTTACAGGGTTAGTAAAAGCAGGAGCTGATCTTGTTGCCATGGAGACCATTCCAGGTCTCAAAGAGGCGGAGGCTTTGGTGGAAGTACTCAGAGAATTTCCAGAAGCCAAAGCCTGGCTTTCCTTTTCTTGTAAGGTAACTAATACACTGCATGATGTGTTGTGATATTTAATGACAAATGCCTTTTAATATTACACTTTCAACTGTTTATGTTCATGAGTTAGACCTTTCTATTTATGTAGTTAATGTGTTTCAGGACATTCAGAGTATTTCAAGCGGAAGCAGGTTTTCTGAGGCGGTTCAGGTGGCTTGTAGGTCCTCACAGCTGGTGGCTGTAGGGGTGAACTGTTGTCCCGCTCCGTTAGTGAAACCACTTCTTGAGTCAGCCAAGTCATACAAGAAAGCAGATATGAGCTGGGTGGTCTATCCTAACAGTGGAGAAGAATGGGACCCCAAAACAGGGTAAGGTTAATCAGCAAGTTACGAAAAGTTTAAATTGCCATTGATTTTTTCTGTTTTAAAATTATAGTTTCCAGACCTGGAAAAAAACATGGACATTTTATATTGTGTTTCATCACAGAAATATTTCCTATCTTAAATGTTATAGGCTATTCCACATTTTTTTTTTAGATCAGATTGATTTTTTTAATACTCATTATTTAGCAAAGTGAAAACAGTTTGAAATCAAGGTTGTACTTGTATTTTTAATACATTGCTGTTAAATTGTGCAAGTTTCAATGTTTTAAATAATTAGACATGCTTTTCAATTAACAAAAAATACTGTAACCATCAAGACAGAGTAGAAAAATATAGAATGGAGGGGAAAAAAAATTAAAACAAATTTCATACAAATGGTTTTAACATTTATAATCTTTCTTAAGCCACCAAATCAGCATATTAAAATTATTTCTAAAAGAGATCAAACACTGGAGTAAAGGCTTTTTAAAAAAACCAAGCTTTACTAACAGTTGTTTTAAGTTGTAATAATATTTTACTATATTATAGTTTTTATTTTTAAAAATGTTTTTTCAAATAAATGCAGATCTTTAAAATCCTTAAAAATGTTAGTATCAATAAATGACATTATAATCCAATAATCACAAATTTACAGTTATTTACTGATTTGTCTGAATAGTTTGATTGTGTGATTGGATGTTCTGTCTATTTCAGATGGAAAACTAAAAATCAGACGTCATTTGCCAAACTAAGTCTCGACTGGAAAGAACAAGGGGCTTTGTGGATTGGTTGGTATTGTTTGTAGCAGTAAATAAGCTTTAATGTAGACTTATACTATTACTTGTTCTTTCCAGTTGCGCTGACTCACAGAGAGCTGATTTCTGTCAACAGGTGGCTGCTGCCGCGTTGGTCCTCCTGATATAACTAAGCTGAAAGAACAACTACATGTAAAGCCTTGACTCATCAAACACATCATTTAGTTCATTCTGAAAGAATTCAGTGATGTGTAAGAATGTGTATAAATATTTTATTTATAAATAAAAATAATACCAACACACGAGATTCACATGAGTATGAGATTTGCGATGACTTAGACATTATACATTAGATGCTGCTGTGTTAAAAGAAAAACAAAACACAAGTTCACATGACATGAAAGCAATCATGCAATCTTAGCTCACAGCGTTTCACAAAGACCATGATTGTAATCCCTCAAGTTGCTATTTACAATAAGATGCCACCACCTTATTGGACTTTGTCACAATTTATTGAAATATCAAATGGTCACATTATTAAACAGCCTGATGTCTTTACGATGACCTTGACTTAGTATTTTTTAGACTTACACTAATAAAGCCATTATGCAATAGTAGAACCAGTCTTCATAAAGAATCTGAATGATCTGCCATCAGTATATAAAGTATAAATAGTATATAACTGAAATGGAATGATGCTATTGATCAGAAAATCAAATATATTGACTTCTTGTTGGTACACTTAATCATAAATTCATACATTTTGTGGGCAAAAATTGTCCATTGTGTATAGTGTAGCAGTCTATAAAGCGTAGTCACTTTCATACCATGCAGTTTTCTGTTGGTCAACATGGCATGAGCAACTTTAACCAACTGCAAAAACTAGGGACAATATTAGTCCCTTGCGTGAAATTCCTGATTGTGTGGATTCCTATTGAAATTGCTGGATTTCACCTTTGAAAAAGTGCAGAACAATAGTAAATGTGACCACCCCTTTTGTGCAGTTAATTGCACATTTATTCAATGATAAGTTGATCCACAATATCTTTGAAGAAAGCAGCATTTTGACTTACAGGATGTGAGCCATTGTTAAGTATTTATAATCTTAAATTAACGCCACATTTCTGTAAAATTGTGGCATCCTCCATAAATGGCTTCATCCTTACGGGCAACAAACCAGCATCCTTATGCTTACCAGAGCATTTGGTTTACAGCCTCATCTAAGATATGTAATTCTAACTTTCCACTGTTGCTAGCAAACTGGGAAGGAAAATATTCTTGCTTAAATTTGTTGAAAACTCAATTGGCTCTTCGGGGGGGGAGTTGGACATTTTAGATTTAATCAGTTATGTCTTCATCCAGGTCACTGTCTGGAGAGCTTCTGTGCCTGTACTCTGCAGTGTTGGACATCCGCTTCCAGGCATTCTCAGACTTGTTTCCGGTGCTGAGGGATCTGCCCAAGCGTTTCATGGCTCGCTCCTCAGAACCGTCCTCTGGCACAGCTTGGCCTCTGTGTTCTGGAGCCTGATGGTGGAGATCATGCCTAAGATTTTCTAGATTCAGTGCCCATGGTCCCAGCTTTTGCCAGTTGACTCTCTGGAAGGCCATGATGCAATGCAGATTGCCTCCGACCTGAAGAAATCAAGTTACAGGACTTCTATACTTCCCAGCATACATTCAGACACTTTCTTAAATGCATAATTCTTTATAGTATTCAGATTATTGTAATCACCATAGTCTTGAAGTTCCTTACCTTTTTGGTTTTGCGATACTGAATGCCTCTTTCTAAGTGGCGAATGTCTAAGTATTCTGGGTTTTGGGTGTTCAGATCCGTCACAATATCTGCCCATCTGATTGTAAACAAAGTCAGAAATTAGGAATCGTAATACATTCATAATTTGACCAAAGACTACAATGCCATAAACGGAACCATACTTTTTACAGTGAATTGCAGGGTGTTTCCTGCTTGGTTCACCAATGAGAATCCAGTGCTCCATCTCATTAAGCGGCAGTGGCCCCCTGTAAAAATGAAGGGAAAATAAATGTTGAAAATGACATAATTTTCATTGTGGAATCAACGTAACCTTTAAGCAGTAAATGAAAGCCAAAGTTGCTGTGTGTTATACCTGTAAGCTTTGGCTGCTTTTAGTGGTGTAGCTTCATAGCCCACAGGACAGAAGTAGTGATTCTGACAGTGGTAAATGTAGGCCATGGATTCGTCTTTAAGTCCCTGCGTCAGCTTCAGCAGTGCCCCCTCAGCTAGAATGAAGAAACATGCGGTTAAAATACTTTCTGACAATATAACATAAATCAAAAATGTTTGGAGAATTCACACACCCGTCTCTCCAGCTGTCTTGTGCTTCCCGTGAGGTTTGTACAGAATGTAAGAACATCCTCGGACGCGAAAATTATCGTTGATTTGTCTGAACCACCTGCAGCAATGTTGAAGTAGATAATGTTCAGGACAAAGCAAACCTTTGAGGTCAGTAAGTTTTTTTCTTTAATAATTATTTTATTCAGCAAGAATGCATTAAATCAGTCAAATGTGACGAAATTCTATTTTAAAATGCAGATCTTTAGAAATTTCTATTACATAATTAAAAAAAAATTATCAGTTTCCACAAAAATATTGAGCAACACAACTCTTCTGGTTATTGATCATTATAAGAAATGTTTCTTAAGGACCAAAAGGACCAATTATTATGAATTATACTAATGTTACATAATATTACAGTATCGTGATTAAATAAATGCAATAAATTGTGAATATAAGAGACATATTTTAAGACACCAAACCTTTTAACAGCAATGAAATAAATATGAAAAAATGAAAAGCAATAAATACGTAACAAGTAAATAATCTTACCGCATTAAAGTGGCATTTCCAGTGAATGGTCCAAACTTGATATCTTCAAATGGAGGCTGGAAACCAAGTATATGCAGGGCTTCTTCTTGAGAAATAGGTGGGAGACTAAAACAAATTCTTAAGGTTACTCTTTGGAATTTCTACCAAACCAGATTAGAAATCTTAAAATAGTTCAAATGAATATGCTGTTTTTACTCCTACAAAAATCCATTCCTTAGTATATTTTGAACAGATTTGGCATTAAATCAGAATCCTATTTGCAATTTCTATAATTCACCATCTGAAATATTATCATCAAATGAAAAACGTGGTCATACATTTCAGCAAGGAGGACACAGACCTGCCTGCTCCTAAAGTACTGTAGAGAAAGTTCCAACATGAGACAAGTGAGGAGATTCCACATGATGTCTTATATTGAGGGCGGCTGATGCAGTACCTAGAACATCAGAGGCAACAGATGTTAATGCTAAAAGTATTTCGACTTAAAATCTCATTTCTCTTTCCAGTGACTGTATTACCATCTACGGAGGTCCAAGACCTTTCTCTGTTTGATCTCCTCCAGAGAAGCCTGTGGTGGGAGATCTTGCAAGTTTCTGCTTGGCCTGTCAGATGATTTCATTTTCTTAGAGTTGAATTTCTTTATATTACCTGAGAAACAACACAGACTTAATCCTTTAATTCACATTCTAACTAATATGTCAGATGCATGCTGGCTCAATGTTAAGCTTTATTAAACATGTAAAGAACATGATTATCGTTCCAAATTGCCCTGTGCTCTTTGTCTCGGCAACTATTCCTCAGATCAGCAATCTTGTAGTTATTCCTAGACTTCTTTTGATCAAGTAAATGAGCGATGGCACACTTTCAATAAATTCTGTAGATAAACTCTAAATCTGGGATTAATTACAATTTAATACATAGTCTGTTCACCATGAGGTGAAAACCATGTGACACAGTCACTAGTGTCAGTGAGGCCAACGCTGCAGTTACATAAACCACAGCAGATGGTCCGTATGAGCCCATTTTCCTGCCATATTTTTGCTTAACAGCTTGTAGATTTAAAATGACCCTTATATTTTCAAACCTTTTTTTTTGTTTGTTTCAAAATTAGTTTACTGAAAATGACATTATTGTTGTAGTTTATAAGCCTCAAAATATAAAGGGTGATAAAAGGTGATATGTGGTCTACAGCAGGGGTTTGCAGTATTTAAAACAAGATGATCCCCATCCTGAAATATATACTTAACCAGTCAAAAGTTTTTGTACAGTAAGATGTTTAGGCCTGGTTTCACAGACAGGGCTAAGCCTAAACCAGGATTAGGACATCATTCAATTAGGACATTTACCCTCAGTTTCACAGACAAGGCTTAAGCAAGTCCCAGACTAAACTGCATGTTTGAGCCGTCTCAGATGAAAATATCTTGCTCTGACATATCTTAAAACATGTCAGTGCCATTGTTCTGTGGTAAGATGCACACCTGTAATATTTTCTTATATTATCTTAAATATCTTAATTAAACTAATGCCTAGTCCTGGTTTAAGGTAAGCCCTGTTTGTGAAACCGAGCCTTAATTATTTTTTATATACATTCCTTAGAAATTTTAAATGCTTTTTAAATGCTGGTCTTTGAAACTTTCTATAAATCAAAGAATCCTGAAAAAAAAAATCTACTCAAACTACTCATCTTAAATATCGATGATAATAATAATAAAATGTTTCTTGAACAGTGAATCGGCATATTACAATGATTTCTGAAGAATCACTAAAGACTGGATTAATGATACTGAAAACCTAGCTTTGATCACATGAATAAATTTCATTTTAAAATATATTCAAGCAGTTATTTTAAACAGTAAAATATTTCACAATATTACTGCTTGCGCTGTGTTTTGGATCAAATAGATGCATATAAAATAAATGAACGCATGATTGGTGAGCAGAACTTTATCTTACTTTTTGGAAAAAAATTGACTGGTAGTGTAGGCAGCTATATATTTTCATGTTTTAAAATCCATTTATATTGTGTGAGAAAGATAGAAAGTGTAATAAAAATAAATAAATAAATAAAAGTTTCCCAAAATTTAAAATCTGACAGCTTCTAAAAAATATATATATATATAATATGTTAATTATTTTTTTCCACATAATAATTATTTTTTTAATTACATAATTCAAAAAAATAATAATAATTTGACACATTTTTTAGTCTCTCAAAGTATTTCAATCTGTTTCTGCACTTCAACCTCAGATGACAGTGCAGATGTCTTTAATCTTTTTTTTTAGAAAGACACCTACTTGTTCTGGCTTTCCGTGTTAAAACCACATCAAAATCAGAGGTGTCGATCTCCCAGGCGAGAACAGGCTTGTTGCTGGATGACACAACCTCCATATCACAGTTTCCATCTAAGGACACACTTTTCCCCCCTGAGTGACTCTGGGAAGGCGTTGCAGCGCTGGTCATGACTAATGTTGTTGTGGCTGGATTTGTCGGTTGCGCATCTTCAGATGCGACAATGGGTCGGGCTCGGTTGAGCAGCGCGTAGTCTGAGCAGACGGTGTAGAACTTCTCTCGGGAGTGTGTTACAGGACAGGTCCATGGAAGCTGGAGCTCTGCGCTTGAGGCCCGTCGTACCCGCAGCGCATCACGCGTCATCGGACTCAGGAAGCTGCGCTCACGCCCATCCTCTCTGGCCGGGGCCCGTGATGGGGCCTCCTGTTCACTACTGGCAGATACCTTGGCGCCTTCACTTTCCACAGTGTTAGGCATTGAACGGAGAACTGGGATGATGGTTAAGAGAATAACCTACAGATGTGCTCCAGCTGTGATGTACTTGATCCAAGAAGAGACCTCAAAGAAGGAATGTCATCCACTGACTACAATTAAGAACAAGACAGACAGGCAGATACTAAGAAACTGTACATGATAAGAAGAAATGTATAATATACTTAATTAATAAATAAAAGCAATGATGTTTGTCTGTCATACATTTTTGATAAATGAAAAAAAAAAACATTCATATGAAATAGAAATATGTCATGTTTGGTTTTGTTTAATGCATGCTTGCTGAAAAATAAATAAATAAATAAATTAATAAATTAAACATTTTTTAAACAGTACTTTTCTTTTTGAAATTTGAATACATGTTTGTTTATCGCTTAGCCTTTTTCATAGATCTAACATCTAATATAACCAGTTCTGAATAGTAACCAATGAAATCTGTAACATGTAATATTGATTATGCAATCAGATTCCAAAAATTTAGTACTTGTAAAAAAATATATTACATTTTAAAATTCTCATAATCAGATCACAGTTACTTTTTTATGGATTACATTTTTTCTCATTTAAATCTTCCTTTCTAAATCTGCTACCTTGTGTCATTCCATTCTGCTTTGATTATATCTTCAAAGACAGATTTCAAGGAATATATTTTCTCTGTTTGCTTTTAATAAATCAATATAGTCTGATCGTAAATTTAAAACAAGTCTGATACAAAAAAAAAGTACATTACCTAAAAGGAGTAACCTAGATTACATTACTAACTACAGTTTTCACCATGTAATCTGTGAACTACAGTGTGTAAATAATATATGCAGCTCCGAACATAACCACAACACCTTGTGTAAACAATAACAAATAACGTTAACGTTAACGTTACCTGCAATAATAAAAGTTTGATGGATTTTCGTTAACTAAGGTGTGGTGTCACACTGTTCACTTCATAACCACGATTATATATGATTATATAGTCATAACTAGGCCAGAGACTGCTATAGATGAATTATGGGATGAAAATAATGAGCCAGTCACAACTGACAATAACAGAGTTTTCGTCGTTTAAATAGATGTAAGCATCGTACCACATGGTTTAATTTCCACCTACATCATCATCGTCGTCGTCAACACTAACGTTACCATTGTTTAGGTCTTAATCGATGACGGTCGGCAGGAAAGGCAATAACACATTTCAGGACTAGATTAATTAAGATAAATCTCCACAATATAAGTTTAAACAACTGAAGACACGTATAAATAACACAGACCTATGAATAATAATAGCTAAGCAGCATCAGTGTAGCCATCAATAGGCTCTTCAAAAGAACATGAAACGTCATTCAGGACGCAAATGCTTCTCCAAATTTACGTAACCATTATTAAAATAATGAAAAAAGCAAAGCAGCACCTACCTGGTCAGTTCTGCGGGAATAAATTGATCATATTGCGCTGCGCGACCTCTCTGTTGGACTGCCTAGCTGTGTTCCTACGGGCTCTACCAATCTCAAACATAGGGGTGTTGTACCACATATAAATTGGAAATGTTCCTTACATCGGATTTAAACGGTCTAAATAACAGTCTAACATAATAATATAGGTTTTTTTTAAATAATGCCTGTATGAAATATTTCATGTTATGATAGATAGTTTTACCAATGTAAATTGTTTCCAAGCCAGTTCCACCTCCGTTGGTGAAATCTTTCAGAGGAAGTAGAGCGTGGTTGTCTTAAAAGTGGACTGAACCGCCCGTCAATGAACTGGACTGAAGCAGGTGCCAGACCGAGGTAAGCGAGCAACAGCGCAGAGAGTTTATGAAGTATGACTGCAAACTGAAGTGATTCCATGATAAAGCGGTTTATTAAAAGTGTTTTCACTGTTAAACGGCGTATGTATTTAAAATATCCATTTTTTAAAGATTTAACCTGCAGAAAGTGACCTGCTTGAACATTTGTATAGAAATATGTATAGAAATATAAATAGAGTAGACAGTTAGCTAATTTTATCCATAATAAAATCAATTTAAAAATATTTATACTGTTATTTTTAACAAATCGTGCAAATCTTTTACTTAGGCTATATCACTTCAGATTTCATGTTAACTTCATTACAGATTGCTTTACATAAAACTTATGACCTACTTGCTATATCTCACCTGAAGAACAAACGGTACAACCAAGTACTGAGTTGGTTACAAATTAACTATTAGTTACTTATCTCTACACTGTAAACCCTAATAGGTTGAGAGTACTCAAACGATTTGAGGAAAGTGATTCCCTCAGTTTGTTTGAGTAATGGAAAATTGACAACTTGATTTATAAACCAAATGTCTTCTCTTCATTGAATTAACTTAAATGTTTAAGTACAGCTAACTTAAAACTATAATTCCTAAATTTTCAGCTTATACTCACTGACTCCCAGAGTGCATTGCAGCAGAATAAATTATGTGTATTATTAAGTGTAAAAAATTATTAATAAACACACAATAAATACACTACTAATAACCATTTAATTAAAATATAGGCCACCTCTCAAAAACAATCTTTTTATTACTTTTCTTCCTTAGAAACCAAATGACTCTGCATTACTGAATCACTGCATTAATAGGAAGAAAATTATAACAAAATAGACAAAGTTCTAAGTGCCCAACCATAGGGAACGCTAATCACTATAATGGTAAGTTAAAAAAGAAAAAGAAAGAAAACATTTTACGAAAATCTTATGTGGCATATGTGATGTTCAATGGTATTGAAAATGCAACATTGAAGATAACTTTGTTAAACGAGTGAATTAAGCTAGTGAAATATAACAGACATAGAGAATTGCCTTTTTTTTTAAGGTTTAAATCATGATTTTGATCTCACAACACTTTAACTCAATTAACTCATATATTTACGTAATGGGACCAAAATGCAAAATTTTGAGTATCGTTTAGTCAACATTAATTGATTAAGTAAAGACAACATTAGGGTTTACAGTGATACCCCATCCCTGAAATCATGGTTAATATCCCAACCCTGTGTTCCTGATGTTTCTAGAATCTAACCAGCATGGCTCAGAAGCTGCTGATAATCGACACAGACTGTGGTATAGATGATGCTCTGGCTATCATAGTTGCTCTGGCAGCTCCTAGTGTGAAGGTGTTGGGCATCACCTGCTGCTTTGGGAACACTGATGTGGATAATGTGTGTCAGAATGTGATGCGGGTTCTGACAGTGTGTCAACAAACCAAGGTCAGTGCAGTTATAACAGTACCAATACTACCATCAAGAACTAATATATGAATGTTAAGATTGCACTGTTCCACCTCAGATTCCAGTTTTTAAAGGGTCTGCTGGTACTCTAATTGGACCTGTGACAGGATTTAAAGATCACTTTGGGAGAGATGGACTTGGAGATGTTCTGGAGAACTCCGAGATTTGGAAAGGGCAGATTGAGAAAGAGCATGCTGTTCATGCTTTGATAAGACTGGTGAATGAACACCAGGGAGAGGTAAGCAATAACTATGTTATAAATCTGTTTATGCCTAGAATATTGAAATGTTAAAGAACCCTTCAAGCTGTTTACATATGCATTTTCTTAAACTTAAATAACTGTCTTAGTTTAATATGTTCTCATTTAAAGCTAAATTTTGAGGCACTATAAAACAACTTTTTGCCAAGTTTGTGTTTGTTTTTATTTCTTTATTTTTTTTTCTATGTATTGTTGAGAAGAAAATAATAAAATACATCCTAGCACCCTCATTGACAAGATAAGCTGAAAATAAAAGTTCAGCTAAAAAAAAAGGTTAAATCTTATTATTACACGTCTCTCTGGAATGCTTGATTCTGATTGGTCAGTTGAGACATTTGCAGGTTCGTTCTTTTCGAATAATAACCGCTCCAA
>JAUCMT010000114.1:10953345-10982062 GCA_032357475.1 Enteromius thamalakanensis
GAAGGTGCAAAGACAATGAGGCTTCCAGATTAGCCTCTGGCCATCTGTGAACCAAGTGTCAGTATAGCCTTTTTACGGCTTGCCTGCTACCCCCAAGAATTTCCTTAATTCTGCTTTCTCGGAAAAGTTCTGTAGACGTGCAAGTTCAGTTTTTCTCTGTAGAGATTAAATAAAATTTCTTCAAACCTTACAGCTACTAGCGACAAATCTAGAGACTTCTTGGAAAAACCTCAAACTCCTCTCTGCGTCTGTATATGACGTCATGTAGCAATCTAAAATAGGTTTTAAATCGGATGTGTGAAAGGTTTAATACATTTTTGTTATTAAAATTAAAGTTCCTGTTTCAAAGTTTACAGATAGTTGGCTAATGTGTGTGCCATTGATATGTTCAGTGTTCATGTTAACTGTTTAATAAACACATCTGGCACTTAGTTTTGAGTCTCTTAATAAGTTTTGTTTGTTATGTAAATGATTCAATAAATACCGTACCGTGACATTCATACCGTGGTATTACCGTACTGTGAAATTTTTATACCGTTACATCCCTAGTAAAGAGCGTTACATTTCCCAACACATAGTTGACATAGAAACTGTACAGCTGACCAAATTAATGTTATTTTTAGCATCTTTAACATTCAAAGAAACTTTCCACTCCATGAAAGGTTCATCATAATGGGAAAAGGTTCCTCAGATTATTGAAATATTCTTCACACAATAAATGGTTCTTTTAAGACATTTTTCTGAAGGGTTCTTTGGGGAAACAGAAATGGTCTTTTCTATGGCATTGCTGTGAAAACTCTTTTTTAGAATGGTATGGACCAAAAAAAACCTCTCATACATTTTTTTAATTAAGAAAAAGAAATTATATACAGTAGGTTTGAAAAGACATGAGGGTGAAAAAATGGTCTTGGGTAAACTATCTCTTTAAAAAAAAACTCCTTTTGCACCTGGCATGTTATCCATATGCTTTTAACAGGTTCTACTGTAATTTGGCTTCACCTGGGGCTCGTATTATTTCCTGCTGTTCCAGAACATTTTGTATTGGTTCCTCCTTGTGAGCAAACAGTTTCCCTCCACAGTGCTTTGGTGCTCATGGGTATGACCTTACACTTGCCAAATGTCATTTAAGTGAAAAACATAATGAGCACAGTGGACGGAAATGAAGAGTCAATGCCTCAAGGAAGGTGCTGTGCTTTTAAATTTCAGCCCTTTAAAAAAGAGAAGAGGAAGAAGGGATAACTGAAACCAAATTGAATTTTCACCCCAAGTTTGCTTACGTCAAGCTATAAAGATAATTTTATCACAGCAGGCTTCAGTCGCGATAAAATCAATTGTCATATTGAGAGTTTATTACACCGTTTTCCCTGATCGCATTTTGGCCTATAGAGATAGGGAATACTGTAAAATGGCTTGCGTGGCTTGTTTTCCTCATGAATGATTTACGGAGTTTATCTGGCAGAGCTATTGTGTCTATCTTAATATAATCCTTTCTCACATTTTGTTTTCTGTATTAATTATGTGAGTGATTTGGGAAATGCATATTAAATCATGTGCATGTGGATTAGGATTATCTTTAATCATTGCCTCTGTTGTTATTATTGTTTTTTTTTAACAATTTATGACAGTTTTAGAGTTGGCAGACTGTCCTGATCATCCCGCTGAGGAATGTAAGAAACGAGAACAAGGAATGAAGATGTTGCTCTGCCAAGATGTAGCTTCACGCTAGCCATTCTTGTCTGAAAGAAAAAATGCTTTTATAATAAATTCTTTAAGTAAAAGTAAGGCTCCTAACCATATCATTCATAATTAAGGCAAAGAAGAAGAAAAATGAGGCAAGAAAAATGCAGTTGTGATTGTAGTTTAAAGCCACCAATTTTAATACTAAAAAAAGTGGATTATATATTTTTAGCCCTAACATGAGTTTAAAAACAACAACAATAATCCAAATAAAACAATAATTTTGTGGGATTTGTGGCTTGAAGTAGGCCCATATTATTATATTATGAACTATATTATTTATATTGCATGGATTTGAACATAGTTCAGTCAGATTTTTTTAATGTTGGAGCAGTGATGTAGGTCTCTACTTAAAAGGGTCATACAAACCCAGTTTTCCACAAGCTAATATGATTATTTAGGGTCTTAATGGAAAGTTTGTAAGATAGTTTTAAAAACGCTCATTTTACCCTGTCATAAACAGCTCTTTTGAAATCACTCTCTTTTCATAGTCGCTCTCAGAAGATCTGTTTTTAGCCGTATTCATAGTGAAATTTGCTAATTAGCACATTATTAGGAAAGGCGATTTGCAAAGATTGATTAAAAGACATTATACTCACTGCTTCTGTAGGTGAGGCTGGATCATGAATGATTCTCGCGAACATAAACGCATTTCGGTTGATCAAGGGGGCGGTCCCCTTCTCAACCAAACTTAATGTTAATCCTCCGCTTTCACTCAGGGCAGGTCTGAGGTAAGACACCAGTTCTGTCTGTGTGAGACACTGCTGTCAATCATCTATTGTGGGAGTGGCCTCTGTCGGTGTGACGGCACACCTACATGCATTTGAAAATGGCATGATTTCAGAAGGGGCAAGTTATTTTAATTAAATCAAAAGAAAACTACCTGTGGATATTTATCTTTGTAGGTTGTTTATCGGTTGTGTACACACAGTCATAACACACATTTCAGTCCAAACAGCTTGAAAAAGTGCATGTACCACCGTATGACCCCTTTAAGTAATGGAAATACCTGATGATGGGCACAGAGCAGTAACAAAACTGTATTATGTTCTACTATAGTATATTATATAGTATGTATTACCATATTGAAACAAGATCGTTTCTTATCTTCATTCATGATTTATTACATGATAACTAAATAGATAATCGGTTCACATGCCACTTATACTAATGGCCAAATTAAATAAAAATTGCTAATTCAAGTTAAAAGATATGCACTTTCTTGCCTGTGCACTGTACAGATCTGGTATAAAGAATATTTTTGCTCAGGTGGCTGAAATGTTCACCCAGAGAAAGGTTTTGCTCAGCAAGAAAAAAATTAGAGGGAACATTGCCTTTGGGTGTAATAACTTGTCACTTGGGCAGCACCTCAAAGCCACCACTTTGTACCTTATCTACACCTAAAGCATGCATGTTTGTACCTTCGAATAGTAATACTGTATATAACCATGTTATAGGCATGAGTACGAACATTTAACCAATAAAAATCTGTTGTGCAGTAAACCTAAATTTTTGGCCCAAAGGTACAAAGATGTCACTGGAGCAGTATCTTAGGTATCTAGTATGAAGTATCAAGGTACTAATATGTACTGTACACTTGATATACTAATATGTATCTTTAAAGTAATAATATGCATCTTTTAGAAGTAAAAAAAGACCACCCCAGTGACAGTGAGTGTGATAATATATAAACATTTTGTTCAATGTGTTATTTTAATATGTTTCAATGTGTTTAAAGTGTTATTAAATAAGAAAACAAGAAAATTAAATAGGTTATATTATGTATTATGGGTAATCAAACTTTCTCTGATCTTTTTAGATAAATGAGTTTATGATACTATTAAAAAAAAAGAAATTATGAAGCCAAAAATGTATTTATTAAAATTTAAAATGCACTAAAAACATATTCAGGGTTGATTGTTGGCTGGTTAGCACGGCTCAGTAAAAAGCCAACAAAATCTGTCACAAAAAGATTTTATTACTGTTAAGAGTAAAAAACTTAATTCTAATTTCTAACATTATGTTGACATTGGGAAAAATAGTATTTTTAAAATTAAAAAAGGTTTTCAGCACTATTTCCTTGAACATATTCTTGTTTTAAAATGACATATTAGACTCTTTATCTGCTTGTTTGGCTTTCTGTCCATATTTCTGACGTAAACAAATTTCTACTCCCTTTCATGGAAACCAGCCACTTTGGCGAAAACAGTTTTGGAAAATTGCCAGGTTCTCTTGGTGAAATGTCAGCTGGCTTCGGGACTGACCACACATCTGCCAACACAAAAGCGAAAGCGTAGGAGCCTGGAGGAGATTCCACAGTGGAATTCCTTTATAGTCCGCCATGCCTCACATCAGAGAGATTTTAACTACATTACTTCCTCGAGCCATGTGTGCCGATGGCAACTACTTTTGTCGGTGATGCGCTAATACACAGATTAGAGGTATCACTGGATATTGCAAACAAGAGAGGGGAGATATGCTTAAAGTAAACGTACGCTAATTTCCAGTTAAAATCACAGTATCAACACACTAAACATCCCTTCGGGTCTGCTTAAGACAGAGGTCTTTGGGAATTTTACTTAATTTTTCCAGTTTTTTTTTTCAGCATTGGGATTACATTTCTGCCACGGCTTTGCCAACCTTTTGATTAAAGAAACTAGTATTTATTTACATCACAGAGGAAGTCATTAGCGCAAATATGTGGCATGAATTCTTCAAGTATGAAAGCCCTCTCATGTACAGTATGGCATTTTGAGGGGAAAAGAGAATTGTTAATGATTATGCAAATGTATAATCACATTGCAGGTTTTATGGGGGAGATACTGGCGGTGGCACAAACCTGTACAAGGTTCCATCCCTCCAGCGATTCGGCGATGATCGAAGTCACTGACGGACACACTCCTCCAAAGATCATCAAATGTTTCGGACCGTAGCAGATTGCATCAAAGAAGGCCCGCAATCCTTTTGCATTGTCACACTGAAAAGAGAAAGAGGGAGGAGAATTAAGTCTAAAAATATACATAGAATGTTAAAGTCAGTCGTAATGACATTACAAGGTGTACTTGCTCTCTATTCATTCACTTAGAAGAATTGAGAGATTTTTCTTGATTTGTGCTACCATATTGCACAACCAAAAACCCAGTGAATGTTTCTTTTATAATATGGTGTGAAGGGAAAAAAAAAAACATGGACCTCGAATTTCTGAATGTGAAAACATGTCTGATGTACAGGAGAGCCTGACTGCTGCGGCACTATGCGCACATTTCATATCACTATGGCAACGCTCTTGGCTCTGTAGAAGTGCTGAAGAAAAGAAAAGATGTAGCAGGGCTATTGATTGTGATGTGAGCATCTAACTGTTTTATCTTTGATTTTCTGATGTTGGTAATGATATTTCAGTCCCCAGTAAACACTTCCAAAGGTCAATTAACAGCAGTCAGCTTGACCTGACTCAATCCTGGCTGTAACCAGAAATGTCTCAACGCTGCGCGCAGTGACCCGCTCCAGAATTTCTTCTTGCCTTTTGACCTCGCTTGCTAAAGTGCCTTCTTGTCGTGTTTGAACCAACGAACACATTTAGTTTTGAGTTTTAATACAGCAATATCCATATAGCAAAAGTTTATTGTTATTATTATTGTTATTATATTATCAAACGTTATCCTGGACCACAAAACTGGGTTAAAATTATCAAAATAATTATGTTTAAAATCAATAGGATATTAAGTAAAGATCATGTTACATGTAGATATTTAGTCAATTTCCTACCTCAAATGTATTACATTTTTTATTAGTAATATGCATTGCTAACTAAGAACTTCATTTGGACAGCATTATTTAGATTTTCATATTTTATAAATAGTTGCATCTCAGCCAAATATTGTCAGATTTTAACAAACATACAGTACATCAATGGAAAGCTTATTGGTTCATTAAATTGACACATATTATTATATACCAATATATATTAGTGTTGTAGAATGATTAATAATCATTAAATAAAAAAACTATTTTAAATATAATTTTTCTTCACATATGTTTGTGTGCTGTGTATATTTATCATGTACTGTGTATATAAATACAAACATATAATGCATGTATATATTTACTTATATGCACGTAAATATTTCCAAAATTATTAAAATGTATATATACATAATAAAAATGTGCACTATAAATACATATATTATTCAAACAAAAACTTTTATTTTGAATGCAAGCAATTGTTTGACAGCACTAATATATATTACAAACATAAAGATACATAATTAGCTCTGTTTATGCTTATATAAATACATAAAGTATAAATATAGATATCCATTGACATATTACTGACATATTATTTTACTATGCACAGTTACTTTTAATAAACTAAGCAAAGTATCATCTGACAGCTGCAAATGATTTAACGATAACAGCATTTTAGAAAAAAACTGGCTAAATTTAGAGACTTTGACTTTATCTTGATTCTTTTTTACCTAAAATAGTTATGCAACGTATTCATCTAAGCCAATTGTGCTCCAATTTTCCTGTTCAAAAATCATAGGTGTCACACGACCAGTCAGGTCGAATGAGCAAGACTCTAATGTTTCCAGTATGCCTTTGAGCATTTATGTGAAGGCTATTTCTAGCCCACAACCATTGATACAGGCGTTCTTACACAAGCAGTACATCTCTATTTGTGAAACGCCATCATACTTGGTAGTGCTCACTAGGCAGTGAGCTTCAGCATCAGAAATAGAAGTGTTAAAAAAAGACTGTGGCGTATGAAGAGCAGGAATATGAGATGAGGTACTGCAGGGCGAGTCGATTGAAGTGATGCTGTTCATAATGCTGAATAAAACAGCAGGCTTTTAAAAGATCTCATTTGCATATTTCCTCCATATTCACTTCATTCTGGTCATCAGTAACCACCAAAACACTGAGTGCAAAACAGCCTTTTCTTCTTGTTTAACAAAAATTGTCTATTCTCCAACAAGATGCTGGTTAAATCCCGACATTACAGCAGGTTTTCGAAATGAAACGTTTCTGGGAGTGAAATATACTGTAACAAGTCACAGATAAGCGCCACGACCAATTAAGATCTGCGTCAAATCACTGCGTCAACATTTAACTAAACACATCATCATCAACAGTCAATTTAAGCTTTATTTCAACCTACTGACCAAGACTGTTGTCTTCAATCGTACCCACGATCATTCAGTAATGAAGCTCTATCTACAAATACCGTTCCTGAACGACACGTTGAACGAAATGGGAGGTAATTGACCATGAAATTGTGGTGCTCATGTGACTGAAACACATTCTGCACTTAAATCAAGGCACCTTTGAATACCAACAATCACAACGTGGTCATTTGCCTTATAACGCGCACATCCACGATCTGCAGAGCAGGATTTGGCCATGTTGTCAGGGGAACGCACTCCTCACTTTGAACGCTGAATGAAGGAGAAAGCAAGGCCTGCATTGATAGATATAGCAAGGATTTGCTGCTACAATTATGATGCCATTAATCAGTATTCAGAGGTGCCGTCTGATGGCTTAATTTTGGATTTCACAGAGCTGGTGTCAGACTGAGAGACTTGATGACAGGAGGCCACCACCACAACATCATTGCATCGTATTTTCATGAATATATCTCTTCACTAAACTTGTTAAAGACCACACACATTGAAAACATTTTAACAACACAACAGCTCTGAATTGATAGTCAGTGATGTATATAAGGAATTTTCTGGGTTTCACCAGCATAATATTATAGCATACCTGCAATGCAGCAGGCAATTACACTGAATAAATAAGACAGATTAGAATTATTTTAGTTTTGTGCTTTACAATCAGGGACCGAAATTAAGTTTTTGACACACCGGCCAACTTGGCCGGTGGATTAAAAAATCTACCGGCCAAACTTATTTTTTACCTGCCAAAATTTGTAACTATTTAACAAAGATATAGCCAAAGAACGTTATACTGTATATTATGTGTGCTCTGGACAGAGAGTAGTGACAATTAAAACATCAATAAGAAAAACAATTTTATGTTCATGTTTAATTTTTTATTATAACTTTGAAATGTTTATCTCGAATAGTCTCAAGCTTCATAGTCTTATTTCCTACAACAAACGAGTTGTTACGGTTCTTCTCTTTAGCATACTGGCGGCAAACTGTGCAGCTCATTCGAGCAGATTCTGGTTCAAAATGCAGCCAATTTCTCACGATACCGCCATCTCCAGTTCGCCACTTTTCGTTGAATTTTCTGGTGTGCCCTGATCCTGGTGGTGGCTTTTCTCCCAGTTCCAACAGTTCATCAAGCTTCCTTTTTGAAGGCTGGCTGGCTCCAGTTAAAAACCGCCACATCTCGCCACTAGCATGAAGCTACCGCTACGTTGAGTGTGGGATAGACGTAAATGACGTGAGACCGGCGCTCGCATGCAGACGGGGGCGGGGGAGCATCACAGAGATCCGTGAGACTGATTAACATTACTGGTGAAAAGATTTAGTCGCCATGTGGCAGATGGCTCTTTAAATTTTACTCGCCAGACACAGAATTTGCTCGCATTTGGCGAGTGTTAATTTCGGACCCTGGTCTTACAGATACTGCTGACACAGTTAGACAGGCAGGGTGGATCACACTCAAACACACTGCTACAATAAAGATCCCATCAATAAATGTCATCTTTTGACCCTAAAGTTTAAGTCCTGGTTTCTAGTTATAGGCTTAAAAAAGTGATTTAACTGCAGTGCTGTGTATACCCATGGGATTACATTAATAAATCAATAACATTTTGCTGTAAAACACAATCATTCAGCATTTTTAAGTAGCACTGTATTAAAAACCAGAGCTGCATCCCATTTTCTGTTTCTTGTGTTGTTGTTGTTATAATCACCAGCGTTGACAAGTTAGTTTTGTTAACATTTTAAAATAAAGCTTACCTTAAATTACAAATATTTCTTTACTTTAAAATAATAAAAAAAAGTTTGCCATTAGGGCTGCAACTAACAATAATTTTAATAATCAATTAATCTGTCGATTATTTTCTTTCTTTCTTTTATTTTTTGATTAATCGATGAATCTGATAAAAACAAAAAAAGCATTAATTTCCAACCCTTTTTTTTAGCAGGGTTTGTTTTTTATGTCAGAACTTGTTCTATACACTACACTGCAGACACACACACTCTCCACTTCACTTGAAGCTTATTCATTAAATTACCACCATCATTGTAATAAGTGCAAGGTTCATTTATACACCACATTTCAACACAGCTTAAGATGACCAAGTGCTATTAAACTTTAAAATTAAATTAAAAAGTACAACACACACAAATATATTTGTCCTAGCAACCTATATGGGACAAAGCACAGAATATACACTGCAAACATTTTTTTTCTAACTTAGTTTTCAGTCCAAATATCAAATAAATCTTAATTCAAGATACATTTACTAGACACATGAAATAGCATAAGAAGTTAGTCTCGTTTCCTAAAAAAAAAAAAAAAACTCAAAATTAAGTGATTGTTTTCTTAAAACAAGCAAAATGATCTGCCAGTGGGGTAAGAAAAATTATCTTAATGAGATCATCTCAAAAAGAAGTTTTAAGCATCACTTAATTTTCTAATGCCGTTGTTCTTGTCTAGGAATCTGGATTAAATTTAGATATTTGAATTGGAAACGAGACAAAATGACTAAGTTTAATAAAAGCTTTTTTTGCAGTGTAGCTGCAGATTGAAAAATGAATGGTTCAAAAAAAGGCGAGTGTATAACAACGTGTCTTTAGTCTTGCAATGCAAAGTAACTACACCACTCCTGCTTTACTACTGTTATCAGCGGGCTGATGCTAACTTGTCATGCTTGTCAAGCTGGATAATGAGTAAACACCAGGACCAGGCACATTACGTTCCTCAATTCAAAACGGAACAAAAGTAGGATTGCCGTGTCAACAACAAATTGATTATGAAATTTGTTGCCAACTCTTTTAGTATTAGTTTTTACTGATATAATTGATGTTGTTGCAGCCCTGTTTGGCATAATATATTCTAATTATTACTGTTTATACGTGCTTGTAGTTATTTGTATGTCAGTGTGCAAATAGCTAGTCATTTTAAGTAGTGATGAAAAGATTTGTCTGTACAGCTAATTTTGAACAAAAATATGCATCAAATTGACCTCTAACAATAGAAATAACAACTTTTTTTTTTAGTCCTTCATGGATCATGGATTCTGAATGCGTTGCCACATCTTTTGCTTACGCTTAGAAAATTTTTGTTTGCTGTTTTGGCACAAACCTTTCGTGGGGGCGGGCTTAACAGCAATCTACTCTGATTGGCTAATGAGCTTTTGATGGACAGCTCCCAGGAGAGACACGGAGCAGCAGCATCTTCTTGAGGGACAAGCTGATCCCGCTTAGTGATGGGCATTTCGGCTCTTTTCAAAGATTCGGCTCTGATCCCAAATGGCTCTTTATTTAGCATCAATCAGATCCTTCTATTTTATCCCAATTTATCAATTGTGAATGTTTTGTGTATTGATAAGCAACTTTTTATTATTATTGTTCATTAAAAAATACACAGTTACTCTTATTTAACATTTTAATAAAACTTAATTGAACAATTGAACTCAACCACAGCAAACAAATAACCTTAATAAAAGGGAAAATCTTAACATATACAGGCTTACGAAACACTTTTGTCTTTAGTGCAGTTTGGCATTGAGAAATATAAGATGCCTGAGCTTGGATGGGCTGATTCTATTTCTCCTTTCAGTAATTATTTGTCCTGTTTTTTTAGAAGACTCTCTCTGGCGCTCTACTATACCTGATCTGTACTACTACACTCACTATCTTTAAAGCATGCACTCCCTTTCCTTTCATATAATGGTACGATTACGGCAGAAGATTCAGCTCTCCCCGACGGGAGTCTGCTCTCGTTTGCTACAAAGAATCGGCTCTTAGAGCCGGCTCGTTCGCGAACGACACATTACTAATACAGCTCCGTGTCTCTTCTGGGAGCTCATCTTTAGAGACGACCGTAGGTGAAATACTAATAACATCAATACTTAATATAAACAAATCATGATGTATTGCACACCGCAACAACTTTCCAATATGCGCGCCACTGACATCATTGTCTGTGCTTCCAAGTCAGAGAACTGTCCATCAAAAGCTCATTAGCCAATCAGAGTAGATCGCTTTTAAGCCCGCCCCCACGAGAGGTTTGTGCCAAAACGGCAAACAAAAATTTTCGAAGCGTAGGCGAAAGCTGTGGGAACGCATTCAGAATCCATGATTCGTGAAACGATTCTTTGAAAATCATTAAAAACGAATGAAGCATATTTGAAGAGCATGTTAAATTTGTTTTTTCATTTTCATTGTGTTTTTCTTCTTTTGCAGTGGCATATTTTTTATCGTTTCTTCGAAGGTTACGTTCATTTTTATTGGCACAAAAGTAATTCCATACTTGAACACAACTAAAAGGTTGAGATGCTTGCATGCATTCATGGAAAATGTTATCTCTACAATGTCATTGGTTAGTTTTTTAAGTCTTTAAAAGTTTTGAAAAACCCAGTGCAAACATGATTTCAAAAGGTACATTTTTTACTTGGCATATGCTTTTTAAGTAAAAAATAAAACATTTTCCTTTATTTTGTGTGGTTTGGTCATTAACACTTATATATATTTTGAAACCAAAAGTGTCATTTTCGTTTTGCGTAAAACCAAGATTGCAAGAGCACACGGTTTGTTTTTATTCAGTGGAAAGTATATCACTATTCTTGTCAGTAATTGAGACACACTTTTGTTCAGGTTACATCCTCAGTCTGGTGTTGTTGACTTTACCCCGGCAGCATCTGGTGCAGCTCTACCTCTACGTGCTCACAGCTCTTCTGCTCTTCGCTGGGCACCAGCTCTCCAGGTCTGTGTTCACAACATCCCATTCTTGACTGTATGAAACACATTGACACATTGGGTTTGAAGCTCTAACATGTTGACAGTTCTTGTACACCCAAATAAAAATTAACACTTAACACATTTTGACATTAATGCTATAAGCTGTTTAGTAGCAGTAATGACTGCCAAACAGACGGTGCTCAGTGACTGGTGTTCCTGCAGGGATTATGTACGTGGAGAGCTGGACTCTGGTTACGAGGGACCCCTCTACCTGGAGCCACTGTCCATGAACCGCTTTACTACAGCACTCATCGGTACGTCTTGCATCATCGGATCCAAAACAACACAATGTACTCTTTACTGCTACATTTGTTCCTGAAGCATTATGTGAGATGAGTTACGCGCTACTGGTGTTGCGTTACTGAACTTCGGTTCCCACCCATGCTGGAAAAGAGACCTGACTGCTGAACTATGACACAGAATCTGAAAGAGAGGAAACCAGATCTCAGTGTGCTCAATTTGCTAATGAATAGGCCCTGTGAAAAACTTCCAGTTTTACTAATGAGGTGTTTACGAATGGAATGGCAGACCTTTCCATGACAAACAGCCTTGAATACATTTCTAACTTCAATTGATTTGAAAAAGGAGTGAAGCTTCATCTCAAGGTAGTAAAACCCAAGACATTAATAAAAGCTGATAAGGTAACAATGTATGTAATAGAGGTAGCATAGAATCGGTTTGACAAGTTATCCATGGCTTCGAGTGTTGGGTAAAATAGGGGGAAGATAAAACAGGACTAACTCTCTGTAGTAGAACAGAAATGGCTAAATTAGTTATTCCAGGAACTTAGGGACCTCACAAGATCTTGTACTTCTCTAGTGTATATTACAGAAAAGTGTCAGCATAGTCACAATTTACAGAAGTGGCAGTGTACAAATGAAAAACCATGAAAAATATGATGGAATCCTTATTATAGTTAATTTTTTTTATTTGTTTGGAAACACAAAAATGATTGGTATATAACAAATCTCTAATAAAATTAAAAGGATTGATATATAAAAAATGTCTAATAAAGTTAGTTTTTTGTGCATAATAATAAAAAAAAAAAATGTTGAAAATATTTTTTCCTCCCTAATATTGTTAAAATGATAGAAATGAATCATTGTAAGTGCAACATCTGTAAATATATCTGCAATCCTGAGAAAAGTCTTGGAAACGATTGTGAATCTTAAGTCATTTATAATCAGATCTCTATTAATGCAGGAGAATCACACTGCAATACATTGAGCACAGTTCACAAAAGCACCAGGGCAGTTTCCTCATTTACTTGAAATGAAACTATTTGAATACAAAACATTCATAGGCAAAATCTGTGTTCTTTGTTGACCAGCCACAAGAAGATGTAAGATAACAACTATTAGCCTTTTGATTAGTCGTGTCAATATCAAGTGAAGTGTCATGTCAGTGACGCACATACTACCTCCCCTTTGGCAACACTCCCACGCAATTTGTGCAAAGTTGGGAGAAAAAAGGAACGTCCTTGTTTCTAAATCCAAGTTTTATCCCTTCAGTGAAAAGAGAGTAAACCGATGGACACACAACTTCAGTAGTTAACCCTTTTTGTTTTGTTTGAGTCAAATTGAGCAGATGTCTTTTATTTGCCTTGTCAACATGGCACAGCGGATCACATTGTGGCACTCCCACTGGGAATGTTTTAAGCAGTTTTATAAAGGAAACATTGATGTGTGTTAGTGTGATGTATTTGTGTTCAGTGTGTCTACTTAGTGTTTGTTCAGTAAGACTATATCCTCTCCCTCAGGTCAGGTCGTGGTGTGTACGCTGTGTTCCTGCGTAATGCAGACCAAACAGATCTGGCTGTTTTCCGCACACCTGCTCCCTCTAGTGGCAAGACTGTGCCTCGTGCCCCTGGAGACCATTGTCTTCATCAACCGCTTTGCTATGATCTTCACCGGTCTGGAGGTGCTCTACTTCATCGCCTCCAACCTGCTGGTGCCGTACAATCTGGCCAAAACTGCCTACAGAGAGCTGGTGCAGGTACGAGTTTGATAGATGTAGTGGCGTAAGATGTGGCACCCCCTTAATCTAGGGATCATGTGCTTGTGGATTTTTATTTTTGGACTTTTCACAAGTGTATCATTGCCAAAATGTGCATATTTCAAATGTGAAATTTCTTTTCTACATAGCAGATGAAATTAATGTAAATTTGTATAAAAATATTTTAAGAAAACGCGTACCCTACTGGTTTTTAATTCTTTTGGAGTTGGTTTTAAAATTGAAAAATGTCTTACACTCACATTAATCATAAATACAGCAGGAACAGTAATTTTGCCAAGTATTATTAAAACTAGTTTTGATGTATTTTAAAATTGAATGTATTGCTGTTATAAGGGTTTCCGCTGGGTCTTAAATTTAGTTGATCAAATTTAAGGCCTTAAAAGTTTTAAATCATACAAGAAAGTAGAGATGCACCGATTGACCGGCTAGTGATCGGAATCGGACGATTTTTCGTATGACCGGCCCAGATCGGTGACCGGCGGTCAGGCTCACGTCTGCACCGATTTTAACTTTCCGACAGGTTTTGTGAAATCGCCGACAAACGTCCAAAAGCACAGGCAAAACAGTGCTCGTTCACGCGAGTGACTGTCACACAGTTTAAACTATCAAAGACGCGATCTGAGAGTATCACTGACATGTCGCCGACACAGTTATTTGTCATGCTGTATATCTGGACCTGTCTGCGATTCAAAATCATGCCGCGTGAATGTGTTCTGACTGAAAATAACATCAGCGATTATAGGCAGCGGGATGTTGAGGGAGGAGTTACGGAGGTACAGAAGGCAAATATCCTCCTCTAAAATCTTCTTTTTGTTGCAAATGAGCGCACATGCAATTTGTATGACACGCATTTTTATTAATAATCCCATTCTCGCGTAAGTTTCAGTGTCATTTCTCGCATCACGTGTGTTTGGTAGTGAGACAAAGTTGTCGGCGATACTTCCTATTGTAAAGTCATGAAGTGTGAAACTCTTTCGCCGATCTATCATGCCGTGTGAACACAGCAGCAACTGAATGATACCCCAGATCACGCAATATGAAAAGATATGTGACGTGACTACTTTGAAAATCATGCAGTCTGAACTCTGCACAAAGCTACTCCAAGCCAAAGCTTGTCAGTGTAGAAATGCTTCTCTTTCTAAGAAAAACTTGCCTTTAATGTTCAAGTAATAGTATTTAGTACTATCATTCTTATTTTTACCTGTTTTAAGAGAGTGCACTCATGGTTATTAAAGTTATTTTTGTGAGACAGTCGTGTAGAGGATTTTTGTTAGTATAACTATACTAATGTTTGGTGTATCATACCTTTATAATGAGCTTTATTTTTTTGTTTTAATTATTTTGTTTTGAGAAGATCCTATAACGTTTAATAATTTGATTATAATTTAAATGAATATCATATGCATTCATTACAGTTCTTTAAAAAAAAAATCGGAATCGGCAAAAATCGGAATCGGCTGGTCACACCTACTGTAAAATCGGACAAGAAATTTGCAATCGGTGCATCTCTAGTTTAAAATATTCTTAACATCTGACCAACAGGGAAACTATATTACTAATCTCTACACTTGAAGAGCATGTATTGTGGAATTACATGGAAGTTCTTAAACTTACATGTAGACAAACAATACCACAATTGCATGAGAAACAAAGGCAGCAAATGCTTGTGTTCCTTTTCAACAAAGGTGGTTTCTAACACGTTCCACAAAAAACAAAACAAACAAACAAAAAATAAAAAACACAGTAAGACAAAAAGACAATAATGGACGTTGTATTGTGAGCAATGCAATCCCTTTGCTGGCTTTGTAGAGAAACAGTGGGAGGGAACCATATGCTGCTGAATAAGTAAAAACAACATGTTACTCCGGAAACTAACTCTTGCTCATGTACACACACCTTGATGGATTCCTTTAAGCCAAACACAGACATACCTCTAGTCAACTACAGTTGAGGCCATTGCATGAGACACTGAATACTCAATCCCAGCAGCGCTGGAATGAAACCATTTGTGTGTTTAAACACATCATGCTCAACTACTGACTATAACACAGAGTGAGATCTAGGCCTTGAAAAACTAGAACACTATGTGCTCTTGCACACACAAACAGAATTATGCAACAGCAATGGAGCATCTCTCGATCAAGCATCGACCATTTCTCTTCTCATTATTACTCAAACGCATCTGTTGAGCAGACAGATCGAGTAAAAGAGAAATACATTTCTCACATTTTGTTTTCTTATCTTTCAACACGTGCTGACCTCTGAACACAAAATCTGCTACTACAACTGCTGTAAATGCAGAAACATGTGTCATGATAAGATAGGAACAAAACCAGAAAATAAAAATGAGCAACTGTTGAGTAGCAAGACAGTAAAAATAATTACGATCTATGTAGAAATGTATATTTTAAATAGCCTTACATAATGCAATTTAGGATATTTATTGTTGTTGCAATCCCAGCAACATAAAAAACTTCCTAAACACATGCTTCTTATTGCAAACTTTCCAGTCAGTGCTTGACTGACACATACCAAATGTGATGTCATTGATAACTGGATTCTTGTCTTATTGAAAAAAGTAACCAAGGAGTTAAAAACATTTCCGCTTGACTTAAAGAAAAAACAGACACACTCCATGTGCTCAATGACTCAATAACTGGGTTGACACAGTAAATGAAATAGTGGTGCATTCATTTCGAGGGAAGAGTGAGAACACTTAACATCTCACATGTGCTACCCATAGAGCCCTAACCCATCTGCTCAAGCCTGCGTGGTCTATTTGTACCCATTAGGTCCATAATAGTTTCTGAGAGTGAGAAATAGGTTTATTACTCTGTCATTTGAGATAGACCATTTTAAGTATTTCTCATTGACAACAAAACACAGAACTTATGCATAATTGCATGATCTGATGAGTCACTTTGTAATAAATGGATCTCGTTCAGCCCAAAAGCTATAGATTCTGAAAACAAATAATATAGGAAAACACAACAAATACATCCTAGCCCTAAAAATCACAATTGGATTGCCCCACTGTCCAGGAGAAGGCAGAGTAATCCAGGGATTATGGAAAAGACAAAATGCCTCTTGTTGCTGTCTCTAAGAGCAAAGATCACACACTTTTACTAATCCATAACCCTCAAGCATATAAAGCTTGGTGTGCCTAACTAATGTGACTACCTACACATGACACAAGTAGTGATAAAACGTCATTGGCCAGGTTTCATTAATTGCGTTTCATCCCAGTGTTACAAAACCAATGGATGAATCTTACTTATTATAACAAAACACAATATCTATGCCAAGACTAGAACTGTGGAAAAGGGCTTAAATGTTTCGATTTTGATACAAAGTTTCTCACACTGCATAGTTGCACAGATGACAGCCCAAGCAACTGATTTCAACAAAATGCGTAACAGTGTTTTGAATTTATTACATACAGTTTTTGAGTCAAAATGTTCCACAGACATTGACGTTGGTCACAAGAAAACCCCACATTGTTTAACCAACGACGACTTATATGTAATGGGTTACCTTAACCAAAAATAAAAACCGCATCATCGTTGACTCACACTCATGTTACCCTATATAACTTAAAATTATACAATGAAATTCAATGGTGCCAAAATTGTTTGATTACCAAGACTATCTTCTTTTGTGTTCCACAGAAGACCAACTGAAAGAGGTCTACCACCAACACAAGGTTGAGTAAATGATGCCAGATATTCATGTTTGGGTGAAGTAGCCCTTTCATCTGTTGACATACATATTCATTTCAGTAAAGGTAAAAAACAAGTCAAGAAATAGTCCAAAATAAACACGCACTGGAGTTACTAGGTCACCTGCCCTGTCAAGCGGTTAATATCTTATGCCAGAGCACCATGACTATTTCATTTCCAAACACAACCAAGTGTTCTGCACTTTGATAAGACTTTTTACAGTGTCACGTCTGAGAACCTCTCAATACAATAAGCTAAACCCCTTAAACGCAATCAGACAGATCAGCTTAAAGCTTAACAACTAATTACTCCCAGTGACATACAACACTACGGTATTTAACCGTGCTTGAACAACATGAGAAAAATATAGTAAAAACTTGCATGAACTTGCAGTATGCAGTCACCACCTCCTTCTCCAACTTGACATGTCACTGACAGACTGGGCCTCAAAAACAAAACTCTCACATTAACACTTTTCTTGCAGCCTTCCGCTCTTTTGGCCACTTGACATTGCTTTAATATGATGTTTTGAAGTCTGAAACAATATGAATATTATGAATATTATTTTAACAGAGGAAAACTCCGTGTTAAACCGGCATTTATTCGCCAAAACAATATAAACTAACGTTAGTCCCCAATGGAGTGAACACATTCATTAAACGTGCTATTACAAAGGTAAAAACCTCTCCTGAATGTATTTTAGTTTGTAACACATATCCACTGCTTTGGTTTTGAGAGTAAAAGTAACTTCAGCCAGGTTTAAGGTGTTCGCTGATGTAATATGACTAAGCCTGTTAGCTTCAATACTCAAGCTAAACTAGTATCTTTGAGCAATATTGTCTAGCAGCTTTACGTCAAAAAATAAAAACAGCAAGAACAGTCCGTCACATGTCATTTAACCTAGCTAGACATGTGACTTCAATATTATGGATAAGGCTTGAGTAAATATGTATTTTGCTCGCTGACGCGCTAGGGCTCGAAGCTAACAGTCACTAGCTTGCAGTCAATCCGCGGTATGTATACAGCCATACAGACTCAAGAAACCCAGCTAAAGCACACAACACGCTAAAGGAGGTTACCTTGTTTGTTCGCCTGTGCCACGTGAATAAATGCAATAAATAAAAGGCGCAGAAGTCCAACACATGATGATTTTGTTCGTGTTGGAAGTGGGGAACTCTGTGTTGTGTCCTTGCTCGCCATCCTGCTACTGTTTCTCTAACGTTAGCCGCGCGAGCTCATATAAACAGCGCTCACGAGTCACTCGGGAGAGACACACAGCGGATTTCACAGACACTACACTCGATAATGCGAAAGAAAAATTACACTCAAATTAAAATTATGTACACTCTCATGGATTAAAGACTTATTGGTTTACACGTAGAATTAATAACAACTATACACGTTTTAAGTGTAATTTAATTAAACTAAATTATTATTATTATTATCATTAGGCTACAATTATATTTATATTCTTTTGGATATTGCTGTTGTTATACTCCCATAAAAACAGTATTTTACCAACAATAATAATATGCATACCTTAGCTGAATAAATAAAATGTATAGGTTACACAAATATAACTATACGACATAGTTTTAGTCATTTCAGAATGTTTGCTTGGGTTGGGAGTAGGTGCATTTCTTTATTTGTTTGTGATGATTTATTGCTTGTTGTGTATTTGGTTGTGTTGCGAGTATTTTCAGCACATTTGCTGTCAAACTGACAGATTTTTTCTTAATTTTCTAGGTTTTTTTATTTGTATGTGTTGTATGTTGTACATGTTGAGATCTCTCGGCTACCATAGTTATTATTATTACTAGGGGTTCAAGCGCGTAGCTATGATATTATTAATGTCTGTAAGAATTTTAAAATGAAATCGGCCACTATTTGGCGCTCACGAGGTTTTTGGCTCTGTAATCACGTGGTGTTTCACATGTGCATATGATTTGATAGATCTCCTCATAATGAGCAAGAACAAATGCTGTCATTCAAATAGTTAATTAATTGTTAACAAATATGTTAAAACCCTACTTTTGCGAACTAGTCCCTGGTTTTTCACTCAGTCTCAATGAAGCCACTGCAGTAATAATCTGCTGACTCTCTAGATCAGGGGTGCTCAATCCTGTTCCTGGAGATCTACCTTCCAGCAGAATTCAACTCCAACCCTGATCAGAAACAACCTGAACCAATTAATTAGGATTTGAAGGAGCGCTTGATAATTACAGACAGCTGAACTAAACTCTGCTAGAAGGTAGATCTCCAGGAACAGGATTGAGCACCCCTGTTATTACGCAGTTATCAAAAAACTAAAAGAAAAATAATTTTGTCCTTTGGTTAGCTATAATTGATTCGTTTAAAAATGGGGCATAACCACCCAAAGCCCTATAAAAAAACCTCTAAACTTTATGAAACATGACACGGTATTTTTATAATCTAGAAAATGACCTAACATGTACATATATTCACACAAATTGTTATTACAAAAAACTACATTTTCAAACTAGTCCCAGGCTCAATCTGGATCAAACCAATACAGAACAATTAGATAGATTAACTCTAGATTAATAATTGTCACAGGGTAACATGGTAATTTAAAAAGGGGTGTGGCCACACATACTCAAAAGCCTATAAAACCTAAACAAAAACACAAAACTTGAAAAAAAACATGCGAGTGTGACAGATGAGTCTAGCAAGCATGCAAAGTTTCATAAAGCTGACACTATAGGTAGCACTATAACTATTAAATAAGGCCTCAAAAACACAATATTTACAGAATAAATTACCTTAAATCCCTCATTCATTCACTTATAGACTATATCTTCAGATAATATCATAGATCTCCTTGTTCTGAACAACTTGGCCTCCGGGAATAATGTCAATCAAACAGTTTTGACAAAAATACTATAATAGTTAGAACACTTAAACACAGTGTTCTGTTAGAAATTGCAAATAATAACCACAAGATGGCATAAGAATACCACTAATGAGCACACAAACAGTGCTTTTTATGTTCGCTGAGGGAGACGTTATAAAATCACTATTTTAACATTTAAAATCACATTTAGTTATAGTTTACCATTTTGCACATACAGTTTTTAATTTTTTTTTCTAGATAATCATTACAGTGAAACCTGAAAATGACATGCAAATTGTTTAAAAGAGAAGACTTGCAATAACTGGTACCTTTTATTAATTTCAAATATCTAAAACTGCAACACAATGTGTGTGAATGTATGCCCATGTCTGTGTGTTTGGATTACGTCCCTTTTCAATGTGCTTTCAATGTGTCAGCCATACACCCAGGTGTCCCTATATTTAATCTCAAATGCCTTTGAGTGAATTGCTGTGTATTGCAGCTATATTTATTATTATTATTATTATTATTAAGGATATGCATAAAAGTACCAAAGCAACAATATATATAGAAACTAATATTACTACAGTGCAACGACTGAGCCCAGGTTAACAGCATGTAGTGTAGTGGTTAATAGGCTACTGTATGACTCTTACAAAAAATTATTTAATGGTGTGTGGATAAAGATTGATAAGCACCATTTTGTAATGTATGCAGTTCAGCATCCTCCATTTAGGTATTATTTTAAGGAGTTTTCACTTTTTGAAAGTTTTTAATTAGACTTTAGTACACCAGTGGCTCTGAAATGATCACAGTCATGAATTGTCTTTGTACTTTTATACGGTGACTGTATACAAAGCCTCCCAGATAGTCATGCAAATAAGGCTCCGATGAGAGTGCAACACATGCAAACAAGCATACACAAACCAGGTGCACCTATTCAGCCTATTTTCCGAACGTTATTAAATGTCAAGCAATCATCTATTGGCGTTAAGATAAACTGCATTCAAATTTCAAAACCACTCTTAAAAATATAATGTCAACATTTATGTAAGGACAGAGGACATCAAGTTAGCTCGTTTGTACTTGTGAAACAGTCCTATATGCACAGCCTAACATAAACTAAAATTTCTTTGCAAGTGATGCAATCGCACACCTCCCTAAACTATTACTTTAAACTATTCAGTCTAACTGATAAATCTTGTGAGTTTCTGTACACATGTAATGTTTTTTTTTATGTATGTATATGTAAAGATAATAAAAAATAAATTAATTAATGACAATGTAAATAATAACACTTCCCCCAAAACCAGGAATGGTGAGTCTTGAGAACTGCCTCCCTGATATCTGAATGTGGTGGCAGAAAAAGCTTGAAAAATATGAATTATAACCACTGACTTTATTTAACTCATAAATCAAAAACGGGTGCTCTACAAATCCATTTTATATTTTCCACTTTCACAATGCGAAAATTAGTAACTTTGTGTTCATTTTTTCCTCAAAATTCTATGAATCATTGTCTGGAGTATGAATATTTGAAATAACTAAACAGTTGGATTGTAACAATAACAGTATAGGTTGAGAAAGGTTTATTATTTATTCATTAGCTTACCTGTCAACCACAAAGATTGTGGATATACTAGTCAGTCAACATATATGTCTACATTTTTGGACAGAAATAGGTGATGAATAATAATAGCACGATGAATGGGATGGGTTTTAAGAATTTCAACAATGAAGAAACAATAAAGTTTTTTTCCACCATATGTTTGTATAACCTTGTTTACTACTTATGTTGAGTTAACACTAACTATTGGTAAAAAAAAAACATTTGCAAGTGTATATACAAAGTTGTTTTTTTATATTTAGATTTATTTTGAACTATAGAATGTAAATTTGAACAAAGAACAAAAACAAACAAATAAACAAACAAACAAACAATTAAACTAACAAATAAATATATAAATAGGTAAATAAATAATATTTGGGTTGTCTTGTATTTTACACCAATAAAAGAGAATAATTTGTCTGGGAAAAAATAAATAAATACTTTTTATGCCAAATAGTTGCATTATAATTATTATTAACCGTTAATCATCATAATTTGAATCTTTCTGCCAATTACATTAATTTCAGTTTAATCCCTATTCAGTCATTCTTTGTTCTTCTACAGAGAATTTTCATTTGTCACCACAATGCAATTTAATTTGTTCTTTGCTGAAGTTTGATGAATTTGACTCAAGACAAAATATGGTTAATAGACTATAATCAAAAAGTTGAACAATTTCAGGTAGCCCTAGCCACATACTTTTCAGCATATACATAGTAATATAGCCTAGTATTTATTATGCCTATAGTTTTATAATTTATTTAATCTCATAAGATATCTTAGTGTCTTAAAAAAATGTGAACAAACGTCACGCTACTGTTAATGTATTGTTCTTTATTAGCTACCTAATACTTTATTATGTTTTTGCCTAGATACTATGTCGCACTTTTAGTTTTCCCAAAAATGTTACACCTACACATTCATTTCATCCTCCATGCCGACTGGTGGCGCTGCTAAAAGTAGCTCAACCAAAAGCCTCCATGATCTCCTCAAGACAAAGATGTCTGATTCGTTTCCTTTGTTGTGATACTGAAAATACAAATCGTACGGTTCTTATTTTATATCCCCGCTTTTAAAATAAGAAATCAAACCGTTTTCCTCTTTCAGCTTTGACCAGCCGCAAAAATGAGTGGCGGAGTGTATGGCGGAGGTAAGTGCGATTTTGGAGGGAGACTCAAATGAATGAGTGCGCCACGTTTATAAGCCCGCTAGCTATCAAACTAGCATGACATGATTATTTATACTTTAATTGAGTTTAGATTAGAACAATTCCCAAAGTCAAAGATGTTTTGTAGAATGCAGCATACAGCAGAATATTGAGCGCGCAGTTAAGTTAAGATTGCGTGACGATTTACTTATTGTAACGGACTCGCATATATATATATATATATATATATATATATTAATCATTGTAAGAGTTCATAGATATTGTGTGTGTGTTTTAGTTTTATTCTCATGTTTCCTTTTCACTTTTCTTCACAGATGAAGTTGGAGCTCTCGTCTTTGACATGGGCTCATATTCTGTAAGAGCTGGATATGCAGGAGAGGACTGTCCCAAGGTATAAGCAGTTAGCGTTATATACATTTTTTTTTTTGGCTGAAAAGTTGTTTTAAGCATAAAGTTGTTTTGTGGATTCTAGGCTGACTTTCCTACTGTGATTGGTGTAACTCTGGACCGGGAAGATGGCAGTACACCGATGGAGACAGATGGAGAGAAAGGAAAGCAGAGCGGCACCACCTACTACATCGACACGAACCAGCTCAGGGTCCCTAGAGAAAGCATGGAGGTCATGTCACCTCTCAAAAATGGAATGAGTAAGTTATTTTATGTGGGTCAAAACGATAGAATCAAAACGATAAATGTTTAATGCAGCTTTTTTGTACATTGGAATGTGTCCTGTTTAATTTCATTATATTTTTCGGGGGGGAAAATGAATGTGTATTGTTTTTTTCATCATGATTTAGAAAAGACACCCACTGAAATGTCATTCAGTGTAACAGAAGGTCGTATAGCAAAGCCAGAATTATTATTGTCAGTAAAAAAACATTATTTAATAAAAAAAAATCTTTACCACGATCCTTTACACCACAAGGTTTTACCCATTTACCAGCAATAGATTTTTAATAATTTAAAATCTAATAATATTTAGGATGCCTTCATTTTCTTTAATGTTAATTTTAGTAAGTACATATTACGGAATTTGTACAGTATTGTGCAAAAGTCTTAGGCCACTAGTATTTTCACCAACAAAAACGTTGTTTATTTCTATCTTTTGCGGTAGTGTGTCAGTTGGAATATTATTTACATAATAAATGTACAAAAATTATTTTTGTCATTAATAGTAATAATTGAGTGAGATTATTGTCTGCACAAGGAGTCTGAGAACAGCCAACATCTGATCATCATCCAGTCTTTCTGGAATCACATGAAGTAACAGAACAAACTGAGACAGACTAAATCCAGAAGAACTGTGGCAACGTCTTCAAGATGCTTAAAAAAAAAACCTACCTGCAAAGCTACCTGACGTTGGATTGAGTCTGTCTCAGTTTGTTCTGTTGCTTCATGTGATATCAGACAGACTGATGATGATCAGATCTCTGTGGAGCACTGGCTGTTGTTAACATGGTTATATATGGACAATTTTCTATTTGTATAATATCACTTGTGTGTATTTTAAGTTAATTCATCTAAACACAAATGAAAACCAGGTGTAACACACATTTTCCTTCTTTTTTTTTCTCTGAAGTTGAGGACTGGGACAGTTTCCAAGCCATTTTAGATCACACCTACAAAATGCACTTCAAATCAGAGCCTAGTCTGCATCCAGTCCTGATGTCAGAGGCCTCGGTATGCTGATTTTTAGACATAAATCTGCAGACTGGATCATACACTTGCCATCTGCTGGGATGCTACAGCTGACTCCATGTAATCTTGTTTTCTTCATTTTGCAGTGGAACACACGAGCAAAGAGAGAGAAGCTGACTGAACTAATGTTTGAGCATTACAACATTCCTGCTTTCTTCTTGTGTAAATCAGCCGTCCTGTCTGCGTATCCTTTATTTTAAGTGGCTGGCCGAAGACTTTAATATTCAACTCTTTATGAAAGGCAGTGTCTTTTGTTTAGATCAGTGGTTTTGTAACCAGGGGGCCTTAGATAAATTAAAATGATTTAAATAAGCCAAAGCAACTTAAAATCAAGATATTTCCTTTTTTAAATTGTTGATATATGAGTCATCCTAGTTTTTAAAGTGTTATTTATTGTATGTTGGGACCCCCTTTGAAAGTTATTCCTAATAAGCCATTTGAAATTTTGTAATAAGTCCTTAATAAGTTATAAGTCCTGGTAAATTATTAAAATCTAATGACATTTTCCCCCTTTTATAATGTTTATATATATATATATATATATATATATATACATATACACCATGATTTATTGAGACTGATTTCAACTTTGACTGATTTAGAATTACTTTATAGGGTGTAGAAAAAAAATGAAATATTAAATCCTTAACTCAGCATTTCAGGTTTGCAAATGGACGGTCCACAGGTTTAGTGTTGGATAGTGGATCAACTCACACAACTGCTATTCCTGTGCATGATGGCTATGTCCTACAACAAGGTGATTCAAAACACTTCTTTTTTTTAAGATAAAAAAAATTTAATTATTTTACATACTTTAGTAGATATTGCAGTGCTGAAGTTGAATTGTGCACAATTAATGCAATATTAACATTAATTGTGCATTTTATACAGTTAAAATTAATTCTTTATTGTATCTATGATTAATACCACTTTAAATACTCTGCTCAGAAAAATAAAGGGAACATTTAAACAGCACAGTGTTACTCCACGTCAATCCCACTTCTGTGAAATCAAACTGCCCACTAAGGAAGTAACAGACTCCATGAGGGTGGTATGAGGGTTCACAGGTGGGGTTTGTGCTTACAGCTCAACACCGTGCAGGACGTTTGGCATTTGCCAGAGAACACCAAGATTGGCAAATTCGCCACTGGCTCCCTGTGCTAATTTCCACCTGTTGTCTTTTCCATTTGCACAACAGCATGTGAAATTGTTTGGCAATCAGTGTTACTTCCTAAGTGGGCAGTTTGATTTCACAGAAGTGTGATTGACCTAAAGCTACATTGTGTTGTTTAAGTGTTCCCTTTGTTTTTTTTGAGCAGTGTATATTATGTAGGTTGTTGATATTTTTATAATGTATGTTCTGTGATCTTCCAGGCATCGTAAAGTCTCCTCTTGCTGGTGACTTCATGAGTATGCAATGTAGAGAGCTGTTTCAAGAGTTAGGTGTTGAAATAGTGCCTCCATATATGATTGCATCAAAGGTGAGTACTACTCAAGTTAAATCTTTTTAGTCATATCCTATCATCTGTGTTTGGATGCTGGTTATGTTCTTGAGATGGTGGGGAGGCGGTAAAATGTTCAGTGGAAATTAAATGTCAGTCTTTTGTCTTGAAAGGATTCAGTTCGTGAGGCAGCTCCGGCCAGTTGGAAGAAGAAAGAGAAACTACCTCAAGTGACCCGTTCATGGCATAACTATATGTGTAATGTAAGTAATCATAGAGGAGAGTTAGTGAACATGCTGAAGTGCGTGTATATCATGTGTTATGTATGAAATGTTGCATCCTGTCTTTTCAGACTGTCATACAGGATTTCCAGGCCTCTGTGCTGCAGGTGTCAGATTCACCTTATGATGAACAGTAAGTTTAATTACTTTTTATACAGTACGCTTCAAAATGTTTGGGTCGTGAGTTTTTAAATAAATCTAATCAACAGTTTTATACCACATACACGCAGGTAATTAATAAAAAGTGTGTTTGTGTCACATTCACCATAAACCTGACAGTGGTATTCATTAGATCATAAGAACAAAACTGTGTACGTAGGGAGTTACATATACATTATAAACATTAGTTTGTGAAAGCAAAGTCAATCATGTTGGGAAAATATTATTTTTGCCGATTTTGCACACCACATTGTAATCATTCGTTAACATGTCATTTGTGCATAAAAAACATTACACAATGGATACCAAGAAGCGAACAGCTGTTGGTGTGCTGGCGCACAAATCTGAGCCACTGTCCGTGCCCTTCACAGGCAAAGATAGTGAACGGTTTAGTGCAGTTTATTACATGTTAGATGATAAATGAAAAAGCTGAAATGCTTTTTTATGTAAAGAAGAACTTGCATGCCCTTTTGGAAGGCCAGAAGTGAAAGTCGGTTCTGTACATGAAGATTTTTATTTTACCTTAAAATTACATTGACTTAATTTGATTTTAAAAACCTTTTTTTAACTCGTTGGACTAAACATTATTTGATTACACATTTTGGAATAATTTAATTATAGCATACTTTGTTTTTTTTTCCGTTTCACTGGTAAAGATCTTTTTTCTTTTGATCAAATTTTAAAAGAAAACAAATTCTGATTATATACACCTTTGGTTGGACCGTTAAATGTGTGTTGATCGTGTTGTTTGGATTGTAACTATGCAGTTATTGCATTTAATTTCACAAGGTTACAGTTAAAGTTTATAAGTTAAAAGCTGATTTACCATCTATGTCTGTATGAAATGTGCGGTTGCTGCCGTTAATTTCAAAAGGTTAAAGCTAGTTTGTCCTGTTAAATATCGAAGAAACATCTTTTTTTTTCTATATTTTTTGTTGCTAAAAAAAAAACCTAGAAATTGGGTATCGGAATCTGCCATAAAAAATCATGATCAGTGCATAACTAGAATTGTTCAAATTCCCAAAGTTTTTTAGTAACCACCAACAGTATATTTATCAAGTATGTAATTTTCTTCAGTCTTGTGGTAGAGAAAGGTGTGTATGTGTGTATATATATATATATATATATATATATATACACACACACACACACACACACAAATTATTATATATACGAAACATTGGATTCACGACAAGACTTTGACTTAAATAAATCCTCAATGGTATAATAGAAATTCAAAGGACAAAGTGTACTTTGGCTGTCTGAATTGAGTCATTTTCGTCATCAGGAGGACTCGCGGACAGTGTAGGCAATTTTTTTAGACCACACGGACTGTCTTTTTTTCACATACTAATGACACATGCACTTTTTTGTGTAGAAAGCACACTTTTATTTAGCAACTTTAGCACAGTTCAGTCTTGAGCTGCTTTTCAGAGTTAAACTTTATTTTGTCAGCATGGTGTATATGCTTTAATTAGGGCCCAATGTTAGGTAAATAGTTTAATTGAAGTAAGTTAAGTTAAATTCCATACATGTTAGTTTTCTTTAAAAACATAAAGCAGCATAACTGTTCTTGAGCATCATATCAATGTATTAGATGAAAAGGCTGCTGGAAATTTATCTACCATAACAAAAATAAATAGCCTTGTAACACATCATAGGATAGAATTGTAACAGTGTTTCACAATACTGGTTTTACTGTAGGCCTGTTTCTGATCAAATAAATGAATGCCTCTTAAAAGCATTAAAGAGATTTCTCTCAAAAGTTGTACTGACCCTAAATGTTTGAATGGTAGTTATGTAACATTTTATATAACGTCATTACAGATCATAATTAACTTTATCAGTTGAATTTTTAGGCATGTGCATTGCATATGATGTTATTGGAAAAGAAAACTGCTACATTGTCACACTTTGTCTTGTACAGAGTAGCTGCCCAGATGCCCACTGTTCATTATGAGCTGCCTAATGGGTACAACTGTGATTTCGGAGCTGAAAGGCTTAAGATCCCAGAGGGGCTTTTTGACCCTTCAAATGCTAAGGTAAGAAACATCGGCCTCCCCCCGGGGGGGGGGGGGGGGGGGGGGGGGGGGGGG
>JAUCMT010000114.1:10990513-11016470 GCA_032357475.1 Enteromius thamalakanensis
CGATTACTCGATTAATCGATGGAATTTTCAGTAGAATACTCGAATACTAAAATATTCGATAGCTGCAGCCCTAGTTGAGACACTGATTGAGCGTTTACAGGAGACAAGATGTTCATGTTTATATTTTGCTAGAACTGGCAAATTGTAGCAAGGCACATTCAGATTTTTGCTGGGCAAATCTCTTTGAGAGCACTACTTCTACTGAAGAAAAATCTGAAGAAACAAATCTGCTGCTGTGTGGAGATTCTTGGCCTGTGGGATCCAGTCCTTTGCTTTCAGTGGAGTGATTGCCCTGGTTTGTGCACGGATAAGTGCCTCCATCCTTCCCTGGGATACCAGCTTGCAGTTTACTCAGTCATTAAGAGTATCTTAAGAGATGTTTTTCCGACCGTGTGATTCTGTGGTAGTTTCCTTACCTCTCTCATGATTGATTTCTCATGTGTCTGGGCCATAAGGAGGCTGAGACAGTGTTCTCTATTGGCTTTTACCCACGTTGTAAGCTCATGTCCATGGGTAGGCTAAGGTCCTGGCTCTCATTTATAATTAAACTATTCACCCGTTAGTCAGGTGGCAAAGACTCAAAGACTCTGTGTCTGCGCTGGTTAGAAGCTAGACAGACTTGAGGATCATGGTCAGGAATGTTCCGCTGGGCCAGTCCCCATGGACGTCTGATCCCTCCTGGCATGACACTGAGCAGTCAGAGTCTGAAGTCGAGTTAATGGCCATGCTCCTTTAGGCCATCAAAGGCATTGGGCTGGAAGTGAATTCCCTACCTTGTCCCAAGGCTGGATGATTAGTTTCTGGTCTACGCCACAGTGCCTTTCTTCCCGGAGGTTCATAAAGAGCTTCTTAAAATGTGGAAGGCTCTGTACACAACCAGCCGCATTTGAGCTCTTGTCTCCTGACTACCCTCGATGGTGGAGCAACATCCTCCATCGTCCTTGGCATCACCTGATCATCAGGTTCCTGAGAGGTACAAGGAGACTTAATCCTTCTAGGCTGCACCTCCCTTTTTGGGATCTATTTAAAAGTTCCCTTTTTTATGCAGGGCTTATTAATCCTTTTGAAACTGTATTTTTTAAATGAATAAATTTAGGGAATAAAGGGAACACCAAAATAACACAGCCTAGATCTGAATGAGAGAAATATTTTTTGTTCTTTATGTAGTTGAATGTGCTGACAACAAAATCACAAAAAAAAAATGGAAATCAAATCTATTAACCCATGGAGGTCTGGATTTGGGCTCACACTCAAAATTGAAGTGGAAAAACACACTACAGTTTGGTCCAACTTTGATGCAATGGCCTTAAAACAAGTCAGAAAGAGGCTCAGTAGTGTGTGGCCTCCACATGTCTGTATGACCTCCTGATGAGGTGGAGGATGGTCTCCTGAGGGATCTTCTCCCAGACCAGGACTAAAGCATCTGCCAACTCCTAGACAGTCTGTGGTGCAACATAGCGACACATGAGGTCTAGCATTGTCTTGCATTAGGAGGAACCCAAGGCCAACCGCACCCGGCATATGGTCTCACAAGTGGTCATGCTGGAGGATGTTGCAGGCAGCAGAATGTTTTCCATGGTGTCTCCAGACTCTGTCACGTCTGACACGTGCTCAGTGTGAACCTCCTTTCATCTGTGAAGAGCACAGGGCGTCAGTGGTGAATTTTCCAATCTTGGTGTTATCTGGTAAATACCAAGCATCCTGCACGGTGTTGGGCTGTAAGCACAACCCCCACCTGTGGATGTCAGGCCCTCATACCACCCCCATGGAGTCTGTTTCTGACCGTTTGAGCAGACACATGCACATTTGTGGCCTGCTGGAGGTCATTTTGCAGGGCTCTGGCAGCGCTCCTCCTGTTCCTCCTTGCACAAAGGTGGAGGTATCGGTCCTGCTGCTGAGCTGTTGCCCTCCTACGGCCTCCTCCACGTCTCCTGATGTACTGGCCTGTCTCCATGCTCTGGACACTAGGCTGACCTACACAGCAAACTTCTTGCCACAGCTCGCATTGATGTGTCATCCTGGATGAGCTGCACTACCTGAGCCACTAGTGTGGGTTGTAGACTCCGTCTCATGCTACCACTAGAGTGAAAGCACCGCCAGCAGTCAAGAGTGACCAAAACACCAGCCAGAAAGCATAAGAACTGAGAAGAATCACTCCTTTATTTTGGTGTCTTTCTAATTGCCTGTAATTTCCACCTGTTGTCT
The DNA here is from genome assembly GCA_032357475.1 of Enteromius thamalakanensis. Classification (NCBI taxonomy): domain Eukaryota; kingdom Metazoa; phylum Chordata; class Actinopteri; order Cypriniformes; family Cyprinidae; genus Enteromius; species Enteromius thamalakanensis. The sequence goes on from JAUCMT010000114.1 coordinate 10,992,719, forward strand.
ATTCCATTTGCACAACAACATGTGAAATTGATTGTCAATCAGTGTTACTTCCAAAGTGGGCAGTTTGATTTCACAGAAGTGTGATTGACTTGGAGTTACATTGTGTTGTTTAAATGTTTCCTTTTCCTTGTTTTTTTGAGCAGTGTATATTGAATGGCCTCGGAACATTTGGAATACAGCACATACTGACTGCTTTAATATTGCTTTTATGTTTCTAGAAGCTTGAAAGTTCATGTCCCCATTCTTTATATTTTCACAAAAATTATTTGGAATTCTTATTTTGTGTTCCACAAAAGTAGGAAAGCAAATCAGGACAAATACCAAAGAAACAATTGGAATCAAAAACTAAATATGACAAAAAATGTGTTTTTGCAGTCACAATAAAATAAGAAATTTCCAGTAACCATAAAGGTAAATAAAAGAGTAAAGAGAATTAATTATTAATTATTAAATTTGTAGCTATCTTTGACTCACAATTGAATATTTATAACAGCAATAATAGCCTAATAATAACACCATGACACAAATAATATAACACCAATAATAAATAATTTATTATTTACAGAACATTTAATAAAAAAAACTAAAGTAAACACCAAGCACTTTACATAACAAAAAAAAATAAATACATTAATACAACTGAAGCTCGTTTTATAACGATAATAAAAGTGGATAGAATGAGTAGGCCTATACATAAAATACTTAACAATAAATGCAAATTAAAACCAAGTAATAATAAACGACAACGTAATACATATAACATTTAATAAAACGCTTTTTCAAAGATAAAGTTATTCAGTATAAAGTACAACAACTTACATACAGACTGTACTTCCACTGCCATTATAAACACATCAGACGTGGATCTGAAAACGCCACCACTTGGCGTCAGAGTGAATAATGTGAAATATTGCCTGTTTCTCCAAGGGGACACCCATTGTTTCCCACCCCTAACCCCCCTCCACCCTCCATGCCTCTATGTCCCAATGTTTTCGTCGTCACATCCCTCGGTCCATGAAGAATGTCGGGTCTGTATGATTTAAAAATAGCCCCATCTCATCTTCTGCCTGACACGCTGCTCCAGCGAGGCTCATAGTGGTGCGAGCAGCAGGAATGTGAAGATGGCTACAGATCTTGGAGAGCTACTGGTCCCGTACATGCCCACCATTAGAGTACCGAGGACAGGAGACAGGGTTTTCAAGAGCGAATGCGCTTTTTCCTACGACTCTCCTGTGAGTATTATGTCAAATATTTAATGCATGAACGTCAAACAACAACTTTCGTCCCCCGGACACGTGAAAAGCTGCGTGATGCGCGTTGAGATGGGAGATCCTCGGCCACCATTCTCCAGCTCAACTTATGTGACAGCCTTCAGAAATAAATAAATAAATACACACGGTTGTTTACATCTGTGGGACCAGGTTTCCCTACTTCAAATAGCGTTATACGAGCTACAGATGCATAATGGTCTGCACGCTGGTCTTTATCAAGAATTTCTATCCTGTTTTTAAAGGCGTGTCAAAGCAATATTAATATTTCCCCCGTTCTTATGTATTCGACATCCTCCCATCAACACTGGCAATCTTGTAGTATGATACTTGTTGAGATCAGACTGTATTGTTTGCTTGACACCAATAGACAGCTTGATATATGTGAAAACTGATTTCCTAAATGTACACTAATTAGCAGTAAGCAGCCATGACCTATAAAAAGAATCCAGGTCAACTTGGGTTGTTATACATATTCAAGTGTGCAAGCTCTGACCACAAATAATACATGATAACCATACATTTTGGAAAGCGGTGATGGGAACTTTTATAAAAACGTGGGTAAAGTGCACAACTAGCTCCCAGCTGTAAAGTTTTAAAGGTGACTCAGCTGTTTGGAGTTCGTCATGTCAGACTAAAAGACAGGTTATTTTTACACACTATCTGTTCAAGCTCGTGTGTCACCAGAAGTTAGTGACAGGATTTTCAGTCTGGTGAGCCTTCAACACCCTAAACAACACCCTAACTTATTGTTTTATATACATTTTTCAATTTAAAAAGAACAAAACATCACTGAAACAAGCATTATGCCATTGCATTATAAATAACCAAAAGTGTCTCGCCATGATGCAGTGATGATATCAGATGGTTTACGTCAATACGTATCATGCAACATATCCAAAAAGTCATGTTATTGCAATATATTCCTAAAAACATTTTATTTACATATAACACGAGAGCTCAATTACTGTACTGCTTTATAAACATTGAAATTCTACTTTTATTTTTGAAAATATTATTGCTAATAATAAAGACCAGACCTGCATTAAAATGCAAAGCTTTAGATTGTAATAAGGATTCAGCTGTTTTTGATTATATTCAGTGTTTTCTCTTTTCAACTATGTTTGTATGTTGATGATGTTTATGACTTCAGCAGTTTAATCTCTAGTAGTAGTGTTGTTCCTAGTTGTTTTGTAAATGTATATTATTAGAAATATAAAGTATGCATTATGTACAGTTGGTTTTGATTATGTATATTTAACAAAGTATAAAATTACTTGGCCACATTAGACTTCGCTAAAATCATGTTTCATCATTTTTTAGGAATCGGAAGGAGGTCTGTATTTGTGTATGAACTCATTCCTGGGTTTCGGAAGAGAACATGTGGAGAGACATTACCGTAAAACTGGACAGAGTGTGTACATGCACTTAAAACGTCATGTGAAAGAGGTAAGCTTTTTTATTGTTTTATAAATATATGTTTCATTCTATGCTAACTTTATCCACAAACACAAAAAAGCTGATCATTGGTGTAATGTAGTGCAGCACTTGTTGAAGATACTTGATGATGCTTAATGAAGAACTTTTTGTTGTGTTTTCTGCTCACTGGAATTGACTTCAGTTTTGACTTAGTTTTTGTGAAGAAACAGATTTAGTGCATCCAGTAACATAACAAAAGCATCCCTATAAACATAAGGTTGCCTTTGAATAATATAATTAATGAGTTACCTTTTCCAGAACAGGCCAGTATTTAATTTTGTAAATTTAGAATTTTTTGATTGCACTGCGCTGATTTTAAGAGGAAGTCTGTGGAATTGATTTAGGTATGATAAATTGTGCTAAATAAGGCCAACAGTACTAAACATGTATTGTAAAGCATTTTCAAATGTGTTGATTGTGCGAGGATGTGTGGATTGTGAATGGCATGTGGAGCATGTGGAGATTATTGCCTAGTCGGGCAGTTATGTTGTTGATGATTAATTACTAAAAAACAATATATGTAAAAATGTAATTGTATATCATTATTTATAAAAGTGTTTGTTTACATTTCATATCAACATTATCCTACCAAAAATGCATAAATGAATGCATACAAAATTAAACCTTGTATGCATTCAATGAAACTAATTGCTTGCTAAGAGTTAGAAGTTAAAAATTACTAAATGAAAAAAGAAAAACAAAAGCAACGATTAAAACCCTTACAGTATATGAGGTAGGATGAACACGCATTCAATCATCTGAAAATATTCTATTTATATTGTATTTCATTACAGAGGTCTTTTTACTATAATTACTGCTCTAATAAATAATACAATTACATGTGGAACTTAAGTTCAGAATTTGTTTGCTTATAGTCAACAGAAACAATTAACGACTAATTAAATTACTTGCCAATTATTATTGACAATGATTTTATATTTGAGTTGTAGCACTAGCTTCTTGAGGTCACTTCCTTTTGAGTTGTCCTCATTTAGTCTTACTTTATTTTATTATATTTTTCAGGAGTTCAGTTTCTTGCAGATGGCTTTTGCATGCCTCTTCTTCAAGTTTTAGAGCTCTGCTATACTCGTATACCTAAATTTACACAATTCAAGAAGATTGCATAACAGGAGCATTGCATTTTTGGATTTAGAAAATTTATGTCCAATTAATCATGTTATATGGCAGTTCTTCAGAGCAAATTTAGAAAGAAACAGGCTGTTCAGAGGGTGGTTTTGACATTTTGGCTTATAAATGATGAGCCCAGCGTGGGTTTACTGTGCTAACCATCTTGGAAGATGTCAGCAAGAAAAGGCTTAATAAAAAACATCTGGATATTTACAACAATTATGGTAAATTTTAAGTGACATGTAAGAATTATTTTCTGTGATAACTAGACCATGGCAGTCTTTTTCTATAGCAGTTCTATTAAATCCCAGCCTACTCCTATACACTGGTCTAATGATGACTGATTTGTTGGTCGTTTAGAAACAGGAATTTAATTATGTAATGGTTTCTTGTTCTTTTCAAATGAATGTGGATATACTGAGTAAATGCTGCTATTTTCATGTCTGGATCTGTCCAGAAACAGCCGGCCTTGTTCCTGTCGCTTTTGTGTTTGCTGTTTATACTTGGGATTACATGCCTGTCAGCATTATCCATTCAGTCGTTACTCTACAATCTCTTTACTCTACAATTAATCGATTTTACCATTATGTGCTTTGTACAGAACAATCATTCCCAACTGTCAAGTTTTCACATGCGCATCAGGATATTATTCAAATCTGAACATGATTCAGTAATAATTGTGGTTCAGTACAGACACATATGGCATTGTAATCCATGTTGTTTTCTTTTATGATTTTCTTTTATTAAATTTTTTAAAATAAACCACAGCAAACATACAAACGAGGAACAGATAGTCAAGCACAGTTTATAAATATGGAAAACATCCAAATTATTATTAACACCATATGTGACCCTGGACCACAAAACCAGTCATAGGTCAAATTTGTAGCAATTGCCAACAATAAATTGCATGGATAAATATGATTGATTGATTTTCCTTATATGCCAAAAATCATTAGGATGTTAAGTAAAAGTAATGCTCTGTGAAAATATTTAGTAAATTTCCTACTATAAATATATCAAAATTTAATTTTTTCTTAGTAATACGCATTGCTAAGAACTTCATTTAGACAACCTTAAAGGAAATTTTCTAAATATTTTTGGGATCCTAAGATTCTGGATATTCAAATATTTGTATCTCAGACAAATATTGTCCTATCATAACAAAGCAATGGAAAAATGGAAAGCCAAAATAAAATTGTATTTATTCAGCTTTCAGATGATGTATAAATCTCCATTTTAAAAGGTTTTGTCATCGGAGTACAAAGCACTTTACAGTTTTACGACCCATGTTGTTTCCTGATGTTAATTACAGAAAGCCACAGGTGCTGCAGGGGGTGCCATACCAAGAAGAAGGAACGGAAAAGTATTTTTAGGTAAGTCTTTTCTAAAGTGAAAAAAAATAAATAAAATCCTAGACTAAAACTTCTACCTCAAATCCTTTTTAATAAACCATGTATTTTTATGTTTAGCAGTCTCAGTCATTACTGGCTGGGGCTAAATTTAGCTAATTTATTTGTATATGCAGTTAGTAACCGTTCTAAATCTAAAGTGCCACATGCTTGCACTGGCCTAATCTTCTGCTATGGAGGGTTGGTTTACAGTGGCCGGCTATGCCTGTCAGCTGCTGTGCCCTATCAACCCCCCAGGCTGACACACTTCTGCCATTGGAGGTGTGACGTAGCAGGTGGGGGACCGGCGGCCACTTATTCTCAGGCATCCAATCAATATAAACGCCTCCTTCTCTGGTTGAGGGTGATACGTCAGAAAAGATGCCAGTCATTTTGTAAACCCACAATGCTTTCCCAAATATGTCATTTAGACAACTCAAGACTGTTCTATTACGGATAATATGTCTGCTTGGAGCACAAATATATGCGATCATGTTTCCTTTAGTCCGTTCGTTTTCGTAGCCATGTTGTCTTGCAAAAAAATGGAAATGTGGTATAGTCAAACTAATTTAACTGATTTATTATTTTTTATAATGATCAAATATTACAATAATTTTAATGGAGAGACTAAAATTGGCACTGCAGGATTATTTAAGTGTTAAAAAGCCATTTTAAAAGGCTGAAAAATAAAAAATTGTGACTTGCTGCCCCTAAAATGTAAATTTTTTATTCAACAATGATATTCTAGTTTTAGATATAAATGTTTGTGGTTCAATCAAGAGAGCTCAGGAAAATGTTTCATCAAAACATACTAAAAGTTAAATATGAATAGAAATCTATTTTGTGCAATTTCATCATGTGTTTTTTAATTATTTTATGGGTACATTTCAAGCAAGTGTTTCGAAGTGTAGTCGTCTCATCAGCTCTTGGTTAAAAATCTCTCTCTTTGCTTCCTTTCCTGAAGATTTAGAGCTTAACCGTGATTTTAAAGGAGATGAATATGAGTATGAAGATGAAGCCAAGCTTGTCATATTTCCAGACCACTATGAGATCCCTTTACCAAATATTGAGGAGTTGCCGGCACTGGTTAGTGAGAGTGTGTGCTCATGCGCTCTATGTGCCCTGCATGCCAAAGGCCTGATCTGCCTTTCAGTTTCAGTGCTTGCTTGTTACGTCATTACTTTTTATTCTTTTTGCAGATGACCTTATTCCTTATAAACTCACTGTTCATGCTTCTCATTGTGTGCAGTGATATCATGTGGTGTAGCGGTAATATGAGTTTTAGTTTTGTACTCATATTTAGTTTTCATGTGTTTTAAAGGAGTTTGCTTTTACCTCGATCTGAATTCTTGTAATTATTATTGTTTTAAAGCACTGCCTGAATACACAGCATGTCTTATGTTTTTGAAAATATTAAGAGTAATACAGGATTTTTAGGGTTAAACAAAGTCAAAGATGCCAAGAGAGAAAGTTGACTTTTACATTGTTTTTTTAAACAAATGCTGTTCTTCAAAAATAACATTTTTGTTGATAAATAATCACAATTTCCCTAAAATGTTATGCAGCACAAGACTGACAATATTAATAATAATAATAAATAATAAATGTTGAAAACGTTTTTAAAGAAAAATGGTTGTTTTTTATTGTAATAATATTTCACAATATTAGTGTTTTTACTAATTTGTTTTTTTTTTTTGGTTAAAAAACTATGCAGCCCATAATTTTTAACAATAGTGTCCAAACAGAGATCTCAAACATTTGAGTAATTAACTGTCGATATATTATTTTTTAAGTACACATGATGCACATGAGTTGTTAAAGTTTAATTTGCACTTTGGTTAATTATACAACACATATAGCAGAGTTTCTCAAATCTTACCCTGGAGGTCCAATGCATAGCAGAGTTTAGCTCCAACTCTGATAAAACCTGTGATTTTCCATAAGGCACTGATTATCATGCTCAGGTGAGTTTGATTAGGTTTAGATCTAAACTCTGCAGTGCATTGGACCTCCAGGGTAAGATTTAAGAAACCTTGGCATGTAGCATCACACACATTTTTGTATCCGCCAACAACTGCATGGTGTGCTTACTTACTGCTGTTGCCCTTATGTTTATTACCTAGAAAACAGTTGTGTTACCTAACCTATTTTCCCGGGAGTTCCAAGGCTTATAAATCTAATTAGTCACAATCTGCGTCACTTTCCAGCTTGCTGTGGGGTTTTAAGCACTCATTAGGAGCAATATCACATAAAGCAATGTAGAAGATGTAATATAATTTTCACGTGTTCCTTTAACTTACAGGTAACAATAGCCTGTGACGCCATCCTCAATGCTCCATCTCCATACAAAAAGCAGGAGTCTGATTCATGGGAAGAGGAGATCCAAGTATCTAAACATGCCAGAAGTCTCAGACAGCAGGAGAATGGGGTTCGAATTCCTCCCAGGTTGGTCAAATGGCAACACAGCATCTCTAGCATTTTAGAAACTGTTGATGCTTGCTTCAGGTCACCCTTGAATCTGATATGTCTGCTTTCTTTGCCAAGTGGAATAATATCAAAACAAGCTATTGATGTTTGATGAAGTGCTTGTGTTATTAATACACCTGGTAGAAAGTCTTGACATCTATGAGGCAATGCGACCGTTATCCAGGAGCATGGAATTTTCAACCTAAAGAGCAGGAATAAATCCTAAAATTAAATGGTAATCAAATTAGACCCAAGCAGATAAATTGTAATCCCATTGGGATTGGTATTGTGTAATCATTTACATCATTCATGCTATTGAACTAATAAAGGTAGCTTGTAGACAGTAAAAATAGGTGCAACCATATTTACTCTAAAATGAACTTTCTCTTACAAACTTTGAAAGAAGATTTGCTAAGGTTGTTGCTAGATTTAATAACAGACACAGTAGAAATCAGTGTTTTTCTATTTTCGATATATTATTATATTGTGACCAAACTTATATATTTTCTCTTTTTTCTTTTAATTCCAATTTTATTGTTTTTATTTGTATTTTTTATTTTTTTTATTGCTTCAATTTTATCTTATTTATTTCTATTAACATATCTATTTTATTTACATGTTTGTAAGTTTTTTTTTTTTTATCCATTTATATTTAATTATATTTCTGCTTCATTTTAAATGACCAAAAACTGTTCGTTTTAATTACCATTAACATCACTGAAGGTGTTGAAGACTTAATATTTAGCCATGTGGCAGAAAATCCCAAAATAGACAAATATGGGCCAATTGATTGATTAAGCTGATATAATGATATGTTGGGAATGGCCTCTGTCTTGGTCTGCACAATATCCAGCATACAGTCAGTGTATTATAGAATTACATAGCCTACTCACTTTGAAGACACCTGCATTACCTGAACTGAAACATGAGGAGTTCCTCATCTGCCTGCTTGTGTCTTCAATATGGTTTATGTCCTATTAGTGGCTGGAAGTGCGCCAAGTGTGAAATGAGAGAGAACCTGTGGCTAAACCTGACGGATGGCTCTGTCCTCTGTGGGAAGTGGTTCTTTGATGGGAGTGGAGGGAACGGACATGCCCTTGAACACTACAAAGAAACCAACTTCCCCCTGGCAGTTAAACTCGACACAATCACCCCAGACGGAGCAGGTAAGTGTTTCTCAATGACAGGTTTTCGTGCCTCACAGACTTTGAGGGAATATGTTGGCACACATGTGTAACACACCGAAAATGTAAAGCTTAAGGATAATTTAGACTAAAAACAGAATATAGAAGGTTTTAATGATGTTTCAGCTTCTGTCTCTCTTTTGCAGATGTTTATTCTTTTGATGAAGAAGAAGCAGTGCTTGATCCTCACATATCAGAACATTTGTTACACTTTGGCATAGATATGTTGCAAATGCAAAGGGTATGTTTCTTCTGAACATACAAACAAATTGTGTTTAATCATTTCTAAAGTTTTCCAAATAAATATTTTCAAAATAAAAGTATATATGTAGATTATGTAGTAATAATAATAATAATACATTTTTACTTAAAAGCTGCATTACAAATAATATTTTGTATTATTTTCGGTAACACTTTAGTACAGGGACCAATTACTACTATTAACTAGTTGCTTATTAGCATGCCTATTATTAGATATCGGCTGTTTATTATTAGTACTTATGAAACACATATTCTGCATGACCATATTACACATCTCTTATCTTATCCACTAACTAAAGTCAGCAACTACCTTACTATTAATGAGCAGCAACTTAGGGTTTATTGAGGCTAAACTCCTAGTTAACAGTGGTGAGAATTGGAGTTTAAAATTGTATTTATTTAATTTTTAATTATGGTAGAAATGGGTCTAGCTTCCTAAGTATTTGGGGGACCGCACATCAAAAAGTTTGAAAATACAAAAATAAGCAGCGCTGCCTGCTTCCAATCTTCTCAAATGTCTATGTCCATCCCTCACAGACAGAGAATGGCCATCATACAGACAACCACGTCCAGCCACGTGTGAGTGACTGGGAAGTGATTCAGGAGGCGGGTCTAAAACTAAAGCCTGTCTATGGCTCAGGATATACAGGCATTAAAAACTTGGCCAACAGCTGCTACCTGAGCACCACTATGCAAGTGCTTTTCAGTATTCCAGAGTTCCAGAGAGCGTAAGTACCTTAAAGCCCTTGATGGTCCAATACATTCTGCATACTTGTCCATACTCTCCTACCACTGAGCTTGCTCACAAAGTAAAAAACATGGGTTGGAATGAACACTGTAGAAGGGACCTTTTTGGCCATCTAAGATGAGTTTGTTTCTTTATCGCAAAAGACATGGAGAAATATTGCATTGCGTTATTTGCTCACCAATAGATGCTCTGCAGTGAACAGGTGCCGTCAAAATAAGTCCAAACAGATTTACATGTTCAATTTTGGTAGTGCCATTCCTTTAATCTGTGCCTTCTACCAGTTTGATTGTTTTTTTTAATGTTAACGATTTTCTTCAGTGCCAGATTTTAAGCGTCTATCCATGGTCTTTACTCACTGAAGTCAATATGCAGTGCGAATTATTGCTTTTCTTTTCAATATTCATAATGCAGGTATGTCGGGAACCTACAGAGAATATTTGACTACTCACCCCTTGATCCAACTCAGGATTTCAACACACAAATGTAGGTGATTTTGTCATGAAATGTAAATATTATATTAAATTTATCTTCTATTTCTGAAATTCAAGTTACATTTAGTTCTTGCATAATATATTTGCGATGCAATTATACCGGTTGTATGACTTTGACAGGTACATTGTTTGATAACCAATGGAAAGTTTAATATGGCACTACTTTTTTTTTCCCTAAATGTGATCTTTTCATTTGTTTTTCTGACTTTGAAGGGCAAAACTCGGTCATGGACTTCTCTCAGGCCAGTACTCAAAACCTCCAATGAAATCAGAACTTATTGAACAGGTGATGAAAGAAGAGCACAAGGTATTTGAATTGGTCTGTCTTGTTGATATTTGGCTCGATTACGTCCACATAACACTGTTAACACTTACAAGATGCTTGTCACACCAATACCCATGGTGCCTAGTTACTTTTTGTGATTTATTAGAGACAACCATTAGGTACATTCATATTGACAATTTTGTGCAATATTGGGAGGTCATTCATCTGCAAATTAAAACAACAACAATAAAAAAAAATCTCATATAACAGAGTTGAGTAGAGTTTAATTTTATACAACAGCAGGAACACAATGTGGTAATTACCAATGAGATTGCAGACATGAATCTACCTCTAGTGTGTTTGTTTGGTTTGTCTAATTGTTTGAGCGGAGCCACAATATCAGATATTAACTACTGTATTCTATATTATCTAATATTCTTGACCTAAATTAATGTTTTAGTTGTCCTGCATTGTTTTTGTGTCTGTATTGTTATAAATGACTAAAATATAATCATTCGGAGGTCCACTGAATTTCTACAAAATTGTTAACAGGCTTCCCAAATTATATGAATATTTTCTTGTTCAAAGAATGCATGGGTTTAATTCTATGCAGTTTTTATGAAATCAAAAATGCTGCTTGCCATTTTCCTAAAGTTCAAGTTTGTGCCCTTTTTAAGAGTGTTTAAGAATGTCAACTGCAATCCAACCTTCTTAATAGGTTTTCTGATGGCATATTAAAGTGCATTTGTGACCCTGAGCCTAGATGTTTCATGTTATTTTCTTCTGCAGCAGCAACAAAGAGGGATTTCACCTAAGATGTTCAAAGCGCTGGTCAGTAAAGGACATCCAGAGTTCTCCTCGAATCGCCAACAAGATGCTCACGAATTCTTGCTGCACTTAATTAACCTGGTAGAGGTATGAATGTGTTTCTCTGTCATGCGCTTTTTTTTTTTACAAAAAAAGTTTTAATGATTTTACAATATTGTGCTTTTTTTTTTACTATATATATATATATATATATATATATAATATTGTTATATTTATATTACAATATTATATTAATTATAATTATATTTATATTACAATTATACAATATTTCCTTGTCTGCCGTGAAAGTGAAGTAATTGAAAAGTAATTGTTCACACAAAAATGAAAATTTTAAATAATCACCCTTAAGTCACTTTTAACCTATATGACTTTTTTTCTTCAGCTGAAGGCTGGTTGTAAATTACTTTATTTTTATGGAAAAAGCTCAACTTGGCATTAGACATTTTTCTTGATGACTCCTTTTGTGCATTTGGGTTTTGATAAGGGGTGAATAAATTCTGACAGAGTTTTAGGTAAAGTATCTCATCTGCAATCCTCTTTTATTAAAAAATGATTTCAGAGAATCCAGGGTTTCTAGGGTTTGGCCGGAATTTCCCCAGACGTGTTTGTAGACTTTGAGTCGTGTCAGCAGGCTCTGGTTTCAGGAGACACATTCGACTGCACTCTACCCCTCTGCTGGCAGACACACACTTCAAGTGACTTTCTCAACTGAGTTAAAATTAGATACCCCTATCAGTTACACAGGGCAGATAATGCTTCCTGTTACCCTCCCCACTTGGTCCATGTCCAGAAAGAAAGCCATTGCCTTCCCTGACACTTTTCCGTGACTCAAAAACAAACAACAGTAGGAAGCTCAGTGTTAGGGATTCACATTGAGATACACTATGTCAAGAAGAAATAGAATTCACAGTCCATTTTATTACTGCTTTTCTTCTACAATGTGAAATGCTTTTGAATTGACAGGTGGCTGGAGGGAGGGTTTGGAAAATATAAGTGTTTGGTGACATCAGCTGAAAAGGAAAACAAGAGGTTATTAAGGAGCATTCGCACTGATGATAGTAAAAGCTTTTTGTATTATAATTGCTAGTTTCCTGTGACATAGCAACTCTGATGTGATGAAGTTGAGCCGAATTCAACTTTATGTAAATAATATTCCAAGATTTCTAAAAGAATATCTATAGAATGTTACTGCAATTTAAAAGAACTGTTATGTTATATTTTAAAATTTTTGTGAGGCAAAGCTGAATTTTCGGCAGTTTTCAGCGTCGCATTATACTTCGGAAATCGTTCTAATATGCTGATTTGGTTCTCAAGAAACATTTCTTATTAACAGCAGAGCTGCGTAATTTTTCTGTGGATACTGTTCATTATAGTTGACTTTACTGTAACGTCTGATCATTTTAAAACATCCCTATTAAAAAGTATTTGTTTCTTAAAAATATCTTATTAAACACCAAATGTTTGAGTAAGTAGTAATATGATGTAGAAGCTACCAATGGGAATCAAGCAATGATTGCCCACCTTATATAGTTAGATGCTGAGGTCAAGTGACCAAGAGTACAGAGACTGGACATTAATTATATTTAAACTAACATTCACAGATGAATCGTTCGCAATACAACAACTCATTCTTAGTTGACATGGCAATAGAGATCTGTTCACAAAATTGATAGAAGCATTCACAACAGAAATAGAATTCCATAAATAAAAAGGGTCAGTTTAGTTGTCATGTAAAGCTTTACAACTCTAGATATATTTATATAGTTGTTTGAAGTGTTTTGAAGTAATTAACTTATCAAGACCTAATCTTTGCTGACATTTGCCTGTTTCTGACAGAGCACATAAACCAAGTGGGGTTAGCCTCATAAAACCAAGACAGAGCTATAGTCTCTTGAAATGTTTAGTACTCAGAAATGTTGACTGGTTTATTTGTAGCTGCCCTCAGCTGTGCCTTGTGTGAAATAGCATAAGGCCTGTGAACAGTGAGGGGACCTTGCAGTGCGTTCTACATCCTCAGCAGGTTTGTTCTCTGCTCAGTGGTCTTTGGTATTTCAGACTTGATAGAGGAGGGCTGGTATATTTCTGTATGGCCTCAAAATAGCGTAACCGCTGTAGGATGACCTCGTTGATCTTAATTATAGACAAATTTTGAAGTCTCCCTAAAGATACCTAAATTTATTTGTAGATAAAAATGCATACAGGTTTGAAACGACACAAAGGTAGATGAATAGCAGTACAATTTTCATTTTTGTGTGGACAATCGCTTTTATGTATATGGTTCTGTCCGTCTTTGAAGGTTCTTAGTGCTGCAACAAAACTTTTTAAAGGTATTTGCCGAAAAAGTAGACAGGAAAGTTAAGATGAAAAGGCAAATGGGAACGAGTCAGGTTCAAACCTGTTTTTCCACTGTACTCTTATAATGTAGAGTGCTACCTACTGTGCCATGACTTCAACAGAAGAGAACTTTCTGTAGGTGATAATGTGCTTTGCCATTTCCAGAGGAACAGTTCAGGCTCCGAGAACCCCAGCGATGTGTTCCGCTTCTTAGTTGAGGAGCGAGTGCAGTGCTGTCAGACACAGAAGGTGCGCTACACACAGCGAGTGGACTACCTTATGCAGCTTCCTGTACCCTTAGAGGCTGCCAGCAACAGAGGTACTACATTCTACAGTTAAACATCGCTCCTGCACTACAATAATGTGCAGTCAGTTACTGCATTTAAAAAGCTATTTCCACCTGATCTGACTAAACATTAAACATTGATTAAAGTTAATTAAGTCGGGTGATATATGATTGTATTTTAGGTCTTTTCAATGGATCTGATGTGCAGGTTGACCAATGGTATTTTAATTGCTTATGGTTTTTTCATTCGTACAGAGGAGTTAATAGCATATGAGAGTAAGCGGAAGGAAGCTGAAGAGAACATGCGGCCCGCCCCAGAGCCGCTGAGAGCCCGAATCCCCTTCACTGCCTGCCTGCAAGCCTTCACTGAGCCTGAGAATGTTCCAGACTTCTGGAGCTCTGCACTGCAAGCCAAGTCAGCCGGAGTGAAGTAAGCAAGGTTCTGGTTTGAGACCTTCAAAGGAATTTAGTAGAATATCATGGGGTTTACATCTACAATAAAAATGTTATATTATTTAATATGTGCATTTCATAAAAATATATAATTGTTTTTTATTGTATTTTTTAAAATAATTTTTAATGTTTTTGATATATATATTAATGCTGTTCAAAAGTTTGGGAATTTTTTATTTTTAGTGTTTTTTTTTTTACTGATGCTCATAAAGGCTATATTTATGTGATCAAAATACAAAAAAGGTTAGAATTTATTTTAAGGTGTAACTTGCACTATTAACAAATAAGTAACTGACTTTTGCCTCAATAAACTCTGAACTTGCTGTTTATTAGTAGTTAGTATAGTAGTTAGTAGGATGTAGGATAGGATGTAGTGATGTAGAACATGGTCATGGAGAATGGTCTACTATAAGTTTTATATACTAACAAAAAACAACAACCACCCAAGAATATTGTGAAATATCAATGCAATTAAAAAAAAAATTCTATATTGTATTACTTCAGTTTTCAGTGTATATGTAAACCCCTGTAAATATACGTATAAATGCAGGCTCTAAAATATGACATATTTCTCTCTCCTCAGGACTTCTCGTTTTGCATCCTTCCCAGAGTACATGGTCGTACAAATAAAGAAGTTCACATTTGGGGTTGATTGGGTGCCCAAAAAGTTAGGTGTGTAATTTGAAGTGCTTTTAGTGTGATGCTGAATATTTGACTTTACATATTTTTAGATAAGATAACACATTGCTGACAAAAGCATGTACAAAATGTTGGATCATCTAATTTTTACTGTGTGCTATTAATTTTGGAGCTTTTTTATACGTCCAGCTCCTGACCTGTCAAAGCAGATTTATAGATGTCATGTTCTTGTTTGTCATCTGTGTCTGCCTATCACATGCTCTCTAGTGCAATGCAGACCATCACATGCCATGCACATTGAGCAATGCATCACGATTGCTTGTGCATCAGTTTGCAATGTGTTATGTTTGCTCAGCAGAGCTTTTTCTTTGTCCAGCAGAGGGTACTCTAGCACTGTCATTTTACATGAGACATTTTTGGAGTCAGAGACTGGGTTCTGTGCTCAGCAAAATATTGGCAAGCTCTTTTTGGAAAGGAATAAAGCCCCGAATCTGTTCTGAAAGCTGAATGTGTTAATGTACAGTACATTGCTTTTTCTAATTTGCAAAAATGCCTTTTTTATGTGCTACAGATGTTTCTATAGATGTACCTGATTTCCTGGACTTGAATCGGCTCCGGGCCACAGGGCTACAGACTGGAGAAGAGGAGCTGCCTGACCTAACACCTCCCATTGTCATTCCTGAAGACACCAGAGGTGAGAACCTTAAGACAAGTGTTAAAAGTTTGGAGTCGGTAAGATTGTATTTATTTACCTTATTAATCTTCAGAATCCTAAAAAAAGAGTATCATGGTTGAAAATGTGAATTGCCTGTTTAGTATTATGCCTTGCTTTGTACTGACTAAGTCTTATTTTTGTATTCAGACGGTACAACAAACAACTCTTTGGAATGTAAGTACCGCTTTGATTGTAAATGTGCAAAATGTTAAAATGTGTTTACAGTTGTATGCATGCACTACAAAAGTAGGCCTTGTTCAGTTATTTTTTCTTGAAGATTTGAAATGGTCTTTGTATTTATTGTTATTTTCCTGCTGATGTTGATTTGAAGCCACTATTCTCTTTACCTGTGCCACAGCTCCAGAAATAGATGAATCATCCGTGATGCAGCTGGCAGAGATGGGTTTCCCTCTGGAAGCCTGTCGGAAGGCCGTGTACTACACTGGGAATATGGGGGCAGAGATGGCATTTAACTGGATAATAGCACACATGGAAGAGCCAGGTAGGGCCTCGTATCTTGACTGAACTAACATGTTTTGAACAAAGGCATATCCCCTGTGTCCTTTGCTTATTCTATATAAAAGCATTAAGTCAAATAGTAATGTAAGTAGTGTTGGTTATATGTATTATTTAAAAATATATTATGTGAAACTATAAAGTGTTCCATACACAAGTAGCAAATTATATACATTTGTTATGGCCTAAAACATGCAGCTAAGATGGTATTGAATGTTTTACTTGTTCTAATGGCTCTGGTCACAGTCTAGCAATCAATAGGAAGACAATCAAGTCTCTGCCATTTTAGCTCCATTGGCTAAAAGGTTGTAGCCATTTTGTTTGAAGTAAAGTGTGAGGGAAAGTCTAATTGAGCAGAAGACACCTAATTACATGCTTCCTCAAAAAGAACACCTTCATTGTAGACATTTTAGACATTTAACTCAGATGAACTTACTGTCATTTGCATATTAGCCATCCAGTTGACATTCTTTCAAAAACTCAAGCACAGTTACACAACAATATTTACTAAGGTGATTCTCAGCTGGTATGCTTTAGGCCTCATGGGAAAACTGTTTATAAAACAAAAGTCTTTAAATACTAATATTGAATATTTAAAAAATATGAATGTTATTATATATAGTGCATAGTCCCAATAGTATTCAAAGTTGGCATTGTTTGGGGAGACTCATATTGTACGATTCTCAGATTGGTGGAATTTTATTTACAGCATCATGGGTAATGTCATTTTTCGCTACGATTTCTGCTTTTAAGCTTAATTTGAAATAATGCAAACTGATGGCTTCTATAAAAGTGTAAAACCTCCATTAACTTCAGAAAAACTCAAAGCGGGCTTGAGAAATCAGTCCACAGGAGAATTTGTGTGATGAAACAAATACTGGACCAAATATTGATTCTTGAGTGTTTCATGCTCTGGGAAATATTCAAAAAAACACATTCTGGGCAGAAAAACATGTATATTCTCACTGTATGTACTCTCACCGGCATTTTATGTAATCTGGGTCATATCCATGTGAAGCATCTGCCTAATTATTATGGTTTTTACCAAAATTAGTTTTTTTCAGAACGGACCTATAACCTGTGCTAATATACATACCGTTTTCTAACAGCAAACACAATTTTTAACCGTTGTTTATGTTGCATTCAAGATGAATAAGCCACAGAAATCTGGTGTGCTTTGTGAGGCTCATTATCTGGGTTTTAGCCACAGGGGAATTCTTTATGTTTGGAGCGCGTCACTTAGCTGGGCTATAAGATAAATTCATGTGACGTAAAGAGCTGCGTATTTTCAGTGATGGGGAAGGATTCATGCCAAAGTTATTAATTCAGATGCAATTTAGAAGGTGGATTATTATTGGTAGATAATAATGGACCCAGAAAGTTCTAGTTGAGTAGGTTTAAAGTTTCCACAAGGTTGTATTTCAAGTCTCTTGCTAGTCATCCTTGTTTATCATTGCGCTTCTGGCTAGTGAACACCGTCCTTACACTTGAGCATCACCTGTGAGCTGGGAATTCTGTTCTCCTCACTTTCCTGCCCCAGTTAAGCAGCCACCTGAGATCACGAACAGACACAGACATACACACATGCAGAGTCTCAAGCGGTCCAAACCCCATTACATTAGCTTCGAATCTCCAAGACTCATGTGGCTTACGTCTGCTCCACAGCTACAGCTGGGCCAGTTCCTATATAGATGCTACTGACAGTGGTTATTAATATAGTGTGCAATATACAGAGATTTTTTAGTCTTACCTTAATTCTTCAGTACGGTGTACTGTGAGATGATATATGGCTAGTATAAGGAAAGCAGAAATCCCAACTTTTATATTAAAAAGTAAAATATTTTGATCTGCCCTGCCTATGTATAAATCTAAGTAAATTTTTCTGTAATTAATAAAGAGACAATTCATTATTTTTTTGCAACAATGTTAAAATCGTAACTGTGTTACTGTCAATTTACTATCCATATACTAAAATACACTATCAATCTTTAATTAACACATTTGCACAGTCAAATTCTGTCAGTATGTATTTTATTACTACATTGTTGTTGTTTTTAGAATTTTATTCTAAATGGGTCAAAATTGATTTTTCTTTTTTGCCAAAAATCCTTAGGCTACTAATTAAGTTCTTACCAAACATATATTAAAGCTTAATTTTTGATTAGTAATATGCATTGCTTTAAAGCAACAACTTTAAAGTTCTCAGAATTTAGATTTTTCTGTACCCTCAGATTCCAGATTTTCATGTAGTTGTATCTTGTGCATCAATGGGAAGCTTGTTTATTCAGCTTTCAGATCATGTATAAATCTCAATTTCAGAAAATTAATACTTGCGACTGGTTTTGTTGTCCAGGGTCACACATATATATATATATATATATATATAAATACACACATGCATGCATATATTTTGGGAAAAATATTTTTACATATTGTATATATTTCTTTGCAATATAAATTGTATGAATACAAATATAGTGTAACATGGGGAGACAGAGGCGTGCGGATCCATACACAAACTATTTATTGTAGCACACAGGGTAATCACAAGCAGGGTCGATCAACAGCGAACAGGGACATCAAAGGCACAGACAAGAGAATAATCCAATAGCGTAGCAATGGTCGGGCAAACGGCAAACAGGATCCAGGGGGCTAGGCAAGAGCGAGAGTTCAGGGCAGACTAGGTCAAGAACAGACAGATAAACACAGGGAACACAGAGGGCTTAAAAAGGGGGAAACGCTAGGTACATCCACAATGAACAGAGACATGCAAAACACAAATGAGTCTTTAAATACACCAGATAATGAGACAGAGGGGAGGAGGAACTAATCGGAAACCATGGAGACAGACAAGCTGGGAGGAGACACAAGTTCATAATAAGAGTCCTTAGAAGGGGAATGGAGATACAAACAGTGACATAAAGATGAGGCTGGAGTGCCATCTAGTGGAGCTTGATATATATATATATATATATATATATATAAAGACTTCTTGTACATAGACTTGTAAATACATGTAAATATCTTCAAGATACATACTGTATGTGTGTATATATACATAAATATACACAGAACACACACACGCATGTATTATGAAAACAAAAAAAAATATTTGGATGTAATTAATCATACTAATCATTTGGCAGCACTAATTATTATTTAAACATAATATTTAAACAAATATAAACACTTATTATAGGTGTACCATAGTAATTCAGGACAAGCCAAAAACAGTTTGTAAATTTTAAACACAAATATACATGGCTTTAATTGGCTTAAAATTTAAGTAATATTTAATTATTATGTACATTTATATTTCATTTGTGTACTTATTTTAGATCTTATAATAGTAGTAGGATGCTCATACAACCATTTTCATGCCTAAAATGGTCAAACTACTTGGATGTATTGGGCTATAAAAAAATCCCCACCAGAAATTTTACATCTGTTCGGCAAGGAAAACGTTGCATTTGTTGATTGTATATTAAGTCATATATCATGTTGTTATTAATGGTGCACATGAGGGCCAGAGGCTGGTCAGTTTGTAGTTGCCAGCGGTCAAACATGGTGGTGTCATGCAGTGTGTATGTGTGTGTGTGACACAGCATTTGATCTTGAACATTAAAGGATTAGCTGCAGACTACAGGGAATGCATTACATGGCTTGTGTTCATTTGAATTTTCGGTTTATCTGTGTAATCTCAATAGAGCAGCAAGTGTGATATTTTTATTCTCTGTTTAGTACCACATAATATACTTGCATGTACTATCGCAGTTGTTGTGATATTTTAAATGTAATAACACTATGTATGTGTGACTGAAAACTTAGCTCATGTGTCTCTTCTGAAACCATCTGTAGATTTTGCAGAGCCTCTGGCAGTTCCCACTTACATGGAACCAGACCTGCCCAGCCCCAGCCTTCCTACAACCAGTGCATTGGACAACCAGCCTCCAGAAGAGAGCATCTCCATCCTCACCTCCATGGGCTTCCCCAGACATCACACAATCCAGGCTCTCAAAGCCTCAGTGAGTTTGCTGCCTCATCTGCTCAATTTACAGTGGCCCGAAAAAGAATTTAGATAGCGAAAAATATATGAATGTCATACACCTGTGATTATTCTACTAGGACACCTGCATGAACTTCATCGGATCTGGGTCTATACATCCACTAAAAAAATTACCTTGAGACTAGTTTCACTAAAAGTTCAAGTGTTATTTGTTTCTAGAAGTTAATTCATGCTGCAAATTACTCTTCTTAGGCAGGAGTATAATTATCATATTGTCACGTTACACAGATGCAAAAACATGTTCTGGCATGTCAGGATTAGATTTGTCACTTGTTGCTCATCGACCAAGCATGTGAGCTTGGAGAAGCCATCTCCTCTGTTGAACTCTTTGGCTAACCTTCACATTCTCTTAATGGATATTTGGAAGGAAATTTGACTTGCTTTGGAAATCATACTGTTATTCAGTCAAAATCTACTTTAACATTATTTAAATGTTTGCTGAAAGAACTCAAATAAATGCAATAATGAACACAAGACTTCTTTCATAAACATCTTTAAAAAAGTATGTTTTACATAGTTGTGTATGAGTCGCTCCATAGTTCTCTCATTAGTATTGAAACTTTTTATCCTTTAGTTCAATTTTAAAGAACCGTATACCTCCCATGTTTACTCTAACCTCTCAGATCGTCCTGTCAAGTGTTTAACCATTATTCCTTCATAGTAGAACCTGCTTTTTGTATATTTCTTTTTGTGTTTTAGACATTGTGATGGTGTTTTTGAAGTCACAGATGTGTGTAAAAATAGCCTCTGGAGCAGCCAATAATAGCGCAGTAACAAGTGGACGTCTTCAACCTACGTTGTTGTCCTGGAAAGGATGAGGGCATCAGGCCACATTTGCTTTCAGTGCTGGCATTTGCAGTGATTCACGGCGCTATTTCAGATTACTGCCTGTGCCTAAATCAGTCTTTTGACCACGCTAGAATGACCCCAGTTAAATCAAGGACTTTCGACTGGTCTGAGGAATTTAAAAATGGCTCTTTGCCTGAGGATATAATTTTGGTGTTCTGTGTTTTCTTGTGTAATTAAAGCTTGCCATGTTTTTTGTCCTGTTAGGTTGTTAGTTACCTACACAAATTGGTATGGGTATTTAAAGCTCCTTAAAATTCTCAAATGATGAGAGTATTTTGTCTGAGTTCTGAGTTGCAATATCATGAGGTCACATTTCGTCTGTGTTATACTACAGAACAACAACTTGGAGCGTGCGCTTGACTGGATATTCACACACCCAGACTGTGAGGAAGAGAGTGAGGCTATGTCAGACACGGCAGACACAGAGCCGAACGATAACAGTTTCTCAAACGCCAATGCCCACAGCGACTCCTCGCTGTCTCCAGATCAGGACCTGTCCAGCCCCCGTGTCAGAGACGGACCCGGGCGTAAGTGCTTACTGAATACTAAGTTCAACAAACAGTGGAAAACACATACTGAGGACTACACTGTCTGCATACATTTGCTGCTTTGATATTTCTTGCTGATGTTGCTGTTTTTTTCTTTTCAAAGGTTATGAACTGTTTGCCTTCATCAGTCATATGGGAGCATCCACAATGTCTGGTCATTATGTGTGTCATATCAAAAAAGAGGGCAGGTATGCTGACTATAATGTGTTATTTATTTGCACATTTTCATTTTGTGGGTGTGTTACAATCAGACTGATTGTTTATAGACTGATTGCATAACAATGGTTCTTTAAAAACAATCTTAGAAAGTGAATGAGTGTAAATGTTTTTTTAAATGTTTATAAATGTGAACACATTTTAAATAAAAAAAAAGTGTAACTATTTTACATATACTTTATTTACAATGTGTTTTCATTAAAAAAAATAATTTTTACTATATATATATATATACATAGATAGATAGATAGATATAGATATGTAGATATATACACTGCTCAAAAAATAAAGGGAATACTAAAATCTAAATGAATTAAATATTCTTATTAAATACTTTGTTCTTTATGTAGTTGAATGTATTGACAACAAAATCACACAAAAATTATAAATGGAAATTAGATGTATTAACCCAAGGAGGTCTGTATTTGGAGTCACACTCAAAATTGAAGTGGAAAAACACATTACAGGCTGATCCAACTTTGATGTTTTGTCCTTAAAACCAGTCAAAACGAGGCTCAGTAGTGTGTGTGGGCCTGCATGTGCCTGTATGACCTCCCTACAACACCTGGGCATGCACCTGATGAGGTGGCAGATGGTCTCCTGAGGGATCTTCTCCCAGACCTGGACTAAAGCATCCATCAACTCCTGGAGAGTCTGTAGTGCAACGTGGCGTTGGTAAATGGAGCGAGACGTGATGTTCCAGTTGAGCTCAATTGGATTCAGGTCTGGGGAACGGGCGGGCCAGTCCATAGCATCAATGTCTTCGTCTTGCAGGAACTCCTGACACTCCAGCCTCATGAGTTCTAGCATTGTCCTGCATTAGGTAGAACCCAAAGCCAACCGCACCAGCTGTGGTCTCACAAGGGGTCTAAGGATCTCACCTCAGTACCTAATGATAGTCAGGCTACCTCTGGCGATCACATGGAGGGTTGTGCGGCCCTACTAAGAAAAGCCACACCATTTCTGACCCACTGGCAAACCGATCATGCTGGAGGATATTGCAGGATGCACAACGTTCTCCACAGCATCTCCTGACTCTGTCACGTCTGTCACATGTGCTCAGTGTGAACCTGCTTTCATCTGTGAACAGGGAGCCAGTGGTGAATTTGACAGTCTTGGTGTTCTTGGCAAATGGCAAATGTCCTGCACGGTGTTGGGCTTTAAGCAGAGGTAACGGCCCTGCTGCTGAGTTGTTGCCCTCCATGCTCTGGACACCAGGCTGACAGACACAGCAAACCTTCTTACCACAGTTTGCATTGATGTGCCATCTTGGATGAGATTCTGTGGTTTTTAGACTCCGTCTCATGCAACCACTAGAGTGAAAGCACCGCCAGCATTCAAGAGTGACCAAAACACCAGCTAGAAAGCATTGGAACTGAAAAGAACCACTCCTTTATTGGGGTGTCTTTCTAATTGCCCATCATTTCTACCTGTTGTCTATTCCATTTGCACAACAACATGTGAAATTGATTATCAATCAGTGTTACTTCCTAAGTGGGCAGTTTGATTTCACAGAAGTGTGATTGACTTGGATTTACAGTACATTGTGTTTACTAAGTGTTCCCTGTATTTTTTTGAGCAGTGTATGTATATATATATATATGTGTGTGTGTGCATGCAC
>JAUCMT010000114.1:11033774-11045986 GCA_032357475.1 Enteromius thamalakanensis
TGACCAATTTGTCAGTGGGTCAGTAATGGTGTGGGGTGGCATTTCTTTGGTGGGCCGCACAGCCCTCCATGTGCTCGCCAGAGGTAGCCTGACTGCCATTAGGTACCGTGATGCGATCCTCAGACCCCTTGTGAGAACATACTGTATGCCTGTATGGTTGGCCTTGGGTTCCTTCTAATGTAAGACAATGCTAGACTTCATGTGGCTGGAGTGTGTCAGCAGTTCCTGCAAGATGAAGTCACTGATGCTATGGACTGAGCCGCCCATTCCCCATTCCCCCGAATCCAATCAAGCACATCTGGAACATCATGTCTCGCTCCATCCACCAATTCCACATTGCACCACAGACTGTCCAGGAGTTGGCGGATGCTTTAGTCCAGGTCTGGGAGGAGATCTCTCAGGAGACCACCTGCCACCTCATCAGGAGCATACCTGGGCATTGTAGGAAGGTCATACAGGCACGTAGAGGCCACACACACTACAGAGCCTCATTTTGACTTGTTTTAAGGACATTACATCAAATTTTGATCAGTGTGTAGTCTGTTTTTCCACTTAAATTTTGAGTGTGACTCCAAATCCAGACCTGAATAAATGTGAATTTTTATGTGTTATTTTGTTGTCAGCACATTCAGCTATGTAAAGAACAAAGTATTTAATAAGAATATTTCATTAATTCAGATCTAGGATGTGTTATTTAAGTGTTCCCTTTATTTTGAGCAGTGTGTATATCCATTACAAACAGACCTCAGAGAACAGTACAATATAACAAAAAAAAGCGCAGTTCATGAAACCTTTAACATAGTGGCAATGATTTTGCAATTGGCCTTCAGTTCTTCACCAGTCTTAAGATAATTTTTTAAAGCTTCAGTCACAATTCAGTGCAACAGCATGAAAAAAAAATGGATCCTTTTTTTATTATCTTTAACAGAGAAATTTTTTTTTTTGGAGTTTTGGAGTGAACGATTCCAACTTTGGTCACCTATTTTGTGGAAAGCACCTGGTGGTCTGTTTCTAAAAATACCTGCTTCATTGAAATATATGTTACAGACACTGAAAAAGATCCATGAAAAATAACAAGTGCTGTGTTATGACAAGCCCTGGAGCTGTTACTGTCTAAGGGGCTCAGAAAAAGCATTGCTGAACACCCCTGACATTATGTGCCATTCAAGACTGGCATCTTTCCTTAGTGTTTCCTTTTACCTCAACTGCATTGTTCGTCCCTTGAGAGATTGTGAGATACAGCTCCATAAGAGTAATAAAGGCTCAATGTTGCTCAGCAGGCCATGACAGAGGCCTTAACGGGTACACTGAGGGCTCCAAAGGGCTCAGTGCTCAGTCTTCCTCATTTTCAAAAAGAGACACATGATCAAGGCCATGCTGTTTCACTGGGGTGAAAAAGTCTTTTCTAATTGGTCTTTGTTTCTGAAATAGAATGACCTTCGGTTCACAAGTCTGAGACCTTTATTTCTATTTGGATGGTACAAAAAAAAAGCCTAGTACGAAACACTATTGGGACATGCTTTATCCTGGAAACATTTATCTGAATTCGTATTTTAGTGTTATTTTCCTGTAAAAATCAAAAAAACTAATTAGATGAGATATTAAGTTTTTAGAACATCTGAATCTTGATAAGTTCTTATCACATAAAATTTCTTGATTGTAAAATAATTACACATTCATACAGAACAGTATATACAGTAAGAGATATGGACAGTCGTCGAGAAAAAAAAAAGAAGGTTGGGTTGCAAATAATTATTTGAACTCTCTCAACTCTTTAATAGAGAAGCAAGTGAATATATTCATCTCATAATTACTAACTAAAAGAGACCAAGGGTCAGCTCATAATTAGAATAATAAAAACCCCTAAGACATACGTGACAAACAATTAATAAGCTTGAGTGTGACAAGTCAAACATACAAGTCTACAAAATCCATTGAGGTTTCTACTAAACTTTTAAACAAAAACTTCTGACTATATGAGTCAATAAATTACATGTAAATTATGCAATTCATATTTATGAATTAATATGCATGAAATTTACTTAACTAAATAATGTTTACAAGACAGAAATGATCAAGTAACTGCTTTACTGTATTTCTCCTTCAGTAGTTGTAACGTTTTCCTCCAAAAGCATGAACTTTCTGTCCAGGAGTTCTGTCCAAAGAATTGACTAGCTGTCAAGTCCTGCTGTTAAAACCGATCCCTGTCATTTTGCATCATCTGAAACATCTCTTACATGTTAGGAGATGAAAAGGATCAGAAGATGGATTTTAAATATATGTGTTACAATAAATCTAAAGCTTATATGGTAATCATACTGTTCTTATATTGTAAAACAAATGCTGTTCTGAAGTAAGAAGTCTTAAATCATCATGAAATATGCTGTTATTTAAAGCATAATGCTTAAATTTAACACACCTTTGTGTTATATTTGGCCCCGACCAGCACAGAGTCAGCCTGCGTTCACCTCTCGCTGTCTGCCTGTTTCTAAATAGAGCAGCATAATTTCAGATGTATTCTGTTTCCTGACTCCCAACATCCTCCCCTAAGACTGCGGGGCGTAAAATGTATTTTCCATCTATCTTGCATCTTTATTCACTGCTCAGTAAGCAGTCCAGCCCGACGTTTCCCCATTTCAATTCATTTTAGGCTCCAACGTATTACTTCATTCGGGACATCAACAAATGAAAATGATTGGAAACTGGCCTCACTGACCCAGAAAGTAGCTTTCTGGATAATTCAAGACTCCGTTCAGCTTATAATCATATTAAATATATGCAGTTACTTATAGGGGGCCTGGAGGCAGAAGGGCAGCTCTCAGCGTGCAGGCCAATGTTCCCGTAATGATCGAAACTCAAGGATGGTGCAATCGATCAACCCTCCATTTCTTCCCATTGCAGCCTTGAGAATCACTACTTACTATACACATAGTCCCGCCCCTCTCATCCCTCTTTCAAACCGAATACTGTCTCAGTAAAATAGTTGTAATGGGTGCTGTTTTCAGAGCTACTAATAGGCAGTAAACCAGTGATTTTGTGCACAGTATTTTGCACGGAGTGGTTCTTCATACTGTAAGTACTGCTCTCACTTTTAGATGTGCCCTTCCTCTTTCTCTCTCCTCCATTATTCAGCTGTTCTTACAGATCCCCCATGTTTTTGCCCTTAGCACTCTACCTCTGTAACATATGTAATACAATAGCTAGCCTCTTGCAAGTGCAACAGCAGACTCTCATCCGAACAACAAACTATTAAGCAGTAAGAAGTCTTAACACAGTACTAAGTAATGAAAGAACAATGACAGCTTTATTTGTAGGTTTTGGTTAGTATGTTGTACATTTGATACTGAAAATTAAAAAGAATAATAAATAAAACAAATGCATTTTATTTATAAATGCTAAAACATATTTAGGTGTTATTAAAAGATATTATATGAGAGATATTGTGTCCAGATGGGATTTTTTCTCCCTGAGTGACAGGCCTTAGAGGAATTTCTTCCAATGCATCAGCGGCTGTGATCACTGAAGCACAGGAACCGATGTTGGATAGCAGGGTCTCCAGATGAATTAGCCCATATCTAGTTTCTGTAAGCACAATACCCATTCTCCTCTGCCACCTGATGCTGCACGACTGCCCTATTTTCTTCTCTCACTGAGCAATGGAAAGTTATTATATGGTTCAACTTATTCCACGAGCAACGGTGATGACATTATAATTCAATCAATTATTGAGGGTGGCTAATTAACATCACATTGTTATCGTGACAGCAACAACACTACAAAGGTGAGGCCTTATTAAAATTTGAACTTTAACAAAGGCCTCACCTAAATAAGTTTCTTTAAGTATAAAATACTTTTTTTCCATGGGTATAGTTCACCCAAAATTAAAATTCTGTCGTCATTTACAGTACTCTCCCTCATGTTGTTCCAAACAACTATATGAGCTTTTTCTTCTGTGGAATATAAAAGAATATATTTTGAATAATATTGGTACCCAAACCATTTTGGCAACCATTGACTTAATTGTTTTGTCCAAAACAAAAAAAAACAACCACAACAACTTTATGATGCCCAAAAGAAAGAAAGACATACGAGTGAAGGAGAGTAGAAAAAGGCGTTCAGAGAAACACAAGAAAACCATTGACTGGATAATGGTTCTGGCTAATATGAGTAGAGTGCTATGTCAGGTCCAGTTCACAGAGTTTTAGTAAAAAGCAGTGGCTGTTTTCAATTGAAAATAGTTTATATTCTTAGCCATAGATGCTATTTACACTAAGTGAAAATAGCTAGATTCTATTGACTGTACATTTTGTTAAAATACCAGGATTTTCTGCTATTTATACTACTAACAGTGGTTATTATCTGCATCTCAGTATTGTTATACACTATAAAACATATGCAATAGTAACTTATTGGGTGTAAATTTGAATTCAAATTATTAAATGGTTGTCACCTTATTGGTAGAAAGGCCCTTTTACACCTACCCTAACACTACCTGTTACTTTATTTCCAACCTTTTGATTATTTCTTTAATTTTTATTGAAAATAAAATGCTTTTCTGCTGTGAAATAAAAAAAAAAGATAGAAGAAGTTTCAATTCGAACCCAATGCGATTGCATCAAAAAGAGTACAACACATTTTATCATTTGCGCCACTAGATCTAATGACTGATGAGCGTCTTTTGTAATGCTAACTAGCCCAATCACATGTTGGTGTGTGGAGTTAGTGTAAATAGCCTCTGCCAACAACTCCTAATTTTAATACATTTTTGTTAGAATTGTAAGTGTAAATTAAACTAATATGCTCTTTATACTAAAGTAGAAACATCTGAGTAATGATCAATCTGGTCTCATAAAAATATGTACCTCTGTGCACCTTTTGTGCAACACCATTTTGACGTATCTTACTGCATGTTTTGCAGCAGTTTCAAAGAGAAATGTCCATTAAGTGGTGCTAAAACACAGGTTTAAAATATGGACCCTGGCACGTTTCCAACCCTAAACGTGACAAATGCAAAACTGATATAAAAACGCATTTGTTGATGCAACTGTGTCATTTAAAAGTCCTTTTACACAGATTTAAACTGTTTTGTCAAACTTTAGTTACACAGGACTCAAACAAGAGCTCCTTGCCTCTCAAGTATGTCTCAGTACTCCATGCGTTATCGAACAAACCTACCGTCTTTGAAAACCCATGGATTCCAAGCTGGATATGTGTAATGCTAACATTCCAAAGCATCAGTTTTCAAATATCCTAGCATATTATTATTGTTCTTAAGTCATAACATGATATTCTTCATGTGCGAAAATTAGTCTTTTTATTTTTAGGTGTCAGTGTTTTACTGCCTCTAGCATTCATTTCTTTTGTAAACTGCAGTGATATGTACTTGTTGGTGCATATTTCATGTATTCCTAAAAAGTGTACCTAGGTACATTTATTCCATGAGCCAAGGTAGGAAATGATAGGTTAGGGTTAGGGGATAGGGTTAGAAAGAAAAAAATCTGTGAACAAAGTTGGCTTTTTGTACTCTGTGTAAATATTAACAGATCCATTAATCCATTACGTTTTTGATGCTTACAGGTATTTTAAAGGAGACTGTAGGCTTACCTCCACTGCTGCCTTAGCTCTCTCAAACTCTTCCTCCAAAGACTGGTTTCTGGACAGGAGTGTGCTACCCCACCTTTGGTCTTTGCTCAAACGGCCCTGTCAGACATACGCACACACAGCAGAAGTCAGAGAAAACGTGTTCAGCCATCTCTCAGTCACTCTGACAGGAGAAAAGGCCCTGCCCTTGCCAACCCCTGATGCCAAAGGCAAGGAGAAATGCCAGCATTAGCACCACAGAGTCTTTTTGCTTCCTTTTCTCTCTTTTTTCTCACTTTCACTCCCTTTTGAGGTCCTGCTGTCCACACCTAACGTTCTCACACTCAAGGACTGGCTTGTCATGCACAGCGTGCTGCCCTCACTCATTGTTCTCAGTATGCAAATCTGAAAATAGCATGGCAGGAGACCTTTGCTCAGCATGAATCGTCAAATATGCACCAGTTTCATCACCGTACACCTGAAGACATGCTTCACATGCGGCAAAGCCATTCATTTTGACTACACTGCTGTGTGTGTAAACCACACATCAACAGAAAACAAGCTTGCTGCAAAATAAAACACAACAGTAAGATCTCAAGGGTTTTATTTTCTCAGAGTTGTAAAGGCTTCATCTGGATAAAATTTAGAGGGTGACATATGGGCATAACCAACAATAGGAGCCTATTGTTTACATTTGCTGATGTCTAAAGACGCTATTAACTCCCACACTTTTTGTAATAGTCAATATTTATCATATTTAGCGTTGACAGAAATTATGGTTTAATAGATGTTACAAGATAAACTGCAGTCAGGTGGATTATTTCTCTGTTGTTGGGTTGTTTTTGTCAGTTGTTTGAACTCTTAATCTGATGGCACCCATTCACTGCAGAAGATCCATTGGTGAGCAAGAGATTTTGAGATCTTTTTTGGTGAAGAAAGAAACCTGGATATCCTGGTTGGCTTCAGGGTGAGTAAATTCTAAGCAAATTTTCATTATTGGATGAATTATTTCTTCAACGAGTTTTTCAAGGGCTGTCAATTGCTTGAAATAGTTAAACTAATTATATGATTATATGCATTTAATATTTTTTGTATATTTTCCAATATTTTTTGTATATCTTTAAAGTGATTCAATGGTTCAAAAAAATCCTTATTGCAAAATTGATGTACTGGCCAGGGGGCATAATTAATTGTGCTACTTTTTAATTGTATTTATTTTGAATAATCACACTAAATGAAAATGTGAAATTGATAGCCCTGGTAGTTACATTTTCAACGATAATAATGTAATGTTTTCGATGCTCCTTAAACTTTAAAGTTGCTTGTCATTTTAATGAATAACGTAATCATAGAGTTACCCTTTAAAATTCACCCTCTGTATGCAGCTTTGTATCTTGTTCTTAGGTCATTCTAAATGTCAAGTGATGAGCTATCAATGGAAAACTTCCATTTCCCCAATTCAATTCTGAGCATAACAAAGCCTTCCAGGCAGACTGAATCAAAGGAATAGGATGAAGTATTTGCCACCTGCCTCATTGGATATTAATCAATTACCAAGGTTACCAAGTTAAATGGATTTCATACAGGAGGCTATAATGGAGGCCTCAAAAAAAGACAATTGGTCTTGCTTCATTGTGCTGGTGCAGCTCTGTATAATTACATTTAATGTGCCCTGTCAGACCCTGTGTCAGTGCAACAATTACCTTTAACATTACACATTCCAATTCCACTGGCACTCATGGCCGGAAGACAACTTGAGCTCGATGTTTTTAGAACCATGCAGTTCACATAATACTGATTGCTCCATCATGATTAGTCTTAACAAATGTAGGACAAATGAATATGTAATTTATATGTAAGGTTTAGATATAAGTGTAAAGAAACATTCTTTTATAAAGTTTTAAAATGAAATTTCAATGTGAAAAGTATTTTTAGCAAATATTATGAATTATTATTTAATGACTATACAATCCAAAATTTGAGATCACAGTAAGGGTTTTCTTTTTTTCTGAAAAATAATAATTCATCAAGGATGGAGACTGGAGTTAAAGCTGATTTGCCATCACAGTAATAATTTCCATAAAAAATAAAAAATAAATAAATAAATAAAAAAAAAATATATATATATATATAATATTTATATATATATGTAATATTTAACAATACCGTTTTACTGTATTTTTGATCATATAAATGTATTGTAATGCATATATTTTTGGGGTGTCACAAAATATGAGATTTTACAATCTGACTCTTAAAAAAAGGAGCATATTAAAGGCACTAGACTGGTGGACACCATATATCTAGTGTTATTTCATTGATGCTTTTGCAGTAGCAAACTTAAGCAGTATTATACAACCTCCAGTGTTCATATTGACCAATAGCTGGTGAATGATTTATTTGATAGTTATCTAATCATGATAGATAGCAATACAACAGACCTGCATGCTTCACTGAGAGGAGAAGCGTGTAACATTTGTACCCTGTAGCACCACAAGAAATGTGAAAATCCTTGCATACTGTGACCTGCCATGAGGACGTCACTTCAGTTAGTTAGTTGCCATGAAGTTTTGCCAAAATGGTTTGGTCTTTTTTTTGCATTGAATTTGTTGGTGATGCTGTTGTCATGGTACAAATGCATAGACTTTTTAGCGATTCATACAAAGAGTGCACAGAGAGGCTTACATGTCTTCCACTAATATATTGCCTGTTGAGCTGAAAATAAAGAATTCTAGATGTTAGCACAGAATGTTCCACAATGTACTGAGTGGAAATAAAACAAACCATTCACAGGTTCAAGAGTATGGACTTACAGCAATATGATAAAACTACAACGAGTGGGACATGTGGGAAATAACATGTGAAAGTCACTGACACATGTGCACAGATGATCATGACTAATAAAAAGAGTGATAAGTGTTGCTCGGTGTTACACTTACTTGAGTTACTGGCACGGCTTCCGCCTCTACTTTATTATTGACCTCCAGGGAGTTCCTGGGGGCAGTGTCTAGCTGAGTCTTGCAATCCATAGACCTGAGGTTATATCATAAGAAACTGATGTAAAAAAAAAAGGTATTCATATCTTTAAGATATCCAGAAAGCGTGTGTTTCATACAAATTTTTTAGAGCAGCGGCTTACCACACAAATTCACCGGAATTTTTTGATGAACGTCTTCTCTCAAGTTTCCACTTTCTGCTACCATTTCTCTCCGGGTGTGGGTTGAGTTCTTCCCATTTGTCCAAAGAAGATGAAACTGCGACTGTAAACAAAATAAGGCCATGTTGTTTGACAGAGATATATTATCATAATGTAACCCAAGTAAAACACAAGCAATACCATAGTTGGAAGAATTTGCAGTATGCACTTATTGAAGATGGAAACTACATAATGATGTAAAAACCTGTAATGTTCTTTTTTTACTGAAAAAGTACTTTGGCTGATGTGCATAACAGCCTTTCACCTTTCACAGCTGTCTGGCACTTAATACCTAAATCCAATGAAATTTTTTCAGGTGTTCGGGAACAGGGTATACTCTGTTCAATATCCACTTGGATCAGCTCTGTTTCATCTGGCTTCTTTCTGTATGGTGTGCCCTTAGAAGAAAGAGGGCTCTTCCTGTCTTTGCTGTGTCTTCTCTCACCAGGCTCACTCAGATCCAGCAGGTCCAGAGAGGAGGAGAGTACTGGACATGGGAAGCAAAAAGAAAATAAATATCATCTACTTTTATTTGTCTTCCTTCTTCAGAAGTGTGTGTTTCCCCTGGCAATGCCAAGTTTTGAGTATAAGTTACATTAGTAAACTACTAAAGCAAAAGTGTAAAATAAAAAAAGGTATGATAGTCTTAAATTAAACCAAGGTTGGCAGCTCATTTCACCACAGAGGAACTTAGAGGGTGAAGGTTCTGGAAATCAATATTATATGCTTCTTTGCCAAGGAACTTCCATGTGCTATTTGCTCATTAACTGTAAATATCTTTGATAATTAGGTTGATTACTGTTAATAAAAGTCTGGACATGCTCCTCCTGAACTTTGTAAATAAAACATCATTAAATGCTTAAAGAGATTGTTCAACTAGAAATTAAGGTTTCACTTTATTTTGATGGTCCATTTAACCATCAAAGTTGCAAAAAATGGTGCTAGCAGAGTAGTAGACTGGTAGGGTTAGGGTTTGAATAAGTTGACATGTACTTGCAAAGTTGCTTATAGTCAGTAGAGCATATTTTGGGAGACCATCGGAATAAAGAGTTAGCAGATATTAATTAGAGAGTGTACTAATATTCTAATGAGAGTTAGTTGACATGTAGGTGCAAAGCTAATTATTGTCAACAGATTGTTAAAAGGGACCATCAAAATAAAGTGTTACCGAAATTAAAATTTTGTTATTAATTACTCCAAATTCCAAACCCATATAACCTTTGTTTGTCTTGGAACATAAATGAAGATATTTTTGCTGAAATTGCGAGAACAAACGTTTGTTCACAGGAGCAAAAGAGGAAAAGTTTCCAGGGTCCTCTTGGCTTATAGCGAAATCCTCTTACATTTTTCTTTACAAGTCCTTGTTTTGTGCTTTGAACTTGAGACTAGCATTTTGCTTTCACGTTCAACACTGGAGCTTACGTTACGTTTTTCTTACAAATATGCACTGATTCACTACAGGTGGCCTTTATTTCCCCCCTTGGAGTCAAGTGAGGCATTTTTTTTATTATGGATAGATGCGCGTTATTGGACTTCTTTTTGACTGTTGAATAAAAACACCCACTACAAAGCTTGGGCTAACTTTTTATTTTTGATTGAACTAAACCTTACATTTTATGAAGCTATAAGTATACTTTTTCTTCATGTTCTGATCTTGAACCCGGATGAGCTGTATTTGTCGTGGTACTCTCGTGAATGCTCATCGAAGACTGACACGGAAGAGAGTAAATGCTGAACCACTGATGTCACATGGACCTGGAACGCTAGTGGTGTTGCTGTCAATGCTTTTAGTGCATCAGTTATTGTTGTAATGAAAGTAAAAAAAATAAATTCACCAATTCATACGCAATGACTGCATTTACATCAGAAACAAACTGTACCAGAGTTTGCATGAATCATACCCAGGCCACTCTTTTTAGTCTTGTACGGTTCACAGGTACACACCTGAGTTGAGAAAACAATGTTCACCTTCTCTAAAAAAACTGAACTCTGACATCTAACAAACCTGGATATGCACCAACAGTGCCAGTGTGAAAGCATCCTCTCATCCCTATTCCATCTTTTGTGTCTTCTACGGATTAAAAACATGGGAGCTACTGTCAGGAACTGATGTGAGAAAGCAAGTTTCGAATCAGCACATCAGTCAGAGTTTAAAGGAAAGAAAAAATACAGAATAACACATCCTACCTTAGTTATTGCTCTAGGCACTTATCTACCTGTGTGGTCACAGCAATAAAAGACAGCAGGCAGTTCCGACAGCTCAGGGGCCGGTGTCAAATAATCTTTGATGTTGCATGTTCCTCTCCAAGAGAACAAAGAGCTTTTGATATAGTGTGTGTGTATATATACACTTCATCAAGAACACTCTTTACAGAGTGTTCTGCTGCAGAGGATAAAGGTTTGAGAAAAATATATTCATTCAATATTCAGAGGGAATGTAGTCAGCTTTCTGATTAGGTGAGCTTAAAGCATAAAACTTTTAGATGGTTGAACCCCCCTTAAAGTGAACTTTAAGAACAGACGTTCTGGACATGTTCAGTAGCTTCTACCCCTTTCCTGTCATCCTTCTGGTTTGGAGAACAGAGGGCATCATAACCAGGTGGTAGACAAAATATCCATGCAGGTCACTATTGCAGATGCCAACAATAAGGATGCTTGATCCAAGCCCTGAGGGCTTGACAGCAAATTTTCTGAAATATGGCACAAGCAAAAGAGCTGAAACCAGGTTACCACCACATGCTTTTGTGAGGACCCGCCTACTTGGGCTAAGATTGTCGTGTCTCGCTTCCAGCTCTAAGAGAGAATACTCCTTGGGAATTTTTTAAATTTTGGTTAAGTTTTACTTTTAATTTTTTTTTTTACCTCGTTTTGATCTGACTCCAATTTTACGTTCTCTAAAATTAAAGTTATAATACTAAATTTGGGTGCTTGTGTTTAGTTATTTTAATTTAGACACTTGATTATTTTTAAACATGCCATACTTTCTTTTCTCCCATTCCGTGTGGGATGCAAAGCCATCTGGGTGTAACGCAGTACCGTAAAAACACAAACCCGCCAGACTGATAAATTATTCAGAGGTTAGAGGGACTCACTCATATAATTCACTTAGTCCTTGTCTTGCCTAACTTGGTAATATCAGTGATATCAGAAATCAAGAGGTCTCCAGATAAAAACGTGCTCTCTGCTTCCGTTTACTGTGCCCCTAGTTTGCATATCTCTGGCCAGGAAATTTATGCGCGCTAAAGTCCTCCTGTGCAGTGACACTACTAGTGACAAAGATTTCAGCAGTCTTAAAATGAATCAAGAACTATCATTTCATTTATTCGTCAGGTAAATTTGTTGACTGTTTATTGTCTGTACTGCCAGATTTCAGCTTTTATGGCTCGGCCTGCAGCATACGAGAATCTCCTTAGTCCAGCTTTCTTTGAGAGGGATT
>JAUCMT010000114.1:11053353-11067799 GCA_032357475.1 Enteromius thamalakanensis
TCCTTTTGAAAACAGCTGTTGGAGATTAACCGCTAATCAAAGAACCGGCTTTACTGATGAGATGCGCATAATATATCTTTCGATATATATCGCCCAGCCCTAGTTTGGATCAAGAACAATGCACTGTCACTTTAATTCAGTGTCAGTAGCGCAGCAAAAATAGACTCGGTGGGGAAACGATCGCAGCACTGCCGCTCCACCCCTGTGTGCTGTGTAAGCTCTCATCTGTTAACATCGCATCACGTTATGGTAAGGGTCGTAAAATTTCTATCAAACACTTTCAGTATTTGGTTAATCACAGAGCACTGGACAGCTGGCCAATCAGAGCACACCTCACTTTTTTTTTAGAAATGATGAGCTTTGTACAAATCGACCCATTTAAAAAAATGTGTTTTTTGCAGCTTGAACCACATAAACACATTGCATTACACCAAATACACAAAATATTGTTCTGTTTTGCAACATAATCCGACCTCTTTAAAACAAGAGCTTTGAATATTGTCAGAAAGGTAAAAAATCTGAGGCATTCAGATGATTCAGATCTTGCTTGTGTCAGTTGAACTGTATCCAGCTCTTTCCCCAAGGACTTGACCCCCAAACTTTGTATTTGCAATCGAAACGCCTCTGGGATGATCTAAGTGCTCCACTATGTGTGTGAGATGCCTGAATTACAGTGACAGATACCTAGAATGACATTTCTATTCAATAAAAGAGAGCTAATTTAATGAACCACAAGAAAAATACAATCAGTGGAAACCTGGTTCTTTGAATGATATAAAGGTGTGACGTTTGAATTTATCATGTTCATACAACAGCTTGAATACTGTTTGTATGTACAAAGAATACAGTCAGGCTCCTTTTGAACTCTTATAGCTGTGAATAACAAAACCACAAAGTCTTTCCACAAAGAGAAGTGTCAAAGCAAATTTATCCAAGGCTAAAAACATGATACATGTTGATGAACTGCCAAATAATATGCAATATTTTAAGCTTCACCTTACATTTTCATATTTTAACTAGGCCAAGAAAGAAATATTTATATTCAAATAAAAACATATTTTCTTTTCTTTTATTATTTTCTTTCACTAAATATATTTTTAGTCTTTACTGGAAAATCATGCGATAATATTTAATTATAGATTTTATATTTTATAATATAATATTATAATTTACATAACATTTTATTTAAAAGTAATATTCACTGGTTCTGTATTAAATTATTTTCAGCGTCGTAAATTAAAAATCTAAAACTTAATTATAATTATTTCAGGATTTGAACACTTTTTATGACTTATTTATGAAATATTATACAAAATTTTACTTGCTGCATTAATAAATTTTCACATTGTTATTAGAAAAAAAAAGTATTTATTTTTACTGAATATATTCTTAGCTTAGTGGATAAATGGTCAATAATATCATAATGTTTAATTCACATTATATAATTTGTTAATGTATTATATTGAATTATAGCTGTGAAAGACATCTGTGACTTCCATACAATAACAACACAAGGTCTTACCATAAGTGAAATTAATTTAATGTCAATGCAAATTTATCCAGGTCTAAAAACATATATTACACATGTTTATTAACTGCAAAATGTATTAAAAACATATTAAAAGCTTCACCTGCATTTAAAGTTTTCATTAACTCTTGATGCTGTACAGTACATTAAACCACTGATAATCGAAAATGTCATTACTTTCAAGCCACTGACTGAGGTGGCAGATAAATTGAAAGAGAGAAAAAGTGAATTAAGTGGAGAAATGGGAAAGTGAGAAACAGCTCTCGCTCCAGATGGTAAGACCCCAGGGAGCACTTCATTTCCCTAATTGACAATAATGGCTTTATAAACGGCTGTTGATCTCACAGTGTGGCTGCCCTGCACTAAATCAAACAGAGGAATTTAGAGCAAGACAAGACTACAGTGCAAGAACAAGACTGAAAGGCAGTATATAACAAAAGACAAGGGAATCGCTGCAGGGAGAGAAAGCAGAGCGACTGGTACCACATGAACACACTTCAAGAATCAGAGCAGTTCAGGTGCTCAGTGTGTGTGATCCAAACACCTGTTCTGCTAACCTCAGGCTAATCCAGTCTCGTTTATCCCTCTATTTTTGTCTCTTTTCTCTCCCCGATGGGAGCACAATGGAGTGTGTTGTTCCCCACAGACCTGTCGAGGCAACTGAGGCCTTCAAGAGGGGTCGAGCAGCACGTAGGAGGAGCTAGACGCTCTTGAACCCAATTCACAGAGCGGGTCACGCCGATATTCTAGAAGGTCCCGAACATGCGGTGAAGGGAAGCCCTGTGGAGCACAACTGAGTCTTTGAGAGGAGAGCCGCCGAGTCGGAATAGGAAACATGGTGTGGTGCAACAGTAAAGTTTGCATTGGGATGCTTAGATAAAGTGAGCACTGTGTGTGCGGCAAAAAGAAAAAGAAGGAAAGGAAACACAAATCAAACGTGTCCAGCGTTTACAGAGCAGAGGGGTTGAAAGTATTACAGCCCTCAAGAGGAAAGGATTTTCCTAGGAAAAAACTCACAGGCAAAAAAAAAACCACCATAAAAAAATAGTAAAGCATTTTCAGGCCCACATGAAAACTGCAGACATTTTCCGTATTTCTGATGCTGATTTGGGGGAAAATCTGCAGAATTTTGTTGTTGACGTCAAAGATTGTAAGTCCAAACACTTTTTCTAGCGCAAGTTCCACTGTCAATTGGTAAAAGTGGACAGGCCTTATAAAATAAGAACAAACATACACAAGGTAACAAAAAAACTGACCTAGACTTTTGGTATTTTGTCTTTTAGAGTCACAAGATATACTATAGGCTAATTTTGAGTCTCACCTATAAACATGTCAGTCTATATCTGCTAAACAGTTAAGTGAATACAAATTGGTTTGATATATCTTTGTCAGGAGCATGTCTAAATGATACACACAAAGTTTTAAGCAAATGAAACCATTGGCCTAATGTAGGACAGGTTTAAAAAAGCTTATTAATAGCCTTTCTTAAATGTGGGATCCCTCAAGGATTTATTATGGGACCAATTTTGTTTTTAATTGTACATGCTACATTGTACATCCGCCGGGACTGCTTGCTTCCACAGACAGCAGACGTGAGAGAGAAGTGTTAATATATGGATAAATATGTATATTTGTCTTACAAAAACTTTATTTACCCCCACGAATCCATGTTTTTTTACGAATACATGCACATTATTTCATGTCTTCTGAAGTGTAATGGCGATCGCCCTTTTAAACCCATTCAAAGGCTTAAAGGGTTCTGGACAATTTTGATCATAACTCTGATTGGATTGGTCTGAAAGAAGAAAGTAACATACACCCAGGATGACTCAAAGATAAGTAAAAGACAGGATCATTTTATTTTTGGGTGAACTAGGCCTTTAAATATCACTGATACTTTATATCCATGGTATACTTTGTAGATGTACCTGTCTGAATGTTCTTCCAGCACCTGGTAGATACTGATGCGGAAGGTCTCATTGTCAAAGCGTTCTGGAACAAAGTCCTTGTAGATGCGGAACTCTGCAGCGGTCACCGCTTCACCCTCCGGAATCTTGGACAGGTCAAATCGGAATTCTCTGTGATGGCGCCTCACAGGCAAAAACTCCTTATCATGTTCAACTGTATAAGACAAACAGTGAAAGAGATGAGTCCGTTTTATATCAGCGCTCCAAAACAGTGTCAAAAATGTTCAGTGAAAGGTTAGCTTGACATTTACACCCTTAACTCAAATGTCACCGTCATTTGCACCATTGCCGCCCGCAGAAAAGTCAAACTGCCCCTTACTGGTTTTTTTATGCATAAACACAGAGCACATTTCTAGACAGATGTTTGAACTCTCCAGAGCCACTGATTGAGACATAGTCCCGCAGACAGCTTTATGTGTCTCTTATTTTCAAGCCCTTTTTCACTACTTCCTCCTTCATCTGGGCAGTGTGAGGCAGAAGGCAGCTCTCACATTTTGTGAGCTTGGGACTTGATTCAAACTGGCTGACCAAATTGTGTTTACATATTATTGTCTTGAAAACTGTCTGAATGTTTTTTCCCAAAGAGGGCAGATTCTGACATTGAGCCTGGAGTGTCTTTGGTAGCCAAAGAACTCGAATTAAAGGGATCATTTAACTCAAAAATGACCAAAAAATATAATATAATATATAAAATATATCATTCACTCAACCTTATGTGTTTATAAACATGTATGATCTTCCCTCTTCTGGTGTTCACTCTGCTCTTTTCCATATATAGGTTTACAGCAAACATAATACCTGTCAAGTCTCCATACAACTTTCAGATAAAGCCTAATTCGTCACTGATTTTTTCTTCTTCTCCATAAATATGCAGTTCCTCATATCGAGCACCATAATAATTACTGACCGAATTTTTGTTTTTGATTGCCTTTCCTATTAAAACAAGCTCACAGCTCACTTCAAAATAAAAGTCCAAAATGGAGGTTTTGCAGTGATGCCATGGAAGAAGCATTTTTGGTTTCCCAAAGAACTTTTAGTGAATGTCAAGTTTTATTGTAATTACTATTCTACTGGTTGCACAAAATGTACTTTATAGCTTGATATACTATACAGGCTTAATGCATGTGTTGTGCAATGTATTTACTGTGTGTGTGCACATATTTCAGATACATGATGAGATGATGTATGAAGCACATGTCTATGTATACAATGTGTTGAACTCTCACTTTTCAGTGATTGATAAGCTCTGTCAGTGACTGAAGATAGATCTCTGTCTCTCTGGCTCTTGTTCTGTCTTTTATCACCGTGTGAGAGTGCTACACACACACACACACACAGACAATAGCAGCCTTGTTGACTCTTCAGTCAGTGCATCAGAGCCAGTGAGAGCAGCTGTTATCCTCATACCTCTACTGAGAGCTGTGAATCATAGTCTGAAGAGACTCCACTGTGTGAAAATGAAGCTGTTTGTTTCTCTTTAGACAGTTCCAGAGCGGGATCTATTCTGGTGGCTTTTGCTTCAGGATCAAGACTGTGGCTCAACACAGTATAAAAATGAGTTGGGTCAGTTCATGAATCTCTCTTCTTAGAGTTCTTAGACATGTATTTTGTATTCTTATTATTTTAGTATGGTTTAAATTTGAATTTGAAAGTGTGTGTGTGTAAACAGTGATCAGCCTTACTGTTTACACACACACACACACACACACATCTGTAAAACTCCTGTAATAAACCTGACTAGGTTAAAAGCATAACTAAAAAATACTGCTAACACAATAAAAACAAGACTACATAATACATATATTTTATATATATATATAAACACACACACACACACACACACACAGAGAATAATGTTCCTTCTAATGTTTTGATTTTTCCTTGTTATCATATTTCTGCACCACTTACTGTATATGCTTTGGCAATTTTGTCATTTTTAAGTTGAATCAACTTAAAGAAGTTACTTGTTAAAATGTTAACATTAAAAAAAGACCAATTTATCAAATCTAAACACACATTTAAAAGTTAAAAATATCACACACTCACATTTATTTACATAAAATTCCTAATAATAAAAATGAATGAAACATGACAGGAGGTTATCATAGCACACACACATCCTTTGACTTAAAAAAACAAAACATGAAAAATGTTTTCCTCTCCTTTTCAGCCGACAAGTTCTGTTTTGTAATCCTATTTATGCAGTTTATTTACATTTCAGATTGCTATTTCCCAGTTGTGATGTAGCACTATTTCCCGCCCCGCTCAGCAGAGTGAGCTTCAATCCCTGCATCCCTTCCTCTCATCTCCTCCTCCAGATCCTTTCAACATCTTTTCAACCCATCCTTTGCCCTCTCCCTCCACCACTACCTGTCCTCATCCTCCTTTCATAGCACCTTTAGAACGAAGAAAATAGCACAAAGGCCCCACTGTGCACTAAGGTGAAAGAGAGCGAGGCAGAGCGCGCATGGATCCGGTTACCCAGCAGTGACGATTAGTAGGGGGCATTCCGTGTCTTATTGTCCTGCTCTTCTCAGAGGACTGGAATTGTTTACACACCGTTCTAATTCAGAGCTGCCCTTCCATTGAACCCCCTGGGTGCCCCCTCGCAGGGCAGACGCTACACCAGGGCCACCTGTGCCCGCTTGGCACACAGCGACGCCTCTCACAGAGACCTCTACAGCTCCAAAACAATGATGGCTCAATACTTTACGGGTTCAAAGCCAGAAGAAAATAAACAGCGTATAGAGTTATTGCGCATCTGACAGCTGCACTAACCTGCATCAGTCAACACATGCTGAAATGGATTCCAAGCAATGGGATTTACACATTTCCCATAGTTCATCGGTTCACACTTACAAAAGATTTCATAAATCATTTTAAAGGCCTGTTCACACCAAGGGCGATAACTATACTGATAAAGTTAAAGGGCTCCTATTAGTGATTTTTGAAAGTGTGTAACACAGCTCTATGTGAATAAAATGTCCTGCAAAGTTTGAAATCTTAAAGTGCACCATGCATAAAGTTATTGTCTCTCAAAAGAAACAGTCGACTTTGAATCATTGAAGAGTCATTTGATGTTAAATTAGCATATTTTCAGTATTTAGT
The DNA here is from genome assembly GCA_032357475.1 of Enteromius thamalakanensis. Taxonomy (NCBI): domain Eukaryota; kingdom Metazoa; phylum Chordata; class Actinopteri; order Cypriniformes; family Cyprinidae; genus Enteromius; species Enteromius thamalakanensis. The sequence continues at coordinate 11,059,957 of JAUCMT010000114.1, forward strand.
AAAAGCACCCTTTTGATTGAATACACCCGGGAGTCTTTTTGAAAAGATGGAACAAGTTTTTACACTTGGATTTGGGGATCCTCTGCCATTCCTCCTTGCAGATCCTCTCCAGTTCTGTCAGGTTGGGTGGTAAACGTTGGTGGACAGCCATTTTTAGGTCTCTCCAGAGATGCTCAATTGGGTTTAAGTCAGGGCTCTGGCTGGGCCATTCAAGAACAGTCACAGAGTTGTTAAATTACTCCTCCATTATTTTAGCTGTGTGCTTAGGGTCATTGTCTTGTTGGAAGGTAAACCTTCGGCCCAGTCTGAGGTCCTGAGAACTCTGGAGAAGGTTTTTTTCCAGGATATCCCTGTACTTGGCCGCATTCATCTTTCCCTCGATTGTAACCAGTCGTCCTGTCCCTGCAGCTGATAAACACCCTGCAGCATGATGCTGCCACCACCATGCTTCACTGTTGGGACTGTATTGAACGGGTGATGAGCAGTGCCTGGTTTTCTCCACACATACCACTTAGAGTTAAGGCCAAAAAGTTCTATCTTGGTCTCATCAGACCAGAGAATCTTATTTCTTCAGGCTTTCATGTGTCTAGCACTGAGGAAAGGCTATAAAGCCCAGACTGGTGGAGGTCTGCAGTGATGGTTGACTTTATACTACTTCCTCGCATCTCCCGACTGCATCTCTGGAGCTCAGCCACAGTGATCTTAGTGTTATTCTTTTCCTCTCTAACCAAGGCTCTTCTCCCCCGATAGCTCAGTTTGGCCTAACGGCCAGCTCTAGAAAGGGTTCTGGTCGTCCCAAACGTCTTCCATTTAAGGATTATGGAGGCCACTGTGCTCTTAAGAACCTTAAGTGCAGCAGAAATGTTTTTGTAACCTTGGCCAGATCTGTGCCGTGTCACAATTCTGTCTCTGAGCTCTTCAGGCAGTTCCTTTGACCACATTATTCTCATTTGCTCTCACATGCATTGTGAGCTGTAATGTCTTATACAGACAGGTGTGTGGCTTTCCTAATCAAGTCCAATCAGTATAATCAAACACATCTGGACTCAAATGAAGGTGTAGAACCATCTCAAGGATGATCAGAAGAAATGAACAGCACATGAGTTAAATATATCAGTGTCACAGAAAAGGGTCTGAACATGTGATATTTCAGTTTTTCTTTTTTAATAAATCTGCAAAAGGTTTTTCTGTCAATATGGTGTACTGTTTGTACATTAATGAGGGGGAAAAAAACTTGGTTTTAGCAAATAGCTGCAATATAACAAAAGTGAAAAATTTAAGGGGGCCTAAATACTTTCCGTACCCACTGTATATCCTGCAATCTAGAGGTATAATTTAAGAATATGCATATGAAATCAAAGAATCTAATAAATACAGAGATGATCATTTTCATGGTACGTAACAGATTAACTGATTGTAATGTAATAAAATAAAAAAAAAAGGTTTCTCATTTCAGAGTGTGATATTTAGTTATCATACTTAATTATTGCTTAGTAATTATAATATGTTTGACATGTTACATGAATTAATTGTGATTTTTTTGAAATTGTACATGATGGAACACGTTAGAAATAAAGCACTTTAAAAGTTATCAAATCAAAATCTAATACATGGTGAAAAGAATCTAATCCATGGTGCACTTAGAATTTTACTCCATAAATTATGTCTACTGCTAGAGGAAAATAAAAATAATAACAATAACAAAATTAATTACCATTTAAAAAAAACTAATTTTTTTTAAAGATTATTTATATAAGAATACAACAAGATGGAAATGAAAACGGAATACATAAGAGAACTCAAAAAAAAATATTTTATAATGTTTGTGTGAAACTTTTCTATCACATTAAGGGGAAAAATAAGAACATTTCTTAATTACTGTAATATAGTATACAATAAATGCAAACATCTTTCAAATAGTGAATGTTTTAACATTTAAAACAGTAAAACATAACAATTTAAACCTATGTTTACTTAATTGTGATAGTGTGACAAAAAAGTGATTTACTTTTTATTAAGCATTCAGAGTTGTATCCGTGGTAGGGACATTATTAGATAAGTTATACTGTACAGATGTGCACCATCATTGTGGAAAACCATCCTAAAGGTGCATCTCCTCAGTGCAGCACAACATTCCTTGATCTGATTCATAGCCTGCCTGCCAACTTTAAATGTTTATGACTGATGTATTAGCAGAGGTTCCAATCTCTCAGAGCTAGAACTGCCTTGATAGTGTCATAGGTGTTTCTCATGTATTTATATAACCCACTACATCCTAATACAAACCAAACCACTATTCTCAACATGCCAATCCACAGTGCTCAGTCACAGCTGGTTCTAACAAAGGGTATTAAAGTGAAGTGCTGTGAGAGATTGCATGTCATGTTTTATAACTATAAACAATTCTTCAATGTGGTCATTTATGCCAATTTGCAGCTGCAGCAGTATGTCATGCTGCACATAGAATTAGGCCCTAAATATGCGGCGGACTCCCGCTCATTTAATGATTTTAATTTTCTCCCTTTGCTGGGAGCACTTTGGGCTGCTGATCTAATTAGAGCGTTTCAGGGACTAAACGGAGATGGAATACATTCTTCTGCTAATCTGGGATAATTTCTGACCAATTTATGCAGAGATATAGATTAGTACACCTGGAGTTTCAGATATGGGGGTTGAAAAGTATCACTGATTACATTTATTTTGATACTAATCAATCTAAGCAAAGGCTTATTTCATTATTACGCTGAAATCATTATTCAGCCATTCTGTTCTTTTTTTTCTTTATCATATACAACAGTGATTCTCAACAGCAAGCTGTGGTTGGAAAGCATTGTTCTGTAACCTTTATGGTCACAAAAATAGAATGGCTTGAGAATCATTTCTACATAATTTTCTATTTTAATCAACCATTCAGTAAACAAGATGTCAATACTGAGTAGTTACATTTAACTGCCACAGCAAAATTAACCAAGTGCATTTCAGAGAAACTCACAGTAGTGGTGTTTTGTTTTTGAATGAATCATTGTTTCCGAAAAAACGGGTTGAGTGAATAATTCAGTGACTTACTTCCAAAATTAATGTTGGTAGTATAATAAAATCCGTTCGCAATGCATCCAACCATGTTGTCATTGACTCACAGCATCAACTGCATCACTTTACTGCCATTCATGACTCCTCTCCTGTGGCCTCATGGGATATTAAAGTGTCCATCTGATGCCTTGCAGAAGACTCTTTTTGTATATAGTAGGGAAGATGGCATATTTGGAATATGACCATATTTTAAATGAGCATTTTTGAACAATTTGGTTAAATGAATGAATCAAAGACTCACTCACTCAAAGACAATTTCTTGATGCCACCGACTGGCATAATGAAAAATCTACAGAAATGCCTTTCAGATTTGAATAGATCTATTTAATTTAAAGCAAGCATGCAGAACAAATTTTATTAGACATCCCCAACAATCAACTGGCACACAACAACCAAGATCTGACCATCAGACATTCCAGCTCACATTGAGTTTCCTTGCTGGAGGAAGAGGCAGAGTTCCCTGCAATCAGCGGGCATCTAGATGTCCTTGCTCTGATGCTGGTTGTGGTTGGTAAAGTGTTTTTTTCAACTGCCGTTGCTTCCTAAAGCCATCATCATGTATCTGACTCACCGAACCCTTGTTATGTGGCATCATTGTCCATTCCATGAGTCTCTTTGGACTATATTTTATTGCATAGCACAAATAATCTTGATAATGAGATACTCGCTACTGCAGCGCAGACACTCACAAAACCAAGGAAGAACAATTTAAAGGTCAGGTTTTGTGTAAAAGCTTTCTTCCTCATTTTCTTCTGTTCTTCTGTGACATGTTAAATGCTAATGCTAAACTCTAAGAGCACCTGCAGAGCACTTCAAGGTGCACAGAAGCACCTTCAACACCTTCAACAAGAATACAGCCAGCCAATTAAAGTCTTGTTAACTGGGAGTAGAAATTCTTTTTTCTGCCTCTTCCTTCTGCACATTATTTGAAATCAGCAACTTAGACTTTAAACGCCATACATAAACGGCTATTAATGAACAGACTATGTAATTTTTTCTTTATGTTCCCTAGTACGATATTAAATAATGCATTATTATACTAAACAAACTGGACATTTTACCCCATTCTCAATTACGTGGGTCAGTTTTTTAAAATCTTTGTATTACTTTTAGCGACGTCACTGATGCCCTTGAGACTCGTTATGGCTGTAGGATTTCAGAGTAATTGCGGGGTGATGTGAATATGAAGTAATTTAGTAGTTTCATCTCTCTGCTTTGATTTGTGTATGGAGATATATAAGACAGCTTTTTTTAATTACCCATGTTGATAGCTCTAGAGCGAATTCATGTGCCATCTTATCAAAAAATAAAATGAGAGCATTGAAAATATTACATGGAGGAATAATTATGGTGACACAAACAAATTTACCAACACAGAATGATAAACAACGTGCAGGAGGGAACCAATCTATTTATGTGAAATAATTGGTTCATGCCTCAGCATGCTAAAACGACGGCAAGGCCGAGAAAAAGAGAAAGGTAAAGGGAGATTGCATTGCCACTTTCCGGAGGTGGGCAATGCATGTTTGTATATGTTACACGAAACCACAAGGACATTCAATTCAGTGAGAGTGCAAATGTTCAGATAAACTGCACTAAAGCTGATGGTAAATGAGAATATACATTACAAAAAATCTGTAACTGACCCGCTTAAAGAAATACTATACATAGCTATAAAAGCCGCACACTTCTTATCTAAATGTATCGGTATAAATCAAAGAGACCACTTATTTCAGGGTGACCTGATCATCTTCTTATGATTTGTTGTTGGCTGTTTAATGAGAATATAATGACTGGGCGGAAAGCTGGCAAATGAGCCGACACCCTATATATGCATGACCAGTTTTTGGTGATCAGAACCCTTCAGAAAGTATTTTGGGTATTTTGCGAATGCCCTGCACAGTCTGTTGTTTCCAAATCCCTTGTTTCTGTAGCAGCAAAGCCTATTATCACCATTATTTAGCCAGCCCAAGTCTTAAGGTCTCCAATTAATGGGTGTCCTAACTTTCTCCTCTGGCTTTTGGGAGGCTGCTTCTTTGTGGTGCCTCACTGGGATTGTCTTAGGATGAATCTGCTTTGGTCTCCAAGGAAAGGTTCTGGATAGGACAGCTTTCTACGTGTGTGTGACCCGAGGTCTGAATGTTTCACGTACTGTATATACTTTGTCCCACGAGACCAATTTTTAGCTGGATCGCAAAGGTGTGGAGCTATAGGATTAGGGAATGGCCAGAATGATTGTGCTGTTCATAAGGATGTGACTGAGGATTTTAAAGGCTTTTGGATGCTCTTTCTTGCTTTTGATGGTGTAAATTACATACAACTTCTTGAACAGACCTCAGCATTATATCAGGCATATGGACATAAATGGCATATCCAAAAGATCGTTTCTATATAATTTTATACTTTCAGATGAGATGCAAATAATTTTTGCAATCATTTAGAATTTATATGACATTTTTATACACACTTGATGGCAAAATGTTAAAATCTGCATCTACAGTAGGTCAAAAGTAGGAGGCAATAAGACATATTCTACTTGTTTTGTCAAGTAACATATATTTTAAGTGGATATTTGTGTATGTGTGTTCATAGGGCAGTTTTGTTTATGGGGATCAAGTCTCCCCACAAGGACAGTAAAGTATGAAATCACCTTTGGTAATTCCAGCCAATTGTCCCTGTGAAGAAAACAGCTTAATTTAACATTAAAAACATCTTAATGAAATCTAAAAGTGTAGAAAGGTTAGGATAAGGGACATGTCCTAAAAGTTTAAATTAGAATACAAAATACTTTATATCAATAGTCAATGGAAAGTTCCAATCATAACAGAAAATCAATATGTGTGTGTATGCACCTTAAAAAGTGTTTTATGAAATTGAAAAACTGAGTCAAAGGCTTTAGTGTATGGTTTTGCAGATTTGGTTTCAGAAACTGTGTGATAAGTAAAGATTTTGTGTGCAAGCAGTTAAAAAAAAAATCAATATTTCATAATTCACTGTACAAAGATGATCTACTGTAATATGATGCCAAATATATACAGTATAAATCTGTCATTAAGCATTTACGAAAAACCTATATACAAAAGTATGACCGTTTTATTGATCATTTTCAAATGAACCCTCAGAGTGAAAGTTTAATTTCTATCTAGGCTCTAAATTTTGAAAGCTATATGAGTGTCTGTTTAGAGGAACAGAAAGCCAAAAGCTTCTAAGCTACTAGTAATCTAGTCTGTGGATTTGACAACTGATGTTGGCTGGCACTGCCATGCATCTGTTCTGAGCAGGAACAGCTTACACTGATGTTTTCTTGCTGCTGACAACACTTAAATAACTGAGATGGGATTCTGTTATTAGAAATGGGATTTTGCGGTGTAATCATTTCTAGCGGTTAGGGAAACCTCTATCAATTACATTCAGTATTAGATTTTTACATTATATGTGGAAAATGTGAGTGGTGCATTACTGTGCAAAATCACCACCATCATAACCTGTAGCACATGGCAAATGTTTGCTAGGATATTGTGGATGGTTGCTTCCTGGTCCAATTCAAAAAGTATCCATTATTTTTGCAGAGGGTTAGTGCTTTTTTCAGTGATTTTTGTAAGCTGTTTAAATGAGAATTTTTAATTTTCTTTTTTTTGCGACAATAAATCCTAAGCAATTTATTTCAGTAAGGATGAAATGTGTCTTTTATTCACAGAACAACCATATTTTCAATGCAATTACAACAAAAGGAACTAGTCAAAGGGTTGTGAGGGACGTTTAAATTGCAAATCAAGCCTTAGTGAAAAGAAAATAGTTTATATATGAACCACATGTCTAACAATGTAATATATATAAAGAATGTGTCCCTGAGCGACATGATTCATGCTTCGTCATCCCCATTTCCATTCACGGGTCTTCATGTATAGCTTGTCATTCTGTGTCAGTCTATATCCTTCCTCATTTGTTCAGGTTTCCATCCTGTCTCCTCTTTTTTATGTCTGTGCTCTTCAGAAAAAGCAAGTTAGGCCATTCTAGGGTGCGATGGCACCAAATTACCTTACGAGTGTTATGTTTCCTTTCCGGCAACATAAAGATCAATGAATCATTCCAATTTTGATCTTGCTTCTCATGTATCACTGCAAGACAACAAAACAGTCTTCCGAGTTCTGATGACGTTCATGAATCATCTTTTTCATGAAAAAACTACAGTTGCTTAATAGCTAAAGTGATTCATTTTTTAATTTTAAAATACTCCTCATATTCTTACTTAATAAGTCGAGAACAATAAATAATCCTTTTGTAGAAAGATTTTTCTCAAAAATGTCTCTGTGCTGCTGTGGTCTAACAAAGTGCAATAATTTTCACGTGATCTCAATTGAATTTTACGGAAGTATGTCGTAAACCATTTAAAAAAGAACCATTTAACCATCCCTTGAGTTAGCTGGCAGTGAAATTGATCATGTGTTCAGAATCTCAATTGACAAAAGCCATAGCCTCCTTCAAAAATGTGCCATGTTGATGACACAATAGTACAATAGTAAAAAGTAAAAACACACAAAAGTATATATATTTTTTTACAATTTAAAGTTGTTTTTTTAGGGTTCAGTATCACATGATCAAGTAGAAGTATAGATACTAGGGTTTAAAAAGACTTCTGTAAAAACAGAATTATCACACAGGGTAATAAGACTTCGCGAAGAAGCAGTGTCTGCATGCTGCTTTTAAAGGGCAGTAAATGCCAAACACCTGGTGGTGTAATCAGCCCAGGTGC
>JAUCMT010000114.1:11074302-11088318 GCA_032357475.1 Enteromius thamalakanensis
GGGTCATTTACAAGTGCACTCTACTAAATATTATATTTCGACTTTAATCTTGTAGTTTTTACTTTATTCTCGTAGTATTTTAACTTTTATTCTCATAATATTACGACTTTAATCTCGTAGTTTCAACTTTAATCTCGTAGTTTTAGATTTTTATTTATTTTTTTGGTGGCACTAAAACTCCATCGTAGACTATAGATGCATGACAGAGAAACTTTAATGAAGAAGAAAAAACACAGTGTGGCACAGTTGGCAGAATCGCAAGAGAATTTATCACAGGGCGGCACAGTGGTGCTGAAGTCATCACTGCAACCCAACACACTATAATAGATGACTGCTAAAGATCTCTTGTGTAAACCAAATAGTTCAGCACTGTTCTTCGTTGTCTGGATTTCCTATGTAATGGGGAAAAAAAATCTTTATATGCTAGCTGAAGAGGGTATGTTGTTAATATTTTGGTCTGTTTTCTTAATTCAGAATGCCATAATTTTTAATATTTAAAATGTGCCAAAAGTTTTCAAATCAACTCATGAATGTTTTTATCTGAAGTTTATCATTACCCTTAAATTCTTTGATTTGTTACCAGGTAAAATTATAGTACTCCAACCCTATCTAAACAAACCCTGCTATCTCACTTTCAAATACAGTACATACTGTATGATTCAGTGAGCACTATAAAATCCCATCAAGATCAGCCTAGGCAGAAAATGACATATGTGTCATTAATCGCTTTTAAAAAAATAAACCATTTGACTTTCCTGGAGTTGCCAAAGGGTACTGTATACAAATAGATCTTAAAACATTTCTTTTGGCTTAAGAATGATGAATTACACGACAAACCTGTATCACAATATGCAGCATAAATCATGTTTGAATAGAGCTGTAATTGTCTGTGAAATGCTGTGTGAATAATGTCATATCTGCTGTAGACATTAATGGATGTGACAAAACACGCCGTATACTACCATTAAATAATGCTGATTATCCTTTTAGCTGCAGCTTATCTTAATTAGGCAATATGCCCGCTGATTGATTTTCAGAAGTTCAGTGCTATACTATAGTAAGTAGCACATATTATATAGCATGAAGAAAATATTACAACAGGAAGCAGATAATTATCAAAATTATATTTGTATGTACATTTTTGTTTGTTCTATCCAGTCTCACTGTATTTATTCGTGGCAGGGACACGTTTATTTTGTTATTTTCGTATTCACGTTTTTTAAACTAAGATGGATTCAATGGAATCTTAGTGTAAAAAACGAAATAAACGTGTCCCTGGCACGAATAAATAGATTAAATTAAATTATGTGACTAAATCACGAACTGAAAAACAGTCTGTTTTGCCTTTCTTCAGCTCGGTCCAGCTTTCTCAGTGCGGTCCTAAATCTTGGAATTAGTCTAAAAGGGTGTAATACAGTCAAAATCGTGTGAAAGGAGTCACCGCCTTCAGGACACTATGATTGGTTGATTACCCTGTAATCATGACCTATCATGTGCAACTCGATGGGTTTTGGAGGTTTTGGTTAGCTCTCTGCATTTTGCCCTGGCTGGTAGATTACATTGATATGAAAGCAAAATGTTTCTCCATTGAGAGCCATTTAAAAATAGTAGCTGTGAAATTTTATTGAAGCGAAATTCTTTATAAGTAACACATGAATCACAAAAATGTCATTATAGCATGTTCAAAAGTGTCCAATATTAGGATGGTTCTTAACAGCATGAAATTGATTATTTTGTCTTGCTGCAGCTAAGTTGCACATGGTATTTAAAGTGATTGGCTTAAAAAAAACTTTTTAAAACCTTATCCCTTAAAAAAACAACAGAAAATAGAAAAATAAAAAATTAAATTAAAAAAATTAAAAATAAAGCGATAGATAGATGGATAAATAGACATGTTTTATTTATATAATATTTAATATAAAATAATACACTGTTGTAATTTTTAAAGAAAATGTAAAAATAAACAAACAAATATTCCAGCTCCACCTGTCTAGATCTGCTATCTATTGCCAGTAGCAAATCCATATTTGCTCTGCAGCACTAAATATTTAGAGTTCTGTAGAATATTTAGAAAGTAACAACTATACTTTACAGTGTGTGTAATAATAACAAGTCCTGCAAAATTTAAAATCAACATGGTGCATGGCAGCAGTGCAAAGATAACCACCTACAAGATGATGTTTTGAGATCTAAAAATTAATTCCTTGCTGCTGGCATTATGAGGAAAAGCTAAGAACATTGATCTGTTCACTTTTGACTAAGAATGTTTTGTGTGCTGCTCTCTCTCTCTGTGTGTGTTTGTGTGTGGGGGGTGATGAGGTTTCACTTTACTGTATTTACTGGTTTTACATAAAGACATTAGAACCTGAAATCAACATTGTGGAGGACTATTGTGCATTGTGCGAATAGTAAATGCATACATAACTGAAAAAATTACATCTGAACGTAAATGCAGAAAGCTTTTTATGAGGATATGGAAACCTATCATTACCACAATATAAAAACAGCAGTTTCAAGTTAATGTAAGGTTCTCATCATGATATAAAAACTAACATATGTATCCATATTCACTCATCTTCCCTGTCTACAGTAGCTTCTTAGTTGTATGAGCACATATTGCCTGTTAAATGTGAAATATGGTCAGGATTAGAATCCATATACCAAAGTTACTACATGCTATCACAAACATGTTGGCCTCAATCCCATCGTAATCCCGTCTGACTTCTGTAACAAAGTGGCCAGAGCCCTTCCACATTTCTAATGGGTGGACTGCTTTGATTGGGTGTTATGCCTTGTCTGAGACACAGACATTAACCAGCTGGGTGCTTTCTAGTCACAACCCCTGCTGAATCGCTTGGCCTCGGCTGGCAGCAGGGCAGCTTTGTCAGGAAGCTTGATGTCCTGATATTGCAGCTCTAAGCCACACATCTGGAAAGCAGATTAGGATAACAGAAACCATTCACATGCAATGCTGAGAGGGGCCAGATACCGGTGCTGGCTTTATCGCCTCTGTTTTCATGGGCACCACGTCAGATTGCTTTGAAATCACTTGGTTGTATTAACAGCTGCACATGACGCCATCAGAGCCGCTGTCTTCCAGCAGAGTGCCACCAGACAGACTCATTAAACCGATTTTACATGCTCACCAATGCACCAGGAGCACGGTGCAATCGGGACTTTTGACCTGGATGTTTTTTTTTTTTCATTTTGTGTTGTTTTATTGAAAGGACACTCGATGATAATTTCTTGCCATGATTTCCTTATCATAATTCCCTTTTACCAAGTATTACACAGACCAAAAAAAAAAATTATTATAATAAATAATTTCAACATTTCCAAAAATGATTTTTTTAGGCTATTATTATGTTTTTATTATTCTTGATGGCTATGTTTCTTATTACAGTGTTGTTTTTGGTCAATTGCCATGAATTTCATCAGACAAATGTGTAGCAGGCTATTCAGCGTCTGTGAGAATATTGCTGGTTGTGACAGTCCATCAACATTTACTCATAGAAGTGCATGCAAAATATGCCAAAAGCTGTTCAGCTTGGGTTCCCAATATAGAGCATAAGATATGTAACTATCTTTTGTTTGTACTACATATTGGAATATTGTAACAATTCTGCTGGAGGTGCCAGCAAAAGCCACTGGATGGCACTCCAGCTCCATGTCTCTATTGTGTGTTTGTCTCCGTTGTTTTACCCGGATTCTTATTATAAACTTGTAGCTCCTCCCACCTTGTTTGTTGTCATGACTGCCTATTGTTCCTCCGTGAGATTGTCAATAAATGTCTGTATGTGGATCCGCACGCCTCCCCATCTCATTCATGACAATATAAATTACTCTAATATTTCTTTGATTTCTAATTTGATTTCATCAATAACCTCAATTTAAAATTGTAAAACAACAAACCCAACTCTGGTGGATGGTGTGGAAGTGAACAGTTCAGTCCCATTCTACCTCTCCTTTGATTCATGAACCCATATATGAAATGGTAAAAGGACAAAAACTGAAAAAGCGGGGCACTTCAAAGCGTTTATCCGTGGGGGTGATCCAATCGAAAGGCAACTTATTAATAAAACGCACTGTAAATTAAATTAAAATTACTGATATCTCAGCTCCTGCACATTTTACTGTAAATAACTGTAAATTTCATCCATTACAAAACTGTGCAGGACTGGACAGAAGCATGTATGGGCCAAATGAAGCCTGCTATGGGGACCACTCAATTACTAAATATAGCACAGTGATTGGAAACAAGAGCTCTTGTGTGCCAGAAAGCTGTGAAAGTGTTTAGTTTAGTGCGTAAGCCCAACAGCTCGGATCAATATGTGGTACTCAGGGATTGTGTTGCTGGGGCATCTCAGTAATGTGATATTTGTACTTACTGAAGGCACTGGAAGCCCACGCCATCCCCCTTCAACATCTGGGATAGACTTAGACCGCCCGATGGCCCCCTTCCACCTATTGAGCTTAAGGTATGGAGTTGCAAAGGTGTGCATAACACACTCAAAGATAAAAAAGAACTTCATCATCATCTTCTTTTCTTTTCTGTTCCTTCTTCATCACTCCAAATGAAGGATGTGCTCTGCATGATTTGAGCTGTTCATCAGCAATATTCTTCCAAGCGAGAGAAAAAACATGAAGTGCTGGTGGCAATCAGTCTCAGGAGGTTGGGAAGAGGGGCATACATTTTGGGGCTGACAAATGATAGAGGCTAGAGCCACGAGGCTGTGTTTTCACTCGAATGCTTTTTTGATAGAGAGCGTAAGAAGCGAGCTCTCCCACGGCCACCTAAATGTCAATCTGCATAAGCTAATCACTGGAACTCTGCTGAGGACTTTATTGCGGAGGGCCATTTTGTTAGACGTGTCTTCGTCGCTTCAATGGAGGGCTAGGGCTCCATGTGAGATTAGACAAGTACCATGGACTTGATTGCACCAGCCACGTAGAGATCCGGGTAATCATGCTATCCATCCTCATTTTCTAAAACAACGCAACGGGTCACAAATATGACGCAAGGCAATTCAGAACTACAGTGAATGAAGTTGAGAAATGATTGAGCATAAACTTATTTCCCCTCAAGTAGCAATTACAGCGTGAGTTTGTCACCAGCTGTTTTATTTATTAACAATATAATATGTGGTGGAGAGCTTCAGATTGCAGTTTATAGGAACAGTATGTTTATATGCAAATAGAAGATGCAACTAGATCAATGTTCTCTTTTCTAAACTGACATTTTGTTATTGTTTTTAATCTTCGAACAGCTTTGTTGTTAAGCTCCTGGGCTGTCTCTGGGTTTGCAGTTGGCACTATTTTACCAGCCTAAAATTAGTCAAGTATTACAATGCACTGGGAAAATGGCACAGATGTTACAGACAACAGCAAAACGGTTTAGATAATTAAGATAAATTAAAGCGCTAGTTCACCCAAAAATCATTAATTACTCATCCTCACATCCAAACCCGAAAGACCTTTATTCATCTTCGGAACAAAAAAAAATGAAAAAAATATTTTGATAAAAATAAACATACAAAAAAATAAACTAAAATATTTAAATAAACATCTTAATTTGATACCTCCGTATAAAATTAATGTGAACCCTCCATAGACAGCAATGCAACTACAGTACCATGTTCGAGCCCCAGAAAGGGGTATTGATAATACAGTATAGTCCAACCTTAATCTTATAAAGCTACGAGTATACTTTATGTGAAAAAAACAACAAAATAATTACTTTATTTAACAATTTCTTCTCTTCTGTGTCAGACTTCTACACACGTTCACAAGAGTACCATCGCGGTAGTTCCGTTGCTGTCTATGTAGGGTCAGATTTCATTAAAAAATATCTCAATTTGTGTTTGTAAGATAAATATATATCTTCAAGCAAAAAGAGGGTGAGTAATTAATGACAGAATTTTCATTTTTAGGTGAACTAACCAAGAAGATGCAAAGTATTATCAGTGCAAAGACTAAATCGAATAAATTACTTAGGACACAGCTGTTTTTCTATCCTTTCAGCATTTTCGTGCCATGGTCTGGTCACGACTGACCTTTGCCTTGGCAAACCACACTGGATAGGATCTGTGCCTGAGGATGGGATTTAATTGACATGGTCCACTGCTTGAGGGTTTGCTAGTTGGACTGGTATACCATGACAGACAGAGATCATTTGGGTTAAAAATATAAACAGTCTGCTCAGCCTGCAAGAAACGTGCCTGACAATAAAATGTATGTGACATCAGAATTCATGAGGTCGATTTATGCAATAATTGTAAAACATTATTACTGTGTTCTTTATTTTAATGTATTTCAAAATGTAATTTGTACAACATGGTCTCATAAAAACATGTACCTCTGTGCATGTTTTGCTGCAGTATGAAAGAGAAATGCACACTGAGTGGCGTTAAAACACAGGTCCAATATGTGAACCCTGGCACATTTTTACTACGTTGATATAGGTACATATTGCTATGCTTTTATTACATGGTTCAGGTACATATCATGGCAGTTCAAAATTCAAATATCCTGTCACTAAAAGCTAATGCTCTATCATGCTGGAAATATGCCCTACACCAAATCCAATCCTAAACATTTAATAGTGTTAACAAATGCAAAACTGATAAAACTATTGATGCAACTGAGTCATTTTAACTTCTTTCTAGACAGAGTCGCAGGATTTGAACTGGAGCTCCTCACCTCTCAAGTACATCTCAATGATTAATTCACAAGTAATTGTGTAAATAAAATGTGTCAGAGTTTTACTGCCCCTAGTGTTTCTTTTGAAAACTGCAGTGATATGTACTTATTGGTACGTAGTTCATGTCTTGCTTAAAAGTGTACCAAGGTACGTCGTTTACACCTTGAAACTAGGTAATTAATACATGTGATGCAAAGATGAATTTTTTATTGAAGCTGTGACACATTACAAAGTTCAATAGATCAGCATTCATTTAGAAATTGTAACTTTATGATGCTTTTACTGTCACATTTGATCAAATGCATCTTTGCTCAGTAAAGATATTAATTTAAACACTGTTAAAATGCAGATTAACAGATATAAATATATACATATCAGTATTGTAAGCAATAGACTAATTTACAGTATGTGTTACTAAAAACACAGGTGCAAATACTATCTGTCTCACTTTATGATTTTGAATTAATAGCCTTTGCCTTAATTATTTTAGATAAAGTTTATTTAAACATTTTCCCATCGGATTGTAAGTAATTTTCTTTTTATCTGTTACCACTCAATTTGTTCCACTAAGAAAACAATAATGTACTGGTTTCTCACTGGCGGCAAGAATCTACTTTACTCTATTTGCTGACAAACAGCCCCCTGCCACCAAAGGAATTATCTGCCATGCTCAACTGCTCTCTGTATAAGAAGCTATTTCTATAGATGCACTCACATCATCCAATTTAGTAGGATGTCTGCAGAGTAATGCAAACTGTTTGTGACACTAAAACATGACCTTTTAAATTGATTATAAGATTATAATTGTTTTCGGCTTCTTTTTTTGTAGCCCTTTAGCATTGCCTGGAAATGTTTATGAGTGCTTGTCATAAATGCTGACAAAGCAAAGTATTGGGAAAATAAGCAATTATATTATAGTGGATATGTTCGTCCAAGTCTATAACAATGGGTCATGTAATATTGTTTTAATTGTGATTAATAACGACCAAAATGAAAGTTTAAGTTTACGTATATATGTATGTATGCTGTGTATATTGATCATGTATATATAAATACACTCACACATGCATGTATATAATATTATATAAATATGTTATGTTTATTTATTAAATATGTTTATTTATAATATAAATTATATGAATATAGATGTAAATATTTTCAAAATACTGTATGTGTGCATTTATATATACATAATAAGTATACACAGAACACATACAGTATATTAAAAACTTTATATTGCATGTGATTAATCATTTGACAGCACTAGTTTTAATTAATATTAGATCATATAAGAGTATTTACAAAAACAGACCTATATTTTATATTATAATATAACAAAAACGTGTGATTGATAGGGGCCATAAGAATAGCCTATATATTTCAACCCCCTAGCTAAATTTAATAGGAAGCAAATGAATGCTGTGGCATCAGCGGTTAGATTTATGGTGGTGTGTACTTTGTGTTAATGTGCTGGAAGTACTTGCTCCAGGAAGAGGTGAGTTTGGCTGGAGAAACAAGCTGTTTCAGCAGAAGGAATTCCACAGAGAAAGTCCACACATACTGTACTACACAGCCACTACCTGAGAGCCATCTGTGTCTCGACTAGTCGAGCCCCGTGACAGTGGAGCCAGACTGTGTGGTTAGGGGTCAGTCCAGCCTGCACAAACACACCCACACATTGTATCCCTGAACACCAGAGGGAAATGTGCATGTAGGCCAATGTCTTGTGTCGGTGTTTGTAATACAATGGCTCTTGTTCTCTCTCATGTAGGTGTGCAGTCAGTCAGTGATCTGTTTGTCGAAGATTACAAGTGATTGGTGCAAACACAGCTAGCTGTATGTGCTTGGACTTCAAGTATTTGAGGACCATGAGTGATTTAAGAGGATCAGTTCATCAGAGGTGACCAAAAGATGAGCTGTTTTATCAGACCAAAATAGAAACACGTGCTGCTGTTTGCAGAGCTCTAAATAATGTCAGCCATGCTGTCAACAGTCCTCATAGTCCCTATATATAGCTTGTTTACCCTCCCTTTGAAGAGTTTTTGGAGGGATTTATGTGGCTTATTATATTTTTTTATTGTTAAACAAACTTGTTATTAATTCTCTCATATTAAGACATTACAAATTGCTTTTTTTGGCCTTGAAAAACAACCAGAGTTAATTTAAAAACAACATTTGGACAAATGATTAATAAAATTGTGAGTTTGATGCTAGTATTTTGCTAAGCTCATGACTCACAGAATATTGGATATATTTTGGATAAAGTTATCTTTTGATTACACTAGAAAAATGTATTAATACCTTTCAGTAAATAATTAAACATGAATGTACAAAATATTTTGAATTCAGTAAGTTTTAAACTAACCATTTTATTGAGCAAGACTAAACTGAAAAAAATGGCATTAAAGACATTTATAATAATGTTAATATTTGTATTTAAAATTAATGATGTTCTTTTGAACTTTATATTCATAACAAAAAAAAACAGAAAACAGAAAAAAAAAAAACTGTATCAGTTTCCACAAAAATAGTAGCACTTTTTTATATAAGAAACATATAATTATATATAATTTTGTATATAAGAAATATATATTTGAGCATTAAATCAGCATATTAGAATGATTTCTGAAAGATCATGTAACACTAAAGTTTTTTCTCAAACACCTTTAAATTCTAATAATATTTTATACATCACTATTTTATTTTTGATCAAATAAATATGAATTTAAGAGACTTCTTTTTTTGTATCTTAATGCCTTCAGACTTATGAATGATCTAATAATTTCTCAGCGTGTCATAATGCATCCTGGGATTGGCTTCTCCATAAAGGTTACACGCAATGCGTCAGAATTTGGCCAAAGCAAAGTATCTTAGGAAGCAGTGTAATTAAGATGCCTACCTTTTGGAACAGATTTGCATCCGTAGGCAGTTCACTAGGTTTTGGAAGAGAGCTTCGGTTTCAACACTTCAGCCCAGTGTGGTGTGCCACGTAACAAATGTTGTTTTCCTGTTTTGCAATCTCGTCAATCTACTAAATCATACACCTACTACATAAAGTCTCTCCTATCCTTATCTACGTCCTTCCATTTTGCATTACACTCCTGTCAAACACGGACTCATCTTCCATTTTTCATGAAGAAGTCAGTATAGGATGTTGCCCTTTGACCTTTTCTACTGCATGCATTATGATCTGCTTTGTTTCTGAGTGGGGAATTCATCATGCCAGCACCACTTGACCTCAGCACATGTGAGCTTGTGTGGAACAGATGGGACCAGGCAAGGGTTTGGGTCACAGCTGTGCTGGAGGCACTGCCCCCTGCTGATGTATCCTTGAGTCTCTTTAAAAAGCCCTCTACTGAGGTAAACCCCAAACTGCCTGCCAGTGTTGTTGTTGCTTTTTGTACTGTGCCCCCTGTAATGGCAGTGCAACATTGTTTTGGTTGGCATATTAGGGTTAATATGCATATTTATGGAGGTCTGATTCCTTGTTCCCTGCTCTATTTAACAGAAAGTGCCAACTTACAACGCAGATACAAAAACACTGTGTTCAGAAAATGGTTTCATCCTCTTGAGGATGCCAAAAGTCTAAATTAGCCTTTCTGACATGTATTTTTTGTCTTTGACTCAAAACAACTGTGAAACAAAACCGCTTTTGCATTCAAACTCACAAAAATGTGTTAAATGGAGCTGAAGCTATTTTATTTTTTACTATATAACAGAAAGCAGCTTTTCCATACAATAAAATAGAATGGTGAATATGGCAGGTTATTTTTAGTGAATAACGTAAAGTTTAGTTCAGTTCTTCACACAAAGCTATGTCTTAAGAAGACTTGAAATTTATGGTGTGTGTGTGTATGTGTGAGTTTTCCCTTCTTGAAGCTTGGCAGTTTTTGGTCCCAATCCACTGCATGGAAGAGAGCAGCTTAACATCTGCTGAGCATCTCCTTTTGTGCCCCAAGAAAGAATGGAAGTCAAACAGGGTTAGAAAGACATGTGTGAGTGTCATCATTTTTGGGTGCACTACCCTTTAATGTCTCCTGTGTTACAAAACGTGTCTTTTAGGCTCCTATGTACTCGCCTCAGCAACAAAGGTTTAAGTATCTGGAATCTAGTCAGGCTTTTGATTCAATTACAGCTGAAGACTCCCTGCTGTGTGATGAATAAAATTCACATCTCTACCATAAATCTTCAAACATCAAAAAGAAGAAATCTGACTACATCCACACTCTCAGTTATGATGCTCTCGCTTCATGCAATTAAGCTCACCTTCTTCTACAGCAATTATCTTGATTTATCAAGATTCTCTCAGTTGCTGTTGCTTCCGCCAAATGTTATGTAACAGAGGTTTGAGACAATTTTGTGTCACATAACGCATTAAACATTAAGTTGAAAAATCAGAGCAGTTTCTGTTTGTTTTTTCCTCTGATCTCTGTGGACTAGTTTCCAGAATGGTTTGGTTCAGATAATTAGCAATGGTAGAGAGAGAGAAAGAGAGAGAGAAAGAGAGACAGAGCAAAAAAAGAGTGGATAGATGAAGATAAGATGTCCATAATTATATATATATATATATATATATATAAAAAAGTCCATAACTGTTCAATGGAAAGTGCAGTAATTGCTTGTTGAAGTTGCTTTCTCTTTGACTTTAGGATGGGTTGCTATAGAGATATTAGAAACTAAAGAAAGAGTCATTCTAAGGTTTATTAATTTCCTCTAGGCACCTTTACTTTGATCTCTTAATTCTAAAGTGACTGGGGGGAAATTTGCTAACACCCAGAACAAAGATAAATGACTATTTTATGGAGAGATCTAACTAAATATGTTTCCAAAACAAAATTAAAAAAAAATGAACAAAATCAAACAAAACATAAAACACAAACCAAGACATAAAACAAGAAAACAAAAAAAAAAATCTAAATCACACAAGACAAAACAAAGTGGGGGATTGTGGGGGTCATGCTCATCCTGTTACTATGGCTGCTACACCCCTGCAAGCACTGGTGCCACTTCAAAGAGATTAGATGTGGCTCCATATATGTCTGTCCACATTTTTCCAGTGCCAAAGCACATCCAGCCTTCCCTGATGACTAGCCTCATATAACGCCTATAGCTGATGAGTCCACCGTGGACCCTGAAGAAGGCAAAGGGATTGTATCTATAGGCTGCACTTAGAGATGGATGAGGCCCCACACAGGGACTGTGGCAACTGCCCTACTTCTCGCAATGAGTTTGGATTTGAAGCTCAAAGGAATTGTTCCTAACCGACCTGCTCATTTCACTATAGTTCCTCATCCCAAGCTTCTACTGAAATTCTTTTGAAATATTGGATAGGATGTGCAAATTGTCTATTCCCTCAGCGTTGACCTCGTTTGGCTCCAGTTCATACTGCATACCATCATATTTAAATTCATGTTCATTAAAAAAATAACATTGTAATCTGATGCTATCTTTGAATCCGCAGGAGGAAAAAAAACATGCACACAGCATTGCACTTCGGGTTCATGCTTTTCCAATATTTGCAAAGCTTTCGCTGAACACAGAGTGCATCAGAAGCAGCTTCTTAATGATGAAAGCCTTTCACTGGCCTTGCAACTTTCCCTCCTCCCATAAAATTTTAACATTTCTAATTTATTATATATTAATTACCCTCTATTTATGCATTACGTAACAGCTTACGTGAACATCTCTCATGTAAGATCCTCATCATTTATTTACTGCCTTTACAGAAGTGACAGAGTCAGACAGACCATCACACACCAAAATGAGATAAAGATTCGAAAAAAAGCTGCTCAAATATTCTCTGAGGGTAAAGCGAATGCTATCACTTATTCCGCCAGCTCCGGTCTGATTCTCCTGACTCTCTTTTTCCTCTAAGTCTCTCCCGTTGATTGTTTTCCCTGCCGGCCTTGAGTTTTGTCCTCTCAGATAAGTGTCCATGAGAGACGTGACACACTCAGCCTAATCAGCTCTAACAGGTAAAGGACAAAATAGTCCCTTGTTTTTTTGTTTCTTGGGGAATTTAGGTTTAAGAGTTGAGCAGGAGATGCAAAACTCAAGTCAAACGATAGCGGTGAGATCCTCCTCATCGGTGATGTAAAAATACCCCTTGTCAAGAAGCACACCTTGAGTAAGACAGATGGTCTATTGATTTTATTTGAAAGGCTGCCACATATCCCTCTCTATTACACTGTCCTTCTTCCAGACTTTATCAACAGGATTTTAGTATTATTGTGACGGCTACTGAAGGACATATGCACTCTCAACAGCTAGACAAACTGATTGTGTAAGCTAAAATACAGCATTAAAGCATAATGGTAGTCAACCAAAGTGACTTACACAGCACTCAAGCTATACATATAGTTTTTTAGCAGTATGCATGTTCAGTGGAAACTGAACCCATGACCTTGGCATTGTACCATGCTGAACCAGCTGAGCTATGTAAACATGTTTCAGTAACACTGATGTCTGAGTCTCTGTGTAATAAAGGTACCAACAAGGTTGCCTGACACACTACTCTAGTAAAGTGCAGTGTACAAAGCAATGAATGAATTATGTTTTTCACTGCAAATGAATCAAAAGTTGACTCTAACAAATCAAAGGATTTCATTTTACAGAAACAGATTACTCGCCCTCATGTAATTCCAAACTCATATACATTAATTTATTATGTGCAATACGAGAGAATACTGAAAACTGTTTTAGCTGTTAGTCTATTTGGAGCACCAGCATTTTTGACTTCGATAGTAGACAAAAATATATTATTGTATGTCATGTAGAAAACAATAAGCTATATAACATTGGCCTGGTAAAGTGATTTCAGATCAGAAATGTCTTTAAATTTTTAGACTACAATCAAATATTTGTCCTCATGTCATTCCGAACCCGCTTAACTTTATTTCTTCTGTCGAACATAAAAGAAGATATTATGAAGATTTTTTGGATTCCAAAGTTGGGCTTGTAACCCAAAGGTCTTGGGTTCGAGTCCCAGGTCCGGCAGGGATTGTGGATGGGGTTAGTGAATAACAAGCGCTTTCTCCAACTTCAATACCATGACTGAGGTGAGACCCTTGAGCAAGGCACCGTTCCCCCAACTGCTCCCCAGGCTGGCCACTGCTCCGGGTGTGTGTTCATGGTGTGTGTGTGTGCGTGGTTGATCACTTCTCACTACTGTGTGTGTGCACTTGGATGGGTTAATGCAGAGCACAAATTCCTAGTATGGCAAACCATACTGTACCTGGTCACATGTCACATCCTTTCCTTTCCTTTCCTTTCCTTTCCTTTCCTTTCCTTTCCTTTCCTTTCCTTTCCTTTCCTTT
>JAUCMT010000114.1:11094342-11105622 GCA_032357475.1 Enteromius thamalakanensis
GCAAGTTACCATGGCAATTAACACCAAATGAAGCCGAGTTTCTTTCATGGTACCTAAAACCCAGGATTGGTGCAAACCAATCCTAAACTTACCTGGCTAGCCAGCTAATCTGGCTTCATGGTACAGGCCCCTGGTCTTTAATAACCCATACAGCAAAAATAAATAAACAACAACAACAGCAATAAAACTAAAAGAAAAAATCAATAAAATTATATGAATATTATATGAAGAATTTAAATTATATATATTTTTTCATTTTCAAATTCATATATTTATTTAAATTTGAATAAAATTCATCAAAAAAATATTATGAAATCTTTATTTAAATTATATATATATATATATATATATAGTGATGGGAGGAGCTTACGAAAGTAACAGTGGGCGTGGCCAGTCAGGCCTCCGAGAGGCTTTTATTGAACAAAACGAGGCAACTGACTCATCAAATTATTTATTTAATTATTAATTTATTAAATATTAGCACAAATATATTGAAAATTTGTTTATTGAAATACATATATACATATATACAAAATTTATTTAGTTAGTTTTAATGGTAAAAAATAATATATATATGTATATATTGTTGTATGAGTAGGATCTCAAAATGTTAGTAAAAAACATTGCTACATATTTTAGTTAATCTAACAATGATTAGAGAACATTTAAATGTAACATTACCATAATTCTAAAGTGCAATATTCCCTTGACATTTGCATAAACAAGAAAAAAAAGTTTACAGAACATTTAGAAATACTGTTTTCTTGTATGTTTTATAATGTTTTTTTTGTTTTTAACTTAATAGGAATGATAGCAAAATGTTTTTCAAACCTGTTTTTGTGTTTTTAAATAAAGTGTCAATAAGAGTGCAATTCTTCTGAGATATGAGCTGCTGTCCAAACTGATTTTACAGCTATCTGTTTCTGTTTCCCCTCGGGATTGTTGGGTGAAACATTCAACACACAGTTCAGTGCAGCCTTCAGTATATCTGAGAATCCATTAAGCTTGTTCTGGTTATAAATATAGAGAGCGCAGGCTTTTATCGGTCTTTCTCACACTTGCTGGATCCGTCCTGAAGAGAGCGACTCGAGGATCCTCAGGGAACGACTCCGCTCTCACCTTTAACAAGAGAAGTTCACATCACTCCCAATCCTCGTCTCACTTTGACCTTCTCCTCTGCTCTTACAGGGACACACACGTTATATTAGTCAGCCTTAAAGAGACACACAAATACGCCCAGTCACATGTGTTTTCTGTGGCTCGGACACTAGAGTAGTTCCTCTGAAGTGAATGGGTGCCGTCAGAATGAGAGTCTAATAAAAACATTACAATAATCCACATCACTCCAGTCCATCAGTTATCATCCGGAGACGACAGAAGATCAAACTAATCCAGCATTAAGATGTTATAAATATGTTAAAATATCTATATTTTCCATAATACCTCTTTTTTCCTAAATAAATTCTATCTCCTGTTGCATCAAAATCCAGCCACATATTTGTTTATATATATATATATTGGTGGTGTCAAATGATTCATTGGGATTAATCGCATCCAAAAAGTTTATACATTGATACATATTATATGTATACTGTATATATGTATATATAAGTACACACACAAACACATACAGTATGTATTTTGAAAATATGTTCATGTATACATACAATTATATATTTATATTCTTATAGTTTTATGATTTTATGTAATACAGTATATACATTTTAAGCATATGTACATGTATGTGTTTGTATTTAAATACACATGACAAAAAAACATACAGTAGTACACATATGTATACAAAAACTTTTATTTTGGATTTGATTTATCTTGATGAATTGTTTGACAGCACTATATGTCATATAATTAATACTCATGCTTCAAGCTGATAGGTTTGATTATGCCCCGCCCACACACTTTTCTGCTCACTCCTATGCCATGAGTGTGAGAGTCCAAGTAATGTGTGTTTGTGTTCTAGCAGGTTTATGATTGTTTTACTCCAGGAGCAAAACTCAAACTCCAGCTGAGAGAGAAACAGAAGAGAGAGATGCTCTTGAAGTCTCGTGTAAAACTAGTTGTGCTCCCTCACCTATGAGGCCGAAGGCAGAGGAGGAGAGACGAGATGAGACAGGACGGCTGTAAAAACTTTAGTCTGAGACTCACAGAGAGAGAGATTCACTCACAGTCACAGTAATGAGCACCATCATGTGACACTGCACCTATTACAAGCTAACCTGGGTTTTAGAAAGAGGTTTTTGAGGACATCGAACTGATAGAAAATATAGAAAAATATGTAAAAAAGCCAAAAGTTAAAATTTTAGTTTTCTGTGTGAATGTGTGTTAAAGTGTGTTTCTGTGATAATCATCATTACTGCAGTCTTCAGTGTCACATGATCTTCAGAAATCATAATAATATACTGATTTACTGGTCAACACACAGTTCTGATTATCATCAGTGTTGAACACAGTTGTGCTGCTCAATATTTTTGTGGAAACTGTGGTGCATTTAATTTTTTTTAGGATTCACAGATGAATATAATTTCAAAAGAACAATCAATTTTGATCAATTTAATGCATTCATGATGAATGAAAGTATTGTAAGTATAGCATCACAATGTATATATAGAGATATATATATATAATTGGCACTGTTTGAAGGGAGCTATAAAAGATGATGTTAGGGTTTTTATCATAATTTCTTCACAGAGAGCCGATCGTTGGACTGTAAAGCTCTGAAGAAAACAGACACATTAACAGCTCATCATCTGACAAACTGCTTCCATAACAGCCGCTGTCACAAAGTTTGTAGCATCACTACTTCTCCTCATTTACCCACATTTATTCAGTGTCATAGCTGATGTTTTGTGTTTGATTGCTAACACAATGAGAGAGCAGTCACTCAGAGATGTCTGTCGCCCAAATACATTTTCTCCAAAAATGAGAGGCATGTTGAGGAGTGTGACAAAAGCTGCGCTAATGTTCTCTGTCATCTCTCATCTGTGTTTGCTTTGATCAGTCGCACCTCCAGCGTTAAACTGACACACCAGATCAGACAGAGAAGCACTTAATGGGACCTTCCTGATGGCACACTGTAACTGAGAACCTGCTTTCAATAGAAACACAGCATTTTAAAGCCAAACTGCTTTTTACTTGACACAGCATGTTAAAAACTTAAGTTTAGCAAACAGCTGCTGATTCTGAGCTCATGTGATAATTCTAGAGTCTGAATGCGATGTCTGTGATATTATTTTTCATGTGTTTCCTCGTGTGTTTTAGCCAACGTGATATGCTGTAGATGCTCTTACCACAAGCATGTTTAGTATATTTTGATATATAAAATAAATAAATAAATACAAATAAAGAGCCAGATCACGTAGTTAAGTGTTAAGACAGGCTATTGTAATATCAGTATCAGGTAAGATTACTGACGTTCATTTCTCACTCGGTTACATATGTTTTAATTATCAGAATTAAACATGGCTTTACTACAAATAAAAATCATCTTCTCACCTCTGAAATAAACACGGTGTAACGAATAGGCTCAGTTGAGTAAGAGCGGAGGACACAACAGGCTTGCAGCAAAACATTTATTCAAAAAACTAGAGCCAAAAGAAAAGCTGACGAGGCAGCAAAAGGAAGACACAAGGCAGGACTACACAACATAACATTACATCAACGAAACCTGAATACAAATGAAAGACAACGGTATTTAAACACAGATAAATCAAAAGACAAAAGTGAGGGGAGGTGTTAAACACAGGTGAAACGATCAAACAGAATTGGGCAAAACCAAACAGACAGGACTAAACCAAAATATACAAAGACACGGGGGAGACAGGACAGACAGAGACAGAATGTCACAATTCCATTCCATCTGATGTACGATATAACCTTAACATACAATGCCATATAGACAAGTAACTGAATTTATAGGGGAGCTTCATGGGTGTGGTTAGTATTCTGCCATTGAATATAGTCTGACAACTGTCTAAAAGGTATTCATTTTTTCTGTCAACAGAACAGCATCATCATTTATCCCATATGAAAGTCAGAGACCTACCTGTGTTTGTGTGGCCTGCTGCTGGTTATGAGGACATGCAAGGTCAGTGATAGATCTATGGTGTATGGCTGAAAGGGGTTAAGCTCCAAGTCAGGGTTTCCAGGCCTGGATGGGAATATTGATGTCACTCAATGACACTCCAGGCTTGCAAACAGACCAGGACCAATGGAAAAAGTGACTGTATCCAGTGACATTACTAGATCTGGGTGAGCTGTGGAAAAAAACAAAAACAAAATAAATTTTTTGATTACGCTTGAAAAAATAAAAGGTAATCTTTGTACCTTATTTATACCTACTATAAGTACCTTAATGGTACATATTTAATTAATGCTTTGGTAACAACTTTGATAGTATAATGGATTTGCATGTATGTGATTACAATATATTTCTTTCAGCTTTCTATTTTGACAGCATAAAAAGAAAGATGAAAGTGAAAAGTTTTGTTCAAATTCAGAGATCCAAGGAAAGGACTTATGCTGTGACTTCTTCTGGTTTTCTGACAAATACCTAGAATTTGTTTAGATTTTTTCTAAGGACACAAAGGAGAATTGCTTTAACAATTATTGTTGCAATAATCTTAGTAGGCACTTTGACTAACATGACTCATGTATTCAGAGGTGTTTACAATCTCTTTCTAAAACAGGATTTGTTGTATCTTTTGTCGTAAATCTGAGATAAAAAGATTTTTGATGAACAGTTGTTCCTTTATCTGAGTACTATAATGCAGATTGATATAATATAAAGAGATTAAACACACTGTTCATAGAAAATGTTTCTCTAAAAGGCATTTCGTTGCTTCAGGAACAACATTTCTGTGGCATTCAGTTCTCTCGTAAATGTCACCAATATGTCACTGAAGATAATTTTAAAACAATAGCTCTCTGGAAATGGATAAACTGATTAGGAGACTGCAGTAATTGTCAGTGGTGTTGTAACTCAGTATGCTGGAGGGATTTGGTAGACGTCCTGTACTCATTAAAAAGGAGGGCATGATTTATTATCGTCTATAATTGCAATACTGAATCATAAACGATTGTTGCTTGTGCGTGTTAAATTTGAGTGATTTTTTGTCCTGTTTCCAGTCATGTAGTACTGTAACGTAAGACTGATGATCCTGCTAGATTATTGATCGTAAAAACAAACAGAGAAAGCATCAACCTGATACAAATAGTCCCCCAGTCGAAATTTAGGTAACTAAGCGAAAAAAAGGAAGAGAGATGCTGGGACTATCTATCACTGTAATGAATACTGTCTGCCTACTAGACCAAAGTTTGAAAGCTAATTTCATTCACCATTGATGCTTTAAATGAATAGTTATGACAAGTGCAACAGTAGGTCTTGCTTTTACAGCTTGTTATTGCGTTATGTATTGTGTGGGATCTTTTGAAATCCCTCTACAGGCTTTTTTACAGTATTTAAAGATTAAGACAGACGCTGGAGCCATTAATATCACTTTATTACACAGTTCCTCTTTGAATCTTAAGAGGCAAATGTTGAAGGGATAATTAACCCCCCAAAACAGGAAGTTTTGTCAATATTTTCTCATGTCGTTCCTCACTAGTTGTGACAGCAAGAACTTTACCGTAAATAGTAACAACATTGTGGTTTTATAAATTAACCTAAATTTACAGTTAAAAAATATCATATATCCCTAACTGATGCTATATTATGTATATATTATTTATATATCATGAACTCATATACTGTAAAGTAAATATTCTATATAAAAAAAACTGCTATCGCAATAAAAACATAATATGAAAATCAAAAATGATAAATTCATCATATGTACAAAAGAGATTACATAAATATGGTGTACTGTAAACATGTATGTATGCACATTCTGTATTTGTCACATTGTAGTTGTAGAGTTTAAAAAATCCTGCAGAATGTACATTGTCATTTTACAGTACAACATCATAAATGCAGTATATGACTTCCTAACTCATAAATATAAACTTCCCAGGAGGTTTACATTATATGTGCACATAAATGCAAAACATTATGACATTAAAAATATACAATAAACATATTTTAACAACATAATTTATTTAAAATAGCCAATTTATGTTTTGTACTGTACATTACAAAATTCTTCTTTTTCGCTTCCCAAAGCTATACATTTAGAAAAAATATTTTTGTAAAA
The DNA here is from genome assembly GCA_032357475.1 of Enteromius thamalakanensis. Taxonomy (NCBI): domain Eukaryota; kingdom Metazoa; phylum Chordata; class Actinopteri; order Cypriniformes; family Cyprinidae; genus Enteromius; species Enteromius thamalakanensis. Next base: position 11,100,549 of record JAUCMT010000114.1, read on the forward strand.
TTGCATACATGTGACAATATATACAGTGTATATATATATATATAGTGGTCTGCAGATGAAAGCGAGTTATAAAGGTTTGAAACAACAGGACACATTTTGGGGTGAACTGTTCTTTTAACTGTTCCTCCAAGAAACTCTATAAAACAGCGGCTCTATGTATAGTCTATATATCAGACTGAATGAGCTTCTTCTACCGTCAATCAGAATTGGCCCTGTGACCTCCCCACCAGCACCCTGACAGAGCCATAATTAGCTGTCTGCTGTCTATAATACCTCACTCCTCAGCACACTCAAATGGCGTGTACACATAAAAAGAGTTAAGTTTATCCCCGCCATCATTTGCTTGAAGCTTTCACATCTGACAAAACAATGTTAACAATGTCACTGTTTCAAATTGCATTTTTATCATCTCTCTGCACCATTTAATGCATTTTAAGTATTTTTGTATTTCTCTGGGGGTAAATGAGAGCTTTGCTTCATTTGAAAGCAAGACAAAAATGAAAGTTGAAATGAGAGGGAACTGTGGATCTTGAGGGATTTCGAGCCCATGATCTCATTTCCTAGTGTATTTTTAAAGCCCAGATGATCCATCTTGGGTCCATAAATCTCTCTTGCATTGGAGAGAACCATGAAGCACCTTGACGTGAGGAGTGCAGCGCTGCTAATGAACTTTGAAATGGGAGTGAGCGGCAAGGGCTATCAATTATAATAACAGCCTCCCCCCCTTTCAGACAGAGCAGCATCCGTCCCCATTATGGTCCAACACCTCCACCATGTTTAGCCTCATTAAGCAACCCTTCTCAATAAAAAAGGGGGCCAAAGGCCTCATCACATTGTTACACTGCTTGAAGTTGATAGATTCACATTTTGGCAAAGTCACATATTTATATACCCCGGCATATTTGAAAATCATTATGACAGATGTCATCAAAACTCCTGTAATGTCATTCAAAACGCCGGTAGAAATCCTACAGATTTGAAGTCAATGTAAGAAGAAAAAAGGAGACCACTTAAAAATATTAGTTAAAAACTTAAACTTTACAAAGTGTCATGTTTATTTCATAAAAGTAAAGTGCAGAAAGATAAAAGTGTTTTAAGAGTTTTAAGTTTAACTCTACAAATATTATGTGCTGTAACAAACATTTCCTTACACCTTAAATATAAATTATTATGGTAACATTAATTAAGGACATATTGGCTGTATATTAATCCCTGTATAGCACATATTCTGAATGACCATGTCTCACTTCCCTAACCATTAATTCATAAATATTTAAACTTTTTGAGGACTCACACTGCATTATATTCTTTTATATTTATCGTATTGGTTGAATCACATGACTTAAATACACTACATTACTTTGATTTGGAAAATAAATGTTGGTAACAGAATAGCTAACACTTATTAACCAACTATACTTTTTCTTCAATAAATTTGCTGCATATTAATTTAATAAGGTTAGATATTGGGTAGGATTGGGGATGTAGAATAAGGTCATGTAGAATGGCTAATATCCTAGTAATAATCATGCTAATAAGCAACTAATAAGTGTAACTGTAAAATAAAGTGTTGCCAATCATTTAAATTTATAATTTTCATTATGCTCACAGGACCATTGCATCACTGCTACTTTAAAATAAAAATTAACGTAAAAAAATACCAACACATTTTAATTGAGAAAATCAAAAACACTCTTAATAGAAAAATAAGGACTAATAGAATTGAAGGAGGAATGGAATTAAAGTTGTTGTGTGTATTTGTTGTAGTGTATTTGGTAACACTTATAAGTGTATTCTGTGTGTTCTGTTTTGGTTTTCCCTACGTGTCTGCCTTTGCCTTTATTTGGTGTTCCCTTTCGACATTTCACTCATACTGCGTCTTGCTAGACGCATGGGGAAAACTCCTTTTTTCCCCCTAACTGAAGCCTTATTCTAAAACGCAGTTTTATTTTTTATTAAAACTGCACGGCCATTGGCCGCTGCCGGTGTACTTGTTTAACCAATAGGCAAAGGCCTACAGCGAGCCAATGGCAGCTGGTCATGCTTTTTTGCATGAAGGGCGCGAACTCTCTCTATATGAGGGAGGTGCCCGAGTCATTACTTCCGATTATTCTCCTTCATGATTACCGAAGGAATTCTATCTACGCAGAAACATTGACCCACCATGTCTGATCGCCGCTGCTCCGCCTGTGACTCGTCGCTGCTTCCAGACGACGAACTCACCGAGTGCGGCACCTGCCTGGGGAAAGACCATGCGGAAGACGCCCTCGCTGGACCGGACTGCGCGATCTGTGAGTTGTTCAGCATTGCCACTCTTTGCGCCAGGCTTGCGTCCTTTTCAGGACGAGAGCCTAGCCCTTGCGCCCCGCCATCTCGCAATAGACACCGGGGTGATGGGTGATCTATCACCCGAGATGGGTGATATCACACTGGCACAGCCCCCGCGTGTTTCACCGCAGAGTTCTCTCCCGTCCTTTATCTTTCAGAAGAGGCCTGTCCCTTCTCGGCTGCGAGCGACTTCGTTTCTTTCGGGGTATCGGACGATGAGCTGCTAGAGGAGGCTTTCTTAGCAGCTTCGGAGACAGATGAGCTGTCGGGCTTCTACGACCCCGCCCCATCTGCTCAGTCTGAAACCAGCCTGAAGAAGCCCAACATGGATGCCGAACTTTTCCATGTCGTCAGCAAGGCTGTTTCCGAGCTGGGGCTGGATTGGTCTCCTCCGGAGGATCCCTTGAAGAGCAGGCTGGACAAGTGGTACCTGCCGGAGGTCCACGACGAGCTAACGAAGTCGTGGAAATCGCCGTATTCAGCCAGGCTGAGGAACTGAGCTGCCACTGCCTTCGCTTCTTTCGACAGCGCCTCTGAAAAGGGCTATGAGACGCTACCGCCACTGGACCAAGCCGTAGCTGACTATCTCTGTCCTCCTTCGACAGCCGGTTGGAAGGCGAGACCATCCCACCCTTCCAAGCCCTTACAGACCACGTTTGTGCTGGCTGGACGAGGCTTTTCCTCTGCCAGGCAAGCCACTTCCACAATTCATGCCATGGCGGTGCTTCAGCTATTTCTGGCTAAACTCCTCGCTGCTTCCGAGGGCCCGCCTGTTGAGGACACCGTAAAAGAGCTCTGCAGCGTGACTGATCTGGCTCTGAGGGCAACTTAGATAATGGCCCAGGCCATCGGCCGTTCTATGTCAAGCCTCGTCGTGCTGGAGAGGCACGTATGGCTCAACCTAACCCAAATAAAGGACTCTGACAAAACCCCTTTTTTGGATGTGCCGACCACCCCAGCTGGGCTATTCGGACTCACAGTCGAAGGCTTCACTGAGCTCTTCACAGAAGCTCAGAAGGCAAGCAATGCGTCACTTCTTGCCAAAGAGGGCTGCGTCTGCCTCTGCCAGCCGCCAGAAGCTGCCAGCACAGCAGCCAAAGCAGCAGCCCTTCAGTGCTCAGTCTCAAAAGCCGCAGCAGCCACAAGAGCCGCAGAGACACTGCTCAAGGTCTGCTAACCGGCGCTTCCCTCATCCGAGGGTGCAAGGTCCCCGGCCCAAGGTTGTGCTGGATCCTGACCACAGAAAGTCTTCCTAACAAGGAAGCGACCGGTCAACAGTCCTGCAAATGCCGGAACGCCCCGAAAGTTCAAAATGTTGTGATTTTGAACCGCGCCCTTCTCAAGCGGCCTTTCAAAATGCTGACTCTCTCAAAAATCCTCTCGCAAATACAGCCAGGAGACTGGCTGTTTTCACTAGACCTGAAAGATGCATATTTTCATATTCAGATAGCCCCCCAGCACAGGCGATTCTTGAGATTCGCCTTCGAGGGGATTGCATATCAGTATACGGTCCTGCCCTTCGGCCTCTCCCTAGCCCCGCGCAAATTTACAAAGTGCATGGACGTGGCGCTTTCCCCTCTCAAAGCAATGGGAATCCACGTGCTGAACTATCTGGACGACTGGCTCATTCTTGTCAGATCGCGGATAGAAGCAGAGAGCCACAGGCAAATTTTACTCAACCTTCTGAACCACCTGGGACTCAGAGTGAACTATGCAAAGAGCAAACTGTCCCCCAGCCAACAGATTGTGTTTCTGGGAACAGTAATAAACTCAAAGCGTATGACCGCAGCGCTCTCACCAGAGTGGGCCGCGAACATCTGAACGAGCGTGGCCTCCTTCGAGCCCGGCCAGAAGCGCATTCTGAAAGCTTTCCAGAGGATGCTCGGGTTGATGTCAGCAGCCTTGCAGGTCCTGCAGCTGGGTCTCATGAATATGAGACCCCTGCCGTTTTGGCTGAAAGCATGGGTGCCACCACAAGCATGGTCTCTCGGCTGCAAGAAGCTCAGAATAGAATCAGCTTGCGTTTCAACGCTGCGCCGATGGAAAGACACCTGTTGTCTGCTAAAAGGAATTACTCTCTATGCCATGAAGAGGCTGAAGCCCCCCCGTCCTCTCACTGTGCCGCCATGGGACCTGCCCACGGTGCTAAATGCCCTCAAAGGCTCACTTTTTGAACACTGACGCTTAAGACTGCTCTGCTTCTAGCCCTAGCATCTGTTAAGTGAGTAGGTGACCTACAAGCGCTGTCTATTAGCCCTTCATGCCTGGAGTTTGGGCAGAATGACTCGAAAGTCACCTTTAAAATAGGCACGGCTATGTACCTAAGGTGCTCTCTATGCCGTTCAAAGCTCAGGTGGTTTCGCTGGTGGCTTTGCCGCCCTCTGAGGGCCAGGATTACAACCCTCTCTGCCCAGTCAGGGCATTAAGAGCATATATTGAGTGTTCAGCTGACTTCAGACGCTCTGACCAGCTGTTTATATGCTTCGGAATCCGCTCCAAGGGACTACCGGTCTCAAGGCAAAGACTCACAAAATGGGTTGTGAAAGCCATTCTACTGACTTACTCTGCAGTGAGCTTAGAATGCCCCCTGGGAGTTAAATGCAACTTTTCTAGATCCACAGCCTCCACATGGGCATGGGTTAGTGCCATTTCTCTATCAGAGATCTGTGAGGCGGCCGGCTGGACCTCGACGTCCACTTTTGCCAGGTTTTATAATCTGGACATTCCTTTAGACTACAAGGGAATC
>JAUCMT010000114.1:11154383-11166544 GCA_032357475.1 Enteromius thamalakanensis
TTACTCCTCCCCCGACTGCAAGGGGCTGCTCTCGCCAGCCGGCGGCAGGCTAGTGTAGTGCATCTCGAACACACCTAATGATTTAGAATCGGTGAGCTGGGCTAAACAGGCAGTGATGATGAACCAGTGGGAGGGGTTAAACTGGCAGTGATGATGAAAAAGTGGGTGGGGCTAAACTGTCAGCTGTGTAAAATTGGTGGGTGGGGCTAAATATGCAGTGATTTAGAATCGGTGGGTGGGGCTAAACAGGCAGTGATGATGAACCAGTGGGAGGGGCTAAACTGGCAGCTGCGTAGAATCGGTGGGTGGGGCTAAACAGGCAGTGATGATGAACCAGTGGGTGGGGCTAAACTGTCAGCTGTGTAGAATCGGTGGGCTGGGCTAAACAGGCAGTGATGTTAAAACAGTGGGTGGGGCTAAACCGGCAGCTGTGTAGAATTAGTGGGCGGGGCTAAACAGGCAGCCATGTACAAGCAAGCATTGATCTTCTGCGGTCTTGTGTCTTTTTGGCAGATTGGCTTCAATATAAGCTGTTTCAGACTAATCAGAAAGTTTTGAGTTCTGAAACGTGTATGTCAAAAGATAAAGGGAATTTAGATTTCTCAGTTCAAGATGAAGAGGTTCAAATTGTTTGGAAGAATAAATTTGTATGTAAATACTAACATTTTGTTTGTTCATCAAGATTTTATGTGATTCACTCCACTGGGCAAGAACAGTGAAACACCTGCATGAATCAGTTGAATGTTAATTGGGGAAATGTGCTGGCTGCGGCGGTGCATTTTTTAACATGGCTTGTTTGCACCCACCCTTCCTAACACACACACACACACACACACACTGCTAAAAAGAAGACAAGCCCATTGCTCAGTTGGTGTGTCTCCATAGCAACACTGACCTCATGCTGTGACAGGCAATCTGGGCCAGTTGCTATGGTGAGTCGTTGGGACATCAAACCTGAGCCCCAGTTGCCATGGCACCACACCTACTGGCTCAGCAGCTATTTCTGTGTGATGTCTGGAGCCAACAGGCAACGGAGTTACAATGTTCCATTTCCATTCGTGATGCTTATTCCTTTGTTCTGCTGCTGTTTTATGCAATTGTATACAATCCTGCCTTTGGATCTGCAACGTCAAGTACTGTACGTTCCTTATAAACGGTCTATCACAAAAATTCTTTATTTATGAGGTCTTCGAGTAAGTCATGGCTTTCAAGGGCAAATTAAGAATTATAAAGGACATACTTAATCTAAAGATGGCGCTCTGAGTCAACTAATCTCCATCTCCTGTGGCACATCTGAATGAAGGCTTTGACACAATTTGCATACTACTTACTAATAATTGCACTTGCATCAGACCACAAATTAAATTCTGATTATTTTAGGGAATTTAATGACAGACCCCGCTGGTGCACTTTTACAGATCGTGGGTACCGCCCCTGCTTGTTCGGTGTCTCGAGGCTCATTAAAGGTGTGTGTAGGGTCCCTCATGCCAGAGGTGTTGGGTACCGCAAAGGCCCCTCACCCATCTTCATTATGGGTGATAAATGTAAACAAGGGCCCCTGTAACAGCTCCGCCCAGCTTCCTTCTCCCCACCCTCCTCTTTTTTTTTTTCTTTCCACCCTTCCCCCCTTCACTCTCACTTAGTTCCTCCCGCCTTCCTGGTTGTGTGTACTCACCAGTAAGCCTTGTTCTCTGATACAGTTGAGATTTATTTGTATATAGAGTTCCAGTTACTCTTGATCGTTCTTCATCCTGATGTGTTCACCTCCTGTTAGAGTTCACCAGAAACCACATCTGTAAAGTGAGCCGTGGAGCCGAAGTGAAGAGTCAGGAGCGCTTCATGACAATATTTCACAGAGCAAGTGCACTAACCTTCCCCCTCTCCTTCTCTGTAGTCTTTAAAGTGCTAAGTGACATTGGGGAATTGTGTCCTAGTTTGACATGCATCATGTGTAAGACAGTCTGCACACATCATCTGATGCCCTTCAGCTTGATAATGAAGTCGATAATGAACACCGCTGGGCTCAACCTAGACCGGTGCTGGAAGGAAATCACAACTTACAGAGTAGAAAGAAAAACGAAAAGACACTCGTATAGCTTTCATTGTTAGTATTTGTTTCCATGTATGTAATGTTGTTGACCAAATTGCTGGTTGCTAGACAGTGATCTCTTTGACACTTCTGTAGGAAAAATGACTAAGTGGTAAAGGCCTGTTTTCTGTTTTGCAGTAAAATAGTTTCCTTCTCACTCTAGTAAACGAATGCAGGATGTTTTGTGCATGCATGAGGCTACAAGCATGTCTGAAAAGATGCAGATGTATGTGTAGCATATGTTTACATGCATAACAAAATGTGTCACTGTGTAAACATGCATTATACATACGACTTTGGCCACTATGCTGCAGCTGACTGTGTTTTCAGCATCTTCCGCACACACTTTTAAGATGTAGCATCAACTTAGAAGTTTCGCTTTTAGCATCACTCATCAAATCCAGTTTCATAACAGCTTTGATTTTTTTGAAGCGGTCATATTATCAAAACAGGAATAGTTCCCATTATCAATAGGGTAGCGACACATAAAACCAATTTGCTAACAAAGGAGCTTTATATTTTGTCAACATGTCAAATTTGTGTGTTAAATGTTTTACAGAATTGAGGCAAAATCTGAGTGGGAAATGTTCATGGCTTTTTGCATCATCCAGCAATCTAAAAATAACTTGCCTCCGGACCATTCCACTATTTATATTATATTTGTATTCCTCTGTGTATATATCTCTACTGTAATTTAAATATGACTTTCAAATTTATTTCTTATAACCCTCTGTACACAGAAAGTCATCGATCTGCCTTCAGTTTGGCACAGCTATTTTGAGGACTTCACCTATGCGCATTAGCTCTTTGATGTGTTAGTGCAGTGGAGTTTCCTGTTTTTATGTGGACGGTCTTCCTGTGGTTGGGGTGAGGAAGTATACCTCAGGTGACCTGCTGCAAAGCATAGCATATGTTTACCCCATCACTTTATTTCCTACCCGTTTCTCTTTTTCACCTTGATGGCCCCTTTATTTTCCCCAAGGGAGGATTTTGTTTACAACACCACATTAAAACATGATCATAATGACTCCTTACATTAACTCTTGCTTAAAAAAATTTATATATAATATAGAATAGGTTTGCAGTTGTATGTATGTAGGTGTAACATGAAACAGTAAATAATGGTTAAAAAGTTTTTTTTTAGATATTAAATCATTACGTAAGATTATACATAACTAGCCATTCATAGCAAGCTGACATTCTTTATAGAAGTTTATATGTATTAGATGTGAGTTGGGTGGAGTGGGGCTTTGTTAATGGTTGTTCAGTTGTATAAATGTTGATGGAAACCACTCAGCAAGAGTTGTGGTGTTAGTTGTGCTGCTCTGTGAGCATTTCTCCCATGAGGACTGGTTTAGTTTAGGCTTCTTCGTCATATTCAGGGGTTCACATCATTGTGTTCATTAATCATGCTGTCTTAGCATCGGCCCTAACGTCTTTCCTGCTCTTCTCACAACTGGCGTTTCTCTTGTTGTTACTGTATCTAAAAATAAGGCCGTTAAAATTAGTTTGTTAATTTAGTACTTGAAATAAAGCTAAAGCAAAATAAAATAGATTATAGATTAGATGTAACTTCAACAAAACATCAGCTAAATTTAGAAATGGTGCCTTGTCAGCTAAAATAAAGTTGAAGTAAGCCTACTAAAATTAGTAGAATTAAATAAAAATATTATGTTAAAATATTCAAAGTTTTTCTTTTATCTTTAATATAGAAAAAAATTATACCATGACAAAATCATTTAAAATTATGTAAACTCAAATTAAAAATATAATAAAATAATTAATTAATACATAAATAGAAATAAATAATTTTAATTTTTGTAATTCAAAATATTAATACATTTAATAATACTATAAAATAAATAATAGAATAACACTGGTCATTTTCAGGTATTTCTGGCTTACTGTTACGACCTTTTTGCTTTATTATTTATGGAAAAAAACATAATTTTTACGGAAAAAAATATTGATACATGAATACCTTTTTTAGTTTAATAATAAGTTATTTATAGGCTGTTCTTGTTTTGAAATAAAAGGCAAACAGTGGTTCCCTTTGCAACTGATTAATGCAAAGTTTCAAAAAAAAAAGAAAAAATTAGATTATGTAAACGAAGACATGTAATTTGAATTCTAAGAAGCTTCGTAGTTGTTTTGATATGATTTGTAATCAGTGTAAAAGAATTTGTACAGCATCAGCAGGAACGTTCTGTGCATGTTTGTAAATCTCACATTGCTGTTGACAGAAGAATGAGTCAGTCTGCCGCAAAACAGGACCAAGATCAGCCTTATTGTTACAAAACCATTCAACATAGTGCTGAATCTGTCTGGAAAATGCCACAAGGACATTGGTTGATTTCAAAAAGCACTTCAGGCAGAGTTTAGATGTTTTAACTCTCATCTCATTCGGTAAGGACAAAAAAAACTTCTTCTGCCAGGCAACTCATGCACAACAGCAGCAGATGTGGTTCAGATTTTCACCCTCTGGTTCTACTGACTCTGTACCCTACAATCTACATCTTCAAAAGCCCCAGAAATGTGTCAGTGCACTAAAACCTCTTTGTATCTAACAGACTGGAAAGAATCGTTATTTAAGCGTCACTCGTTTGTGACACATCTGAACAAACAATAAAAGGCTGTTTCGATTTGCAAGTACATTTTTCAGAGGACCTCCTGATCAGTGGAATCATTCTTCAGGCTTGTAAATGCTCTCATTCCTCCCCCTCTCGGTTCTGCATTGGTATCTCCCACTCACATTGCAAAAGGCTGGAAATTTTGCACACTGCAACCTTTCTGTCGGTGAACATGAATATTTATTCATTGTTTGCATTTGCCCTCTCTGCCTCCCCCTCTCTGCGCCCTCCCTCTCTCCCCTCTCTGTCTGTCAAACTTCCCTTTTTCTGCCATTTCTCTTTCATCTTCCTCGCCATTGTTATCTTGCCTTCTCGTTTGTCAGGGTTTATATCTGTACCTACCACCAACACATACTGTACAGAACAGGCAGGTATGACATCAGGCCTTCTGTCAATACTCAATACGCAAATCTTCAGCTCATTTGTTTCGAGATTAGAGACTAAACTGCGAAACGTTATGGCCAAAGTTGAGGCTTGTTTGTCGTTATCCACATACAAGTTCTAAAGTCCACTTTAATAGGTTCTCGCGCTTCTTTCTTTCTTTAAAGGGGGCGTTCTCTCACGTACCTGTCAGTGGATTTCTGCAGGGGAATTTCCACACGTTCCATGCTTCACCTCCGTTGCCTGAGAAAGTGTGGCAGCTCAGACAGACATCTGTAGCCATAACAAAGTCTTAGTCAGAACAAAAGAATTTTAATGGTGTAATGCGAGGTTAGGCCTGTGTAATATATTAGAATAGATTCTTCACTACAAGGTAGAAGTGCACTACAAGCCCTATTTTTACAAGGATCTTATCACTAGCCACTGTGTGATGAGGAAACCTGATCATTTTTTGGCACACTACACTGGTGCCTCCAGGCAAGCCGTATGCTTAAAATAAAAGATTTCCAGCTAATACGGCTTCTGATAAATTGCCGTCGTAATAAAAGGAGCGCTGATTTCAATGCTATTTTGTAATGTCTTGACACCTTAAATGATACATGTTTTTCACGATGAATGATAAGTCTAAGGTCCTATTGGATGGAAATTAGATTTTAGGTTTTAAATGAATGTTAATCAATTTTCCCGCCCTAAAAGCTTGGCTCTCTTTCTGCCCTTCAGCATTATCTCTCTAATGTCTTTCAGCATCAGAACGTTTTTGATTTATCTCTTAGACTAGATTATTGCTACTCAGTCCTCATTGGTCTGCTGTCATAACCCCTTGAGTGCATCCGTAATGGTGTGGCCCAATTTTGGATCAGATTCGAAATGTTGTTGTTTGGCTGCAAGGCCATCAACAAGCTTTGGCCACTATACATTTTACGATCCAGCTATACCAAAAAAAAAAAAAAAAACCTGCATGTTTACAGAAAAAACAACAACATATTTTTCCATTTGCCATCTTCTCTGTCCAATGAAAATGAATGGTAACCAGAGCCTGTTATGCTAAATGACAAAAACTACTGTAAGGACCACTTTTATGGTGCAATATTCCAAGTCTTCTGAAGTCATTAGCTGTAAATTTGCTTCTTCTTTTTTTTTTTTTCACAAGAAAGGCATTATTACATGCCACCAAAGTTATCTACCAACAAACATTTCTTTAAATAAACTGTTGACAAAGCTAAGAAAAGGATCTAACCACACCTTACTAGCTAAAACTTACCTTATCCTATTCTAAATACATACTCTTTATTAATGTCATGTTTGCACCTCTTGTTTTTGCACTTTTGTCATATCTTCCTTTTGTAGTAAAGCGTGCATAATTGTTAATATTGTCTAATTTTGTTTGTGAAAAACCATAAAACTATAGCTTTAGAAATCTTAAAAGTGAAAAGTATTTGGCTGATTAGACAGCAAGTTAGGGTGGTTTCACCTTTAAAAAATGAGTTGACTTCAGCTGCTCTGTTGAATTATTACCTCCTTCTGCAATGCACGCAATAAAATGATAAATGCATTGTGCAAGCCCATAAACATTATTTTCTTTGGCCATTAACTAGCCAGTGCAAGTACAGAAACAGGATTCATTAGGTATTTAAAACATACTGGATGTTTTTTTCTATTTGTGCACAAACATCTAGAAATAATGATGTTGAGGTTTGTCATATTATGAGATACAGAAAAAAGATTATTTATGGCAAGATGAAAAATAGTTAATCTTCAGTACTGTTGTTGTCAATCAGATGTTTTATAACGGAAGGTGCATGCAGTGTTACTGTGACAATCTTTTGTCTCCTGTATCCTGCTTGTCTTGTTGAACTGGTGCTCATGTTTCTGCTCTCACACAGAAAGTGTTAATGTTTTTCAGAGCATGAGTAATGTCAAGAGTGAGTAGGCTTTCTGACTCAGGGGTGTTTTACTTGTAGGATGCTACTGTATAGTGAAATCTTGTCAGTTAACTGTCAGTCTTTTGCTCATCATTAAAGGAATAGCTCACTCAAAAAATGAAGTCTCTCATAATTTACTCGCCTTCATGTTGTTGGTTTACTTTGTGAAACTGAATAGTGACTAGGGACCGTCAAGCTGTAAAAAATGACTGATTTAAATACATTTCAATGCAATGTGAAAGCCCCTGATCACCATTCGCTTCTTGGAAAAGAGCAGTATTGACATTCTGCTAAATGTCTCCTTTTGTATTCAATAGGGATAAAAACTTGCTGGTTTAAAGTGAGCAATGAAGTGAGTGACTTTTCACCTATTCCTTTAATATTACTTAAATAGGCCGAGAATAAGGGTGTGCTGGGATGATATGAGACAAGCCCTAGAGAAATCACAAGGAATAGCTGGAGAAATAAAAAGAGAGAAAAGTGCAGCGAGAGCTACAAAAGCAGGAAGTGGGTTGATAAGAATCATTTTATCAGTAGTTGAGTTTTATTGTTGATGATTTTTCTGGTTGTTCATGGCTTGATCATCCATTTATTCATTTATCAGTTTACATTCACTGTAAAAAGAATTGCTGTAGAAATTACAGTATTACTGGCAGCTGTTTGCCAGAAACTTACTGTAGATTTAAATTTATGTTATTTACTGGCAACAGTTTGTTCAAAGTTAATTGAACATTAAACATTAACAAGTCTTTATCTTTACAGAATAAAACTAAAATAACAGCCTCCCTTTGGGAACCAAAATCTGAAGGAAAAAAAAACAGAAAAAGGTTGATGAAGGTTTGTGGTTCCCAGAATGCTTTGCAGTAGGTTGTTATTTTATAGTTTTATTTTGTAAAGACAAAGACTTGTTAATGTTTAATGTTCATTTAACTTTGAACAAACTGTTGCCAGTAAACAACATAAATTTAAATCTACAGTAAGTTACTGGCAAACAGCTGCATAACTACAGCAAATTTTTTTTACGTATAAGGCATTAAGGCGGAACAATTAACTTTCAATTCTTGCAAACCTTTAAATTCCTATTTTGTACATTATGGGCTTTATGAATGTGAAAGCAGAAATATGTTCCACTTCTGTCACACTATATTAACCGCTAAAATTATCATACACTGTAAAAAAAAAAAAAAAAGAGAGAATAACCTATTTAATAGTGAGAGATAAAAAGAAAAACAGATAAGGACTCTTAACACTGTTGTACGAAAACATCAGTGTTATTAAAAAAAGAAGCTGCACAAAAACAGAAAAACCTGACACAGGTCACTGCTGTGCTCATAAAGCCATTTCAGAGAGTCTTTATAAGTCGTGTTCAATTCAATGCTGTGTGTCATACAATCTGTGTATGTAGGAAGGAAGGCTGTCTCTCACTTCATTAGAATAACATAACGTTATTAAGTCATCATATCCCCTCTACAAACTCAAATGCCATCAAAAACACCTCTGAATCAGACACAGTCATTTTAATTGCTATGAATACTTACGCTCAGACTTCCTGGTTCTGAAATGCCAAGATATCACCAAGTATTTGAAGAACAGGTTTGTACATGCATAAACCAGCATGCATCACAGCTCTGAAACCAATTCAATTATTGCTGATAAACTCCTGTAACTCATGAGAATGCTAGTCTCACCTTAGATTTTGTTTGTCAAGCTTATTATAATATGACTCACCTGGCACCTGAAAAAGAAAGAGTATTTAAACATCCACACCCAGAAACACCTTTTTGGATCTTTTCCTAAAAGGCAATTCAAGTCATTACAAGCTACAGTAAGTGAAACATACAGTCTAGGTAAGGTTTCTGTTTCGCTGCTGTTAGTTCCTCGCCCATTTTTAGCTCTACACTATTACAGTGTACATTTTTGCGGTGGGGGAGTAACATGGCCAGCGGTACCGAGTCCTCCCTTTCACACACAGGCTTGTTTGAGTGGCAGATCACTTCTTCCTAGCTCTCTTGGCCTGCCGCTTTCTTCAACTAAGACCATGTATGGTCAGGGACCAATTCGAGAGTGGATGGGAGGAGGGACAGCTGGGAACAGTCAAGGCCCCAGTGGTAAAATTAACTTGAGAACAAGTATTTATTTTGAGGACCAGCATAATCAGGGCTGGAAAAGAATGAAAAACAGTGAGGGCAGAGTAATGTGTAAGACGTATAGACTTCCGCACTGAACAAATAGGTCAGCCAGATTATACTATTGTGATAGCAACCTTATGAAGATGCTCAAAAACATTAGTCTAGATGGAGTAAGCAATATCCAGTTGACGTAGTACAAACACTGTAGAACTATGACACTGCTAAAGTTGTCACTGATGATTGAACTTGTCTTTAACAACCAAAAAACACGTCAAAGTTAAATGGCAACATGGGCTACATGCATATATTTATACATCTGAATATAGCCTAGCAACCACAAACTTGAGAAGTTCTTGATTAAATGCAGTATAGACCTACATAAAGTATTTGTATTCAGGCACATCTTTAGTCACGTTGTTCTGCAGAGGAACTAAAAAGGACTTTTTTTTTTTTGTAACAACTGGTTTAAGCAGATAAGTTTAAATAGATTCCCCTGAGCTCTTGCATATTGAGTATTTTTTATTAAAATATAATAAACACGATATTAAAATAAATAATTGTATTGTTCAATGTCGTGTTTCATTTAATTATTATTTAAATAGTAATTAAAAAGTATTTAAAAGTAGCCTATCTACAAGGCTGCAATGCCTGAGCGAGTGTAATAAATGAGTTGTCGTTAATATCAACCTTGCCGTCAGTGTTTGACTTGAACTGTATTGTTCTAGTAGTTTGTGTCTCGTGCAGCGCAGATGATTCAGACTGATGGACAAAATCCGCTCCGTGTTTTCTGTTTCACTGCAGTGGAGCTGTACTGTATCATGTTTCCGTCCTCGCCTCCTCCTCTTGCCGCCATTTCACATAATCGAGATTTTCTCTTTCCACGTCATGGTGGAACTGAGTCCTTCTGCAATAATGAGAGTTTATGGCTGCTAATACAAGTGTGTTATTATGTCGACGTTGCGCCTGCTGCTACATGGCTTGTCGGGGGGTTTTGTTTGTTTGTTTTTCTTTAGTATTAGATATATGTTAGGCTATAGTATCTCTTTATGTGAATATCTTTAGTAGAATATTATTATTTAAAAAATATCATTCTAATATGTTTCATTATTTTTGTTTGTTTTTATCAGTAGTTATGCTAACCCCGCGATTACGTGAAATGATGCATGAAATCACTATTTTTTATAACCTGCATGTAGTGTCTGCTTAATCATCACCATATTAATTATGCTCACAAACTGTCAATGGCCACTATCATCACACAAAGGAATCAACAAAATGGCTAAATATTCTCAAAGTTATTTATTACAATGTTTGAAGGTTACAGCCTACGATTATTTTCGCTGCACGTGATCTTAGCTTCACTACAAGCTACTTTTGCCCGTTTATGTGTCAATATAGCCCAAAATAGACTAATTGTCATTCCCCAGAATACAAATTGCTGCTTTATTAAATGTTTTAAGGTAGGCTGTCAAATTAAGTTTCCATTCATAAACACTGGATGATGATAGTTCAGAAGCACTGAAATGCTGAAGTGTCTTGATGGTAGATGGTAGCCTACAACTTATTAGCTATATTTTGTGGGCTACTAGGCTACAACATATCAGCTGTCAGAGGAAACCGAGGCTGTATTTAGTCCCTCTAGAGGACATGAAGGCACCTGCAGACTCTGGTCAAATTTAAAGTCCAAGAATTTCTTTCCTTATTATTATTATTAATGCACATAGAATATATTTGGAATGTATTAGGCATTTACAGGTCCAGATTTGGATGAGAATCATGATTATGGGCTGTCATGTTAAAGCATCCTGTTTCAAAAATAAATAGATACATGAACAGTCTCTGCTATGCTTTTTTTTACTCTAATGCTCAACCAAAATGTTGGCATGTACAGTTCCACTAAAAATAGCATCTGGACAATTTTCAGCACTTTAGAGCAGTGTTACTAAACAGTGCTTTCACTGTGAAGTGTGTTTAGGAAACATTTTCTAGATGGACGATGCAGCAAAGCATGCTGGTTACAGTATTTTCTACTTATGGTGCAGTATTAGAAGCTTTTTTATGCATGTAAACTTTGTATTTAGTCTTATTTTTCCAGAAATAGAAAATATGTAAAGTAGTGAATATATGTGAATATAAATGAATATAAAAATATGTGAATAAATTATTTTCATACACAGTATGTTGTATTCCATTGATGCCTCAGTGGTTTGTAAATTATTTTATAATTATAGTGTTGTTTAAATATTATATCTTTTATTTATGATCACATTATTGCTGTCACATAACGAGGGATAGAGCTCCTCATGGAGTTTTAATTTCAAGTCTTCATAAAATACCCAAGGTGTCCAACAGATGGCAGCAAGTATCTTTGGTTTATTCCAACTTTCCTTTGCATCACATTTATAAATATATAACCCCAAGCAAGGTGCTTAAATAGAAAGGTAGTGTTGTAATAAAAAGATATTAGCCATGACTCTTAAAATGTAGACTGAATATACACAATTTATTTATTTAATGACATTTAATTTATTTAATATTGAAGAATTACAAACCTTTAGTCTGCTTTGAAATCATCAGTTTATTGTTTTCCTGTTGTCTGTTTATTGCCTTTTGCACATCAGCACAATCCATCACGTCATGATCAGTTTAAAGTATCATTGACCAGCTGTGTGTTTTATGCAAAGGTATTCTGTTATGTATAATGTTAACGTTTAACAGTTACACAGACTGTAAATTTTGCATGACATTTTATAGAAGTGAATGAATAGTTAAAGCAAACCTTTCAGTATTTATTTCAGATTATGAGAATGACACAGCTGTGGACACCATGTGGTGTATGAATTATTAATTATTATTATAAATTATTAATTTACTTCTGATGTTTCATGCATTTTTAGAGACTTCCCCCAGACATTAAATGATCTCTGAGAACAAAAATGAGATTGAGAATGAGATGATTCTTGAGTTTCAGAGATAAAAATGTATTTTATATTTGTAAAAAAATATATAT
>JAUCMT010000114.1:11173612-11190495 GCA_032357475.1 Enteromius thamalakanensis
ATATATATATATATACACAGTATATGTACAGTATATACACACACACACACACACACACACACACGAATGAATATATATATATATATATATATATATATATATATAATGGACTGCATTATGGATCAGTTCATTTTTCACTCAATTATCTGTTAAATTTCTTTGAATTTTAATTCAGTTAAATGCTCCTGTAACACCAATTCAAATTCCATTTCAGCTTCCTGTGGGGCATAATCAAAACATTTCAAGTTCTGACTAATGAACTGAAAAGGAGCCAATTCCATAATTCAGAATTTTGTCCAGCTTCAGTCACTATGGCTGCATCCTCAAATATCCATTTTGTGCCCTAAGCCTGACCTAAATTCAATGGTTACTGAAATGATCACATCTTGTGGCTCTGTCGTTGTAGACAGTATTGTGGTTAGGCTGTTGGCACTAGTTACTGTGGCGGCAGTCAGCATCATTTCCCCACTGAACAGTAGCCATGCGTCCTATCCTTCTCCCAGGCTTCATTATACCATCATTAGTTCTGAAAATTGAAAAGTATGATGCAATATAGGCTAATAGTAACAAAACCATCTTGTTGAGCTCTTCAAAATACAATTCGCTGGAGTGCACAGACAGATGCAGGATGAACAGGATTTCAATTCATATTAAAACCTCACACTCTTCCAGTCTTTGTGCTTTTAACATTGACAAACACTGTCAATCAATAAGCGTTGCATCCAGCTATTTGAACTTAAAGGGACATTTCACCAAAAAGTTGTAATTCTGTCATCAATTACTCACTTATTTATATTTTGAAGAATATTGTTAACAATACAGTTGACGGTAGCCATTGACTTCCATAGTATTTTCCCATACAATGGAAGTTAATGGCTACCACTGGGAGTAAATGATGACAACCTTTTTTTTTTTGTGAGCTATCACTTTAAACCGTGCTTCTATCTCCTGATTCCCTTTATGAGTGGAGATGATTTATGTGAGAATATGTCTTCATAATCCGTTTCCGCACTTAAGCCACATATTCTTTCTTTCTTTCTGGCTGACTAGCCACATGCCATTAAGTTAAGTGCAATCTTCTGTTTGTTCATGCTTCTTTCTGAGTCAGGAGAGCAAGCCCTGTTAGAATCATTTCATGTAACTGCTCAGACACACCACCACACATGTATCCGAGTGCAAACATGTGCTTTATCTCCTCTAGAGAGCACGCCTGCTCGGCGAGCAAGTGAGTACAAGTGGTTGTGTGCACAGGACTGATTTTCTAGCACCTTGCACCCTGAGTTACCAAGGAGACAAGGAGCTAGTGTTCACAGACATTCAAATCAGGCTGCATCACCCACACATATCAACTGTTTACTTGTCATTGATACTTATGTTTGTATGTGACCTAAGCGATCTTATCTTGATTTTACAAGTTTGTGAGAGTAGTAACAGTGTTGGGATCGAGGGTTACTTTGGAAATGTAATAGGTTACAGATTACAGGTTACCTTATTTAAAATGTAATCAATCACTTACTTTATTCTGTGACTGATTGCATGTATTTACTTTTTGATTACTTTTCTAAATTTCTGTTTTCGGGTGTTACTCATTGACTTTTAAAATTTAAGATTATTTCATTTTTTAAACAACCACCACAAAGGTTAAATACAAATGTAAAATTATAACCAAAATATGGTAAATATTAATAAAAGAGGCTATTCAGATGTAACCGTAATCGTAAATGTAAATTATGATTACATACGGGGTAACATCTGAATAATTTAAAATTAAATGAATATAATGGTTATTTAAGAATTCACATTTTGTTTCATTTGTGCTCCCCAACACACATGTAACAAACTAGTTTTTGAGAAATACCTCACTAGCAGCTATGTTCACCTGGTTTGACCCTGACATATTAATTTCATTATTGTATATAGACTGATTCAGTCGTATGAAGCAATACTTGGTTTAAAACTAAAACCCATGCAAAGTTTGGTATAGCATACATTAAAAATGTACTTTTATATGTCCTAAAATAGTTTGATCAGATTTGAACTGTTACACCAGCTTTGCTTTTATTACAGGAGTAACTGTTTGTGTGTGTGTGTGTGTGTGTGTGTGTGTATGTATGTTTATGTGGTTTATGAGGACACAAATTTCTATAATGACATGGGTATATAGGTATTACAATATGTAGGTGTTTTATGAGGACATTTTCAGTGTCCTCGTAATTCAAAAGGCTTAAAAACATAATAAATGGTGTTTTTTTGAAAATCTAAAAATGCACACAGTTTCTTGTAAGGGGTAGGTATGGTGTAGGATCAGTGTAGGTGAAATACCACATACTGTCTGTACAGTATAAAAACCATTACGCCTATGGAGAGTCCCCATAAAACACAAACATGTGCGTGTGTGTGTGAATATTACTCTGGCCTATTGCCAGCTCTGTCAGATGAGCGCATGTCTATTATAAGGCGAGTGAAAGGTTTGGAAATTAATAAGGAGGTAAGTGGGAATCACTGGAGTGATGAAGCTAAACAGCAGTTTTTTTCCCATTATCCACTGCTCTTTGTTGGATCCGTTGGATGTGTGCCAGCTATAGTGTGTTTTGGAATTTAATGTAATTTAAATGAAATATGAAGAAAAAATTACAAAACATTCTGACAGCTTATTATTATTTAATTTTATTTTTAGTATAGCTTATTTTGGATGGCTTATGTAGCTTATTAAGTATATTAAATAAAGTGAATTAATTTTTACATTTAAACATTATTTATTAATCTCAAGAAAAACATAGTATACTAATAGTACACATTTTCTTAAATGATGTGAAATGAGTATGTTTTATACTGATAATATGACTACTAAACGTTGATGTGACAATACTGTTACTGATAAGCCCTTCACATTAATTTGTAAGGTAGATTTGCTTGAGTTTATTCCTCACGTGATGCCTCACATTGCATGGAGAAATATAGAAAGTACTATATAACTGTAACAAATGCTGTTGAAATGCTAATGTGTTGCTAGATGATCAAAGAGACATTCATTTTAGTATTTCATCACCACAAATTATATTAAGCTTTAAATTTCAGCCCATTCAATAGTTTCAGTCTATTTCATTCTTAATTCACAATAATTTGGTATATATATTGGAAGTCTGTATGGGATCTTATAGTACAATTCAAATATATATTTTTTTGCAACCAGCAATATTTTTAAGTTAAAAGTGCCATATTAACAAATTTGAACCACACCCTTTAAGCACTGTCTAACAGTAGATTTAGTCTTTTTTAGATTAGATTCATAACACTTTTATATAAACCAGAGATATGCCATATGATATACAGGTTAAAAAAGGTATCATCTGTTGCAGTCATATGAATCTAATGCGTCAGCAGAAAGAAAAAAAGGGAAAAAACACAGATCCTGTGTCAGTAATGCACTGTTACTTTAGTAGAACGACTGCTGTGAAAGTTCACTTACCATGACCAAATAGCTGGAAATGATGTAGTGGGATTCCAGTTCATAACTTGTATAATGAAGCTTCTTCCTGTAAAGCCAGAATGTGAGAATTCATCTGTGAGCTCTGCAGCTTTAAAGGTCTTGACTGCACATCAGTGCCACCTAGGCTTTAACACAAGTAGATCTGGTTGGTTCTTGCTGTGTAGGAGGGGCTCATGTACCGTGACTCAAAAATTGTCTCTAAATTAAATAATAATTCAAATAAGTAATAATGTATAAAATATGATAGGATCGTTTCATGCTGTTATCAATTAAAATTCATTCAAATTTGTGATGGTGTGTGCTAGACCTTGATAAAGAGATATATAAATAGTAACATTTATGTAGGTGTCGGAACAGCAAGATGAGCACAAAAGCTGAAGAAATTGCTGGGTTTCAAAAAACCACCGGCCCAATTTTCCTGTACAAGAGTCAGATGATAGGCTGTAATAAAACAAACCAAATGCTTCAAGTAATTCCAGCACAGAAGGTGCTAGCTCTTTGCCAGTCAGACTGCCAGCCTTCAGCGCTCACATGAGAAAAGTGTGCCAGCAAATGACAGGCCTACTGTTGCTGTTTCAGTCACGCAAAACCTCAGAAAGGAAGGAAGTGAGGCACGCATTTACCAAAAAGGTGAGCCAATGAAAATTCATCTCATAACTGCCATCAGTTTGTAAACAAAATCCACTGTGTGATGTTCTGAACCCTATTACCCGCTTAGCAGAGATAATAGGCCTACTTTTGACTTGAAAAACATGCTGAGAAAAAGATGTTCATTAACATAAATTATTTATAGTAATGATTAGTTTAAAAATCCAGTTTGTTGTAGCATGCATAAAAGGAATAGTTTATCTAAAAAAATGTATTCGCTGAAAATGTACTTACCATCAGGCCTTCCAGGATGAAGATGACTTTGTTGCTTCATCAGAACAAATTTGGAAAGTTTTAGCTTTACATCAGTTCCTCTGCAGTGAATGGGTGCCGTCAAAATGAATGTTCAAACAACTGATTACAGTTATCACAACAATCAATCAATCATGTCTTATGAAAAATGTTGTTTCCCTTCTCAATTCAAAATACCTTAATGATGGATTTGTTTTGCACAAATGCAGCTTTTCACTTGACAGTGTATTAATTTGATGGACTGGAGTTAAGTGGATTCATTGTGGATTATTGTGATTATTTTTAATCAACTGTTTAAGCTCTCATCCTGACGGCACCCATTCACTGCAGAGGATTTGCTGATGAACAAGTAATGTATCTATCTATTCTATAATTCTGATCAAACAAAACTCATTTACACTCTGGATGGCTTGAATATTTTCAGCAAATTTGGGTTGAACTTTTACTTCAAGCATGCAATAAACTGCTGGAATAAGCCTATAACATGCTCAATTACACATAAAACACACAGAGACACACCGCAGAGCTCAGGGTCACGGGGTCACATGCTGCATGCATCAGCTGCATTGATTTCTGCCTCATCGACTGCAGTCTCCTGGACGGAATTCCTAATTTGTGTTTTCGTGACACTGAGCACCCAGAGACGAGAAGTAGCATAGAGTCAAGTCACCTCCATTTTGGTCACCCTTCCAAATGATTAAAAAAAGTCTGATAATAGATCTGCAAAGGGTTGAAGAAAGAGGTAAAGAAGAGTTAGGAACACCTATAGCATGTGGCTGGCCTCATGCTTCATCCCAGCTGTGGGAAAGCCGTGGAACCAGCTGCTGCAGAGCGAGTGAAGGCTATATTTAAATAAAAATGAAAAATGAGAGAGTGGGAAACGCTGCAGGCTGTGCGTCTGCAGTCCTGCCCCTACTACACCAGGACGAGAAACAAGGAAGAATCCCAGATCAAATGAACTCATCCCTTTCGAAAGCTCTTTGCTGCCCGCAAGGATTTGAGGAACCATATATATTCACATTTTACTAAATGTAATTTTTCTAACATATGTACATGCTCAGCGTGCAGCAGTCACTCATGAACAAACCCTCAAATTGTGTACGTCGTGTTATGTTAATGACTATCGTGTAACATAACACCTAACAAACACATTTCTTTGCGGAACTGTCCCCACTGAAATGTGTAGCAGTAAATGTACAAACACATGAATCAGATCTTAATTTAAGTACAGTTGAGGTAGATGATTATTTGACAGACTGACTTTTCAGACGATAGCTGCTAGTAAATGTAATAATTGTTACACATAATTTATGTTCTTTGATGGTCTCAAAACATTATGTATCAAGTGAAGCGTTCTAAAACTTAAAGGAACAGTTCAACTCTTATGATGTTTCAAACCTGCATGAGTCATTCTATTATTGCATGCTAAAGATTTTATAATGACTGAGACTGATTCTGCATAACAC
Organism: Enteromius thamalakanensis; assembly: GCA_032357475.1. NCBI lineage: Eukaryota > Metazoa > Chordata > Actinopteri > Cypriniformes > Cyprinidae > Enteromius > Enteromius thamalakanensis. Next base: position 11,179,469 of record JAUCMT010000114.1, read on the forward strand.
TGCCTTTTTGTTATATAGAAAAAAAATCCTAAAATAAAAAATAATAATAAATTACATCCATAATGGTATAATAATGAAACAATTCACTCTCCCATATGGTTTGTGCTGTTAGATGACCAATATTATAATAATCAGTGTCCATGTCTCAAGGCCATTTGTGAATTCTTAACAGTAATAAGATTTGGTAAGTAAACAGGACCATCCAAGAGACCAGGGCAAGTAGGGCTCTGGGCCCCTGGGACTGTGCAAGAGCACGTGACCAGCCATACCAGACGGCAGCAAAGCAGGGGGATTTCCAGATTGGTTATTATTGTTGTAGACAGGAAAAGGCTCCATTTAGATGCCAGAGATCACTGAGAAAGTCCTCTCACTGTTTGTGGAGGAGCAGCTTTATAGCAGAGGTAATGGAGAACTATCTGCTAGAGAGAGAGAGAGATAAAGAGAATGAGGAGAGGATGTGAAAAGAGGAGACGGAGTGGAAGATCATTTCACTGCTCCAGGGGGCGGTCACATACATTTCACCCATCTTCATATTGATGAGACATCTGACTGATGCAAAACGCCCTGGATTTTAATTAGTAGAAAACAGTTTGTGTGTTTGAGAGTGTCTAACTGAACAATAAATAAATAACAAAACATTACTTTACTTAAAAGTTTTAAAAAAACAATAGATACGTTTACTGCAGATTTTTTATGACAAATCTTTTTTTTTTTTTAGTACAATGAAAATAATATTTGTTGATTGACATTTATGTTTTTTTTTTTTATCTCTCTTTCTCTCTCTCTCTTACTCATATATATATATATATATATATATAGTAGTCAAGTGGATCACTTTTTGATCCACTTCGAATGTTGGCTACTATTCTTTTTTTGGGCTGGATCTCAAATTGATACTGCTACTAATAAGTCAAAACTGAGCTAATATTTCATTTATTATGGTTGCAAAAATATTATATATCATTCAAAATAAATTTAAATGTTAGGAAGAGGAGACATGTCCCTGCTGTGAGCCACAGTCCCTGGGTGATAAACTAGTGCAGCAGCATCCTAGATTACATATAATCGATTGATGGATGTAATTTGACACCATCAAACATTCATTCATTCAATCAGTCTCTGAAGGAGCAGAAAATATCTAACATTTGTGTTTTTTTGTAATGACATATTATAGATGCATGAATCATTTGGAGCTGTCCTGGTGGTTAAGCGTATAGGCTGCAAGCACAAAGGCTGCAGGTTTAATTCAGTGACCCAACTGGTGTTACTGAGATCACAGTCTGCTCTATCATCACTTTGCCCTTGAGCGAGGCACTTAACTTCAGTTTGGTCCATATATATAGGCTATGCAATTACTGCAGTTCATGTAAATGGATTTGGATGAAAAGTGCCTGCTAAAAGATAGGCCTATGCAGTACTGATTAGAATGCTGAGATGAATTATAGACGTGGCCTGAAGTTGCATTTCCAAAATGATTAAACATTTATCATGGCAAATAAATAAACAAACAAATAAATAAATAAGATTCAAAACGAAAATATTATACTTTATATAAATGAACCTTATTTTTAAAACAAGTTACCTTTCTTCTATTTTCTTGCATTGGAAATGTTTTATGTTTCTCATTTACAAAAAAGTGTGACAATAAATAACCTGTTTGTAATTACCCCATATAAAACCTTGTGCAATCCAATCCTGAACGTGTATTTGCTAACACCTTTTATGTGTCCTTGACATCGAGTGGGGGAAAAAAGGCATAAAACGGTCAAATCCAGTTCCATGTTTTTTTAGCACCTTAAACGAGGTCCTTCAATTGATTGACGTTGGCAATATCCAATCAGCGCTCGCAAAGCGTCAAGTCTGTGTTCGTTCGGCCCAATCAGCCAATAAGAAGACTTTAAGACGCCATACGGTATTTCAATCGGCCATGTTGGTGAGGTAAAGAGGTACACCATTACATTTCCCCCGCGTCGCGCAGATTTTAAATCGCATGAAATCTCAAAACATCACTGGTAACGTTTATAAAACTCTTCGCTTGATGAATATAGATATATGTTATTCCCGCCAAATCCAATGTATTTGGGAATGAGAACAATCCCGTTTAACGTTAGCATCTTAAATCATTCGCGTCTGTGATTTTTGTCTTACTCTAATTACTGTAACTGACTGCATGTTGTTTTTGCCCTTCCTTCCCATATTATGTTTAAAAGACGGTCTGAATAAACCACTGTGATATTTTTACATTACCCAGTGGAAATATCAGTAAAGGGGCGGGGTTTGAGAACTGTCAATCAAACGGTGAGCAGGTTTCACCAGTGGGGCGTCCACTAACTGCATATTATATTATATTTATTGAACGTGACCTTTCTTTCAAATAGAGCAGAAGTTTACGCGCCACCTAAAAAGCAGCATGGTAAACCTCAACGCTTGTGTATTAATCTAACACCCTTATCACTGCTTGACAGTTTACATGATACACCTTTAAGAAAAAAGTAACAAAAGATTGTTTATGATAAGGTGAAAACACGAGTAACACAATGTAAGTGTCACCCTGACGTGGAAAAACATATATATGGAGAAAAAAATTAATATATAAAAACTCTTGTGCTTGTTTGGCTTTCCTGTGAGTACAATAAATGTGAATGTAAGTTGTTTGGACCGTTATATGTTTGCTCTTACGTACGCAAGGGTTTTTAAAGGAAATTATGATGAGCCTATCTAGGCCATCCATCAATGGGAGGTTGACCAGGATAGTATGGATCGACAGTTATTCCACACATAAATGAGTCAGAGGTTGGTTTGGAGGCGGAGTCCGACTTTGTAGAAATACTGTCCATTGTTCCACCTTGACCAATCAGAGGAGCGAAGTTTTTACAACACTGACCAATCACTGAAAACTGCCCGCCTTAAAGCTCCGCCCAGTCTTCTATATTAACCGCTCTGCCGCCGAGCGAGCTCGCTACAGACGCTTAATAGTCTTTTTTTTTAATTATACATATCTCGTATTCCTCTTTATATTATTTTGTTCCGAGACCCCATTATATTCTTAACATTTAGGAAAAATGGCTGACACAAAAGTCGATACCAGCTCGGAAGTCTCCGCCAAGGTAATGCAACTTCAGTTATACACTGATTTATGGAGATGCTGCGTTTTATTATTTTGAATAAACGAACTAACGTAACGTTATATGGAATTTGGCATGGAAATAGGTATACAGTCTTACTGGAACACTGTTTGCAAATTTTGTCGGTGTTTTAACCTCTCGCTGTCACTTTGAAGACTTTTCGTGGATGGTAAAATGTTAAGTGTGCTGAAGTTGGGCTTCTTTACAGAGACATTTGCAACTAAAAGGCTTTTTTTGTTCGGATTCTACGCGGGTTCTTTGTTTATGCAAGCGGTTTTTCGGTTCCTCTTTAAAAAGTATAGTGAGAGAGATGGACGCAGATGATCGTAAGCATAATCTCTACTCCGCTTATACAGTTTGTTGCACGAGTTTCTTTATTACTTCTTATAGGCTCGATTATTGAGGGTGCCTCGTTCAGTCCGCGAGACGCGGTGATTCGTCAGCCCGCAGCCCGATCTGTCACAACTTACTGCAGCCCTCACGATTCACGATGCCACTCTGATAAAGCACGTTTCGCTGGTCTATGAAATGTGGCTATTTCATGTTTGACCGATATTTCGAGTGTAATGAAAGCGAAATTTATTTTGTGAACATAAGAACCAACCTACCAAGAATTTACGGTTTAACGTTAACGGGAGCGTTAGGTCGCGTTGTCTTTCAAGTTCCGTCAAGTTCAGGTTACACTTCACTTTTTCTTAGTAAAAATGAGAGTTCACCATGCATTATTGATTCAACAACTTAGTATATGAGCTTTATTGAGCTATAGCCTGCCCGTGGTCCTGCTCTGTCGTAGTCGCTGGTGATTTCTTAAATGAAAGAAAAGAGGTAACGTTATCCATTTCTTCCTCCACTTTGCATTAGCGGATAGCGAAATATGCAATCATTTCTATCTGCGATGCCTGTGCGCAAACTTCTCCCGCGAAACCCCGCTGCGGATGCAGCAGTCTGGCTGACTGAATGAGTTCCTATTGTAGCGCGCGCGGTCTGCTCCGGAGGTGAGCGCGAACACCGAAGTTAAGGGACCTCCGTGCAGGATGCTTTCGCGCGTCCAGCTGTTTCTCACTATTCACATAGATAAACCTATCTAGACCGACGTCTTTTAGCGTTGCGACGCTTCTCGCGGTTATTCACTCGTTTCGTGCATGCGCGCCGATGTTTTTAGACGCAGCGGCTCCGTTTAACTTTTAAAAAACGCGTCTCGAGAGCCCTAGTTCCGTTCCGTTGCGCTCCGTCTAGCTGTTGTGAGCGCACTGTGTGAACGGCCCCGTGCAGTCTATCAACGTAAGCAATCGTTTTCCACCGGACTTATCAATCTCTGCTGAGGTCACAAAAATATCACTGCACTCGCCTACCAGTTGTGGGCACAACATTTCTGACGCGTTTGTCCTTTGTTAAGCTTTTTTTATGCAGCGTCCCGGTCTTAATAAGCCTAACGCTGCGTTTAAGTGTGCCTATGAAATACGGAGGTGATTTCCGCTTTAGGCTAAAAGGTTGTTGTCGTCCGCGCTGCGTGTTTGATCAATATATGGGTCAGTATTATGCTGTAGATAGTGGCATATGCTCATTATTCATCTATGGCTCACTGACGCTCGGTGGTGGTAAAGAGCGGCATGTAAATGGTGACGGTGAGAAGGCGTTGCAGGCGTGAGGTAGACGCTAACCGGCTTAAAAGCTGAGGATTATGACCTAAATTTATTAACAGTAGCGAGCTGCTGAATGGAAGCACATCATGTGGTATTCAGTGCGACGAAAGCCTGCGTTTTCAAACCATGAAGATTCAGCGTGTTAAATGATTAGATAAATAAACGGCTTCTCTTAAGAATAATGGCCATTCTCGAGGGAACAACAATATTGTGCTTGAAAAAAATCGAATTGGTAGAGGCCCAATAGCACAACGCTATTGTTCCCCCCTTCTGTCTCTTTCTCTCTCACTCCCTCTCTTTCTCCGAGGTTTGTCGGTCCTGCCTCTCTTTGGTCGAGTTCGCGCTCTTATTGGCTGAGTTAAAATAGTCACTAATTGTGATCTGGGAGCTGTAGTTTTTTAGCGGGCGTGTCTTTATCAAGCGCAATGATGTGGATTATAAACTGAACTACAGCGCGCATTGGCGCTAACGCCGCGGACGTATCAAATTACAACACCTCAATATGGTCTTTAAACCAGGCGGGGATGGAAGAGACAGGCATCCAATGAATAAAGAGTGTGGAAGTGTCGCGTTTCAAATGTGAAATGAAAGCACGTCCCACGAATAAGAGAGGATGTGAATTCAGCTTTGGTCTAGTTTAATTTCCTACATCAGATAAGTAACTGAAGCAATTACAGAGGCATATTTTTTTTCTTCATTTAGGACCTTAAAGAAAAGAAGCAGGTTGAGGAGGCAGAAAATGGAAAGGATGCCCCTGCTAATGGAAACGCGGTAAGTTTCCACAACTTACTACTTGCATTGCCCAGTACTGCTCGTAATAGTTTCCAAATGATCTCAGGTGTTACCCATGATAACTCAAAATGTTTTATTTTTAGGAAAACGAGGAGAATGGCGATCCAGAAAATGAAGTAGATGAGGAAGATGACGATGTGGCTGAAGAAGATGAGGAAGATGATGGAGAAGGCAAGGCCTTAAATAAACCAATTGATGATGAGAATGATTTTAAAACCGTCCTGCTGTAGTTCCACCTATGTGTTGACAACCAAGCCATACATGCAAGGCTAAGAATGAATGACTTTGTTACAGGTGATGATGATGAGGATGAAGATGACGAAGCTGAGGGTGGCACAGGAAAAAGAGCGGCTGAGGATGATGAGGTAGTTTTCACTATGCAATCCTTAAGTGTATAAACGTGACTTTACAAACTGCAGTGTTTTAACTCGGTTTGGTCACTGTTTGCAGGATGATGTTGACCCCAAGAAGCAAAAGACTGATGTGTAAGAAGCTACTCTGCTGGAAGTCTTCTCATCCTTCCTTTCCTAAACTCGTCCACCGGGGGAGGAAAAACATGGTCATCATCAAGTAGAGTCCAGCATCCATGTACACGCACCTAACTGCAGATTTTGTAGAAACAACCAAGACTTCAAAGCTCTACCTTCTTACAAAATACTTTAAAAGGAAAAATTTGTTTGTATTTTTATTTACATTTTATATTTTTGTACATATTGTTAGGAGGTCAGCCATTTTTGACAGTGATCTCTGGTTACCAAACGGTGCTTTGAAGTTGATGCTTCTCTATGAAATAGATTTTACTTGTGGTTCGACCATGTCGTGTTATCTCAAAAGAAACTTGTAAAAAAAAAAAAGGTAAGCAAAAAAAAGAAATGAAAAATCCGGAAAACCATGAAAAAAACATTCAAAGCATTCCAGTAACTTTGTGTATGTACATCAGTTGTATCATACGTAGTTGGATTGTATGAGAGGACAAGGCCAAAAGAAAAGAATTTTCTTTTCTTTCTTGTCTATTAAATTGCTATCTATTTGTGGCCTGTTTGATGTATGTGTGAAATTTGTTGTGCGACAATAAACCTAAATTTATTTTGTCAGTTCTTAAATTTTTTTTTTTGTTGTTTGTTTTTTTTTTTTCCTCTTTTTCCTTTTATTACTTCTCATGAGTTTTTAATGTTGGAGCTGTATGGGCAAGAATAATTGAACCAGCATTACCTTCAGATGCAGTTCATGTTTTTTCATCAGCCTGTCAAAAGTAAATGTACATCAATGTAAATTATTCAGGCCTTTAAGACTCCAAGATCTGGTATAAATTATATTGCGTTAAATAAAATTGACTGTGTGAATTCTTTCATTCATATTCACGTTTCTTAGACCACATTGCTCACATTTATATTCTGTGTTGTGTGTGTGTGTGTGTGTGTGTGTGTGAAGAGCATGAGATACTGAACTTTGAAGTTTAAATACTGAAACTATTTTTAGCAATTGGCTGAATATAGTCATTTTAACACCATTTCATAAAAGTGACCTGATTGTATTTTAAAAGATGATTCATGTAAATATAGACATTTTTTTACACTGCAAAACTATTTCATAAATTGCATTTGCGTAGCCTAACTGTCTGAAAAAAAAGTGTGTCACAATGTACACAAAACCAGTTCTAAAACTCGAGAAATTGGAAGTGTTTCAGTTTTGGTGGTTTTAAACTAGGGACGAGTTGCACAATTGCTCTCAGGTTTTTGACTGTTGGTAAAACTGACAATAATAAGCCCCAGAAACAAACTAAAGAAGAACTGAAATGTGAGACAATGACTCACTGACCTTTCAAGCCCTAATCTGGTCTCAGACTGCATATTGTGTGTGCATTAGATCATATGCATATATATAGTTGAACCCCATTTTGCCTGTTTACCTACAATGGGTGTGTGCTAAATTACTTCCAAACAAGCTGTTTTTAATGAGCAGGAAATCAAAATCTTGTGGGAAGTAGGGAGTGGACGTATCAGTGCCACAGCCAGAGGAAACAACAGACGGACATGGTTCTGGGCCATCATGCTTTTACCAAGCACGTGTGAAGAACACAGAAGATCAAGGGAACTAGTTTAGTGGAATTAAAATGAGGGAGCATAAGTGAAATGCGTCCATCTAGAACATGGAGATAAAAGGAAGTTGGATCAGTTCCAGAATAATTTTTTTCTGCTGTGGTCTATGAATGACTCATTTCCAACGAGCAATAACCTGCATAAAGGTGGACCCTCTGTATACAACGTGGTGATAAAGACGCCATGACCACATTTTAGCAGCATGCAAGATGACACATGCCTAATGAACTGCTAAAAATGCTTTTTGACAGTACTTGCATCTTTGAAAAGAACGGAAGAGAATAAGTAGACACTGTTGATCTCATTCATTACCTACCACAAGCTTAGGTAATCATAATGCTTGAATTGTTTAGATTAGCTAGAGGTGTCTAAATATTTTACTTGTAGGGCCAAAAGCAAGTCTGAGAGTCTATGCATCTAAATGCGCAACGCTGCATTAGTGGTCAAGTTTATGGTGGGTTTAGTGAGGTTAGGGGATAGTGTCACTCAAAGAAGGATATAAACTAATTGGATTCTAATGAAAAAATACAGGACTTGCATGGGTTCTCAGGAGAACCATCAAAGGTTCATCACGTCTAAACGACTGCTGGTTAATGGTTCTGCATGTGGATTTGTCTTGCGTAATGTCTTAATAAATAGCAGTCCTGTGCATTAGATGTCAGTGTAGCTGACGCTGTAAGTATCAGACAGCATCTAAACCAAAAATAGCCCGTGTGTTAAGCACAGTTTTTGTGTGAGCGCACATTTGGAGCACATTGATTTTGCATGCAAGTCCTTGTTGACTGTGTTCAATGGGGTTTAGAGATCAATATGGGTTCAGAAAGTCTAAATGAATTCCACCATTTGCACACACAATATACGTCCACAAGCAGATATGAAGGGCCTGTGACAGGTAGCAACTTAATAATTAATTAATAGCATTTTAAAGAGCGTCACTTAAAAATAGTTGCAGGCACTTTAGTATGATTACAGTCCCAGCGCCCAACAGCTTTAAAAAAATGCATATCTTTGTGCTAACAATCTTTCAACCGGCTTATGTTTCACCCTTGGGAATGTCTGTGATTTTGTTAGAAAGATATTATCACTGTTCCTCCTGCTCTTTACATCCTGTAAATATGGCTGTCAGCGGCCTACAGTGACATTTTTCTTTTGTGATTATATCTGTGGGAAACAGTCTGTTTGATACCAAGGGTCACTGTGTTTTTAATTCTTGGTTTGGGTTTAACTGAATTTTTTGGGTTCCTATTTGTTCCAAATTCACATTTTATCACAAAACAAAAATAATACGAATGACAATATTTCTTGTTTCTAGTAGTATATAATAAATATAATTGTAATGCATTATTTTTTATATAATTTATATCTTTTTTTACATTTAAATATGAATATAAAATACAATAAATTTATAAAATAGAATTTATTAAGCATTAATATTTGACTACAATTAATTGTAAAAACATTGCAGACTGTTAATGTAACTAATTTGTTTATCAAAATGATTACATTTGCATGTAATCATTTAAATGTAACTTTCTGACATCACTCACATATCTTCTCAAAAAGACACTCAATGTCCCTCTGTTGCTTGGTGATTTGAAAGTCCAAACATCTCTATTCCAGTAAAATCCATGTCGAACAAAATTGCTTCTTTTCAAGTGTTGCTCTAAATCTTTGCTGCCTTCTTATGGCTCCATTCATACAGTGCACCATCCCAAGGCCAAGCGTAAGCATCCAAGGAATTCTTAATACTGGCATGGCAAATTTGTATGGGTTAGTCAACTCTCTGTTCATGTTCATTTTAGCAATCCATAGAAGAAGAAGAGTGTGTCTCTCTGTGTGAATTTCTCAGTCCATTTAGTGATCCGGCTGCTCCTGGATACACAGAAAGTATCACAGTATCTGTGGGTGGGAACTCCTCTGAAGTCTCTCATGCCACCTTGTGGAAATTTCAATAAAATGTTTTGTATTTTTGCAGTCACCAGTGAGAGGTTTTATATAGGCTAGCAGTTTATAGCAATTACAAATGGGTGAGAACTTTATTCAGAAATCACAGTCAAGCTATAATTAAAGACTCCAGATTCAGTGATTCAGACTGCACTTTAACAATTTATTGTCATTTAGCACATATGTACAAGGGTGTAATACTGTTTCATTGTGTATTGTAATTATTTTACAGTATACCTGTATTTAAGTTATTAATTTATATGTATGAATAATTATTTAAACAATTATATTTTTTTTACTTTCACTTACAATTAAAGGCTCCATCTCCATCTAGTGGACAATAACTGTTGCTACACAACAAAAATCAGTTCGGCTGATTTTGTGAGCGCAGGTGTTAAACAACATCGTCTAGAAAATCAATTTGAAAAGGTGTATTTATTAGTACATATAGTAAATTTTGAAAGGGTACAGTAACAACAGACACATTTTTTTCTCACGAAAGTGTATAGTGTATAATGACAATATAAGTGTATAAACTTGCACAATATACCTACTAGCATTGTTGTAAGCAAAATATATTAGGAGAGCATAATAATAATAATAATAATAATAATAATAATATAGTAATATTTATATATAGTATATACTATGGAAGTCAGTGGCTACCAGCAAAAGTTTGGTTACCAGCATTTTTAGAATATCTTCCTATGTTTAACAAAAGGAAAGAAACTCATACAAGTTAAGGAGTTTATTTGCAAAACCCCCAAAAAATGTAAATAATCTCAAACTGCAGTTGAGTGTATGTATGTATATATATATATATACACACACACACACACTTATACATATATATAGCTGTATACATATACATATATTTATATAATAAAAATCAGTTTATTTAGGGTTTTATTCTTAAAAATGTTCATCTCATCAATACAAAATTTTTTTTTCATTTTTGGATTGAGGCCTTTGTTCTGGATTTAAAACCTTTCTTCTCACAGTTTTTGGCTTGTTTAGTGTTTAATTTTACATTTCTATTTACCTTTGAAAGACTTCTAGCATTTTTTACCATCCAGCTGGTCACACTGCAAGAGGACAGTGCTGATTACAGCAGTGCTTTTTATACATTTTGCTTCTTATACAAACTGGCATGAAATGCTTAGAGAGCTTAGAATACTCAAATAGATACTGATTTAGGAGTAAACTGCAGTGGTCTCTTATGTTTTTTCCAGAGCTGTGTATATATATATATATACAAACACACACACATATATATATATATTTTCCAGTACTTGTTGGCCTCAATTATAGGCACCCCTAGAATGTTTTAGGAGTAATATATCTCTAAAGTATATTCCCATTCATATTCACAATTTTGAGCACTCCAGGGTGATTATGAACATGAAAATATCCAGCCCTGGCTT
>JAUCMT010000114.1:11190595-11209453 GCA_032357475.1 Enteromius thamalakanensis
CTTTTCAACATATCACAACTTGTAAATGACTTGTAAATTAATTAACTAAACATAATAATCACTTATTAATCATTTGTAAATGTTTTGTAGATGAACATTACATCATTAACTAATCTCTTATAAATGACTTATAACCATCCGCTATTCTAAAGTGTTACATATGATAAACAATATGCAAAAGTTCACATTCAGTTTGCATTTGATTATATTCTTTTACAGCATATTATTTGAGAAACAGGAAATCTTTTTATAAGCAAGCTAAAATCGTACTTTTTCACAAGGACAGATCAAGTCTTTAATATGAGCCTTGTGAATATAAAGAAAAGCTGAATACTGTTGACACTGTAAAAGACCCCGAATCCTAGTCTCTGGGAAAACACTGCTGGCTCATGTCCTCCTGTGCATACCACAAGACACATGCTCTAACCCTTCGTCTAAATCTCTCGCAGCATGAGCCGGGTTTGCGCACTGGCCCTGAGCTAAAAATAACCTACCCGCATGGGCTGCACCGCAGAGAAAGAGAGAGAGAGAGAAATCAGGACAAAATCGGTTAAGAAGCATGTCGAGAAAGCTATATTAAAGAATAAAGACAGACACATTGGGCAATCAGATTATACCTCCAATTCCACATGCCTAAACTGTTGATACTTTGAACAGTCAGTAACATGAAACATAGAGAGAGCTGGCATGATTCACTTATCATCATTATGAACTGTATTTGTTTTTTCCACACAACTCTGGAATTAGTGATAGAACTAAAGTTCCTTAATTATGCTTATAGTATACATAAAGTATGCATGTTTTAATGCAAGAACATGATTTAAATTAGCTAACATATGTGTATGCGACCGAATATAACCGCAACGCCTTAATTGAGTTTGATGCACCAACAGTAAAGCTGGCTCAAGCCAAAATAAATCACGATTCAGCAGAAAGTTCCTTTTAAAAGTAATGCATTAGAATATTGTGTTACTCCATAAAAAAGGAATTAGATACTCTTTTTTATTTTCTGGGAAGTAATGCATTACATTATTTCAGTAGTAGATTTTGTCACCTGGGCTAGGCTTGCTTATTTGTTAAAAGTTATATTTTTGATAACTGTAATGTATTCTTCAGGTTAAAAGGATGGCTGAAATGCTTTAATACAGATGACACTACATCAGTGATATTGACCTATACTCTTCACAATCTCTGCAAAAGTCTGGGTGAAAAAATACAGATGAATAGATTGTGTGTGCACCTCAAGAACCAATCTGAACTCATACTGCAGTCAGACGTAACCATGCATGTAATTACACACAATAGGCTGCTTAATGCACAAGTTCTTTATGTAGGTATGTATTATTAGTTCTGTTGCGCACACATTCCATTATGTAGACTTCTTGCTCTAGACTGCTGCAGTGCCTGCTCACTTTTTCAACACCCACGGTTGTAAAAGTATAAAGATGAAAACAATGGATAAATACAAACTTGTGACAATATGTTTGAAATGTATTACAAAATATGCATATATATTGCCAATATTGGCACCCTTGGTAAATCTGAGCAAAGGTGGCTGTGAAAATAAATCTGTATTGTTTATCCTTTTGATCTTTCGTTTAAAATATTACACAATTCTAACCTATCATTGAGTTTGAAATGGGGAGAAAATCTCATTGTGAAATAAACGATTTTCTCCAATATGTGTTGGCCACAATTATTGGCACTCCTAGAATTAGTAAAATATCTCTAAAATATATACCCATTAATATTCACAATTTTGAGCACTCCAGGGTGATTATGAACATGAAAATATCCAGCCCTGGCTTCCTGTTTCACAGAAATTTATATAGGAGGGGGGAAAAAGCCCCAAATCCCATAATCATCAACACAAAATATATATTAAAAACCAAAGAACATATTTCTTATATTCTGCAAAAGATAATTTAGCTTCACAAATAAAAAAAAAAGAGCGAGCTAGAGCAGTAAAAATGACCATTTCCACCATCAGGGAAATAATTGAGAATTTCTAATCAACATAAAATGTTACGAAGCTGCCTGGAAGAGAACTTGTGTCTCTATCATCCTAATATATGGCAAAGAGTATAGTTTGAGAGGCTAAAGACTCTTCAAGGATCACAGCTGGAGAACTGCAGAAAATAGTAAAAGAAAAACAGTCAAACAGCCCCTACATCAGCACATGTTGTTCAGGAGATCTATGATCAGATGAAACTAAAAGAATTGTTTTTTAGCAGCAATCACTCAAGATGTGTTTGGTGAACACAGGGATAAAAAGTAGTCCATGAGTACAATGAAGTATACTGCTGTGTTTTTGCTGTTGTGGGTCTATATTTCAGCTGGAGGTCCTGGACATCTTGTTTAGACACATGGCGTCATGGATTCTATATCAAATACCAACAGATAAGAAATCTAAAACTGACTGACTCTGTTAGAAATCTTGTTATGGGCCATGGTTGGGTCTTCCACTGGGGCAATAATCCAAAACAAACACCAAAATAAACACAAGAATTAGTCACTGAGCACAAAATGAAGCTTTTGCCATGTCTGTCCCAGTCCTCTGACCTTAAGCCTGAGTGAGGTGAACTAAAGAAGAGAACCAGCATGGAGCTGGTAATCTAAAGGTTTTTGAAGTGATTCTGGATGAAGGAATGCTCTCTTTTCTTTTATCAGGTGTTCTCCAAACTCACTCACTCACATTCAGGCGTTACAGGAGAAAACTCAGCGCTGTTATCTTGGGAAAAGGACATAGCAGTAAATGGGTGCCAATAATTGTGGCTAACATGTATTGGTGAAAAACATTTACATATATTTCATCATGAGATTTTCTCCCCATTTTCAATAGTTTTAATTCAATGATAGGTTAGAATTTAGCAAAGTTTTGGAACGAAAGATCAAAAGGATAAACAATGCAGATTTATTTTCACAGGCACCTTTGCTCAGATTTACCAAAGGTGCCAATATTAGTGGAGGGCACTGTATATACTCACACACATACTTGGGTCGGGAACCTCTGAAAAAAATTTAGTATTGTAAAAATGTTTTTAGGTACAGAAGACAATCATCAACATCCCTCATAAAGTGGGTAAGTCACAGAAAATCATTAAAGGAGCGGCTGTTCACAGAGCACTGTATCAAAGCATATTAAATGCAAAATTTTATATGCAAAGATGTTCGAGTCAAAGGTGTCCGAGCAACAGGGATGACTGCAAGCTTGAGAATACTGTCAAGTAAAGCTGATTCAAACACTTAGGAGAGCTTCACAAGGAGTGGAACGAAGCTGAAAAGTCTGTATCAAGAGTCTTCACACTCAGAGGTTTTCAGGAAAAGGGCTACCAGGTCACTTCTGAAACAGAAATGATGTCAGAAGCATCTTACCTGGGCTAAGGAGAAAAAGAACTGGAATGATGCACAGTGCTCCAAAGTCAAAAAGTACATTTTGCATTTTATTTAGAAATCAAGGTCTGGAGTCTGGAGAGGCACAGAATCCAAGCTCCTTGAAGTCCAGTGTGAAGTTTCTGAGGTCAATGATGACTTGAGGTGCTATGATGTCTGGTGTTGGTCCATTGTGGGTTTTTTTTTGTCAAATACGTTTTTTATTTAGTCATTGAATGACCTTGCAATAGATACAAATTCCAAGATTAATTTTCTGATATGCACAAAACACACACACAAAACATAAATAAACATCCCTCCCCAGCCTGCAAATATACAATACAGTAACAATCAAAACAACTTGTAGTTTCGATACATTGCTTTAAGGAATAGAATTCCTCTTAAGGTAACAAAAGAAAGGGTCCCAAATCTTGTGAAAGTGTCCAAGGTTGTCTTTTAAAAAGTGTCTGGTTCGTTCCAGGTGCAGAGTAGATGTCAGTCCCTCAAGCCATAGCTTTGCAGTAGGAGGATTAACCTTTTTCCAGAACAGTAACAGCTTCTTAGCTGTTATCAAACAATGTGTAAGAAAATTCCGTTGAGCACTAGGTCCATTGTGTTTTATCAAGTCAAAAGTCAATGCAGCTGTCTACCAGGAGATTATGGAGCACTTCATGTTTTTATATGCTGACAAGCTTTATGGAGATACTGAGCAGGACTTTAGTAATCAGACCGGTAATTAGACCTGCCCACAGTGACAAAACCGCTTCGAAGCGGTTTGCTGACCATGATATTATTGTGTTTGATTCTCCAGTCAACAAGCCTGTCCTGAACCCCATGTGGAATCTATGGTATATTGTCAAGAGAAAGATGAGAGACCCAACAATCCAGATGAGCTGAAGGCTCAATATGGCCATTCTCTCCTCCTTCACTCCCTAAAGGAGCATCAAAGAAATGAACATACTTTAAAGATCCTTTTTGTGATTGAGTTTTGGAAATATTTTAATATTTTGAGATACTGGATTTTTTACTTTCATGAGCTGTAAGCTATAATCCTCAAAACGTAAAAAGAAAACATTTTAAATGTGAAGTTTCACCTTTTGGAATTATTTAACTTTTTTTTTTTTTTTAGATAAACATGTATTTATATATACTAAATCAATTTAGAATTCACTCTTCAGAATGGATTTTATTTTTTTTTAAGCACTCTCTCTCTTTTTTTCTGAACCCAAAAGAAGATAATTAGTAATTATCAATAAATCATTTCCATAGTATATATTTTTTCCCAAAACCATCCTAAAGTCATTTTTTGTAATTTACTGTTTTCTACATAAAATCATCCTTCATAAGCTAAAGAGCATTCTTTAAAAATGTAACCTTGATATCTTTAATATTGACTGAGTACGGCCATGTCAAAGATAATTATTAATGATTAAAATTATAGTGATATTAATAGTTGAAATCAGCATTAGAAGCTTGTTATCTCAAAATCAAATTTGCAGAATTTAGCCTGGATTTCACAGACAGGGTCACAAATATGTTCTTTTATTTTCAGAAGAAGAACGATATTCACACAGTTTTGGAACAACTTGAGGGTTATTACATTCCATAATGATAATGATCTGACTAACTGATCCACAACACTCATGATCACACTCCTCATCTTTGAAATATCACATGATCAACTTTAGTGTTTTGGAACAAATCTTACCTCTGTCGTCCTACCTTAAAGAACAGACAAAGAACTGTTTTTACTCACATTTTTGACACTGTATTAATATAACCACAAGGTGTCAGAATATACACATCAATAAACAATTTAACGTTTTCTTCCAGGCTACAGCCAAACAAGCGCTTAGAAAAACGGATAGATGATTTTTTTTTTTTTTTTTTTGACAATGTAATTAAATTATAATTCTATATAGTTATTATATTTTTCAAGTACAGAAACATAAGACACTCTTACACAACGAATGCTAAACATTGTTGCAATATAGAGTATTTATAGAAATAGAATGTAATATTTTCATAAATAGGCCTGCATCCAAAACAGATCATGCAATACTGTGAATCATAAATTGTTTTACATCTATCTTTTTAACATCTAATAAAAATATCCAACTGAGCTGTCCAATCCAATGTCAGGCTACACTATACTTCACAGTTCAAACCTATTGCTCCACCTTTCACAAAGTCGTTATCAAAACCAAATGACCTTTGTTCAGTGTTATTCATTCATTTCTAATAATGAAAACCCATAACCGGTGCAGACATTACATGTGCTTTTATGAGACAGTTTGTCAGTGAAGCTGATCTGCAGCTTAACTGCTGGATCTCTGCTTTCTCACTAATGAGATCTGCTCTGAGTGATGCAATACTGCTGATTAAGAAAATGAAGCACAATTTTTATACATATTACTTTATTATTATTATTCCTCCTGGCAAGGTTTAAATGCTTGCATACACACCACGATCGGCAATCCAAATATCAATAGCTCTTATAACTCAATTCGAAATGATCACTCTTCCTGCAATTCTGTCTGCATTTCATCATGAAAAGGAAAAAGGCACTGTTACAAGTAATCATATTATTGTTTATTAGACATCTTTATTAATGTTCTTTATGAATGTCTAAACATGGCATAAAGTCCATAAACTAATACACTGTAAATTCACTATTAATCCAATGCAGCAAATCATGCACTTATTATTATTATATGAACCCCATATAAAATGTATCTTATAATGAGGGTGATGGTTTGTTGAACTCACATCAGATATATTCAGAGAGCAAAAAATCTGAAAGTGCCTCTAATGGAAATTGATTATAGGGCATTACTGGCTTTGACTGCTCATATTTGGCACTGTTGTTATTGTAACTGTTGACAATTTGCCGGTGCAAGGTGAGATGAGAAATGAGATGACAATAATCTCTTGGCATACTTTGACTGAGATCATTAGTGTTGTGTGATTAAATGCTTCCAGGATGCCAAGAATCATTGTAGCCTGCCAACAATTCAGCGATACAGTCTCGTATGATAATTGCTGTTAACTTTATAACAGTGCTTCTCAATTAGGGATCCGGGGCCCAAAGAGCGAACTTTTGAGGGGACCACAGGACAGCTTAAAATGATTCAAATTATATTTAAAAAATATAACTTAATTAAAATGTTTTAAAAAGCACACACACACACAATCATGACATAAACTGAAAATGTTTCTTTCTTTTATGCTTTTCATTTTCCACCTCAACAACTACTGTTCTTGAAACACCTGGAATCAGTTTATTTAACACATTAACCTCTGGTTTCACAGACACTGGTTTAGGCCTCATCCTAGCCTAAAATGTAAATCTGAGCTGTTTCATCTGAATCGGAGTAATTTTAAAACATCTACGATACACATTAGTAATGCATTTTACTAAGACATGTTTATAAAAATTACTTAAATGTCCTAATCGAACTACGCCCTAAGCCCTGTCAATGAAACCAGGCCTTAGTTTCTGTCATTAAACACAATTAGAAAACACTGGAAGAAATATTGTAGCTGATATATAAATTGTATTAGAGGGGTAGGGTTAACCCTAATCCAAGATCCAGTGCTTCATACAGCACTGTTATGGTTAACTTTGCCATGCACTTCCCTTGTTAATCTATTTACATAACAAATGTGTGTTTAAAATCATACTTAAGTTGGCAGCTTCTTATCACACATGGCCAGTAGCCTATAAAGTTACTTTGCATCATATTCTGGTCAAGAACCACATAGAGAAATAATTTGTCTGACCGACATGAAAAACACCCAATCACAGGAGCGGGTTCATTTTATGTCGTGATATAAAATAACAGATTGGTGCATGGCATTGTGGGTTCAGCTGTGCAGAAACACACAATCTAATAAAATGAAAGAAAATTTGGCCATTCTGATTCAGCATGTCAAATATAGATGATTTCACACCCACATACTCGTAATAAGTAACACAATGCTCAGAATACCAAATCAAGAAATTTGTCATTCTCAAAAGTGCTTATTGCATCAATTCAAATTCGTTTAACACCAGCCATCCAATTACATCATTCAATATAAGCCATCTCTAGTCATTTTTGTTTGCAATATGCATCTGAAGATCAGTTAACTGACCGTGGGTGGTCTTTAGCCTAAAATTTATATTCTGGGATCTATAATTCTTATAGCCTACATAACCTTGATATCCTAAAGTGTTTCAAATTCTCATTATTATTAGACAATCCATGTGACCTGTTATGTAAAACCCACTGCTTCAATATAAAGAGTTAGAAGTGCTCAGGTTACAGCCATACATTCCATGTCAAGGCTCTTCACTTACATGCCTCCAAAGAAAGAGTGTGTGCAATTGTAATTATACATAGTCAGTATAGCATAAAAGTTGTTTTTTCTTATTATTTAAAGCAACAGAAAATCAAGAACTAATTTTCTATAAATCATTAAGGAAGCTGAAAGGAAATTCTACATATTAGAGGTAAACTTGGGCATACTATTATTAACTTGTGTTATTATTAACTTAAACCACAAGAAATGCTATATGGGCATATATACAGCATAGTAAATAAGAATACATTTACTAGGCATAACCAGACACTACAACAAGTCAAGACTAGACTTGTCAAACTGAGTGGGCAGCAGAAGTATCTGTCACAACTGTGGAAATACTCCTCAGACGTACAGTGGTATTCAGTTGGCTTTAAATTTGTACACATTTTTTATCAATGGATCATTGTAAATCTGTGTATATTTTCTGCTCGTACAGTCATTCATTGCATAGTTTCTTTGTGTCTGAAATGCTTTGGAAAATAACCTCTGACTCGAATGGGCGTTTAAAAAAAGACACCACTGTTTTTTTAATGTGTGGCACCCTTCACCCCACCCAAGCTGTGGCAATGTGACAGCACCCTGTGACTCCACATGCACCCTTCACAAGATTCAAATGACAAAAGCCATTTCAAACATCAAAACAACTAACAAAAGCCAATCTTAGCCATGCTTTGTCTTCACTGGTAACAGTATTCCTTTGATAGGACGCCACAATGCAAAAGTTGCCTCATCTGAAGCAAACACACATAACTAAACAAAATGCTGATTATTTTCACTAAACGCTAAACAGTTGTGAATGAATGCATGTAATTGTTTGTTTTTTTCACTGAAACAGATGTTTCTGTGAACATAGTCTATTATATAGGCTATATTATTCTGGGTATTAATATCAAATTGTACGCTATAGCTGTATGCCCCATTATTATTTTTACTATATGCATCAGCAATCTTGAAACACCACTCATATCATAGAAATGGAACTAACCGATGTGTAACAAAATGACTGATTATTTCATTTTATACTTCTGGATGATAGTACGGAAGGTACTCAGTAATTAAAGCAGAATTTTAATAATTCCAGCTGGCCATTCAAGAGACTATAAACCTCAATCAGAGCCATTTCATCAGCAGAAACAGGCTGATGGATTATGAGTCTTGATCAGATGTCACGAGATAGATAAACAAAAAAGACATAGTCTCTAAAAACTCTACAGAGAGATGGATAAATAAAGACAAACTCTCCAAATACTATCTACACTGCTGGTTTAAAATGTAAATTTAAACAAAATATATAGAGCTATATATTATACAGTAGCACAGAAAGCTCATATACTTTGAACAAGACTGCTGTCCTGTGGTTCTTATATAATTTCCCCAGATTTCATTACTTAAAGTGAGGATAAACTTAATAAAGGGCTCTTTCACCGGCTGCTTTCTCGCAGCAGCTGAGTGGAGAAACCTGAGCGCTGACTCCTGTGAGCGCAGAGGGAAGGCAGTAGATCAGTAGATCATGTGATCTGTTTGCATATCAAGGTCGCCATTTTGCAGGAAAGTTTGGGAATTTCGGGAACACTAGAAGAAAGAGGAAGTGTTGCGCTGAAGAAGTTTTGATCACAGACGTGTGCGGATCCAAGACTCCAGTCAGGAGGGAACAGGAACCCGTCCGCGAGCGAACTTTATGTGCACTTCAGCAGGGATTATTAGTATTTCTGTCTTTTCTACTAATTCCATTGCAAGAATTTCCTCAAATGTTTGTAATGCACTTTGCGATTTGTTGATTTGCTCCATGCGATCGTCTGCAGAAAGTGTAGCAAGGTTGAAAAGTGTCCCCGGGGTCCTGCCGCTTCTGACAGGGTTATGAGTGAAGCATTCGCTTACAGTTTTTATTGGATCGGAGGACTATTGATATTGAGCTTTCACATGTCAGCCTGACCCGGTCAGCGATCGCCGGTCATTGTTGATCTCTACCAAATCAAAGTCACGCGACTGAAAGTGAAAGCGATCAGTCATTCATTCCAATGCTTTACGTGCTTCATAACAGTCGTCCTTTAACAGTTGTGAGACTTTGAATCTCTGAGTCTTGATCATGCCGGTGAGAAAGAAAGGTAAGGTTTCTTTAAAGCCTTTTTAAAATGCCGTGTAACCAATTTTTTAGTACCTGTTTAACTTGCACGTTGTTCTAGATATATTTGAAGCGTCTTAATTTGTAATGTTAAGCCAGTGTTACTCAGCAGGGTTTTTATAATGTGTTTTTTAGATGCTCAGAGGGCACTGCTGCTTCTGGACGAATACCGAACTAAACTCAGTCAGACCGGAGACCCTCATCTCAGACATTCAATTGAGAGAGTCATCAATATTTTTCAGAGTCAACTCTTCCAGGCTCTTATAGGTACGTTGCTTCTAGAACAAACAATATTTTTCTCAAGAAGTTTCTTAACGCTTGTCTTGTTGTGCTAAAATGGTGGAACCGGTTTGACTTCACCATTATTTGACACGTTTGACATTTTCAGTGATGTATTGCAGCAACGTTGTTTCTTAGTCAACCGCAAATACAGTTGTTTGCACATAGCAATTTAAATGTTGTTTTGTTCATAAAAGACATTCAGAGAAAGTCGTAAGGTTTCCATTCTCACAGTAAGCGTTACTAAATCATAAAATCATATTGTAAAATATTTAATTTATATTAAATATTTTACATTTATTATTATTATTATTATTATTATTATTATTAATTATTATTATTAATATTATTATTATTATTTTAAATACTAAATACATAAATACTTATGTTTAAATACTATTTTTTAGGCATAGTCGCTGTATAATTTTTAAGACCTTATCTAGTAATCCCAACATTGTAAAGTAATGGATTTCCATTTGTCAAAAAGTGTCTTGGCTTTTATTTGCTGGGAATGTAGTCAAAACATTTTGTGTGCAGTAGCCTAATTTCAAGTAAACTTTTATCAATTTAAAAAAGTCCTTTGAGTTTGCCTTTTAAGTTGACCATTTTGGGAGTTTATGCAATTAAGATAAAAGGGAAGAGGGAATTGGTGGTGATAAGTGTTTTCCTGTTAAAATCATCCAACAGAACATGTCAGAAATAGCTATTAAGATAACTTGTGATGTTTTTGTATATTCGTTTTATTCTGGCTGCTATGTGCACTTTATAATAGAGGGCTTCTGCAAAAAAGGTTGTGAGATATTTGATAAATTGATTTTTGTAGTGAATTTGTGGAAGTGTGCCATTTACAGTATACCATTAAAAATGGGAAAACATACTGGTAATTTTCTGCCAAGGCAATATCCATTAATTCTACAGACATTTAACATTTAATTTTAAAACAAAATACAAATAAATGCAGATAAAACACTTCAATCAGTATGTATCATCCTGTGTATTGTGCCCTATTTAAAATTTTTAGAGCATGATCTACTCTATTGTAAGTTAGAACATATTTATGTCTCCCATTTGACAAATCAAAGCACAGTCTTTCAATACTTAATTAAGAGGCATTTGAAATGCATCATTGCTTTGTTCAGTTTCCAGTAATGCTGTGTTCAGACGTTTACAACTCTGCGCATCCGTTTCCATGATTTGAACTCCCCTCGTTTAGTTTGGCCTGAACTCTGAATCCAGGGCAGTGCTGTTTATAACCATAAAAAGTATTCCTGTTTCATGGTGTTACTCTTTGTCCAGAGTTTTAGACTAAAAACGTTTATGGAGACTCCAGCATCTCTGCAAAGCTAAACGAATGTTATTGTGTAAAACATGACTTGATCAGAATCTCAGTCTACTGCACACAGGAGTCCTCAGTATGTTACAGATATGTTGGCTGCTATGTGTGGGTAAACATGGCATGCATTCTTACAACCTAAAAATGTAAAAATTAATGCAGTTTGCTTTTTCAATAAAATTTTGCACTGCCATGTTGAAGGAATAGATGGCCCCTTTTTGGTGCGGCCATTATTTTTGGTGTAAATTGAGTAACAGTATGTAGCCATTTATCCAAAGCGACATGTAAAAATTGTATTCGTATTATATTGCAAGGGCAATCACCCCAGAGCAAAATGCTGGTTTGTGCAACTGACCACTAGAAAAAGGCAATCGTATGGTTTCCAATCACATGTTTTTGACTATGCAACCTCATAATTCTTTCAGATATTCAGGAATTTTATGAAGTGAGCCTCCAGGATAATGAGAATAAGCCCACAGAGCCGTCAAGCCTTAAAACCAGAGAACCTTTTCCTCCTGTTAATGAATGGAATCTCACTGGCCCTCCCATTACCACTGGACAAACAGAAACTGTGCCCAGCGTCAATGCCCAGAGTAAAGAGGTAAGCAGACAGCTGATGTGTATGCTGCCTCTCAGAACTGCATCTTTGCTCTACGCATTATGTGAATCTTGAATGTCATTATTGGCTTTAGAATAATTGCTGGTGTTTATGACGCAGTTATTGGTGCATTCTCTGTTCCGTGGAAGCAGGTGTAATTCGTGCAATGATTCATGAAAAAGCAGATTAATTTTGAAACGAAACCGAGCTGTGTGGGTTAAAGACTTGCAGTAGTTAATACTTCAGTTATGTAGAAACTATTTTCATTGGCAGATAAGGGTTATATGTAAATGTTATATTGCTTAACTAAAGAACTTGAATTGTTTGGTCTCTACACTCTTAACAAATGAAGGTTCTTCACAATTCTGTAAAAGGGCCTTTTTGGTCATAAAAGATAATCAAGGAGGTGATTGAAGTTCACGATGTTGAGCCTGTGAAGTGTTAAACGTCTGAACGATTTAAATCTGTTACCCTAAAATAGTACTTTAGTTCTGTGGCACTAAAAGCAGAACATTTGAGAGTTATCTTGTTATTTAATTTCTCATTTAAATCTGATAAGGGCTGGTCATGCGTTTTTCGTTTAAATTGTTCACTTTCGAGAGAGTGGGAAGATTTTCCTTCTGTTGGGATTGGAAGTGATCTGCCTCGCTGTGGATAGAGTGTTTTAAGAGTGCATAAAACTCTCATTTCTATGAGGTCTCGGGTGAATCAGATGAGTGTTTGAATGTAGATGAATTTCATGTCTCCACTGGCAGATGATAGCTACAGTTTTGTGGTGTTTTATAATTTCTTAACTTATGTTTCTGCAGTGATTTTGAACGCATGTAAGAAACAGGAATTGGGTATAACATACCTTGAAAAATATTAGTTATGTGTAATGGCATACTACTACATAAAGTTATAAATAAAATTCTTTTAAACATTATAGGATTTTATCATATTATATAACCTAATATTTATAATATTTCAGAATCATTAAAAAAAAATCTCACACTCTTTCTCTCTCCATATAGGCTGCTTAGTATTTTTGCTTCATATTTGGTTTTATTTTTTTGGAGGGAAAATTTTTCAAAAATACATTATATCTTCGTTAAAATCTTCAAAAACAGAACTGATTATAGTCACCATAAATCTGTTTCCATCAAGAGATAAGAATTTAACTTATGCGCAAAACTGGAATATCTGTTTCCATCCAACGAGTCAAAGTGAACAAATGCCTTTTAGAATGACCAAAAACATTTCAGATGCTGTGGTCTGTGGGTTAGTCAAGTTATCCCGTCCCATCGTGCAAAGTCACATGACTTGGAAACATCTTGTTTGTAAACGATTTGTGGGTTGAATATTAAGGACCGTTCGCGGACTTGTAACGTCGAAAACATTTAGTGCAAAATGTAAAGTCCACTGGTTGATGTTGAAACAGCGGGGCAGAGGCGTTTTACGCACTCGGTTACCCACTCAGTGACGTGCTGTTGGAGCGCGCGGTCCAGAAGTGAACGGAGCACATTATGCTGCTCGGTCTCCCCGTGGTGCTCCTATCAACTCTGAACGCGCGTCAATATGAGTGCAGGCGTCCTCCTCCTCAGCATCCCCGAAACATGAGGTGATGCAGACTTGACTTCTGAGTATATGGACGCGTACGTTTGCTCAACTGAGAGTAAGTTCATGTCGTGCGCGCGATGCTTTCATGCATTCGCATATTTTAGCGGCAGGTTTAGAGCAGCTGGAGTGAGATGCTAAGAGGTCGCGCTCTCAAGAATGGACTGTTTATGTATCGTAAGCACAAAGGTAAGACATCCATGTTCGTGTTTGTAATGTGCTGTTTGTCCAGAGTATGTTTCATATACAGATCATTATGATAATATATGGAAGATTAAGATGGGAAAATGTGCAACTTTAATAATCATTGGTTATCGCTAGGATATTCAAATGAGTGTTTTACAAAGTTTTATCTATCTATCTATCTATCTATCTATCTATCTATCTATCTATCTATCTATCTATCTATCTATCTATCTATCTATCTCAAACATTTTACATAACAGGATTACTTTGGTAAGAAATACATCTGTGATCACACTGTGCAGTGTGCACTGATTAGGCTGTTATTAAGTTAAAAAGTGGTATTTGAGCTTAATTGTTGAATATTTAGGAGGTGTAAAGTATAGCTTTAGGAAAGAGTTACACAACCACATTTTATAACCGACTGACTCCCTGAAGTTTTCACGACTCATAAAGGAATTGAACTGAAAGAGATTGATGCTTGCTATGAACAAAAGAGCAGTCAACAACTGGTGGTCCATCTCATCTTTAAGTATTTGCGTATCTTGGCTGTCAATCACTTTTGCTAGACCTTTCAGCATCTGTCAGATTAAGAAAGATTTGACAGTGCACAATTTAACAGTCAAGATTTATTTTTTTAACTAAAAATATTACTCTGTTATTTTTATTTTATTTACTTTCCCATCTAAACACATAACTGTTATGTAAATGCACAGTTAAATGAATTGAGGCAATCGATTTCCTCAATTGAAATGAGTTAGCACAACTCTTTGGGTTTTACAGTGTACTGTGTTTGGAGAGAGAGAATGAATCAAAACTCTTCTTGAGTGACCGAGTAGACTGTACTTTTTGGCTGCATATCTGAGAGCATGAAATCAGCAGGAGCTGCCTGACACTTTGGAGTAAAAATAGAATAAAAAGTGAATTATTAAACATGCATTACAAAGTCTTGATCTTTCCCATTATTATCTCTCACAACAAGGCTAATGTGAGTAAGAGATGGGATGCAGTTACTTGTTGATACAGACGTTATTTAATGTTTTTCTGTGTGCTGCTCTATATTTAGGATAATACTTCTACTTATTCATAAAAAAGAATATTTAAGGATGAGGGCTCCCATTTCAATCTGGCTCAAATGTGTGTCCCTCTAAAACTGAGATTCATTCCAGGGTGTTCTTGTCTGAATGTGAGCGGAGAACCCTTCAATGGGTAAAATTTGTAAAAGGTGTTTAAAAGGTAAAGCTGTTTATCATTCAATGCCAATTATGATCACTCATCAGCACAACAGAATGCTGAAGTGTTTTTAAGAGCCAGCCATCTGGAAGTACTGAAAGAAATTGGCATAATGAGATCATAGTCTACTGATTTTATCCGTCACTAGAATTTATTTAACTGGCTAAGTGTGTTTAAGCGTACACCTGCTTCAAAGACTCTAGAATTCAACAGTCATATCGCTGGTTTGCAAGTAAAGAGGATGTTTGCTAAGTGCAAAACACTTGTAATGTCTGGATACTAACAGGCATGTACTTGAAATGTGCTAAAATTATGGTTATGCAATCTCTGGAGTGCATTATATTTTTCCGTGGCAAAAGCGCAACATCTGTAATGCTGTAAAATGCACAGCCATGACCAGCCCTTCACCTGAAAGCAGTGCCCAAGGGTCTTTTGTAAAGCCTTGCATGATTAAGCTTCCATAGGGTCACCCATATTCTTATATAGGCAATTAGTGGCCATCTCCAGTACTTCTTTACCATTGGAGTCATGAGTTAAAGTTTTTTTTTTTATTTCTATTGTCTTAATTGAGGCAATGGTTCCTTTCTAGATTAATCTTGACATTTAAAATCCAGCGCTTTTTCTTGCACATGCAATTGTTTTAAGTGTAAGTGTTTTTGGTATGCATTTTGCTCTCCCTGTTTTATTGGTTTGCTTTTTACTGAGTGGTTTGCCCTTTTCAAGAGCCTCTCTTTGAAGAACATAATAAGCATGGTTTGCACAGAGCAAGATACTGTCAGTTGTATTTGACTGGTGGATGTGACTAAACTTAAAATATGTTTTCAAGTGCTCCTGATTTCAGCCATAGAAAGATACAGTCAATTAGCCTTTCTTCATTTCAGGTGTTGTATTCTGATTACTTAAAGAGGCAAAAATGTATACCTGCATGACAACTTATAATGTTTGTAAAGGTGTCTAGCCGATAGATGATAGCTGATAGAAAAGCAACTTTGGCTGAAATTGTTACTCGCCACTCGTTACAACTGAGGTATGCAGCAAAGCATTTGTGAAGCCACAACACGCACAACCTTGAGACGGATGGGCTGCAACAGCAGAAGACCCCACCCGGTACCACTCCTCTCCACTACAAATAGGAAAAAGAGGCTACAATTTGCACTAGCTCACCAAAATACAACAGTTGAAGACTGGAAAAATGTTGCCTGGTCTGATGAGACACTTAACTAAGATATTTATCACATGTGATTGTGGTAATACTGTCAGAAACACAGCGCTAAACACAGTTGCTTGTCTAAAGTGAAGTAAACAATCAAGAGAAAACGTGCCAGTGATCAGTGCAGCTCTTAAAGGGACATGCCGTCGCTTGACATTAAAGGGATAGTTCACTCATAAATTATATTTGTGTCATTATTTACTCACTTACATGTTGTCCCAATTCTTTCTTGTGCTAAAGACAAAATAATATATTTTAACAGTAGCTGGTCCTCATTGAATTTAATACAATGTTCAACAAAAAAAAGAAACTCATTCAGATAAAACCAAGCTGAGAGTGAGTAAATGATGGATGTAGTGTAAAAGTGTATACTGTGTCTCCTGTCAATACTTCTAAATACACCTACTCTGCCTGGAAAAAGTAAAAGCACTGTTTGTTTTATTCATATTATATTTAATTGCAATCTATGTGTAACTATTCAAATAACGATTTTTATCTTTGTTCATTTTGGCCTAAATATTTGCCCTTCTTTATTTTATTTTCTTCTTTATTTTATTTTTTAATAAAAAAGGCAAATTAGTTTGTCTGTACTGCTCAGAAAACTTGCAAAAATGTAAAATCAATGACAAAGAATCATCGTAATATTATATTTTTCGCCATATTGACCACCCCAGCTCTGTCATTTGCAAAATAGTCTTAAAAAACAACTTGAAAAAGAATCGGATGTGATATTTTTTCCATATCGCCCACCCCTACTTGGCACACTTTAGGGCCCTTGGTGCCAATTGGGCATCGTTTAAATGCCACAGCCTACCTGAGCATTGTTTCTGACCATGTTCATCCCTTTATGACCACCATTTACCCATCCTCTGAAGCCT
The DNA here is from genome assembly GCA_032357475.1 of Enteromius thamalakanensis. Classification (NCBI taxonomy): domain Eukaryota; kingdom Metazoa; phylum Chordata; class Actinopteri; order Cypriniformes; family Cyprinidae; genus Enteromius; species Enteromius thamalakanensis. Next base: position 11,207,747 of record JAUCMT010000114.1, read on the forward strand.
ACTTCCAGCAGGATAATGCATCATGTCACAAAGCTCGAATCATTTCAAATTGGTTTCTTGAACATAACAATGAGTTCACTGTACTAAAATGACCCCCACAGTCACCAGATCTCAACCCAATAGAGCATCTTTGGGATGTGGTGGAACGGTAGCTTCGTGCCCTGGATGTGCATCTCACAAATCTCCATGAAGTGCAAGATGCTGTCCTATCAATATGGGCCAACATTATAAAGAATGCTTTCAGCACCTTGTTGAATAAATGCCACGTAGAATTAAGGCAGTTAAGTAAGGGGGGTCAAACACCGTATTAGTATGGTGTTCCTAAAAATCCTTTTGGAGAGCGTATATATAAATCATCAGCTTAGATATTAAGGTAGTTTTGCGTTTTATTGCAGCATGTTATTTACAGTCTTTTAAATTGGATTGTGTGATCGTATCGGCCATTAGACACTCTGCTCTGTAAAATATCAGCACTGGCATCAGCTGTCAAAAAGTCCATGTTAGTCGATCACTACAAGAGTTTTGTTGAACACCATACAAAGCATGAGCATGGGTGGTCCGGGGAGGGAGTTTTCAGTCAGAGTATGTTTACACAGTAAATCAAACACTTTAATTTTAAACTCTAACTCTAACTGAGTAAAACCTGTTTTGTCAAACTACAGCTTATATCCTATTTTTAGCTAATGTGTTCACTCAATGGACAGATTCCTGCAAATCATTACGGATAACCTACGGATAACCATCAGAGCTCACATTGTCCTGGAATTGTGGATTTTAAGTGGTTTTAGGGCTTTGCCGGAGTTCATTTTTGTTTTTTTTTGCTTTGTAGGATTGTCCGCAGCAGATTAATGCTTTTGTGTGTTTCCCTGCCATCTCAAAGGCAAAAACTTGCTGATAGCACTCAACTTTTAAAAATATTATCTGTGTGGTGGCTCAAAGATGTTGTTGTGATCTTAGTGGTCCTGCTTAGATACTTAGAGGGTCTTAGAGGTCTGTTGGCAACTTAAGTCTTAACTTAATTAAACATTTGGAATTTACATTTAACATTTAAACACAACTTTTTGATACAAATTAAATGCATATATGAAATTACAGTTTATGAGGTAAATGCTTAATTATTTTGTCAAGAAGTTTTCTGAGTGGAGTAAAAGTTTCCTTGTCTAACCTTTTTAAGCTTTAAGTAGCTTAGCATTTATCCCTTAATTGTCTTTGGAAAGACCTATTTTTGACTGCTGGAGAATTTGATCTTTGTATTGGTCAGCTGAAATGCACTTGAGTTGTTACAAGAATAAGCTGTGGAAGTGTTAATGATCAGTTGCATTACTCGAGGTCATTGTGCGGTGTTATTCGGTGAAGACTGGAGAGGACAACCCAGGCTAAATGGAGGATTCAGATGAGGAACTGCATGTAAAGTATCCTGCTTTTAATATAATTGCTCATGTGTCATGCTGTGGTGCTTTCTACCTTTGAGTGCCATTTATAGGGAGAAATATTGCTTGGTAATTCTGTTTTCTGTACTAGTTTGGTTTGAGTGAATCTGGATGCTGTTTCTATGACATATTACAAATAATGGTAACACTTTAGAATGGTGGATGGTTGTAAGTCATAAGTGATTAGTTAATGATGAAATAAACATTCACAAATGATTAATAAGTGATTATTATGTTTAGTTAATTAATTTACAAGTCATTTACAAGTTGTGATATG
>JAUCMT010000114.1:11216047-11231625 GCA_032357475.1 Enteromius thamalakanensis
ACTTGCCTGGGTGGGCCAGGGAGTAATGTGGGCGGGCCAGTGCCGCCCTGGCCCATTACTGGCTACGCCCCTGGTGCTTTTAGTTGTTTTAGCGGCTCTGTGTAAATGGGATTGGTTTGAGAATGTTGTTGTCTGTATGCAAACCTTTTCAAACACCACAAGGATAAACGTGCGCTTTTTTGTACAATAATTGTCATATCTTAAAATAACACTGTTAAGGTGGATGCTAAACCAATCTCTAATAGAGCTTTGAAAACAACAAGTGGTCCAGACAACACGCCGGCGATGGGTTATGAAAATGTCTAGATCTGCACATCCTTTCTTGGAAAATCCTATGCTTAGACAAACCCAAATCCTTCGACTGTTTGTTTGGTTGGTAGCTTTATTTGTCCTGTGGTTTACTGTGAGTTATTGCAGTGCTTCTGTCAGCAGCTCCATGGCCTCCTAGTGTCACATGTCAGGGTGTGTTTCACTGGGTCTTGCCCAGCTCTGCAACTAGTTCAGCTGGAAAGAAACAATTCATCATTGTTTTTATATAAATCAAATCTAATGTCTTGAAAGTGGGCAATACCGGACTTTGGACAAAATGTATTTAGGGTTTAGATCATGCTATTTTTAAAAAAAAAATGCCGTTTACTGGTATTTGCTAATAAGAATGAATGAATGAAGGAATTACACTTGTATGCATGTATGTGTATTTATATATACATGATGACTACTCAGCACTGTCTGAAACTCTTACTGGCCCTCGGCCATCAGACCATCCTGTGTTGAGGGCTATACATGTACATATACAATGTTTTAAGAAATGCCTGAAATCCTAAATGTACGAGACTAGGAATATTTAATGCTGCATTTTGAATGGTTCATTTGTTTATTTATTTTATTTTTATTCTCTCCATAAAGAGATGCATTTGGGACACTGGCTTTCTAATTTTTTTTTTTCTGTACAGTTTGAGGTCATCTCCACACCACATTATAAAGGGATTCAGTATTTATTTTAGTAATCTGAAGCAGCTCTATTTAAAGGAGTTTCCTGTGTCAGTTTCCCCAGGATTTGTAAACCGTGATTACAGACCAATTACATTGTGGCTTCAGTAAAACTATAAATGATGTTCAGCTGCATTTCTAACAAATTTTCTACATTCATGAATATGGAATCACGAATATACAATCTTTAGGCCTTGCATCCTAAATTGGGTATTTTGCAATTCATTTTGATAGTATGTTATTTAACTTAAAGGGTTTGTTCACCCAAAAATAAAAATTAGTTTTACACTCCTTCAAGGTGTATGTGATTTCAAATGTAATAGACGCTTATAACACATAATAAACACTTATTTCTGCTGTTTGTGGTTCACAGTGACTGAATCTGAATTCAGTCAGATTCAGTAAGATGTATGAATCCTGCGCATGCCTCTGGGAAATGTAGGAGCAAAGGAAAATCTCTTGGCTTATGTCATAATCCTCTGACATTTTTCTTTTCAATTCTTGGGTTTGTACTTGTAATTCATGACTGGTGATTTGTTTTGTTCTCTCCACGTTCATCACTAATCACGCAATGCAATACTTGTTACATCATCCGCCGGGACTGCATACTACAGTCAGCGGAAGGGATTAAAAATGGTGTTTATTACATTTGAAATATGGATATTTATCTGATTTGCTATAGGAGTCCTGTATTGAACCGCCGGAGCCTTGTGAGGCGCATTTTATTACAGAAGAACAAACTTTATTTAATTTCTAAGACCCATAGAAAGGCTTGGAGGGGTCTGGACAGTTTTCAATATGACTAAAAGAATGTATATACACCTACAGGATGCTTTGAAGGCAAGTTAAATAAATGTTTGTTTTTGAGTGAACTATCCCTTTAATAAACTGCTACTTCCAATGGAAGTAATTAAATAACTGAATGAATAAATTAGTAATTAAATAAACAAACAAGCAAATGAATGTAAATAGCCCTAACTAAATGAATGAACAGATGAATAAATGAATGGATGGATGAACGTCTTGACTAATTGGAAAAAAAAAAAAACTAACTCTAATATATAATAATACTAATATATAACTAAATTAATAAATAATATTTGAACAAATGAATGCATATTGCAGTGAATAAAAAAATGAATGCGTGAATAACACGTTTATTTAGTCAATCAATGAATGCATGACAAACTAAATAAATAAAAAAAAATTGAATGAATAAATGACGCATTGGATAAATGAGTGCTTGGCTAATTAATGAATGCATTAACAAGCTGAATAAAAATACATAATTAAATAAACTAGCTGAATAAAAACAAATGATGAATGAATGTATGGTCATTGATTTTGAGTTTTGGAATCAGGAATCTGTCATGAATCTAGCACAGCTGGGAAATAGGCTGCATGGGTTATTTATTAAATTTGTTGGCCTTATGTTCATATAAGATACGGATATCCCTGCTTTACGTGTTCTGTTCGAAATTCATTCAATGTTAAAGTCTGTTTGAAGTGAGCGTGTTTGCAGAACGGTGAGGTGTCTCTGCCTGCTGAGAGCTCATAGCTGTGGGCTGGACTGATGGAGTGGTGTCAGCGTGATTTTGCTCTGAGTGGGAGGCAGGAAGGGCTGGAGGTGATGTGAAGGAGCCATGAGTCAGCTTGAGCTTTCATAGGTCACCACCTGCAATCCCTTCATGTTTACAGACACAGACAGAAAGTCAGAGATAAAGGGTGGGATAAATGCATTAATACTGGAAACATAAATTCTGAAAAAAATCAAACGATCAATGGATGGGATGCATGAAAATGGAATTTCTAGTTGATAGATTTTTTAGTTTAGAAGTAGATTATGAATTATAGAGATTTTAAAAATGGATATGCATTGATTCACTTTAGGAGGCCTTATTCAGGGCGTGGAATGAGCTGTACTGTGAAACCCATTTATTTCAATGGCTTGTGTTTAAAGTTCACGTTTGAGCATTTTCAATTTCCCTCCCAATTTTCCAGTCTGAACAAGTTGATGCTAGTTGAGGAAAGTCAGAGCCAGTCTGAAGCTGACAGATTCCACAGAACATCAGGAAGTGTATTATGGTCACAGACAATTTTTATTTACTTTTTTTGCTTTGATTCCATCCAATCGGAGGAAATCAAACATGTTTGATATTTTCAGCCGTTTTTAGAACCCGTTTGTTTTCATTTGTCATGGGTCTCCTAGCAATTAGGTACAGATTTCTGGATGAGTTTGTTGTGATTGGAACAACTTTTAAAGTCTGGTAGTGTATGATCCTCGCTCGTGTAGTGTATGGCGCTCGGTTTTCCTTTGTCACTGTTTATAGAGTCTGCAAGTGTATGATGCCTACTGTTTTAGTCGGGTAGTGTATTCCAACCTTAACAAACCATACATACAGTCGCTGACTCAGAAATGCCAGATTGTCAGAACAAAGTTTAAATTGAAATTTTTTTAAAGAAAGGTTCACAAAAAGGTTCACAGAACTGTCATCCATAAAATGCATTGCACAAATCTGGGTTGTGCTGTTGTTGTGCTTTCTGTTGTAAGTAATCTCGCCCTGACATGGTTGCACCAATGCTGCTGTGGTTACTGAAACCAGGACGTCTTTCTTTGCTTGGCCATTTGGGCTGCATTATGCAAATATTACCACATCTTGACGTAGACATGGGGCGTTTTAACCCAGTCTGGATCGGCCTTCTCTTTTAGATTAGAATAAATCCTTTTGTAGGAAGCGATGAGAGCTTTGTAACTCTACATGCACAAACAGCTACGTAACATACTAAAGAAAAGGAAAATAGAAATGGCATCATGTGACTTCAATTTAAGGATGAAAACGGCAATAAAGAATGTTGTTCTTAAAAATACTTAATACATCCAGTCTCAAACTTTTTTCAGCTCAATAAATGTGTGAAGTACCTTTTTAAGTCTTTCATGTGAACCTTACCACGCAAATCCCACTTTTTTTTTTTTCTTTCCTGTGGCGTGTTACATTGGCGTTCTTGAGTGTCAGAAAGTAATTTAACACTGCCCTCTACTGTATTGCACAGAACCGGGAAGCAGTTTGTGTGGGAGGAATAACCGGGTGACCACAATGTTCTGGTCTGGTGTCAGTTTCTGTCATTTGCAGTGTGGCACAGGTTTGTTTTTCAAAGACTTTTGCTAAAACAAAGCTTTTAACCAAATTCATAGCATGTTCTTGAGAGAAACCAGTTTTACTTGTCAGAATGATTCTGTGATTCACGTTTTGACCACAGAGGGGAGTTCCTCATCTTCTTCCAGAAGTGCTTTATATATATCACTGATACCTCCAGATCTGTCGCTATAGGTTGCCAGGGCTATCCCAGAGAGCTCCCACGTGGCTTCGCAAGAGCAACAGTTCGTCTGTGTGAGGCAGTGTGACAGATTGCAGATCGGGGAGGGCGGGACCATCCGTGTGGAAGACTCAGTCATGCAAACAGGGCCTAAACATACTCCATACCTTACTGTGGGCTGGAAATCAAAGATGATGGAACATGAGAAGCCAGATACTTGCCGGACTGAATAATTTAATTCTTTTCATGAAAGACGAACCACTACTTCAATTTACAATTTTAAGTGATGTTTCCAGCTATCGTGGTCTAGATGGCAATGAATGAACCTGTGAGGTATTTCCCCTGCGAGGTATATCCCGTACTGGAGTGTTAACAGGCTTATGTGTGGCTCAATAAATCGAAGTAACCCGACGAGCTGTCAATCCTAACGATTTCCTGCTGAGAACTCATCCCTGCAGCCATTGTCGTTGCCGTCGAAGTACTTATTTTTAACAGGCCTATATATTCATTCTGGGTCTTCTAAGTACAGACATGTAATTATTTGTCTTATATTTTTTTCCCCCAGCAAGGTATGTACATGGTGTATTTCTGTTGGTGTTGTTTTAAAGAGTTGGTTCCTTCATGTATAGATGCTTGCTGAGCTGCTGTCTTTTTTTTATTGTAGTTAACAGATGGTCTACCCTTGAGGTTAATAATCAGACTGTTGAGTTGGTACAAATGTTCTTCATGGTCTATTTTTTTTCTGTCTATGCTTTTCTAGAACCGTTTTTTTTTTGTGCTGCTACATTTTGCAAGGCATCTTACTTATGCAATGTTATGATATAATACATAATTATAGTTTTTTGTGTGTTTGTCATTGATGCACTATTATAGTTGTTTTGAATTGGTTTACATTTATACACTGTAATAAAAACCTATAGGGATTAGATTAAGCCAGGACTAGAACTTTGCTAATTTAGGACATTTAAGAATTTTTAGAAGCATGTCTTACAAAAATGCATTATCTGTGAGCATTTTAAGACCAAACAATGACAATGATTTATTTTAAGATATCTCAGTGCAAGCGTTTTCCAGTTTAGACAGCTCTTAACATTTATTTTAATCTAGGACTAGTCTTAAACCCTGTTCGGGAAACTGCGCTGTAGTGTCTACAAAATAAAACAGTTTCTTTTTTACAATATTGTACGGGTCAAATTTAAAGCATATTTGTGGTTTTTGTTTTAATTTAAAAGATTTTGTAAGCATTTTCATTTATTTTCTTTTGAAAATATAAAAGTATGTAGATTGTTTTATTTTAGTTTTAATTGAAGGAATTGGAGTAAATCAGTTTTTTTTTATTATTTTATTTCAAGTAACAGAAATATTTTTTGTTTTATTTTTAGTGAACCATAATAATCCTATATTAAACATTTATTAAACAAATATAAATGTAATAAATTCTCAGTTAAGTGTACTTTTGTAAATCTGTCAATTCATACAACATATAATGAGAAACTTGAACCTACATTTACGTTAAACTACATTAATAACTGTAAAAGTATTGTTAATTTTACTTAAATGCATATATTTATTAAGTAATAATATTGCATTCACCATACAGTAAAGTGTTTACTCACTTTTTTTAACAGTCATCATGGTCAACAAGTTGTCCAATTGACGACCCATCATGACTGTTATTCTTAAGATGGTGTGTGTTAACTCATTTATAAATGAGTCTTATTTCACCCTATCTACGTATTTTTAAATGAAAGAAGCATCTTATGTAAATGGCCTGTAAGAAACTGGTCAGATCAGTCATGTGAACCAAATATCAGCCTAATTATACAAAGCTTCTTTAAGACAGATTAATGACTATTTGTTCAAACAAATCACTGACTGATTTTAAAAATATGTAGTTCTGCACATCCCTACTCTCTCTTAGATATTCACATGCTCCTTCACCACCTTAATGTTATATAAATAATTTATGAGAACTGCTGAATTAAATCTCTTTGTCTTCTGTTTCATTAATGTCAAAGCTGTGACATAATTGGATTGTTTCAGACCTGGTCTCATCACTTCAGTTCCTCCAGTCATTCTCTGTCAGAATATGATGGAGACGATAAATGGCCCCAGTCACCTGGATCCCTTAAATAACAAAGTAATGACAATGTGTTTGACTGAGTATTAGATAGAAATACAATGGAACTGTGAAATGCCACCTAAATACCATGATGCTTGGAAATAGTGTGTTTGAATACATGTCTGTTCTTCCTCAGAATGAGCTGTGCTCTCCTCGTCTGACCGTAACATCTGACCACTGTGTGTCATCATAGCACTTCAGTCCAGTGAGTGCAGATACTCGCCGAAGGTTTCAGACACAAACGTAAAAGATCCACGCCTGGAAACTAAACTGACCTTAAACATATGATTAAGAATGAAGTCCCACGGTAATCAATCATAATTCTGCTAATTAAACATAATATAACTGCCATATTCGGCTAATGCTGTGTTAATACTGGCATTGATACTATTTCATCATTTATACATGATGGACTATATATATGTGTGTATATTAAATATATTAAATATATATATATATATTAAATTTTCCATATCATACAATATCAGTATTGTGTTGTTCTTTTTGTTATACCTTGAGAATGAAGGTAAATATAACCTGTTTGATCAAAATGAATTCTACAGAGAAGTTTCCTTTTAATTCAAATCTATTTTATTTTCAGTTTTCTTTTTTTTTCATTTAAATTTTTTCTGGTTTCTGTGATTTATGACTTGAAAAATTTACAAATTTATCATCACCAGTGGTGTCCAAATAAAATAATTTACTAATTTATATATAAAATATTTAACATTATAACATTTTTAAAAATCAACTGAAGATACAAATTCACAGCAAAGACATGACATTTTATTAGTATCGTTATTATTGTCAAATGAAATGCTGCAAAACAGAACCGTATACATTATAAATGAATTTTAATTTAATTTATTTTATTTGTATTTTTATAGTAATATTATTATAATCATTATTTTCTGGTTATATTTTAGCTTACAATAGTAATATATTTGTCCATTTCTATAAGCTTTTTGTTTTGACAGTTTCATTGTATCTAATATACTTTTTTTTTATATCACATGAAATGGTTTAAAACTAGTGAACTGGTGCTCAGAGCACCTCACGTTCTCGTATATTGAGACGCAGACGTTGAGAACACAGTGTCAGGTGTGTTTAAATTTGTGTACTTTAGGAAACCACACCATTTATTTATACACACCACAAGAGTATTAAAGACTGATTATAATGACACTTCAGACTTGTAAATTGTCGTCACCTTCAGGTAAACTCTATATTCTGAGCTCTGGGGTCGTATACCATATGGCATATTACCATACCATCACCTTGATAACTTTTGCATAGTTTGGTAACTTTTCCTTCCATGTCATCACATAGCCTTTTATCTTTATGGAAAAGATTGCATCCAGGTATTAAAAGACAAATTTCAGCAGAAATCAATGTTGGAACAAAGACTGATCTGGCCAATGAGAGACAAGTTTCTCTCTGCACACACGGTCTTACTGGTATCTGATTCTTTGATGGTATCGTGGGAATTCAGCAGTATGCCATCTAGATATTCTCTGAGAGTTTCTGCAAGGCAGTCGAATGATTAGCATCAGCCTGCATACACAATTTATTAGCAGAGAAGTCCTCATTGTTCTCAGAAAGTGCTGAGCTCACAGCAATCCACTAACTTTTGCTTGAAGAAATGCTTCAACACCAAACCAAGTTTATGAAGCTACGTACAAATCGTCCTTTTCTCCTTGAAACTCTCAGCGGGAAGGATTGATTGAGAAGTTTATAATGAGCTTTAGCTTTGGATGAATAATTTTTTTTTGGATCGAAACTCCTCCAAGAGTCATTGTATATATCACCAATGTCAAGCTGCCAGATTAAATCACTTTGTTGTAGATCGGATTAGATGATGGATGGTGTTCTGTTCTTAATGCGTAAAAGCCGCACAAATGTTTCTACTCTTATCTTATTACATTTTGGCTGTGAACGAGCAGTTATCTTTCTCTGTGTGTTCTTTTAAATATGCTCATTCATCGTAGAAATATTTAGTTGCATTTAGCATAGAATGTGACTCCTATATTCAGATTATTTTTTTTTTTAGTTATTCCTTTTTTCAACGTGGTCCCATTACTAGAACAACAATATGATTTTTTGTATTTTATAATGTGGAATTGTTTGTTAAAAAACATAATTGGTATAGTAGTATTACTAGATATGGTATAAGCAGCATGTTGCAGTACAATGAATAGAGGTTGATTTTCCTGATTTTCCTCCAGTAGCCGAATGAAGCTGGCATGTCCTGCGACAGATGCAGCATTTGTTTCTGATAGTGAGGTTTGTGTGCGTGTGTTTGTGCTGTAGTAGTCTGGGAACTGCATGCCTCTCTGCACTCTGATGATGTAACAGCTCAAATGATGTAGTGTGGCAGGGGGGCTGGAGGGAGGAGGGGCAGAGGAGAAATGATGATCACACTCCAATTTATTACAGGCTGCTAATAAACGCATGCTTTATAATTCAGGAGGACTTCCGCAATGTCACCTGAAATACCAAAATTAACCTTAATTGGTCTCTGCAAAACTATTGCTGCGTGTTTGAGAGGAAGCGCAGCACTGTGCTCTTGTACACGCAAACAGCTCATGATTAAGTGTTTTCAGTGTCTCAGAGCAGCTCAGTTCTGTGAGGACCTCTCACGATAGTCCGTATATATCGATATATAACATGGAAATGATTAGGGTTGGGCGATTTAATCGTTTAATAAGTAGAGCCTTGCCGATTAAAGGATTTTGAAGACCGATACCGATACAAATATAATATCCGATATTCCGATATATCGGCCGATATTCATTAATTCATTTATTTTTATTTCATAATCGCGCAACAGAACATTAACAGATTTCCCTAACATTAGTTATTTGTAGTTATTTATGAGTTTTAACTAACATAATATAATGCATTTTAAAAAGAAACTTGTTTCTTTTATTGTCAAAGAACAGACGAACATAAAAATATTTAAAGTTCTGATAAATAAGTATGTATAAAAATAGAAACTTTAGATATGAAACTTTAAAGTCCTTTGAACAAAAACACAATAACAACAACCAAATCAAACCAGTAAGGGTGTTTCCATTTTTATTTTATTTTTGAAATATTCATTTATCGGCCATTATAAATGCTGATACCGATAGTTTGGAAAATGCCTAATATCGGCCGATAATATCGACCTGCCGATATATCGGTCGGGCTCTAATAATAAGTAAATAAATAAATTAAAAAATAATAATAATAATAATAATAATAGATAGTCCCCAATTGTGCACCCCTAGTTTCACAGATTCTCTTACTCTTTTAAAGTCCAGAATTAACACATGAACATCAGTGATGAATATGTGAGATATTTCTAATGTTAGGCTACAAAGAAGACAATGCACAAAAATCAATAACATTCACGATTGCATCGCACCATCCGGATCATTTTTATTCCCTTCTCGCGGTCCACGCTCTGTAACCTTCGGCTCAGAAACTCTTCAGTTTCTCTCTCTAGTGAACTGTGTAATAAGCTCAATGCTACGCTCGCCCCTCCCCCTTCAGTCTGCTTACCTCTCCTCTCTCTCTCCCCCTCTCTCTCTCTTCGTGGTCCTCGCCGCGTCTTGTTTAGATAGTTGAGTAGGAGATCGTCCGAACCTGCTCCTCTTTCCTCCGAGTCATGGCAGCGGTTCCTCTGAAGCAGGTGGAAGTGCAGCAGCACTAATGGATCACTCAGAGTCCTTCTTGTTGTGACTCGAGACCCTGCGCACTCCGCTGCCCTCTAACCCTCCTCCTCCCACCACCACCGTTACACCCCCTAGTCACGGCAGGCAGCATGGCTTCTCCAGAGCTCCCTGAAGTGCAGCTCTCTTCAGGAAATCTTTAATCTGTCAGGCCGATCGAGTCGAATCAAGCGAAGAGATAGGACGGAAGAGCGGTGGACTCAACTAACAAGGGCTTGCTGGATGAAGGCATCACGTCGCCGAGCCGAGAGATGAGGGTGCACGTCAAGAGCAGGCAGCGGCCAGTGCTCGTGGAAGCTATTGGCCGGCACCTCAATCGTTGATGGATTGAAGTGCCCGGGCGCAGAGAGAATGTCTCCCAGCATCAAAAACTTGGATTGCTTTTCGCCAATGTTGTGCCACTGTAAAGTAGCATGCACCAACAGCACCATCTCACTTATGTTTGGATGCAAGGTAGGGGCTTGTTTGAATGCATGACTGATAGTTGCGTACACTTTAGTTCCTTGGACTCTTAATCGTTGGACTAATTGTCCTCACACTGAGGATCATTTTGCTGGTGACACCTTTAGTGCGTTGAGATCTGAACATATGCTCCTCCATGGCAGTGATCCTAATATTCATTTGTGATTTAGGTGTGAAGTCTTACAGAGTTTCCATTTGTCCGGTCTTAGTCTCACAAAATGACAGGCTCAACAAGAGCCCTGACGTTGAAGGTGAAGATGATATTTTCCAGCTACTGTAGGATCTTACATTTCAGACTGTACTGTGTGCTCCATCCTGTCTTTAACTTCACTGCTATGCAGAAATCGCATGCATTTGGGGAAGAAAAAAAAGTCCTGAGGTGCTTCTGGGCTTCTGTTTGCACAAACAAACCAATTTTTAGCTTGAAGCCAAATGAACGCAGCCTAATTGAAGTTTTCATTCTTGATAAAGACTAAAGCTCAGGCCCAGATTCCTTTCGGTCCATTTTCTGCTCCTCTAGTTGAGAGCGGGATGGCAAGTTCTTTTCGTTACATAACTGCCTGGTCCTCTGGGTGTTTTAGCTTGCGTCCCAATTATATCTACTATGTGTGAATAGGGAGCTTGTTTTTTCGGTATTTCATGACTGAATGGTTAGTCTTCACTGTCTGCGTCTCAGAGCGTTGCAACTTGCACAGAGTGCACAGGATTACGACTTGTCACTTTATGCCTGCACAGACTGATCGGTCCTAAAAAGCTTTCTGTCATTATAGCTGAACCTTCTTTTCTGCTAAGCATGAGATCAGAGGGCTTGGGGAAGCCCTTGTTAACTCCTAATGACCGACAATCCCCGGTAGTGTAGAGCAAGCACAGAGATGACCCTTTATCATTTGTGCTTTGAAGAAACACAGCAGTGTGCTTGTTTGATAGCCACTTAAATATCTGTAAGTATTGAGTTTAATTTTCACCAAACATCTGTCCAAATAATTATGCTTAAGCTAAAAAGTCTTTTTAAAATGCCTAATTGGATGAATTTTTTAATTGTTCACAATAATGAATAGCTTAATAGCTTCTAGTTACATTCAATGCATTAAGCATCATAAAATAATAATGCACAACACCTACATCTGTTAATGTCTACATATTTAAATGTAATTTTTAACATGTCAAGTTGAATTAGGTCAATGTATTGTATTCGCACACATGAAATAAATATATAGCAAAAGCGATATAGTTTATTTATAAGTAAAACTATATTAATTAATGCAGTAATAAATTGTTGTGCAATACATGATGCAATAACTAATGTTATTAAAGTGTTTTTGAAAGATTCTCTAAATCTAGATATTTCTTTGATCAGAAATCTAGTGAACATGGTAATGTTTGAAATGGTCAAAATAACTCAAATATATTGAGTTAAAATAAAATGCAACCTTTTCTAATTTTCAGCATCACAATCATTCTAATATGTTCATTTGGTTCACAAGAAGCGTTTTTTGTGGAACCCTGATATTCAGAATTCTTGGATTTTAATAGAAAGTTTAAAAGACCAGCATATTTGAAACAGATTTGTAGCAATTTATAAGCCTGTACTGTCATTTTGTAGCAATTTAATATGATCTTGCTGAATAAGAATTAGTTTTTTGAATGGTAGTGTTTACGCAAATCCCGTGCTCATTAATGTGAACGTATAATTATGTAACTACAAGAGTAAATTGATTTGTTGGAAAAAAATAAACAGGCATTCATGTGTTCAGGTGTGTAGTTGCACCTCAATCCCTGATCAGAATTAGCAGAATATCTCAAGCAGAGGTCTTGAATTAAAATTTAAGCTAGCGGCATCTATTTTGAAAATTGCGTTAGTATCTGGTGGGTTCGTATATTGCTGAGGAAATAAAAATTACAGTAGGTTTGTGGGAAGGGGACTGAAGATTGTTTAAATAATACAGCACCTCTCTCCATGCTGTCATCCAGCTCTGTAGAGGCCTGACTGAAGTTAGCAATGTGACTGAAGTCTGTTGGATATGCAAGATTTCACATTGATAATTAAAGCTCAGATGCTCCTTTTGCTTAGCCTGGATCCTGGGTATTTGTCGGATGAAGTTCCTGAGCTAAGCTGTGCTCTGCATCGCATTGATTTAATCCTGCTGAGATGTGCTTGCCAGACAGAAAGTGGAGAATGAGTCCGTTACACTGTTTTCAGAAAATGACAAATGTGAAAATTAGCTCTTTTATGAATTCATGGCTTGTGTAATCGATTTTGTTCTCCTTTCCGAGACCGACTGGGTATGTTTATCACCCGTTGATTTCTTCGACCTTTCAGTTTTCCCTGTTGACATCTTGTCCTCGGTTATATGAACTTCGAAGCTTGTGTGTCCCTTAAAAATGACACGTTTCAGCACAGATTGTTTTGTGAAGAGTTATTAAACAATAGCACAGCTGAAATCTATATTTGACCTGCAGAAAGCCTGCAACCGTTTTCCTCATTCACAGAATGACATGAGAAAAGGGCTTTAATACTTGAATTCTGTGATGCTTTTTAAACTTTCTTAATGCTAACAATAGAATATGTCCTCAGGGAGAAAAACAATATTTATTACATTTTTTAACTCATTTAAATTCTAGATTTTTTGCTTCTGTTTTGCTTGATTGAACTATTTCAATTATTTTCCTGTTTCCCAGTGATTCTAATTTTGTGTTAAAGTTGTATTAAAATAGGGTAAAATGGGTCTAATCCTTTTAGTTGATGTTTTGTCTAAAATCCCATGAACATTCAAGTTGGTTAGCCAGTTTATTTTGTGATTTATTTGAGGCTTATTGGACTTTTCAGTGTTCCAGCATTTGCAGTGTGATCATTGAAATGTACAGTATTAGCCCATCTCTAAGAATCTGAGTCACCCTTAGGTATCCAAGATGTAAAGGAGTTTGCAAATTTAGCCTTAAATTTAGTATTGAGAATTGTAGCATTACTACACTTGCTCATCGGCTGATCCTCTGTATTGAATGGGTGCCGTCAGAAAGTCAGAGTCCTAATAAACACCATAAACTCACAAGCAATCCACATGACTCCAAGCCATCAATTATTATGAAATGAAAATCTGCAAAAAGTTGTTTGTAAGCCACAAATGCATCAATGTGTTTTAACTACAGACTGTTGCTTCTTGCCAAAATACAAATCCATAATTCATAATAACAAAAGGTCCATTCCCTGTTATCCTCTCCTATCAAAATCCACTAACATCTACGTTTAGAACTGCTTTTAGTTTGTGAACTGTTCTTGATGTGTGCGTATTTCTCTCCTGATTCTGATTTTTATTTATTATATTTATTTTTTTACTTTTAATGTTTTAAGCAATGTTATGGATGTCAGACTCATATTTCAGCCAGAAACAACAGTATGGTAATGATTGGTATTACTTCTGGATTATTGTAGGTTTTTATCAGGTGGTTGGAACTCTCATTCTGACGACACCCATTCACTGCATATGATCCATGCTAAATTTCTTCAAAAAACAAAAAAACAAACTCACTTGCCTACATCTTTATTGACCAGAGGGTTGTTTAAATGGATGTGTTCCTCTATTTTTTTCCCCCATTATTAGCTTTGGAGCAGCTACATACTTCTGTGTTCGTTTCCGTGCATGCCGGCAGGGACAGAGGTTGATAGACCTGATGTAAAGGTCAGCAGATGGATATCTAATGTCATCCCTCTCTCAGGGATGTAGATTGTAAAGGAAGCGTGTTTGGTATGCGGCAGACAGCTTGTTTTCTCCTGACCTGTGGAGCTGTTTATTAGGTTTTAGTGGCATCCCCATTTCCTCACTTTTCCCACCTGCAGTTTTGTCATCAGCCGCTAATATGCCCCTAAATAGAAACCGCTGTGAAGATTAAAATGGCAAACTATATGAAATTGCACCTTTTTACAAAGGAGCTGTTCTTAACAGCTGTCACTTACTAATAAACTAGATTCTGACCTAGTGATAAAGCCATTAGAAAATGTAGACAGTGATTTAATCATGTCTATGAGACATTTTATTAGATAAAATTCTGTATAAATGTTATCAGAGAGATGACTGGGAAACACAGCGGTTTGTAAAATTTATTTTTCCATATACAATAGCTTTTATAGGCTGCTATTTTGACCGTTTTTCAATATAAACTCTATTCTTTTTTTTAATTTGTGTAATCACGTATTGGAATATTAAGCTGGAAGATTTCCTGAAATGGAAATCTGTTATTTAGTTTAAATGTTTACTGTACAGGATGCTGTCTGGTGTTTTATTTTAAGGAGCTACGTTGGACAGTGTGATACTTTTACATATTTACTTACATAACTAAGCACTTTCCATTTTAGTCAGTTAACCGTGAAGCTCCTTTTGTGACTGGCAGTACCGCATGCTCTCACATGAGCATCATTCATTAGCAATTCATTACGTAAGGCATGTTAGAATTGATCACCCCATACGTCTTTGTTGATAAGCCATTAGAGCAGCAAAGGGAATCCTACTGAAGTGTGTAAAACGTCTTACAATGCGGTTGCCCTGAGTGCATATGATGTAACGAGGGCATGTATAAGGAAAGAAAGGAAGAAAGGATGCAAAGGAAAAACAAGAGAAGATTTTTTTTTTTTACTCTAATCACAGTAGATTTTAAGCGTGCAAAATTTACACCACAATAAATATGAGCAACAGGATACAATGTTGTGCTTCAGGGTAGTTCTCAAACTAGTTACACCTAAAATATAGATATTTTTTTTGCAAGCTTAAAGTGCAAGCTTAAAGGAATATTTTACCCCAGAATTACTTAATTACTTCCTCAAAACATGTATGCTATTTTTTTCTCAAAACAATACAGAGCAAACAAAAATGTCATAACATTTTTTATTTTTTATTGGGTTAATGGTGTTTAATGTTGTTGGAAGGACCTTACAAAATCAGAAAATACTTGCGTATGTAATATTAATAATAAAATTTAGA
>JAUCMT010000114.1:11249085-11289846 GCA_032357475.1 Enteromius thamalakanensis
CATTTGCAGTAAATGTCATTACTTCCTTGCTAATGTTGGCAATTCTTCAGTGGAGATTTTGGGCCTGAAGAGAGGTATATCAAACGGTGGACCAATATATCTATTACTTGAACCCATATTTATTAGCATCTTGACACTTCTTCAGAAGTGTTCTGTAGTGAACAAAATGTCTGTTGTGACATGGTATGAAGTAACAGACAGGGACAAAAGTTTGTGATTGTTAAAGGAATAGTTCACCCAAAAATGAGAATTCTGACATCATTTTCTCACCCCCGAGTTCTAAATCTTTTCATTTTTGGATGAACAGTTCCTTTATGTTTGAGACATATATTTAGATGGTTATATTGTGAAATAATACAATTTATAATAAAAGTTTTCTGTTAGATGGAATGTGAAAGAAGAGTCATTAGACTGTATTCTTTAGTATTACATGATTCATCAAAAATCGTTCCAATGGATTGATTTGTTGTGTTAGTAATATTTTTTATTATTCCATTTATTTTTAGATTAGCAAAGTTGAAAACAGTTGTGCTGCTTAATATTTCCATGGAAATACTGAACTTTTCCTTTTCCTGCCTGCTGCCTTTAAAATCAACTCAGGACACCCTTGTAAAAAACATACAAAAACATTTACTGACATGTAACTCCTACTGATATAAAAATTGTAATTGAACATTATTTAGAGTATTACTTGTGCGCAGTGCATATTTCCTATTAATAAGCCTAAAATGCATGTTTGTCACTTTTAGTGTAATATTGCCTTTTTAAATGCAGAATATTATATAAAGTATACTTGCAATAGTTCCACTTTAACACAATAACGTATACTAAGTATGTATTTAATTGGACTCCACACTACTTCTGCATAATTAAAGTGCATTAAGTACAAAATTAGTTGTTTCAGTTTAGCAGACTTTAAGTATACCAGTTTAGTATACTAACCGTACAATTGCATGGCATTTTATTAAGTACATAAATATGAAAATGTATTTGTAGTATGCTGAGGTAGTCACTGGTGAAAGTTTTGGAACTGTGATGAACCAATTAGCTTCAGACTGAATAGTCACGTGACATTTACAGCTCTAGTGATTGGCTGGAAAAGTGTGGCCCAGTCAGCAAAGATGTCAACATAAAAAGTTGCTCAGCTAAAGCAGTACCTAAGTTTAAGTAGGATTACTAACATATAGCTTACGTCCTTGTGTGTATCTTTTGACAAGATTTGGGTACCTGAGTAATAACACCACACAGCGTTATCCCAGTCCGTCTCTGATGCTCTTGGTGTACACTCTAGCGTTCCAGTCATCGTTCTGCTCCGAACTGTGTTCACCCAGCCTGTCTGAAAGCCTCCGCTAGCTGAGAGCAAAGAAGAGGAACGCAGAGGAGGAGGGGAGAAGAGAGAGACAGATTTACTGAAAAATGAGCTGTGTCATTCTTAGGGAATCTAACAGACCACAGTTTAGAGTCCCGTAGCACCGGCCGTCCCTTTACGGCCAGCATGCAGGTCCACGTGTTCACTCATAAAGCTCTCTAGCTCCCTTTATTACGATCCTGTCCTGGGTGCGCTGCATCATGGGATCACCTTGACGCAGCTTCTGGGGGTGGGTGGGGAGTTTCGGTTCAGTGCTGAGGAGCACTTTGCTGTATCCGGCGGTATCTGTCAAACCCTGGATGCCAGGTTTCACCTCCGGACTCGTAAGTGACATGCTGGCCTCTATTTGGTACGCCAAAAAGATGGGACGACGTCTGATCAGAAGCATTAGGAGGACCAAGAGATTGCAGTTGCTGGTGGGTAATAGTTAGTGTTATATACTTGAAACAGGGTTGTGAAATGCGTGTCCGCAGAACGTGTGTGCTCCAGACAGAATGACTTTGAGCTGTGCATGTAAATCACAGGACGGACGAGAGAGGGAAAATATTGCTTCCGCAGTAACATCTTTACTTTTTAATCACAGAGCTACATAGACTTGGTTTTATAGATGCAAGTTTATATTTAAGCAGCTTTTGCATTTTTATTCTGAAGTTCACACAGAAACGGACTGCACAGTTTTTAGAAAGTAATTGCAGCATGCCTTGGTTGTTGTTAAAAGTTTTTTTGTGTTTTTTTTGTAGTTTTTTGGTTAGTCAGAGCCCTGAGAGAAACGTGGTGAAGGGGGAAAAACATTAGATGGGAGAGAAAAAATATTTTCTGTTTTTGCAAGATAATGTAAAGTGTTAAAAGTGTAAATATTATTATTATCAATTTCATATATAGTCATTTTTCTTGTTATTTTTGTGTTTTGGTTGCAGTGAAAAGTTTGTACAAATGATTGATTGTTTTACCTTCTTTTTGTTTTGTTTTGTATTGGTTTGTTTTTGGTGGCAGTAAAATGTTTATTATTAAATTGTTAAAATTATTTTACCTTGCAAATATTGTAGGTTGCTTTTGTGAGACTAAATTCACTAATTCAAGACTAATTCACTAATTCAAAATTCTTAGTGACATTTTACCCAAAATTATGTCACAATTTAATTATACTGATTTTAACCCAATATTGTTTTAAAGAATGCAAAGAGTGTTAGGGACGCTGTTTTATATCATTTTTATTTATTTATTTATTGATAATGTTATGTTAAATAAGAAAAAAATGTTAAATAAGAAATCACTATAAAAATAACTCTCAAAATTGAAAAATTGATTATACTGTACGACTTTTAAGATGCTTTTATTATGTGTGTGTATATGCAGTTTTTATTTGTTTGGTTGGTTGGTTTTTAGAGATTAGCATTATTTGAGCAAATATTATATAAACAATTTAGTCCGTCAGAAACACATACATTAACAAAGGTGTGTGTTTGTCGAGTATTTTACAACAGCTTCGAACATGGTTCAACCGATCAGAATCAATGACTGGAGCTATCAGTTTATGTTTGAGTAAATGAAGAGTGTTTTCAGCATTGGGTAAAATATTCAGTTAACCAGCAATTGTTATATGTTTACATATATAACAATATGTTACATTGTTATAAGTCTAAATTCTGTTTAATTAAATCCTTGCAATTTTTATATAAAAAAAGATTAAAAAATAGTTACAAAACAAAAACTTTTATATAGGAATCGTTTGTGTTAGAAGCAGTATAAATAGATGAATAACTAAAGCTCATTACATGCCCCAACCCCCCATACCCATGTGTATTTATTAACATTAGATATGCTGTATTTTAAAAGTCTCTCAATGGTTCTCCATTTTCATACCTTTTATGTAAATGTGTCTCTGTGAGCATGAAAGGAAAATTTACTGCAAAGATGATAATGGAACAATCACGCAGTGTCTGCCAACAGAAGATATGCACGTTCAGATGTAGAGTAGCGCCACATGCCATTTTTATTGTCACCCCAAGTGCTCGACACTCCATCTCTCAAATAACTGCTCATCTCTCAGCGTGTTTACTGCCGAAATTCATTTGGCCTTGAGACGGAGAGTCTGAAGAAGAGGCAGGAGACGCTCAGAAGGCTTTTGTCCTTGTATTGTGCTATCGATTGATTGCCCATAATGCTGGTGGTTGGGGGGAAAAAAAAGAGGGAACGGCTCAGAGATTGTGAGGTGATAAATAAAAGAGACGGCTGCTTATTAGAATGGAGAGGCCCCTTTAAAATGAGTCCAAGTATTTCAACAAACAATTCTGAGAGGGTTTGTAAGTGTGTAGTAACTTTTATTTTAGTCAAAAAAAAAAAATCTAAGAAATTATGGCCTTGTTTTAATTTAATTATACTTTTTAGATTTTAATTTAATTTAATGTAATTTTTATTTACATATTTCTTTTCAATTTAGTTTGTATTTCAATTTAATTTATATTTTAATTCCCTTCATGCAGTTATTTTAATATAATGTCAAGTGGAGTCCAAAATGTAACACTGGAAATCTGGGAATCAAAATGGACTTAATAAATAATTTAAGTTTTGATAACATGTATATAAATCTCTAATGGACCTCAATGTTGAATACCAGTGTCATAAATAGTTTTTAATAAATGGTGTTTGTTAAGGCGTGCTTGTCTTATAATAGGAACAAATTAATATTAATGTTTAATAATTAATATTATAAGCCGTCAAATTACATTCAGCCGGTTGCACCATTCAATTTAAATGATCTAGGGGCTAGAATATCATTAGATATGTGTGAGAGCTCAATTGACTTAAGCCTTTAAGCACATAGCAACCACAGGCAACTTAGTAACTGGCAACATCCCAGAATCCCAGAATGATATTGCAGTGATTTTTTGCACAGACAAGCAGACCTACATTTTGCCGTTATGAATAACAATAATCAAAATTATACCTTAACAAAAGAAGAAGATGCACGTTTGTGATGCACCTCTGACACTGATGTGTTTTCTTTTTCCTATCCTGTATTCTTATGACATAATACAGTCTGCAGAACCCACATTGCCACTTGCCTCGTAGTCTTTTGCTCTGTAGGGAAATATATGAGCTGTACAGTAATTAAATGATCACGCCTCTCTCTTACATGTCATAGGCTGAACTGAACATGTTGTGTTGGAACATTGACGTTCTGCTCTGGCAGTCACAGAAGTGCAATATCAATCCTGTGTCTATCATTGTGACAAATGGCTTGTCTATTCTTTAAAATATGCTTTGCCTTCTACAGCACTTTGCTTCAGCAGCAGTGCAATAAAGCCTAGAGCAGTTTTGCTTCAGGACAGATTTACATCAGATGATTCAATCCAGCACTCAAATAATTGAACTCATAAGACATTGCATAAACAAAGTTTTATATATAATATTATAAAAAATTTTATTCCATAAAGATTACCATTAGCTGCATACGTCATTTAACAATTTGTGAACAATTGGAGCAATGGATGCTCACATTAATGTCAACAAGAAAGGAGCATCCCTCCACTTTAAATATTGATAAGCTTATCCATGTTGTTATCCTCATATGTACTAGTGAAGACAGTGTCTTACGTGGTTATCTGCATTTTATTATTTCCGTTTTGCATTGTTTTTCTCTTTACTCCTGTGGCCCAATTTAGAGTGGTGACCCGCCAGTAGAGCTACATGTCTAGAGTGATCAGTGTTACAATTAGGTTTGGATAAAGTTGTAAACTTACACTACTTGTGTAATTGTCAAGTCCAGTGCTTGATTTAGGACACTTAATTGGATCAGAGAGCAATCTAGCATCATTGTTACAAATATACAGCACCGTAAAGATCATTGTCTTGTCCAACACTGTACGAGTTTACCGTTGGAGGTCTGGATTTTGGAGGTCCGTTAAGTCGGTAAGCCATGGTGAGGGGTCTACGGCAACACTCATGAAAAATAGATGCACAGTGTTTTTTTATTTAATTGCTGATTAATTATTGATACACTTCAACATTTCGAAGGTCAAATTTAAATGAGAATGCTGGAAAGCATGTCTTGGGGCAATGTCTCAAGGCAGTGACACAGTGTAATGTGTTGTCATTGCTTTCAAATAAAACTGAAAAATTAAAATCTATTTAAAAATATTTTGCATTTAATTGTTAACAATTTGAAGTTACATTTATTTATTTTAATTCAATTTTTAATAGCAGTTTCAAAAGATAAAAAAGTCATGTCATTTTATGAAATATACATTTTATATATATATATATATATATTTTAGTGCCATTATTTCCCTTAACAACAAAAGGATGTCATGGTTTCGTTTTTGAGTTTTCTCTTTCCTCCTTGTGCTAGTTTGAAACTTGCTGGTATCACTAAAGACGGTTGCCAGTATCCCCGATCAGATGCTGTGCGGTAATAGGCCCATTTCATGTGGTTCTTTAATTTCTATTAAAGCCCTGTGAATATAAGCGATTTAGGTGGAGGAGAAGGCAGGGCTCAGGCTCTGTGGGGCTGCTTGCTTTATTTGATGTGGAAGCTGTTGCCATGGTTTTGTTCCTGGGGGAATAGAGGCACAAGCTGTGACAATGTCTGTTACCTCATTTGACACCTGTGGCACACCTTGGATAGTTTTTGCCGGCACGGAGCCGCCGTTATTAGGTTTGACTGCAGAGCGTTGCCGTGGTGGAGATCTGCAGGAATTCTAGTCTTATTAACAAAGACGAGGGTATTTTTGCAGTCGCTTTTCTCTTTTTTTTTTTTTTTCTCTCTGCCTGTGAAGGCACAGCCTTTTGTCTCCCCCTCACTGAATCATACGTGTGTGTGGAAAGAGACTGCAGCGTGTGAAAGCCGATCTGTGTCAGGAGGAGCATCCAGACAGCATGGAATCGTCATCTTCTTCTGAATGCGTAGCGCACGCACGCTTCCTGGATTTACCTTTACCCCTGGATTTCACTGGATCTGTGCCTCTCTCTCCCATTCGGAGCCGTGAGTATGTTTGCTAGCACAAAGTTTTCTAATCATTAGGTAATCGTATCTTTTCCGACAATGAAGCTTTTAGCCTAAAGTGCAAGGAGGAGGGAAAAATCAATAGCGCTGCTGAAATAGTTTTTGTGGCTCGGCTGGCTCTAATGATCAGTCGGAAAACTGGAGTCCTCAGAGTGTGGCCATGCCTCAGAAGAGAAGGACTACAACAACACCAATCGTTTCTTTTTTATCAGAGCAGCCCCGTGAATGCCAGCATCTATATTTAATGCGCAGTGGAAGGCTTGCTTTTGCTTTTAAGAAAGTGATGTGATTGATACCTGCTCGTGGACGATCTTGTAGGTCCATTTAGATTAAGAATCCCTGGAGAACTGTGGGCTTTCGACTGCAACGCTTGCCAGTTAATTGAACCCATTTCCTGCTTCTTCAGGCTCTTAGGTTCTCCCCCATGCACAGAGAGCTCCCCGGCCCTTCATTGATCCCTCTCTCAGGTCTCAGCTCGTCTGGAGCTGGAGTCACAGCCCAGAGTAGCGTGCACCGCTTGTGGGCAGCTCGATCACCTCCTCCCTTCTTGCTGCCCACTCCACCTTCCAGCATGAGACTGCTGCACATTTGATCTCCCAGCTGGTGAGGAAAGGAAGGTTTTGAGTTGGCCAACGAATGGATTTTGAGCTGTCGCGCTTGCATTATTCCGCTGTCGGATCCGCGAGAGGATGCTGTAACCTTATCCAGGTGCCCCCTCCCTCTTCTGCCACGCTTCCACTTTCCGAACTGCCTCGGCACTTGACAGCTGTTGCGGCTTTGTCGTGGCCCCAAGGGCTGTGATGAACTACATCTTCGGGAACAACACGCTGTACCCGCGAGGCGGTCGGGCCAACACCGCATCCGGACATGCCGCTCCAGGGTCCAAACAGAGGCAGTGGGCCAAGCGGAGCTCCAGCGAGGAACTGCCTTCGTCTTCCTCTCGCTGGCAGCAGCTGTTGGCCTTCTTCACGCGACGCGGTGCCTTCAGCGACTGCATCACGGCAGGAGCGAGCCAGGTAACTCTTCCAACAGCACACCTGCTGCATGTAGTTGAGCCAAGTGTGGGGAACCCTCACTGTAAACTACGTAGATGAACTTTTGAGATTGCTTGCTTTAGGGTTTGTTTTTGTTGGTGTTACTGACTGGAGTGTGATACGTACGTCTTTTAGCACCTACTAATCCTTGCAGTATTGAATGCTCTGTTTATTTGGTTAGTGTGTACTTTCACTGTTTGCAAAGACAATAAAATTTTTTTTTTCATGTCTGGAGTGACACATCTACTGTATGTCTGTCAATGTGACTTAATGACTGCCATTTATTTGCTAAATTTGTCCTTTCGTGTTCGCAATATAGTAAAAGTGTGGCTGAAAAGCTACTTACTGTATGTGTTCAGTGTATTATATTTGCTTCTTGTGATGGAATCGATGGAGCTATTCAATTAAGGCCTATTTAATTGAGAGTTACAAAACATAATCATACCGGACAGTTGAAGTATCTGCTTCCCATAGGTAGAGGAAAGCACTCAGTTGGTGAATGATAGTCCTCTTGAATCTAATCATATGAAGCGGTTAAGTCAAATCGCTTCTGCATCTTCTTCCTGGCCATAAGTGACCTGAGGGAGTAGACCAAAAAAAGCAGTCCATCAGGCAGGCTGGTTCTGATCCCAAGGACAAACGGTTACTCATTGTGTCAGGGGGGGGTCATGCCCTGGAATGAAAGCAAAACAAGTAGAGCTGCAACAATGGGCCTTGCAGTCAGTTCTTTAATTCTTACCATTGACTCTATCACACTGTGATAACTTCATCTCTTTTTCATGAATGTTTTCAAAAGGCCAAACCAGCAGTTCTTACAAAGGGTACCCACTTAACACAGTTTGTTCTTTTTTATTGGGAAGTAGTGAATGTAGAGTCTGGAAACATTTCCAATATACGCTTTAAAGTTTTCTGTGTTGGGTAACGGTTAGAAACTATCCGTGAAGATTACTGTGAATATGATTCTATGTAGTTTTAGTTGGTTCATCTGCAGACATTCACTTATTATCGTATCATCTACAGTAAGTGCAAGTAATATAAGAGCAAACCAATATATGCATAAGCAAGAGCATGGGTTTGTGATGCAACTCAGTGCAAGTCACTATATCGTTGCTGAGTTGGACAGGCATTATGAACACTGAAAGCTTTTTAGGAATGTACAGCTCTCTGTCGTTTTTGGTGGTCTTTTTGAGTAATGTAATGGTTGCCCTGTTGATGTTTGTTAATGCTGTATTCCAACTACCTAGTCTTCTACTATATGATAGGATTTTCTGATAAACAAAAAGTCGTTATTGATTTATAATCTTCCCCTCCATTGAGCTCTTAACTGCTGTGACCAGATCATTGAAACAGTGAGTTGTAACGAGCACATGAGTCATGTTCACCAATTTTATGATATTAGGTTGCCTTTTTTTGATTGACTGCTAAGATATGGTTCAAAAAGAAATAGTTCCTCAGTCTAGCTAGCTGAAAGTTTGCAGCTAATGGCCCAAATGATATTGTCTATGCTATTAGCATTATGTAATACATTTTTGTGCGCTTCACCTTGCAGAGATGGACACGTTCAAGGTCCTAAATTATGTTTTGTCTGTCTGGAAACCTAGACGTATTAATCCACCTTGGTGTAAAAAAATTTTTTTAAAAAAAGTAACTCGCTATTTGCATGATATATGCCATCTTCAATCAATATTAACCATATTTATATGTCACAGCTGAATGCATCAAATGGCACATGCGGTGTAACAAAAAAAAAACGTTTTTTGGCTTCGTCGATCTTGAAAGAAGGAAAATTATTGCTAAGACTCTTAGTTAATCTGAAGCCAGTGGCTTTTAGATTTATAGATCATTTGAAATCATGGATCTGCTTAGTGAGAAAGCCAAATAAGTGCAGATCTGTGGCTTGAATCAAAAATAATATATGAGCATGAAACTCATTTTTTACCGAAGGAGGGAAATGATTTAACTGGAAAAAATGCAAAGCAGTCAATTGCTTTTTCCACAAAAACCTAGAGAGACAGGAAGAGCATGGCATCTGAAGAAGACAATAGTATTTCTTACAGGTCATGTGTTTTGTTTCAGTATTTCTACTTCTGGCCTGGGTAATTAATTGTCATTTCGTTAAAGTAAGGACAGGTTTTGAAGCAGCAGTTGGAAAAAGAAAGTGTGGTATAATAATGCCACCAACTCTGGGCTTTTTATATCTGGTGTAAAGGGTAACATACTGTATATATTTCATTTTTTATTTAATATATTTAATTAAACCAATGCATTTTGAATTAAATATTATAAATATTACTTTAAATCCCATATTTTATGGTGTGGAATCTAGTGTGTACAATATGTACTGCATGTAGGTGTGTGCATATACAATATGTGTCTATGTGGCACATCTGTATAACATATCCATGTTCTACCTCTTTCTGTTGATCTATTTCTGGTAAAGGCATCGCTGCAATGATGTGCCAGGCTTCCATCATCCACCCACCAAGATCTCTAGCACAGCTAAGCCCCCCCAATCATTTATCACCTTACCTTAATATGTGGCTGTGGCACAGGTGAAATTAGGGAGGAAATGAATTGATGTAGTTACATTTCTCATTTGTGTAGCCAATTATGGGAACTCGGCTACACATGAAATATGCAGTTTGATGCATCACAGATATCATAGTTGTATTCTCATTAACAAAACTGTGTAAAGTAATATGGATAAAAACATACAAATACTAAACTTTCAATGCAATATTAGGATCCACAATCTTAACCCAAAAATCCCAGCATGGGCTGCAAAATGACTTGTTAATTCAAGCAGTTTAAGATCGGTGGAGCTGCAGTCTTCCTGAGAGCATGCATAGCCTCGCAGGTCTCACTGCAGCTTCAGCTGTTGCCATGGTGTTGCCATAGTGATCGTCAAGCAAGGACATTTCATCATGTGGCAGCACTTGTTTATTTATTTCTCATATCTGTTGAACATAGAGCTTTGTATGATGGCGTCCTTTTCATCGGGTATGATGCGCAGGTGGAACTCTTGTTTTTGGGTAAACAGTAGATGCGGCAGTTGTCGCTTCATCAATCACCATCGTAATAGCCGCCCAATCACCCTCCGTGACCCTGCCCATTAACCCTATTAGATGTGCTGAGACAAAAGAGAGATCCTCCTTCCTGGCGTAATTTATGGCTTCTGCAAGGTTGTAGTAGATTAAAATGTCTTCTTCTTGAGGGAGCTGAGTGTTTCTCTGGCTGAGGAGATGCAGTGTTCCTGTGCGTGCTGGCCGGGGGAGGTGGAGGAGAGCGATCTGTGGGCTGTGTGTGTGTAGGAGACATTCTCCACAATGAATCATGGCAACACGAATGAACATTTTTGCTTCCTCGTTTAAGACCATACAGATCCAGTTTCGACATCCACTGGCTGCGGTTTGCACAGGAGGATGCATTAGAGGTGGTTTTGCAGAGGGCAAAGTGATTTGAGTGCTCATTAATTGATAATTTGTCATTAAGCTGGTGCTTTCATCCAAACAATGTGTTGTAGATCGTTTGCAGTGGCAGCACCTCTTGACCGGATTGGTGTTAAGTGTGTTGTACAAGTGTATAATGGTGACTGTGGTTACTGCCTCTTATAAGTGCGGGACCAGCACCAATCGCATAAAATCCAGTGGAAACTGGTTAAAAAATAAAGCTTTCTAAGCTAACTATCCTTATTATTAAATAAAATTCTTAAAAAGTAGATACATTTTAAAGCTATTTGAAGAGGTCATAATGCGATTTTAAGTTTTCCTTTTCTCTTTGGAGTGTTACAAGCTGTTTGTGCATAGGTAAGATCCCTAAAGTCTCAAACGCAAAGAGATATTCTTTATAAAAGTTAAGAATCGACCACACTTTCCTGAAACGGCTCGTTTAAGCATCCCCCCACATCTCTACGTCACCGTGTGGGATCATTCTCATTAGGGATACACCGATTATGACCGGCCGATTTGTTTGTGCATTTTGTCAGTAAAGCTGGTCCTGTAATCAGCGGTAAATGCCATCATTTCAACGGCTGTGTGCAGTAGATAATATAAAATTATCCCACATGGTGACGTAGATTCATAACTCTGCCGGGCATACTTTGTATGTGCTTCTAAAAGTGTACAACTAGAAATCAGTGGTTGGATTGTATTTACAACACTGTTTTAGTTAACAGTTAAACCCAAATATTCAGATGTGTTCAGCGCATTTTACAGAGGACTGATTCCTGAACCTGGAAGAGCAGCCTAGTGCTGGCTGTGTAATGTACAGTATGTGGAAAATGTTTTTAGATACTTAAATCGCATAAACACGCTTCATTACACCAAACGCACAAAATAATGTTCTTTTTTTCCAACATCATTATGACCCCTTTCAGAAGGGTGTACCTTTTATTCTAAACCCGCAAGACCTTCACTTATCTTCAGGACACAAATTAAAATATTTTTAATGAAATCCAAGAGCTTTCTGTCCCTGCATTCATCTTACACTTAAAGGCCCAGAACAGTAGTAAGGATATCATTAAAAAAGTTTATGTGGCATCAGTGGTGTGTTAAACACTTTTTGTGTGCAAAGAAAACAATACAAACACTACTTTTATGTGGTTGATTTGCATTCATGACAGTACCACAAAGCATGCGAGTGCTTCTCTGCTTCAGGACAACATCAGAATGCCAGCTCCTGCATTACCACACTCATGCATTGTGGTACTCTCCAGAAACGCACTTCGAAACTGACGAGGAAGTCAAGAAATTGTTAAATGAAGTCAATTTTGTTTTGTTTTTTTTGTGCACAAAATTGTTCTTGTAGCTTCAAAAAATGTTGAACCACTGATGTCACATGGACTATTTTTATTATGTTTAAGTACTTCCTTACTGCCTTTTTGGGACTTGAACTTGTCAGTTGTGTTGCTCAGGGTCAGAAAGCTCTCAGGATTTCAACAAAACTTACTGTGGCCGATTCCGATTTTACAGTAAGTGTGACCTGCAGATTCAGATTTTTGTAACTGTAATGAAAGCATATGATATTCATTTAAATTTATTTTATAATAAAATAAATGATTTAACATTACATAGTATAAAATTAGTTCCGGTATGTAACTAACATTAGTATTGTTATACTAAGTGCTCAATGCTCTGCACCTTGAAAATCTAGAAATGTACTACTAACAACTAACAACTATAATACTAACAACTAACAACTTACTAACAATAACTAAGCTTACTAACAAATATCTGGGATCTGGGCCGGTCATACCAATGAATTAATACCATTAATATTGCATAATAATAATAATAATGAGTATTATATATATAATACTCATTATCATTATGCTACATTAATTAATGATAATAAAGTTGATTATATTAGAAGACAATATATTAACAGTTAATGTTGTATTTCAGTATTAATGAAATTCAGAATTTAAATATACACATTTTATTATTAAAGGAAGAACTGCAAAATCTACAGTGGCTTTCAACAAATAGTTCCATCCCAGCTTAGACCATTGATTTAGCTTTGTCAGACTGGTCAGGATTTTTTCTGAGAGTTCCTCAAAGTATGAGAGAAAAAGGTGTTTTATAATGGCAAATAACACATTTATGGCATGTTGTGGTTCTTTTAAGCTGTTATTCTCTTTATAGCTTTTCACTCTAGATAAAAATCATTAGAATCATTGATAGTCACTTGTGGTTTGGATGATGTTGAAGTGCAGAGAATAAACATGCATTTATTGCTCAGTAGTGGTTTTTGCATCATATAAAAAAGATTGACCTCAGATGTGAATGCATCTCAATGCCTGAATATGGGGGAAACCTTTTTAATATAATGTATCTGTTTACTATTATATTTTTGGCTGTAAAATTTACTAAAGGTGTCAAATTCTGCATCGTTTTGGTTTTCAGTGGACATTCAGTGCCTGCTAGTTTGTGAATGAGTTCATTCGATTCAAAGAAGACAGAAGCAGGCCAATGCGATGTCAGTCAAGATCCTGTATCAGTGAAAGATCGCACTGGCAATCCCGGTGAACAGCGGTCTTTATTGATTAGTCTGTTCAGAGTGAAATGCAAGCTTGTAACATAAGCTGTTGGCCTACGTCTAGCCTTTGGCTAAACATGAACACTATAGTGTTAAACTGAGTTTTCAAACTCAAGGATGTTCTTCAGTCTTGTTTTGTGTTATAGATCAATGCTTCAGTGTTCTACAAGGCACTAACATCTAATTTCAGCGATCTCTACTGATTTAGACAAGTGATTCTGTGCCCTTTTCAGTGCACTCACTATGTCCAGTTGTGCATGTGAACGTCTGTGAAGAAATCTTAAGATACTGGAAATCTAGAGATCTATCTTTATGTCTTAATCGAAAGATACTGGGGAAGAAATGAACATGCTTTATTTAAACAATCATTTAAAGTGGATCCATAATTTTTTTTTTTGATCTATAAATTCTTTTTTCTATTTTAGTTTCATGCAAATTATTTGATGTTATTAAAATTGAAAACACTTTAATTTACTGTAATTTGTCAGTATTAAATATGTAATGCTCATTTTCCTTTTTCAATTTTTGCTTATTAAAATTTATTTTTTAAAAATAAGTAATTTAATCAGTTAAATGTAATCTGAAATATTAACATTTATATTAATTTTCAATACTGCATATTATAATATTGTGATCCCTAAGAGCACTTGAAGTGATAATTTGTTTTAGATTTACAAATTTAGTTTTTGGTGTTTTCATTTACTGAAAATGTATTTTATTCTCTTCTGTTTAGACTTTTAGTCTATTGATTGCCCACTATAACATAAAAATAATAATTGGTATTGGTCAGAATTTTAATGTCGTTCATTCTAGTGGATTTTTAGTGGACCTTAGATAAGATGCGTATGTCAGACTATATGGCGCCACACTGAGGACTGAATGTCACATTGATATGGATGGTTAATATGTGCCTTCCTCCAACCTGAACATGTTTGTGTGTGTGGAGCCATCTGCTGTACAGCAGGAGGCGTGTCTGTGAATTTTATATTCAACAAATCAATATGGCCACAATCCAGACATGGTATGACATTAAATCATTTTTTTTATTGTAGGTTTTTATTATTTAATTCATAAGGGTTTTCTTATGTCCATTAGAAGTACCTCTTTATCAATTACACACATTAGCAGTGTGCTCCTATTAATCATTTAGCATTATCATTAATATTAATATTTAAAAAAGAAAATCAGCAACAATTGATAATGTGAGTGGAATTCTGCTATGAGCATCATCCACGCAAAATACATTTATGAAATTTTGAACATGCATTACTTTTTCTTTCCTTTAAAAAATAAATAATCATGATTTATTATTTTAATCTTAATTTATTGGTTTTTAATAATAACATATTTTTTTTTAAAATCCTCTGGGTATCTTTGGTTTAAAATACAAATGGACTGTATATAAGCTATATATATAAGCTTTTCAAGTTAGTTATCACTCACTGATTGTTGGGGGGTTTTTTTTAGTTCATGAGATACTAAGATATACATGTTCCTTTTAGTGTCCATTCCTTGGTGGCATACTTTCAAAAGCCTCAGGCGCACGCTTTGCTTTCTCTCCCTCTTTTCCTCCTCCTCCTCCTCTCTCTTTCTCACCCACAGCCCCATAAGAAACAGGACAGGGTACATTAAAAGGTGCAGTCAACAGGAAACGGTACATTCACAACCATCCAATCCTAATGCAGAAGTAGTCCCACACACTCTTCAAGCCCTGAAGCGTCTGCTTATTTAATTGGACAGTATGTGAAAACGGCATTTATGATGACTGCGCTAATGACGGTAGGATTAACGGCGATAGTCTTCATTTTTATTTGATAAGAAGCTGGTTAGGAATAAGAAATAATATGTATATACATTAGACTGCAACCAAATATAAACTACAGCAAGTTCGAGACCCCATAGGCTTAAATGAACAACCGCCATCCAGCTGTCAGCACTAAAGCACAGGACTGGGTGAAACTCTTACAGCGCAGGTACAAATGGATATTAGTTATGACTAGTAGTTGTAAAACAAGGTCAAAGCAAGGCTGTGCTCAACCATCATATGCTCTGATACACCGCACCGGCCCATCCGCCCGCCCTTACGCGAAGCATCTAATAGAGATTGCGTTTATCCTCTGTGACCTCTCCCTTTGTGACCCGTGTTAATGCTTTGAAAAGCGAGTCAGACTACAAAAAGCCTCATGAATCTCAAACGTAGGGTGCAAATCCTCCGTTGTCCGAAGAGCGACGCAAAGATCATCCGAACGCCAATGCTGAAATCAAGAATGGAGCATTGATTATTCATGCCTGCAGAAGAGACTGTGTGCTGTCATGTGCAGTGCCCATTGGAGCTCATTAATTGGCGAGCAAGTGCGGGGGGATGAGAGCGAGTGAGGCAGAAAGAGAGATAGACAGTGAGAGAGGTTGGCAGAAGAGTGGAGCCAGGGGAAAAGGACCAGATTTACAACCACGGTGTGTCCTCTCTCCTTCCCGATTGCTCAGCAAAGTAGGCACATCATTCTTCAGGCTGCGTTCTCCATCATTTCACCTCTGCTTGGATAACAATGACCACCTATCGCAACAACCATGAGCACTGCTGTGGCACTTATGTGGAATGTCGGACCGGGGCGACGGAGGTGGCCAATTGCAACCATCCCAGAATGCAACAGAGAGTCGGACACGTGCACAGTACGCTGACTCGAACGCCGAGACCGTTGGTACAACAGCCGCAATTCCATCACCATTTCCACCATCATCTGCACCAGCAGCAGCACCAGCCGCCAGCACCTCCGCCTCACCTTTCTCAACCCACCCTGCTCAACTTCCAGCAGGCTCCTCTGGAGTCCCGCAGGGCTCCCCAGTACAGCTCCTGCACCCTCCCAGCCTCCACCAAGAGCAGAGGAAAGTTCACCAACCTGAGGGACAGTGTGAAAAAGAGCCCCACTAAAAGCACAGCTAAAGTCAGAGCTTCTTCCAGTGCCTTGTGGCTTGCCAATTCCTGGGGCACGTTTTCACTGGAGAAGGTATGTGAGACTGAGTCTTATTAAGAGTTGAGGAGTGGCGAAGCTGAAGCTGAGGTATGAGGATTTGGATTTGATCTGAATTCAGTTATGTTGTTTTGACGTCTATGTTGTAGTTCGATCAGGGCCTTGCTAACTAATATCAGAGAAAGTAACATACAGTAAAGTAAATCAGCTTCTATTTAATTGACAGACATACAAATTTAAATATGTACACTCTTTAATTCAAATAGTTTTTTTGATCGTAATGTATGTTAAAACAGATTTCCATTTCAAATGGGTTACAGCTATGTTTTAACAAATCACAAAAATATTAACTATTTTAATATTGTTAATAAAGATGTAGCACCATATCAGCATATTAGAACTATTTCACAATATTAAAGATATTTTTTTTAAGTTTTAATATTTACGTTTTTTTATCAAGTAAATGCAGCCATTTTTGAGCATAAGAGACTTATGAAAAAAGTAATATTACAGACACTTACAGAACTTTTGAGCAGTTTGTGTGTGTGTGTGTGTGTGTGTTTAATTTTTTGATCCAGAATATCAAAATGTAACAATTAGGCCCCACTTCATATTGGGTAGCTGTTATGTACTTTATGTAAAATAATTTGATACCATGTACTTATTGTGTTCATACATGTTGTTACATTATACACATATGGACGTAATGACATCTGTAATTTGTTTCTGTGATTATATACAATATGACTTTACCTGCACCTCACCTCGATAGCCTCAAAAGTGTTTTGCAATACAATATGAACAAAATACTGTACACCTAATATAAAGTTGGAGTATTTACAGTACAAAACGTTAGTACATTTTAAGAAGAGTTGTACTTTTGACACTACTTTGCTAAGTAATGAGGGTGTTTAATATATTTTATGCACTTAAATTAATATTGGTATAATATTGATACAGTTTATATATGCTTGATAGTTTAAAATGGAGCCTGTATTGTGCAGTTTTCAAAATTACAATATTTCGGGTTGTTATTCATCTGAGCCATTGGTGGGAGCTTTAGGCTGAACTCCAAACCAGTCTATCTGATCGATGCTAATGATTGATTCTAATTTTAACTGTGGAGATCACCGGCCTTGACTACTGTACCACTGCCATAATAGCACGCAGTGTATATGGATTCTTATGTAAGTTACACTGGTCAATTTAGGCAGGACAAAACATTGTGGTTGAATTGGTAATGCCCTCTGTGCTGTCACTCAAGTTGCTCCATACTACATACCACAGTCTCAAGTCTCTGCCATAACCCTGAGAGTGAGCGTTAGTGAAACAGAAACCCTTTCTAATTAGTAGTTGCAGTGATGTGTCTGTTGTTGACTGAGTGAACTGGAGTGTTGTAACCGAATATCTGTCTCCTCTGGCTGTGGTTGGTGCTTGGACAAGCGGCTGTTGATCAGATGGCTTTTGTTTGGGAACGCTGACACAGACGGCCGGTGTTGAGGGCCAGTTTCAGCGGATGTCTCCTCACTGACAGCATGGCAACACTCACTCTTACTCCTGTAGAGCTGGAATCTGCTGAACTCCCATAGATATGTGCTTGCGTCAGATCCTCTCCCTCAGCAGTGCACAGTCCACATCATGTAGGCAATGCTCGATTACAGTTCAATTGCTGAATTAATGCCTAGCCATGATTTTGAAATGATTAGCCATCTAGAGATCCATAAGAGTTGCTTAGATCATGGAAATATCATCTTAAGACAAATGTTTTGAAAGTTCACGAAGGTTAGGTAATGCTACAGTAGCTAACATGAGCTATTATAAGTACACTGCTGGCTAGCTGCTAATGTCAAACTATTAAACTGTATTATAATCTGTAATACAGTTTCTTTTGTGTGCTGGCTTACTAGTTTGTTTCAAGGCTTACAATTAGCTATTAAGCTAGCTATTATTGCATCCAAATTAAGTTTTTGTTCATATAATATGTGTGTGCATGGTGTAAATTTATCTACACACATACATGTTTCAGAAAAATTGTATAATTGTATATAAAATATATGTGTATGTAATTTCAATTACATGAATCTATACACATTATAAATATTTTTAGAATTCATACTGTGTGTGTGTGTATACATAAATGTGTGTGTATGCGTATGTATATATGTATGTATGTATATATATATATATGTGTACATATCCAAAGAAATATACACACACGCTCACACACACACACACAGTAAACACAGTACACACACATATATTATGTAAACAAAGACTTTAATTTCGGATGCGATTTAATCACAATTAATCGATTGACAGCACTAGTTTTAATTTAGTTAAATTGTGACCTAAGAGGAAAGAATAAGTACAACAAGTACAAATTAATAACACATGGCTACAAATTAATCTGTCCTGGGAACAAATATGTATTGTGTCATGTGCAGGGCTCCATTTATCTGGAATTAAAGCTGTAGGAAAGCGTCACTCTTGTTGTCTGTTCTTGTTGTAAAGCTGGATTAATTGGCATCATTTTTTGTGAACGTAATTGCAGGATATTTTCTAATTTGGGATATTATTGTGTGTTGTATTTTTTACATTTACAAATAGTAATTGGCCACCGTGCACTTTGGTTATGCTTAGTTATAACAGTTAGTTCAGTTGCAGTGAAGTCTCTCACAGACACACTTCTAACCTGCAGAAAACTCATTAAGCTTTACAGAGGTCTGATTGACGTCTTGACAGCTAATTTCATATTCAAAAGGAAGAGCTAATCCTTCACAGACCTGCACAACAGGATGTCGATTGCCGGACTGGAGTTTTACTTTTAGCTTTGTTAAATCTTGAAGGATAATTCACTCAAAAATTACATTTCTGCCATTAATTACTCGCCCTCACCCACCATATTGATCTTCTGAACACAAAATAAGACATTTTTGATTAAATCTAAAGGCTTCCTGACCCTGCATCGACAGCAAGGGAGCTGTCTGCAGTTCAACCGTAATGTTATGTAGCTATGAGAATATTTTTTTGTGCGCTATAAGAAAACAAAAATGGCAAACTGATTGTAGTCGTGGTACTATCTGTGCATGGTCAGAATAGCTCTTAGATTTCCTCAAAAATATCTTC
The DNA here is from genome assembly GCA_032357475.1 of Enteromius thamalakanensis. Taxonomy (NCBI): domain Eukaryota; kingdom Metazoa; phylum Chordata; class Actinopteri; order Cypriniformes; family Cyprinidae; genus Enteromius; species Enteromius thamalakanensis. The sequence continues at coordinate 11,268,625 of JAUCMT010000114.1, forward strand.
TTTTGATTTCTGAAGATGAATAAAGGTCTTACGGGTTTGACTGTGAGTAACTGTAGAACTATACTGGACCTTTAAGTCTAAACAAAGGTTTGTCCCTCAAGTGAGTCACAAAATAGCACACATTTTGACATTTACATTGATGGAGATTCTGTCACAATTATATTTATTTATTTATTTTTTTTTGTTTTTCACCCCTAAATTAAAACTTTGTCATAATTTACTCACCATAATTTTGCTTGTGGGCTGTGAAGGGGGAATTATTAATTGTTTTGAACAGAAATTCATAGTGGCCTGTTTCTCAGTGTTTCTCAGTGTTTTTATTTTTTTTGAGAATGAAAGGTAATCATTCCTTCAAAACTGATTTGTAATTCGCTGAGAAAAGAGAACAAATTGTTAAATTGGAACAGTATAACAGTGAGTAAATAATGACAGAATAATCACTTTTAATTAAGCTACTTTTAAAACTTATTTTCTGTATTAAGTTTCTTAATTTTCTTTTTTCCCCCCTTTGCATTACCATTTATTATTTTGTTTCTTGTTCTGTTTTCATTACATCTTCTGTTATTTCCTTTTTCTCTGTTCTTAATTCTGTTCAATATCTGATAAAATTAGGAGAAATCGTGAAAAATCATTACTGCTGTGTGTCATCTGCTCTGACCTTTGACCTCCACTGTCATTGTTTAGCAGGCAGATGTCATTCCTCCCTCCGCTCCCATAATCCCTGTGATCCCTATCTCACCCGTCCCAGCCGAGACCACTGCCATTCCAGCACCCACGTCACAGGTCTTTTTTTTTATCTCATGTTTTCACTCCACCCACCTCAGCGACGCTCCTCTTGACTTAGAGAGATTACTGAGAGAATGCCACGTTATATCGCTGATGCGCACTTGCACCTCAGAAGCAATTGTACAAGTGAAGTGTGTGATACATAGGTCTGTGCTGGTTTGTTATGCCACTGTATTGCATATTCTGCAGTATGTTATGCTGTGTATGGACACAGGCTGTGCTGTTAATCTCTTGCAAATGCCAGAGTAATACTGTATCACCATGCCAAGAGTAAGTGATGCTTTTTTTATCGGATCTAATTCTTTTTTTTATATATATAGTTAACTCTTTGTTTCATTCTCAGTTGGTTAGGGAAAAGAAACAAGGTGCACAGTTTTGGGTCTTGATTTATTTCAGCTCAAGTAGTAATGAACGTTTCCTTTGCAGGCAAGCCCCGCACCGGTGGTGGTGAACACAGAAAGCCTTGACACCTCACCCTATGTAAGTCCATATGTAAGTGATGCATTTCTTTATATGCACTTGGCAAAGTGGTAGACAATTGCAGAATGCTGTTTAGTTATATATATTGCAGTATACATATTTATATTTATTTCGATTATTCAAAAGTTTGATACATTTATTTGATCAATCATACAGTAAAAGCAGAAATATGTACATATATATACACTTTTTAAAAATGTGTTTTAAAATAGAATTTATTTCTGTGTAGGCAAACTTGAATTTTCAGCATGCATTACTTTGTTACTGAGTTGCATGATCCGTCAGAAATGGATTCTGTTATGCTAATTTGATGCATTGAAAAGTGTGTGTGTGTGTGTGTGTGTGTGTATGTAGAAATATGCACAGTTGTCAATATTTAAAGTAGTGATGAATGTTTTTGAGCCACTTCAAATGTTGACTTGTGTGTGTGTATATATATATATATATATATATGTATATGTATATATAGCCTATGTATATATATGTATATATGTGTGTATATGTGTGTATATGTGTATATATATATATATATGTATATATATGTATATGTATGTATATGTGTGTGTGTGTGTATATATATATATATATATATACAGTATAATAGTGTCTGTTTGTAGTGTGTATGCTATTGTGAGGATGCTTTATAGCTCTCTCTTTAATATGATGTTCAAAAATGCACAGTAACAAGATTTGGAGTAGGGATTTAATTTTATCATGGGTTAGAAAATTAGAGCTTCAATCATAGTGTTATCACTTTCTGTCAATACCAATTTATAGTCTCCCAATGTTTACAGATATAATTAAATTTAAAATATATCCTAAGTGAAGAAAGTATCTTAACATACTTTATGTTCTCACTTAGTTTTATTTACAACTGAATGAATTTTCCAGCTTTTAGTAGATTATTGGCGTCTTTTGAAGTTTCCCCTCAGTATATGTGATTTTGATGTTATGGAGTTACTGGGATTTAACAAAGGATGACATTTAGCATGGTCCCGTGGCACTCCTTCAACCCAATTCTTCTCTCAATCTCAGCAGCGTCTGATAATTCTATACATCCAGTGCCAGAAAGCCTGCTGAGCTGACTTCTGTCATCCTTCATCAAAGACTCACTCTGAAGACTGGAGTTATCTGAATAAGAGAGAACTGTGGTCTATAAAGAAATGACCATGAGGAACTCTTGACTGACCTCATTAAATACTCCACATCATCAGTGCTGGAGATTGACACTATTGCCATGTCCCATAACGTGGGCCATTTCTAAGGCAATCTAGGGCCTGTGATTTTTTTTTTATGTGTTGGAGGAGTAAACTTTTTGAGGTAAAAGTAAAATATGGAATTTTAAGGGTAATTATTAAGATTTTTGAGTAAATTTGTTCTGTTTATAGTCAATTTTGATGTCATCTAATAATATTAGTAATGCAGAAGGATTCTTCTGCATTGTATTACCCAGGGATCAAGCGTTTTTAATATTAAATCTGCCGGCAGGTGGTTTTATGGTGACCTGGCTTGTGGTATGCAAAATCTAAATGTTTTAGTTTTTTAAATGTACAGTATCAAGGGCAATGTTGTTGTTGAACAGCTTGTGCATGTACATCTATTCCTGTTCTGATCGTTCATTATCTTACATATATAGACAGTAGTAGTAGTCTGATATTGATCGCGTAAATGCCTGTGTTGGCTCTGATCCCTGGTTATTTGTAGCCGTATATGCAGAATGTGAGTAGCAGCTTGGAGTTTAGCAGTGCTGAAAACCTGTGAATGCCTCCCATAAAACAAGAGGAATGGTTATTGTCAATGGTAATCTCAGAATTGTCACAATATACTGTATGTACAGTAGTTAGCCGGAATGAAAAGGCATTTTTGGATATTGTTTGAAGAAATTAAACCGAAGCATTGGAGTAATTGCATGGATGTTATTGTAGTGTCACGCTGAGAGCTGGTGGTGTGATTAGAGTATAATGACGTATTGGGCAGTGTCAGTATTGACGTATATCTCTCACCCCCTATAAACCCCACACTAACGCCACTGATGTCACAGACAGATGTTTTCAGCAGCAGTTACAGAGCAAGAATGAGAGCAGAATGTTTAGTATTTAAGGTCTTTAAATGTCATTTAGAAGCTTAAAGCAGAGCCTCCAGAACCACACGAACATCTAAAAGCTGATGCATACATGCTTATTTTTGGTTTCATCACGCAACCCTGTTTTCATTCGTTCTGATTTTAAGCATTTGGCCCATTTTTCGTGTAAAACGGCCTAGACTTATTTAAATGAAACCTCAATTCGAACTCATCCTGAGTGATGTTTCCTCCATGTAAACACCATCCTTACCTGTATCATGTGAAAGTTACCATGGTTTACCGGGTGCTCTGTACTTGGTCATGACTTTGAAGTTGAAAGATTGGATATAGTTTTACACACACACACAAGGCCAGTAAGCAATTCTATCGCATTAGTTTCGTGCCAACATGTATAATGCTATATAAAGTTACAGTTACTTTGTAAACAGTGTGTTTTAGAGTTTATCGCCTGGTGTACTTCCAGTGACTTTTATGGAGGGACAATCTGAATTATTTACTGTGGTAATCAACATTATGCCGCAAATGCTGTTGATACAGCTTCCATGTGTGTTGAACCCAGAATGTTGGAAACTAGTGGACTGCAGTGCATGTTTAGCCGACAGCTAGCGTCTGTGTTCTTCATAGATTTTGTTGCTGTGGCCTCTTTGGCTGAAATACAAAGTAACTGGCAAGAAATATAGTGCTGCCTGAGTTTTGTAGTGCCAGGAACTGAAGAATCAGCAGAGGTGAAATGTAAGAGTGGAAAGTAAAAACACTGAGACTTTTTCAAACAGTTTATTCTTACATAATTAGAGCACTTTTTAGCACAATTTTTATTTATTATGTAAGATTTTTATTTTTTTTTGCCTGTAATCTGTCCCAGATGGGAGTCTGAAGAGGAAATTTACAGAAAATCTGAGGAATTTTGCAGAGTGGAATTAGATAAATGTATTAAATGGAACTTTGAGTACTAGTTATCGATGGAGACTAATACTACTTGGTTGTTGAAGACATAGACAGTGCTCCTAGAACCCTTAACCTAGAAGCAGGGCTGTTCAAACTCGGTCCGTGAGGGCCTCCTAGAAACTTGCATGCAGGTGAGTTTAGGCAAGTAGGAGCTAAACTCTGCAGTTTGGGCAGTCCTGACCTAGAGGAACTGTTCGTTCTGATCTCTGCATCTCTTATTGCTTTTGTGTTGTTGTTTGCTCTGGTATAATGTGGATTTATAGTATTAGTATATACTACTATAATAGGAATCTATCTGTTATGTCTGTCTATAATGAATTACTAGAAGTGTGAATGTAGCAGAAAATTTCTCTCCTTGATTCTGATTCCTGAACAGTTGCTTTAACTAGCTTGTCAGTGCTTTTTATGAAAACGAAAATGTAATGGTGTATATTATTAGATAATCATACAGTTAAAATATATTTAAAACAATTTCTGTAACAGGTTTTTCCTATTGTTTTCATGATCTTTGTAGAGATCGTAATCAGTCCTATAATTAAGTTAAATCAAATAATAACACAAACTTGCAGAATTAAAAAATGTTATTTGGGTAACCATTGCCATTTATTTATATCTGTATGTTTAAGCATTGTATATTGACACAGTTTGTTCTGTTTCAGGTGAATGGAACAGAAGCTGATTATGAATATGAAGAAATTACACTTGAACGGGTAAGATTGCTCTGACAATGACAACAATTACAGGCTCTTACAGTGTCAGTAAGATTTACAATACATTAAAAGTATGTCATAATAATGTCATCATTTTTATTGAGTGTCATGAATTGTAAAATGAAAAATGTAAAATGGTCATGCTCAAGGTTTTAAATTGTACTGTAGTTCGAGCTCTTCAATATTTCCTTTCTGACAGTGACTTTGTACATTACGTACATTTCATTAATAGTGATTTCAACATAAGCGACTTTTTTACAATTAAAGTAATGTTGATGTGTTTTTGGTGCTCTATATATATATATTTATATATTTGAATCAAATGTTTCACAGATCAACTGCTTGTAACATTTACATGAGGTTTTCCTTTGATTTAATAATGTCTCTCATTATGCTTATACAGTAGGTCATTTTTGTTGTTGTTGTTGATTTGACATTTTATATTTTTTGTTCTGACTTGTTTGTTTTTTTTCCCCTTACCTTTAGGGGAACTCAGGCCTGGGTTTCAGTATTGCAGGCGGTACCGATAACCCCCACATCGGCGAGGACCCAAGCATCTTTATCACAAAGATCATCCCAGGAGGAGCTGCCGCACAGGATGGCAGACTCAGGTCAGAGAATATGTTAATAGGCCTGTTTCACATCACACATCAGCACATATCAACAGGTTACAAGCAAACAGCATAAGCAGCACGGTTCTGTGTAACTGAAGTGTAGTCGCTGGTAGTTTTGACAGCTGGACCTATTTTTTGCTGCATGTAGAGCGCTGAATTCAGCAGAAAACATGTTAAAAATGCACTGTAAATTTATCCACTAAAACTTTTGCAACCTGCTAAGAATACAGGACGCTAGAAAAAGACCACGTTCCTTTGGGAGTTGTCAGAGCTTGGTGCAACGTTCACACTCAAGAACATTCAGACTCACTTCTGCACTTAAAGAATAAAACTTAAGCATTTACATTTATGTTTAAGTAGAAACATTTCAAATGGTTTTGCTTGTAAATGCAATATGGGCATTTACAAAGCAACTAAATAATAGTGCATATCTCCTGTCAGTACGATTTTTAAAACTGTTTTTGAAAGAGGATGCACTTATTTGATCAAAAATAGAGTAAAACAGTAATTTTGTGAAATATTATGGACATTACTCTTTTGTGACATTATTCACTTGTTGGTCACTTTAAAACAATTCAAGGTGTCCTTGCTAATTACAAGTATTGTTTCTTAAATAAAAAATACTAAAAAACATGAACCGACTCCAAACACTACCATTCAAGTTTAATGTAGCTGTGTGGCGCAGTTTTTTTAATAAATAAATCTGACTTAATCCTGATGATTAAGCAGTTTAAAGTCTTCCCTAACTGAGGTTTGGATTTAGGGGGAATTAATTAGCTTGTGGACTATAAATATAATTCCCTTCCTCATGTAAATTTAATCTTTCTTGCGTTATTTACTGGAAAATTTCTTATAGTTGACTCGCTCCCGATAATAATAATATATTTAATAGCCATTATTCTAGAAAATCCTCAGTGTAGTAACCAGAAATCACTTTATTTTCTCTATATAAAACACTTTGTCTTTGTTATTTACAGTATGCCTCTTTTGGACTGTTTAGTTAGCGTTCTCCCTTTCTCCCTGTACAGAGTTAATGACTGTATACTGCGGGTAAATGATGTAGATGTGAGAGACGTAACTCACAGCAATGCTGTGGAGGCACTGAAGGAGGCAGGCTGCATTGTCAGATTGTATGTCAGAAGAAGAAAAGCTGTCACAGAAAAAATCATGGATGTAAAGCTGGTAAAAGGTCCTAAAGGTAAAGGCACCTGTCATCTAAAGATTACTAAATAAAAGCATGCCATGTTTAATCGTTATGATTCATGTCAGGAAATGGGTTACTCTGACCTCTGTTGACAGGTCTTGGTTTCAGTATAGCCGGGGGAGTTGGAAACCAACATATTCCTGGGGACAACAGTATTTATATCACCAAAATCATTGAGGGAGGAGCGGCCCACAAAGATGGACGGCTACAGATAGGAGATAAACTCATGGCTGTAAGTAAAACTTTAACTTTTGTATCCTTTATATATTTATGTAATAACATTAGAAACATGATTTTACATTGAAAATTGAGGAAATAAATTTTTTTTAACGAGACAATTATTAGTTTTTGGACTGTCACTTTCAACCTGTAGTGAAACTGGCATCTGGAAGAATGCAGTTATACAATAGTTAATGTTTAAAGAATTAGTTCACCCAAAAGTCTAGTTAAACTTTACTTAAGTTGACGTTAATCACTGTTACTGAATTGCGACTTAAATTTAGTTGACATCAAGTAAACAGACTTTTTTTTTTGCTGTTTTTCGTACTTTTATTTAGCTAGGATGCATAAAATTGATCAAAATGACAAAAAGTATCAAAAGTTAATCAAAGTCACAAAAAAAATCAATCAAACTAATGCTTTCCTGTCCTGGGAAAAAAAAGTGTATTACCATTTCCACAAAAATAAGCGTTCTATTTGAACCAAATGAGCATATAAGAAGGGTTTCTGAAGAGTCATGCAACACTAAAGTCTGGAGGAATTAGCCACTACAAGAATTAATAAGGAATGAATTAAATGTACAGAATAAGTTTACTGTATTTATATAGCCTTGGTGACTATAAAAGACCAAAACATTAAAACTCCTATTGCACCCCAAACTTTAATTTAATGTGTTTCATCTAAGCATGTGCTCTATTACAGGTGAGTGCTGTTTGCCTTGAAGAGGTCACTCATGAAGATGCCGTGGCTGCCTTGAAAAACACCCCTGATGTCGTCTATTTAAAAGTGGCGAAACCCACTAGTGTCTTTATGAATGATAGTTACGTTCCTCCCGATGTCACCAGCTGTAAGTAAGCTTTTCAAAAGACACACTGTATTCTTTTGTTTTATGAAACGAAGAAGTCTTTTACTTACTTAGATGAACCGACTTGCCTTAAAGGCCCTTTGACTCAGTTTGTGAGGTCCCATGCGCACTTATGGCTTAAATCCCACCTCAAAGCCGCTAGACACAGCACTTTCTACTGATGGGACAGCAACTCGTGAGGACGGCCACTGAAATTGACTGTGCAAAGTGCTGAGTGATGACAGTCGATAATGTAGCACCTTGGTGATGTTCCAGAGGCAGGCCAGATCCCCCAGCATTAGATTCTGAGAAAGGAAGCTGTCATTAGGGCTTAAAGGCATGAAGGACAAAAGCACATTTAATCATGAAGTGCATCACGTGGCCAGCTCCCCCATCCGGCAAATCCAGCATCAGTATATGAAGAAAGGAGTGCATCTGTGTTGCAGAGCGAGTTTGAAAGCCGTGTAAGGATCAGCACATGCAGGCAACAATGTCTCGGTCATGTGTGCGCGCGCAATGTGATTTTTCTCGGAAGGCGTAAACAGAACAATTTCATTAGGGGTCCCATTTCATTATATCTGTCAGCCAGTCAGGCAGTGCGTAGGGATTTGACACGTGAAGGACTGTTTGATGAGAATTAAATAAATGGGTTGTCAATGTCTGCAGTTAGTAATTGGCCAGTGCGTATCCTTGACTTTATTACGCTTTACAACATCTGACACTGTCAAATAAGGACACATCTCTTTTATAGTAGCGACATCTATTACAGAACCTAAAAAAGATTTTGCTCACACAAAGTGAAAAATTTGCCATTATTTATGCACTTGGTAAATGCTTCTTTCCTATATAATTGCAATCAATGAAAATTGATCAATTTTCTGGTGGTTAATCTAAACTCTACTTATTGTTTACTTATATACATATACTTATAATAACAATAAATTATGCATAATTATATGCAAGAAGCCTTAAGACAAACCCTAATCCTAACCCTAACCATTCAATAAGAACATGTAGTTAAAGAAAAAAACAGCTGACGGAGATTTAGCGCTAATCAAAGAACCGGCTTTACTGATGAGATGCGCATAATTTATTATACGATATATATCGCCCAGCCCTAATTATTACTATTTCGGCAAGGATGCTTTAAATTGAGCAAAAGTGACAGTAAAGAAAAATGTTGTTCTTTTGAACTTTTTATTAATCAGAGAATCTGAAAAATGAAAAATTTTAAGCATCTGTTTTTGATATTGATAATAGGAAATGTCACTTGGGCTCTAAATCAGCATATTTAAATGATTTCCAAAGGATCGTGTAACATTGTAGACTGAAGTAAAACTTTGACTCACCTGGAATATATTGCATTTTAAAATCTAGTAAAATAGAAAGCAGTTGTTGTAACTTGGGAAAACATGTTTGTTAAGTGCATTGATAGAAATCTAATTTTTGATTAATGCAGCCTTGGTAAGCACTGCAAAAAATGCTTTCTAAGACAAGAGTTTTTGTCTTATTTCCAACCAAAATATCTAAAAATTCTCAAACCAAGAAGGATTTTCTAGACAAGAAACAAGTCTTGTTTTCAGAAAAAAACACTGTAAAATTAAGTGTATTTACTTGAAACAAGCAAAATAATCTGCCAAGAAGGTAAACAAAATAATCATGTTTTCTGTCTAAAATAAGAATATGCTGCTTACCCCATTGGCAGATTATTTTGCTTGCTCTAAGCATAGTGAGCATAAAAAAGACATTTTGAACAGCAGTCTTCAGTGTACAAGAGAGCGAAGATTGTGTGCAAACACAGAAAATGATTAATTATGATTTGACGTTTACACAAGAAGTTTTGCTCTTTGGCTTGTCTCTGCATGTAATTCTTCACATTATTATTACATATGAGTGGTGTGATTTTCTGTCCTGACCTCTATGAACATTGTCAAATGAGTTTTCATCATTATGCCAATAACATCATATCTTTTGTGTTTTGTTTTTTTCAGCCTATTCCCAGCACATGGAGAACCATATCAGCACCCAAAGCTATCTGAGTCAGCCATTAACCCCCGCCACCCCATCTCGGTACTCTCCTATCTCAAAAGGCATGCTGGGAGATGATGAAATCACAAGGTGAGCCTTTGCCCTCTCCGTTTCTTTGTCTTCACGATCACGACATCATATTGCCATACTATTAACATTTGATGGCCTTTGGTTCAGAGGTTGTCTGTGCGGTTCCTATCGTTCATTACGATTCCTTGGCCTTGCGAAGTGAAATGCTCACTTGTTTCAAATGAAAGTTGATACAGATCATGACTTGCGGTTTTTATACAGTCATATCTATTGACCTCAATCACTCTCATTACTTTTACTCTCATCGCATATTCAAGGGCTGTTTTTAGTTTTCCGACACGTCTTTTCTCGGTTTCATTCTTCTAAATTTTAAAAGATAGTGCTATGTAAGTTTCATTACATGTAGCTTGGTGTGAAGACAGCTCTATAATTTTAAATAGATATGAGGTTCAAAGAGAATAGCATTTCTTTACACACAAGATAAGCTGCCCAAGGTTAATGGAATTTTTAGTACATGCTTTATATCTGCATAATGGTTCTGGGTTTTTGTATTACAAAACAGATTATATAGAACACTCATGCACAGCTCCTCACATTAGTCTTGGGTGTTGTTAGTAGTTCGTCTGGCCTCATTCTGCTGTTACTGCCCTTATGAAAGTCATATCAGGTTTTTTGAGATTCCTCTTTATTTCCTGTTACTGAGGTTCCATCATTTTTTTGTTATGGCTAGCCATGCGAGGAATATTGCACACAACAATGTCTTGAATTACTTATTTCAACTTAATTTTTTCAGACTTAAAGGTTGTACTTAATTGGCTGGCTGTTCCTTTATCTGTCAGTCTAGCATAATGGAATTCAAATTTGACTTAATATTGAATTATATTTAAAATGTAATTGAAATTACATTACTGTACATTGTACAATACTGGTCAAATGTTTTGGGTCTGGCATTTAATTGAAAATACAGAATAAAAAATGTATGGTGAAATATGATTAAGTTAATATTATTAATGAAACATTTGTCAATTTCATACTTATTAATAAATAGGTTTTTACCCATAGACATGTATTTGTTGTTTTATTAGTCTCATAATTTATTAACTTACTGGTCTATATGTCACTATACTTCATATATCCATTTATTGCAACCCTGGTTCTTCAAAGAAAAAAAAAAACAAGATAAAAAACATATTTGACTTAAGTTACATATTTAATTTAATGCTTCTTTACCTGTTATTTTGAGGCCACTTGGGTATATATGGCAGATCACTCCCAGCATTTGAAATGTCCTCCGGAAAGCTGTTGAAGATATTGGCTCATTAAGATATAGCATCTGTGATTTGTCCTGTTGACTATTCAACTTCTCGCCTACCTGATTTGTTTGCTCATTTGGTAAGAGCTGTCCATCAGTAGAGAGCAGTATTATGAGAGTTGGCTTGCGAATGATATTTGGCCTGACTGCCATATTTTGTCTAATAGAGAAAAGTGAACTCGTGAACAAGGACACACACACACATACTGACTGGTGTGCTTTACCATATTTAATCCTCTTTAATCAAGGGGATTTGTTCCTATCGGAAGAATTCACCAAATACGTTAAATTGATGTTGAAAACTAACAGCCTCTTACGTCATAAGCTAGCGCCATGATATGACCAACCAATCGGTGAAGTCAATTTTGGCAAATCTGATAAGCTTTGAATTAAGACTTAATTCTACAGGACGGGTTTAACAGTTTTATAACTGAAATTTATTTGAATATTTTGGTTGCATGATGTTCTGTCTTTGTTCTTCGAGTGTGTTAAGGGTTAAATAACATGTCTGAAGCCATGTTGAGTGATGGTTTGGTTTGAAAACACTGAAATGCTACAGAGCCACTAACTTGAGACTCTGCTGCCATCTACAGACATCCAAATGTACTCACACACAAATAAATGTGATGCAGCTTTAAAAACTGTATTGCACTTTTGTAATTCATATTTTGTTCACTAGAGGGAGATGCGGTCAAATAAACAGTATTTATTTATTTATTTTTTTCCCGAGATGTCTGCTTTGAGGGATTTTTGGGGTTTTTGTTTTGTCTGAGATGGCAAATTATTAATGTAGAAAAAAGATATTAGCTTAGTTTTTAATTAAATTTTAATTTTAAGTAATGTATCAAAAAAGTAAAAAAAAAAACAATTCAAATATGTATTTTATTAATTTGTATAACTTATTTCAGTGTTTTGTAGCCAAGGAAACGTTTTTCTTATAAATTTCATATAATAATATTTTTTAAGTTAAACTAATAAATGCTGTTTTTGGTTTTTAGGGAGCCTAGGAAAATAGTCCTTCATCGGGGCACCACAGGCCTAGGCTTCAACATTGTAGGAGGAGAGGATGGGGAGGGAATCTTCATCTCATTCATTTTAGCAGGAGGGCCTGCAGACCTGTGTGGAGAGTTAAGGAAAGGAGACCGTATCATCTCTGTAAGAACATTTGCATTATTAACAGTTGTTCTTTTTTAGAGAAAAACTTTTAGTCATCAACAATCATCAGCCTTACTAAAATAATATTTTGGCGCCATCATTATAGCCTTTTTAGTACATTTCAGAATGTCTTTTGTATTTTTCTTTTTTTCATTATAACACTCAATCAATATTAATTTTAAAGGAATTTTACATTGAGAATTTTCCATGGCTTCTGAGACCGTTGGACCCCACTGACTGCATTTTGCATCAGTGCTTATTTATTAATAATGTATGTGTGCTGTAGGTAAATGGGGTGGACCTCCGCAGTGCAACGCACGAACAGGCAGCTGCTGCACTGAAGAATGCTGGACAGACTGTCACCATCCTGGCTCAGTACAGACCTGAAGGTGAGTAGACACTTCCTCTCACAATATTTCAAACAGACCAGCATGCTCCAATGTTAAAGGGGTCACATAATGTTGCTGAATGTTAAAGAACACTGTTTTGTATATTTGGTGTAATGCAGTGTGTTTATGCGGTTTAAGATGCAAAAAACACATTATTTTCCACATTGTTGTTTCTTGTCTAAGCCCTGCCTGGCTAAAAGATTGTCAGGTTATCCAGTGCGTTGTGATTGGCCGAATACCGCAATTGTCCGATGGAAATGTTACGTCCCTTACCATAACGTGATGCTGCGTCCTGGCGCTACAACACCAAAACAATAAAACACATTACAAATTAGGCGTTTGTTGCATCCAGTGGAGACATAATTACTGATTATCATGACATAGTACTGTTTTTTTACGCATCGCATTGTATCGCACATCATAAACATAGCACCATGTCGTGATCGGAGTAACAACTAGCACTACCATTCACTGCTCAAAACTCGCTTTGAATAGTAAGTAGCAGGTTCATTTATAAGAAAATGTAACTTTAAGGTTGTGAGTCAGAAGCGCCAGACTGTTCTTGCAGAGGTAGAATTCCTTCACTTTATAGTCCCTGTGCACAGCCAGCATAGGCTGCTTTTTTCTGTAATGCCAAATATGAAATATTAACAGCCACTTATCCTTCAGAAATCATTTCTGATATGTTGATTTAGTGTTCAAAAACATTTCTTATCATTGTTATTATAAGTTCTGATTAGGGATGTTCATATTAACCATTTAACCGTTAATTGACCGATATGAATTTTGATGATTACAATCAGTTAAACGGTTTTTAAAAGTAATTTCAGTATTTTACCTAATAAAAAACAATCTACTGTTGTTTGCTAGTTTTTGCGCGTGTACAATGAATCCGGAGAAAACAAATATAACTATTTTTAATGGGTCACAGGTACTTATGTTTTCTAATTGAGTTAAATTCTAATTTAAAATAATGTTGTCAGTTAACGGTTAATAATCGGTGAACGAGCGTCGGTGGTCGGTTACGAGAAATAACCGAAATAAGCATCCCTTGTTCTGATTAAATGGTTGTGCTGCTTAATTTTCTATTTTCTGGCTGAAGAATGAATTTTTTAATTTAAAATAGAAAATTCTTAGCATTTATTTGAAATGAAATCTTTTGGACCATTATAAATGTCTTTACTTTCCCTTTTGATCAATTCAGTGCATCTCTGCTGGAAAATGCTCAATTTCTTTAAAAATTAAATCTTACTGACCCCATTGTTTTGAAATAAAGATGAAATAATGATTTCATGTACATGTAAGTGTCTCTGCTGTATGGTGTTGTGGTCGTGACTCATAGCGGCTTCTTCACCCTGAGGAGTAGAGTCCAGCCTGTCCATTCTTTCCTTCAGCTCGGCAGGCCTGGCTGCAGTGTTTATTAAAATACCAATGGGGTAGTGATGACCCTCAGAGTTTTGGCTGGAGATAGTCTGAGAGGGTCTAAATTAAGCTTCTGAACATGTCTGTGCGATCCGAGCTCCTTTCACACCCCTGGTGAGCATATGTGTGTTTATGTAGCATCTCCTCTGTTTGGTGAAAGCTGTTGTCTTAGCGTGGCTCCTGAGCCTAGCTTCCTGTACCCATCACGCTCCACCGTTCACGGCCAGCACAGAGCAGCTCTGCCCTTTAGCTTGGCTTTCATTAGGAGAACGTTCCACAATCCATTCTCTTCATCAGCGCCATTGACTGCAGAGAAACAAAAGAAAGCACTTCAGTACCTGACCTGCTTTTTACTTGTTGTTTTTACATTAATAAGCAAATGCAAGCAAGCCCTTATGAAAATTAACCATGATTTTAAAACAAACAAGACCAAAAAAAATTGTTACTACAGTAATGATAACCAAAAATGAATCATTTTTTTCCCTGTGCAAAAAAACAGCATATGCTGGTAAGGTAGGTTTTGAACCTGAAATTTTAAAGGTAGGTTTTTTATCCTGGTCCTTTGCTAGTTTACTGGTCACGTGCTGGTGAAGGACCATCTTAAACCAGCATCCCAGCTTTAAAACTAACCAGCATAGGCTTTTTTTTCAGCAGGCTACCTACACTAAACATAGTTTAACTATGGAATGTATAGTAAAACTGTACAAATGGTAATCAGTACACCAAAAAACACTAACTAAACTTTTACTATAATAAAACCATGGTTAGTTTTCATAAGGGACATGCTTTTTGGCTGTAAATCAATATTTGTCCAAACATTTATTTTTGTTAGTTCACTTTCTTAAGATAAATATTCCGTTTTTTGTAATTTTCTTTAGATTATTCCTAGTACGTTTGCTCATTCATTGTCATTCAACGGTCACACTTTGTATATGTTGACTTGACAATGTTCTGAAACATGCTAGCAACATGTTAAAACATGTTAGCAGTGTTAAAAATGTTAGCGAAATCTACTGGCAATTTGAAAACATGCCAATGAGTATGCTAGCAGTGTGATAGAAATGGGTAGAGAGATGTTGGAGACTTATTTTGCTTTTTTTTCAAATGATAAAGCATGTTAGCGGCATGCTAAAATGACATAAAACCTTCTACCAAAAAAAATAACTTCATTTATACAAGATGTAATTTTTTATTGTTTCCTTTTGTATTTGTTTTGAAATATTACATGGACACAGTTTGACATGTTTGAGATTTACCCAAATGTTTATTTCAAATTTTCTGTAGCATGCTCTCACCTTCAATGATAGTTGTTGATGAGTCAGTGTAGCTTTCCAAAAAAAGCCCACCTACTGTCTCGTCATCTTGAGTTACAGTGTCAGTTTGCAAAGTCTCATCTCTGCTTTCAATTTAAAAATAGATATGGAGGGTTTCAATACTGCATTATATGTCAATATCATCAACCCATTTTTGAAACTGGGGTGACCAACAGTAAAGGTTAAAGATTTATAGCTGCTACAGAGAAATGACCGACCTCCACGTGAATCTGTATGTTGTCATCCCTGATCCATGCCAGACATCTCATCAACATGCTCGTCTGCCCAGTATTTAGTCAGCAAGATGGAGATTGGTTGTGCCCAATCAGGCGGCCACAGGTGTGAGCAGGGTTCAGGCAGCTCCCTGTAGGGAGAACGAGCTGAGATTAGATCCAACTCCCTCTGCTCTCCATATGCAGTGTGTGACAACATGCATAATAAAGCATCGGAAAGCACAGATGCAGCACTCACTTTGACCAATGGCTGCTGAAGAACTGCTGAGGGAGGACCTTGTCAACTCTCCAGGGCCTCTCATAGTGAATATGTCAGTGCTGCGTGGTGTTTTCCATTAAGTGCAAGAATCAGAGGATGCTTTAGATTTCTAACTAAAGAACAGATGTTGTGGTGTAATGATTTAACTGCAACGCAGTCATTCCAGAACCTCCATTTTTTAACACGAGAAACAAATGGCATTAAATGTACAGTGATGGTGGTGTTTGGATAGGAAATGAAACCCCTTAGGGCCAGACTGCTTTGATCAGAGGGATTTAACGGCTCTGAGGATCTGTGCTGGAGCTTAAAGACATCAGTGTCTGACACACACACAAACACACACACACACAGCTGGGCTAAGCACAAGTCCCGCTTCAGTGACATGCCCTCCAGTTATTTACAGAATTAAGGAAAATTTACCCATTTCACTTACCTTAACAAACAAAGAAACAAACGCTTTTTACTTTCAGTGCAAACACCCAGAATGAAAACAGTGTTTGACATCAATTTGGGCATTATTATAAGCAACTTTGGCCATTTATGGACATTAAAGGTGCTCTATGCGATTTTGCAGGATTTTAGCTCGAGTTTACAGGATGTTCACTACAATAAAAACAAACTTCGGGCAACCAATTGGCAAGAAGCGCACATTATCCCCACCTCTTCTTGCGATTGGTTGCCCGAAATTTGTTTTTATTGTGGTGAACATCCTGTACCCATAGTGTTTGTTTCGGTATTGCAGCCTCTGTGTTGTCTTTCGAGACTGGGTTTTTTTCCAATGTATTCAGGGGGCAGACAGCAAGATGATCAAGGGGTGATGCATATGGTTTGAGATAAAAATGTAATCATGCTAAAATCCTGCAACATCGCAAAGAGCACCTTTAATTTCTATAATAATGCCTTTCCAACTCCCTCCCTCTACCTAAGTAATGTGTAAATGTGCACTTTATATTTTGTGTGCATACAAGAATAATTATTTATAATAAGTAGTTAATATATTTCATTAGTCATTAGTTTTTGTGAGCTCTGGCAGCACTGTAAACTTAGCTGGTATGTAGCAATTCTATTTTTACTCTGCTTGTGTCAAAAAAAAAGTTAAACTGCCTGTAATGCCTTAAAGTATTAGTCAATATTATATATGAACTGAAAAAGCTTTAGCCACATACATAAGTCCCGCACACTACGATGACAAACTCAGTCAGATTAACAAAGATGAAATCCTCTCTCGCACCTAGTTAAAATTCACATATTCATGAGATCATAGCTGTCTTATTTTTGATTTGATGACTCATAAAACTTATGCTTATTCTGTCTACATAGCACTATTGAAAGATAGTAATCCATGCCCAAATGTTTTTTAATATAGATATTTTTAAATCACACCGATTTGGCATTTTTTGAGAATCAGTGCCATTATTTTTCTGATACTCTTCATTATGGATGCACCCTGTACCTCTGTACCCTGTCAGTTATTGGCAGAAAGATTAGATTTTTACATTTGTAGATGTATCTTTGCCATCACCTAAAACTCAATAATCTTATAGCATTCATATAACTATCAATTTTCATAATGTATTACCAAATTTGAAACCGTATATAGATATATTTTTAGTGGTGCCTTTTTTTGCACTTCACACTATATTTTACGGAATTTCGGCCATGTATCATTTCCAAGGCATGATGTGAAATAATTATTGGTGTAGCTATTTTGCTCTCTATCTAATAAAGGAAGTGTTAAACTTTGGAGCTTGTACATTTGTTATAATGAGACTTCGAATCAGTTGATTTAGCTTTGGCCATTGTGCCTTAATGCCATTTCTAAATATAAAAGCTAATGATTATTCATCCAACTTTCATTCCTTTGAAACGTGACTCAAAGCGTATTATTTCCTCTCTTTGCCTCTTTCCTTTTCGAGCTTTATGAAAGCCTCTTTAATTGTTTTGTTGTTTGACACACAAATTGATGACGATAACGTTCAGAAATCCTGATAACATGAAAGCCTTTCACTGTTCTATGGCAGCACATGCATCATTACTCTCGTTAAACTATTCATTCAAACCAATGTAATCCTGGGGGTACTAGCGTTTAGTTTCCTGTTGTTTCGTCTGCATGGACTCTGCGAGAAGCCATAAATGTTCTCCAGACTTCATTATGAATGACTTAGCATTTCTGCTATATCTAATTATAGACTTTTGTTCATCACCAGAGACTTGTTCGCATCCATTATGTCTCATTGTCTTATGTTTATCTACCAAGGGAAGATGTGTATTCAGCGAGAAAACAAGACAGAGAGATCATTTATTGAAGATAATTTTTAAATGTTTTACAGTACTTATGAAATATCCATGTTGTCTTATCACACGGTATCTCAAGCAATACATGTATACATCAGATAGAGATGCTCAGCCAAATAAAATCCAGTCGTTTACAGACTTTTAGTTCAGCGTGTGTTGGTCGTTCCTATTATTCTGTACATGGAGTGAATTTTAGAAATGCACATTTTTTCCAATTATGAAATATTTAAAGTATTTCTTAATTTGTTTGCTTTTACGGTCAAAATATTTCACACACCATATTTTTTTTCTTGTTCTTTAATATCACTTTCTTTTATTTTAGTATGTTGTAGAGAAAGAGAAGTAACAAGGTCATATTAGGTGGCCTTAACTACTATGCACTTCATCAAAAAACAAGTACATTGTACTTATTATGTTCATATTTAATTGCAAAACACTTTGGCTGCTATTGATGTGGGATACAGGTGTGTTTAGGGCGGGTTAAGGAGTAAGGGATGGGTCAACAGTGTAATTATTAATGAATTACAGATATGATTACATACAGGTATTTTAAAAAATATAAGTGCAATGTAAAAGCGTGTATGTACACAATACGTACATTGTACCAAATGATTAATTTCAATGTAAGTACATAGAAGTTAAGGCCACCTTATATAAAGTGAGATCAGTGATAGATTTCTCAAAGTAAGAAAACAATAGTAATATCAGCAAGTAGTGATGGATTTGATTAATTTTGGGATGTAGAATTGATTTATCTCTAAAATATTCCATAATAATGAACGTATATAAAAATACTCCACCCAGATTTACCAATAGCTCATACCAGCACAAACTTGTTTAAAGATCACTAGGATTTACTAATAACACTAAGTGGCAAGTTAGCTATGTAAAGCATAGACATGGTTATTTAGCAGCTGACCTTAATACATATGCATTTATAGGAGATCTGTTGTAGATGCTAAATTAATGCAAGGAGAGTATTTAAATGAAACCTTGCAAATTAATTTACTAATGTTTGCTGGTAGTCAACTTACCATTATTCAATCCTCCAAATCATGTCTTAATCTATTTTGCACTAGACGTAGCTGCGATAGTAGATAGTTTGCATAGATAACATAATCTGGCTGCTTCTGTGTCCATTTTTAGTCCTCACTAATTTGCCCTGTTTAGTAAATCTGCCACTTTTTGGAAAGGCTATGCCAGAGGTCACCAAAACGATACAAATATCATACGTCTCAATGCATTACTATTTCTCCTGTTACTAGTTTACTCTCGGTTCATATTTGAAGTTTTGCTTGGTGAAATAGATGCGCAGTTTTGTGTTAAACGAGCCAACATGGGTTAGGGCTGTGACTTCAGCAAGAAGAGAGTGAGTGAGAGAGAGAGGGAGAGAGAGGGGAGGGAGGGGTAAGTGAGCAATTCAAGCACTGTTTAGTCCATTAGCATCTGTTATGTTGCTGTGCTGTAGGTGCTCAGAGAGGCTTTGTGTAGAGGCGTCCAACTAAGGCAAGTTACGCACACATACACGTGTTCACACACACATTCGCGCACGGAGAGCAGCTGTGTGTGATTTGGAGCTGTCCTTCAGCACCACAACACAATTGAACTCCCACATGGAGGGGTAGAGACAGACACGGAGAAAACGGATCGGAAACTTTCGCTCACTGTAGACTCCTGCGCGGCTCTGAGAGAAGAGCTTGTAAGTATACTGATTTACTTTCAACTTAATTTGTAGCGAGATGGATAGTTTAGTTTAGTGTATTATTGTGCATTGATCTGTGGAACAGTATAATGGTTGTATTTGTGAGGTTTTTAAATGGAGGATATTTAACACACTCGGTTAAAGTTGGAGTTGCCTTCTTGACTTTTACTTTAAAGACTGTCTTAATGACTTGGTCTTGTTGTGAGGTCTTGATCGGGTTATAATATCAGCTTTTCTTGCTCCATAGCTTGAATGTCTTTCATACGTCCTCTAAGGTCAATCATAGGGAAAGAGCAGGAGCGTTAAGTGGGTTAAACCACTGAATAATTCATGAACCTTTTCACTGTTTCATTCCAGCGTGAGCAAACCCTTCTCACGCAGTTTGAGTCCTGGGAATGCATGATGAATTCACTATATATATCTCATTAAGTGAGATTTCTCTAACGTATCAGAATATATCTGTCCTCTCTACCACTTTACGGCTTGCACAGCTGTGCGTATGTTGCTGCATCTGTCTGCTATTTAGCATTTATGCTTGTATAACAGACCTCAAACATAGATCCTATACTTCCTCCAAATACTCCAAACCACACATCTATATATACGTCTCTCTCATTCTGTCTCCATCGATATTACCGATCCACCCTGAAGCAGTAGGTGTTTGAGGGTTTTTTTCCTTGTTTATTTCTTCTCAGCAGGACAGCATGTGTAATGCTGTTTTATGTGTTTCTAACAGAGTACAGTCGATTTGAAGCCAAAATCCATGATCTACGGGAGCAGATGATGAACAGCAGTATTAGTTCAGGCTCCGGCTCATTGCGGACTAGTCAGAAGAGGACCCTGTATGTCAGGTGAGCTTTTACTAATCACCACTAGTTACATTTGATCTTTCAAATATGCTTAGATCCTTAATCCTCAGAGATCAACACAGTACTGTGGCACTACATAGTATGTAGTACATTTAGTTTTACTGTATTTTCTACCGTTTTGTTATTAATGTATACGTACAGTTATTTAACTTTTTTTATATTAGTGCTGTCAACTGATTAATCGCATCCAAAATTAGTTTTTGTTGACATAATAGCACTATAATAATGTATTATATATATATATATATATATATATATATATATATATATATATATATATAGTGTATCTGTGTGTGTGTGTGTACTGTGTATATTTAGTATGTTTATATA
>JAUCMT010000114.1:11292353-11309469 GCA_032357475.1 Enteromius thamalakanensis
TAGATAGATAGATAGATAGATAGATAGATAGATAGATAGATAGATAGATAGATAGATAGATAGATAGATAGATAACAATCTAAACATTAGTCCCTAGTGCACATGCAATGGCAAGAAATAGATGTGAATCCCTTTTGTTTAGAGATAAAAACATTATGTATCACCATATTCATGAAGGAGGAGGCAGCCTAGTCTATGAGACATCAGTACTGCAGCCCACACATCGCTCAGGAGGTTGATGGTCTTCGGGAGAGCTAATGCATCCCAGTGCCAGATAATAATGTTCAGTTTATATTGTTTATGGGTGTAGAATTCATAAATTATTGAATGCATGACCATATCATTCATTTTCACAGCTAGACATTATGTATATTTGGAATCAACCGGGGGCTCTATAAACTAGATTCCAGACAGACAGTACTTGTCGAATAAATGCCTCAGAAATTCCCCTCACAAATGCCTTGCATTATAAGGGAAAACTGTCAGTCAAATCAAGCTGTCTGACTTAACAATGCAACCTCTGAAGGCTCTCTCCCATCAGACAGTCTGGTCCTCCGGGTACTGAAGTATCCCACAAAGTCTAACACAAAAAGCTGTCGATTGCATAGCAGGGTTTAAAATCTGTTCACTGGAAAATACTCCTTCACCGTTTGATTTCAACTGATTATCACTTTTGAGTTTTTTTCCCCTCTAATTTGCTAATGTGTAAAATCACAGAGAGGCAAATTCACTAAATACTTGAAGTACAGTATGCAGTATTTCAGTGCACAAACATGCACGACTTCTCAAATTCAGGCATTGAATAGGTTTGATTATGGTCTATAGACAGTAGCTTATATAGTCAACTATACATACTGTATATAAACACTACATCAGCAGAAATGTTATGATGTATATAGTGGAGATGTAAAGTACCTACAAAAATATGTTTTAAGGAAACAGAATGAAGATTTTTTAAATAATATATCCTCTCTTCAATTCAGATACTTTGTAGTCGTTAACATCTTTATACGGACTGTAATTTAATTTCCTCGTTGACTGGTTAATTTTTTAATGAAATTATGTAATGCTGTGTTACAGTATTTCTTATTTATTATTCTTTTAAAGAAACACAGGCCGAGTCAAAATGACTTTTTGTGCTGTTGACTGCTCTGAACACAGAATATTCCTTCAAGTATTTGCATTGCTCTCGTTCATTTACATGCTTAATGAATTGTCTCGCAGCCCAAGAAAGGATAAGCAGTATAGAGAAAGGATGGCTGTTAATGAATTGGTGCATATTTGGAGGATTGTCTGCGCTCAGTTCTCTCCCCTGTGAAGACAAGCACAGTAAAGCAGCATCTAATCTCTTTGGCATTGCCCCACTGACAGTCTGGGTTGCATCAGCCAGTGTGAACTAGAATGAATGCACCAAGACTCAACGGACAGATTCACGCAAGAAGTCAACACACGTGGCTGCTGCTGTCAGTGAATAGCCTCGGAGGCAAAACGGTGCAAGTGCATGGTGTCTAGAGGAATATCCACAAGAACTAAGCAAATTAAAGTGCCTGGACCATTCACTATGATCAAATATTAAAGCTCTTTCATATTTGCCTCTTATTGTGATTTATGAGGACACATCAAAGGATCGTCCCGTTCTTACTAAAATTAAGTTGTCATAACGGTTTCTGTAGACGTCCACGTCATTGATCTCTAGACGAGGGCAGAGGCTGTCAGCTGTAGATCCAGACTGAAATGATAATTAAAGCGTAACTGACAATGATGATTAAAACCTGAATGAAAATAAATCTGAGACTTTCAGCGTCCTCTGTGCGGCTTTGGAATACCATATTACGGCACTTGCTTATTTTTTACATGCAATAATCTTTTTGGAGGCCATGAAAGCTCCAATGGTCAAGCCTTTATCTTTTGGAAAATCTTTCGTTTTTAAACAGCATAACACATTATATCCAGGTGTGTCTAATTAATTTTTCTTTTTGAAGCATTTGACCAATCTTGTTTAAAGTTAGTATCATCGATTTTTCTTTTGCAGTACCATTCTAAAACAATGAAATGATGCGCAAATTTGTGTGCAAATTTCATCGCATTCATTTAGAATGATTTAGTGGTATTAATTCAATTTAGTTCCTTCCCTACTTGTACTTTTTGAAAAAATTTACTTTCCGACTACCAGAGCAATTGAAGCATGAAGTACTACCAAAATATAAAGCAGTCAACACGATAAAACAGAACTGCCATAATCTTCAGACAGGTTTTTCAAAGCTGAACTAATTTTAACCTGACACAGCGTCTTAAAAACATGGAGTGAGTAGTGAAAAACAGCATGATGTGCCCCAACGGCCATGTGTGTATATAGGCAAACAATTAAAATGAGTCCAAGTACATATACTATGTGAACAACCTTGGTCGTAAAGTTGATTGCTGCGGATATAAGATGACTGAGAGACTGCTATTTATTGTTACAGAAATAAAACAAACAGCAGACTGCCCCAAAATCACGTTCATTTGAAGGTTTGTCAAGGCAAACGCTGATTTATGCAATTAATTAGCTTGTTTACTCAGCACATTGTGTAACTGACTTCAGTTTATCAGCTGATAGGACTAGATCTGAAGCAGTAACAAACTGTTATCCCCCTTCAAATGTGGGTATACGTTCATTCAGTGTCTGAAAGCTTCTAAAGATATGGTAGCAATAACTGAATGTGAAGTCTTAATGCTCAGAGTGGCGATTTAAAAAGGGACAGATCCAATCAGAGAGGAGGACACTGGGGCTTTAGAGCAGCCTCTCGCTGTGCCACTATTCAGGTCATGTGGAGGCTTTCCAAAGAGGACTTACCCTGGTTAAACTGTCCAATGATCACATGAATGTCTGAGATCCACCATCAGTAGCTGGCCTGTCCCTGCGGGAGAAAAGGAGAAACTAATTAGAAGCTCATTTTCACATTTACATTTATACAGGAGAGACGCCACTTTGCGCATTAGAATGTGTAAGAGCAATGACTTCGCCTTAGACATCAAAACAAAAACGCAAAAAATCGAGATGGACTTTCATTATGCAAAGCCATTTACTAACCTTTTTAAGCTGACACGAAATAAATTAATAATAATAATCAAGCAGCCATGAAAGTCCTTGCCTATTAGCACTACATCTTCTGACTCGCCTAAAAAGAAGCACATGGAACAAATAATATTACATAGCCGCTCTTTTCAGCACTTTGACTTTTTTCATGATGAGTGGTTTACCCATGGATAATTCCTCTATTTATATCTTGCAATACTTCATGCATTTGGAAATTAATATTCACTGCTCAAAAGATGCAATGATATACTATGCAAATAAGATGACACTAATGAGTTAGCGATTATTAACACTCCATTAATTCAGTACGTCTTTTTCTGTGAGCTCCATGCACATCCTCACAGAGTGCTAATGAATGTTCGACACAGCAATGTAAAAATTCCAACAAAAAGACGATTCACTATGAAAAAGAAAAAAATTGTCTACAGGGGTAAGGTTAGAGTTTTAGATTTCAGGTATATTTAAACAAATTGAGAAAGTAGCCTGAGCACAAGTGTAGTTTCAGTACAGCTTTAAGAAAGCTTTGATAAACCTGACATAAATTTCAAATAAAAAAAATGGAAATACTGCCTAACTGAATTCAGCATAACTGATATAAGTAAGTATCACACTAAACAAAAGTAAAAATAAATGAATGGTAATCAAAAAAACAAACAAACAAAAAAAAATTTGTACAAATGACAGAATCGCTTAATTAAAAAAATAATAATCTAAAAGAAAATAAATAAATAAGTACTATAATTAAAAAATATTTTTATAAGCCTTAATGCATACGTTTAACCTAAGTAACCACTAAAGCAACAACTGAAATAAAAATTATAGTCATTATATATTTAAATTATAAATTATATAGTCATATATATATATATATATATATATATATATATATAGAGAGAGAGAGAGAGAGAGAGAGAGTGGGTATGAAAAATATTCAGACCCTTTTAAATTTTTCACTCTTTGTTATATTGCAGCTATTTGCTAAAGTTCTTTTTTTCCCCTCATTAATGTATTCAGACCCTTTGCTGTGACACTCATATATTTAACTGAGGTGCTGTCCATTTCTTCTGATCATCCTTGAGATGGTTCTACACCTTCATTTGAGTCCAGCTGTGTTTGATTATAATGATTGGACTTGATTAGGAAAGTCACACACCTGTCTATATAAGACCTTACAGCTCACAATGCATGTCGGAGCAAATGAGAATCATGAGGTCAAAGGAACTGCCTGAAGAGCTCAGAGACAGAATTGTGGCAAGGGACAGATCTGGCCATGGTTACTAAGAGCACTTAAGCTTCCTAAGAGTATTGTGGCCTCCATAATCCTTAAATGGAAGACGTTTGGGACGATAAGAACCGTCCATAGAGCTGTCCGACTGGACATGTTGTACTGGCTCATCACCTGTCATCTGGTTGCAACCGAGGGAAAGAGGAATGTGGCCAAGAACGGGGATATCCTGGACAAAACTCTCCAGAGTGCTCAGGATCTCAGATTGGGCCAAAGGTTTACCTTCCAAAAAGACAATAACCCTAAGCACACAGCTAAAAAAAACGAAGGAGTGGCTTCATAACAACTGTTTTTGAATGGCCCAGCCAGAGCCCTGACTTAAACCCAATTGAGTATCTCTGGAGAGACCACCAACCACCAATGTTTTTCATCTAACCTGAAAGAACTAGAGAGGATCTGCAAGGAGGAAAGGATCCCCAAATCGAGGTGTAAAACCTTGCATCTTTCCCAAAAAGACTCATGGCTGTATTAGATCAAAAGGGTGCTTCTACTAAATACTGAGCAAAATGAACTTAAATGATTTTAACAAATGGCTGCAATATAACAAAGAGTGAAAAATTTAAGGGGGTCTGAATACTTTGTGTACCCACTGTAAGTGATATCTTTTTTACTGTATGTAGTGTACTAATCCTGTATGTTTGTTCACAATCCTGTGAGAGGATTCTTAACTGCATGTGACTGTTAGGGCTGGGCAAAATAGCAATAAAAAAATAATTAATATACTTTTATTAAGCAAGGATACATTCAGTTCATTATTAAATTCAAAACATAATAGTAAAGATTTTTACAGTGCCCAGTCAATGTAACTTGAGTACCAAAACAACAGTATTAGAATGAACTGGATGAATTGAATAAATTGGAATAATGTCTTTTGAAAATTTAAATGGGAATATTTAATATTTCTGTTGTACTGTATTTATTTGAATCAAATAAATGCTTCATTGGTAAGCATAAGTAACAAAAATGGCAACAACAAAAAAAATAAATCTTACCATCCCCAAACATGAATGGTATTATTAGTATTATACATCTCAATTATATATTAGTATTAATAGTATAATACATCTCACTATTTGAAATCTTGAATATATTGAAACATTTTATATGTGTGTGTGTATAGCTTGTAAGAATTGTAGAACATTTCTAAGATTCAGTTAAAATCTTTTGAAAAAGCAAACCAAAATGTATATTTCTCAAATTGTTTCACAGTAACAATTATATATAGCTATAACAGATTCACTGAAATGAAAGTTTGGAGAGAAAGCTTACCAATTTACTCCAACACAGTTTTTTTGAATGAAGTTTCACATACAGTATATACTGAGACAAGTAAGGAGTGCAGAAGTAGTCTAATGACATGATCTTTAAAAACGATCACAGAAAAAAAAAAGCTTCTTTAAAATCAATGCAATATTCACAATGTTAACTAATTTTATATCATCAGAATATATTGTAAGAATTCTATATATATTGCCCAGCCCTAGTGTTTATAACTCTTTAGTCTTTGCAGCAGTATTGTGTTTAGCACCGGACCAACTCATCATCCGCTCTTCACTGTCTTAGCGTTTTCATCTGCATTCACTAATGCAGCATGAGTGCATGAATATTTCAAAGAACAAAAATGAATATACGTACGCTTGCCATTGATGTCAAACTGCTTTTCACTCTCTCTTCCTGCACATTACTCATCTGTCCATTTTTAAGTCTATTGTAACATTGTTCCTGTCCAAACCCTTTGATCAATGCCAATCGCTAACTTTAACAAACTAATTTAATAGGCAGGCATTTGTGCTATAAACCCACCTTGCTAACCTTGTTTGTGGTAACTACCCTTTAAACTGATCTGATGTTTGGTAATCCCTCATAACCTCCACTGTGTCTGTTGCCATCTCCATACCAGGATCTGGTTTCACATCTATTTATAAGTTCTCACCTTAGTGGTTTTTGTCATTCCAGCATCATTTTGTTGGATGGCGGTGGCTATAGAGTCAGTAACATGGACATCTGTTAAGTTGGGCATTTGTTCATACTTCAACTAGACACCCAACACCATTCCATCTGTTCTTCCTTTTTTTGTTCTCCCCCCTCCATCCCTCCCTCTCCTCCTTCCCAGCAGTCACTCAATGACAAGCGTAAAAAGAACCTCTTTTCGCGAAAATTCCCTTTCTACAAGAACAAGGACCCCAGCGAACAGGAAACAAGCGATGTGGACCGTAAGTACATTAACCGTGTGCAGGGCAGGGTAGCGCCACAAGCGGCAGCGCCAACACCGCTGAACAAAACTCTTGCTTCTGCAACAACCCTAAATGTGACGGGCAATTTGGTTAATGCCTACTGTGCCTTAGTGCGAGCTGATGTAGGGACAGCATGTCCACTAAAAACATCGAAGGCTACATATCTGGGTTGGTTGCAAGGCAGGAGCAGTGTTCATCGGTAAGACGTGATGTATTGTTCCAGTAATCATTGTTATTTTTGTGGTTTTCTCTTGTTCCGTGCTCTCTGCCGACTGCTCTACAGGACCTGAGTGACGACAAAGGCTTGAGTAAGTCCACAAAGGCAACAGAAGACCTACAGTACCCCATCGGCCCTACCAAACTCCCTTTGTTCCCCATAAATCAGTTTTGCACGTTTAGCGGTGATGTTCGGTTAGAATTGTGTTGCGTCTGCAGATTGTGTTGTGTCTAGATGGCTAGAAAACACAAGCTTTGCAGAGCAGTGCTAGGTCCTTCGTTGTCCATTAAGCCCTTAACATGCTAATTCTGCTGCTCTTAAAGGGATAGTACATAGTGCATTGGTTCATAATTGACTGATTTATAGAATTGGTGTAATTTGCATGCTGTCAAATGTGACAATACTACAACAGAAATGATCGTGACAGTAAATTCTGTCCTCCAACTGGGTCACCTAGAAATGTCTTTCCAAACCTGTATGCATTTCTTTCTTATGTAGAACATAAGATATGTTGAAGAATGTTGATAACCAAACGTTTTAATTTCACATTGACTTGTGAACTAAAAATACAATGGAGGTCAATGGAAACTGAAGCTGTTTTGTTACAAAGATTCTTAGAAATATCTTGTTTTATGTTTCACAGAAAAACGAAGGTTGTACAAGTATGGAATGACATGAGGGAGATTTTCATTTTTGGGTGTACTATCCCTTTTACAATATTTGCATTAAAAATGCATTGATTAAATAGTGGTGATTATTATGTCTAATTCTTTGGTTCAGGGTTTCCTAAGTTAGGGTTTTGAGTTGATTAAAAAGCTAACAAGTAAATAAATTGAATGGAACATTAAAATAAGAAATCAACAAAATGTGCAGAATAAAAATTAAATCAAACTAAAATAGTGATATATCAATAATATATCAATTTTCTAATCAAAACCTATGATTTCATTGAATATAATATAGTCTGTTGCATTAAGTTCACTTTTTTATTTATAGTATTTAAACGTTTAAAAGAAAAGATTAATAAATATTCGTATTTACACATCTTTAAAAGTAATTGTTTCTATAATATAATATAATATAATATAATATAATATAATCTGGTGAAAGTGCTAAATGATGACAATTACAGATGGGGAAAAAATATATAAAAAGATTACAAATTTATACAAAATCTAAAACTGAATTATATTAATTAACATATAGTATATTCTGTTACAATTCCTGAAAGTATAATCTATATTTAAGTAATAATCTTAAGAAGTCAAAAGACAAAGGCCCTGGAGCATTTGAAATGAGCAGAAGAAAATAAGAAGCTGTGATATAAGCCGATTGGAGTAATAATACTTACATCTTAGAACAACATAACCAGATAGACGTCAGGGACGTTTCTAGGTCGAGGATAAAGTTACTTTAAGTCAAAGAGAGGTCACAGTGACATGAAAATGGAGGTCATAGGTGAGATCAGATAATAGTACAGTACTTGTGGTTTTATATCCTTTGAGCACAAACAGCAAGCGTTGCAAATCTTTAAATCTTGATCTGCAATTACCAGTTGACCCTTGGTACCATGAAAATTAAAGACATCCTTGCATATAGTCAAATAATATTCTGCAGAGATTAAGTTTCCAGCATCCTGTTCAATCATTACCATACATAATACATAACATACCAATAAAGTAAGCATAAAGAATAACTTATAAGGAATATACTGTACAAATGAATATGAAAAATAAGAAACATAACCACATTAGAAATTCACATGAACCAAAATAGATTTGATATTTTATCTTTTTCTTTGGATGTTGTGACGGTTAACCTGCATCAAGAACTGTGAACTTGAACTAGAACTAGTAGACTATTACTTCATAGGGTTTTTGCTTACAAAATCTCTGGTAAGCCCGGGTTTAGGGTTTTGAACAAATGCCTAACCCAAAATATTAAATGTTGGTGTGTAACTCGCATCTTTTCATTTACTTATTCCCCCCAATAAGCAATTGCACATGTTATTTTTACCCTTGTGAAAAAATCTCAGGGCTTGGGGAGTGGACTCTTTTAACTTGCCAGTAAGCAACTGCGTGGCAATGCCTTGGAAACCATCCACAACACCTTAGCATTGGAGCGAATTTTGCACCACGAATATGTCAAAAGTTCCTGCTGTAGTTTTGCTTTGGGAGATGAGTTTGATATGTGCTTTTGGGGACAAATGCAAATAATAGCATAAATGAAATGTAAGGCTCATGTTCTGTTTGATGTTGACACATATACACGCTGCCTTATTTTGATTTATTTTAAACTACAACAAGTTTCTGAAAAATGCATGTTGTCTTTGTAATATAACAATCTTCAGTAATACCTACGTACTTGGTCAAAAATGCTAAAACAGTATGAAAGTAAAAAAGCAGATCATTTAAAAAATATTTTTTGGGTCAATGGGAACATTTCAGCTGTCAAGATTTCAGTGTCATTAGATCCTACATAAATTATTATAATATGCTGATTTGGTAAGAAAAGATTTCTTATTATAAATGTTAAATATATATCTGATTACTATTTTTTATTTTTTTATTTTTTTGTGGAAACATTTTTTAATTATATTTTATTTTATTTTTGAGGAATGGAAGCTTAAAATGATTTTCCAACCTAAATGTCTTTACTGTAATTTTTTATCGAAATTTTAATATATTCGTGGTTCCTGAATAAATGCATTATTTCTAAAATAAAATACAAACAAAACGAAACAAATGAGCCTAAACTTTTGAACGCTTTGGTAGTGTGAAAACAATCACAACAGAACATGAGGGGGTTGAGATCAGCATGGTCGATATAATGGAAAGTTATGTACAATCTTCCATGATTCCTGGATGTTGTCCTCTCTTAGACTTCTTTTACAGTAGGTGGTGGAGCGGAGCCCCTCTCTGTCCATCAATGTTCACCGCACCATGACTCTGTTAAGACCCATTGAGAGAGTTATTTTCATTATTAGAGGATTTAAAATGCTTCATACAGTTAAACCTACCAAACTCATTACAAGCTATTTGTGAAAAAGCAAGCAAAACAAGATCAGCTTAAAAGCCTCAGTCAGGTCTTACACTGGTTCTTAACACTGCAATCTGCTGGTGTCTGCTCTTACTATTTGTTACATTCCTGCATTCCTTGTTGTGTCTGTGGTGTTCATTTTCCCTTTTTATGGTTTCAGAGCATGTAACTTCTAATGCCAGCGATAGTGAAAGTAGTTACCGTAAGTTTGTGTTCCCCTTTATTTCCTTTCATCACATTTTTTTTTTTTTTAAATGAATCTCTTTAAACTTCATGAGTTTGAGAATTGAAGTCCCTTTGTTCCCTCAGCTTTCCTTTGTGTTATATGCACACACAAAATTAAAAGATGTGCACTATTCAAAGCCAACATTTAAGCAAAAACAGTTTAATTTTAATGCATTTAATCTTGAAATAGGTTGATTTTAAAATGCAGCAGCAAAAGCTGAAGATAATTACAACACCCTGTTGATTTAACCAACAGAAGCTCACTTTATTTGTTCCAGTTATTGAACAGATACTGGTTATTTGTATACCTTGCGTAGTGATCATACCATGTACACAGAACATGATGGCCTGGAATGTTACCTTCAAATAACATGTCACAGTCATTTGAACAGCTTGTGTCTTTCAACAATTTTGTAACTCGCCTGTCATTCACATCGAGTGGTCTGAAAAACCTCTTGAACTTTGTTAAGGCTCTTAAATCTCATTTGAACATTGAGTGAAAATTAGAGACTACTGTTCCAAACAAAACCATATCAAACCAGTCATATTTTTAAAATGTAAATGAATAGCAATACATGTAAAAAAAAATATGCATTTGAACACTCATCATCAGATTTACACACTACATAAGGATTTTTCAACTCATATCAACGTTTCTGTCTCTAATAGGTGGACAGGAAGAGTATGTCCTCTCGTATGAAACAGTCACACAACAGGAAGGTAAATGTCTTTCACTATAGTACATTGAATTATATTACTTCATTTAATACTGCTTGACTCGTTGACTGTAAGAAAGAAGCCATTGTAAGGTTGTTATTATGGTTTACAGTGAGTTATACTCGTCCGGTGATTATCCTTGGACCCATGAAAGACCGGATCAATGATGATCTAATCTCAGAGTTCCCGGACAAGTTTGGATCATGCGTTCCCCGTGAGTACAAAACCATGGTTTTAGCATTTCTTCTGCAGCGTTTTATACCGTCTGCATTGTTTTTATGGCGGTTTCTGTTCTTTGTCCAGACACGACTAGACCAAAGCGAGACTACGAGGTTGATGCCAGAGACTACCATTTTGTGATTTCACGGGAACAAATGGAAAAAGACATTCAAGATCACAAGTTCATCGAAGCCGGCCAATATAACAACCACCTCTACGGGACCAGCGTGCAGTCGGTGCGAGAAGTTGCAGAAAAGGTGAACGAGTTCAACTTGTTAGGAAGTAATAAAGGAAATTATGGCAGTAATTAAAAAGGCGTGAGAGTATCATGCTGACCTTCAGATATGCATAGTGCAACATTTTGTCACATTTCTCACCTTTTCCTTGTGTTTTTAAGGGCAAGCACTGCATTCTGGATGTATCGGGCAATGCCATCAAACGACTCCAGTTAGCACAGCTCTACCCTATTGCGGTGTTCGTCAAACCAAAATCAGTGGAGAATATTTTGTATGTGGTTTTTACTGTCAAACACACAATAAATGCTACAGCTTGATTGTTTCTGACTAGTAATATGTCCTCTGTGTCCTCTGCAGAGAGATGAATAAAAGATTGATGGAGGAGCAAGGCAGGAAGACCTATGACAGAGCCATGAAACTGGAGCAGGAATTCCTAGAGCACTTCACCGGTGAGAACAGCAGAGGAAACTTACATCCCAATCGGCTGTGACCTTTCTGTCTTGTCATTTTGACATTTACCTACCCTGCAAACTCTGTTTTTGAAACTCTATTTTGATTACATTTTTCATTCCACCTGTTTATATTAATTCCAAAGAATAGTTCACTGAATATGTTAAGTTCTGTCATCATCTTTCATTCCAAACCTGTACAAGTTTCATTTTTGTAACATTAAAAAACGTTTTTATTTCTGTTCGTCCAGTATAATATTGGGCCCCAGTTGAATATCATTCATCATATAACATAAATTCTTCTTTTAATGTTCATACCAATGTAGAGTTGCAACTATTCCTTTGTGACATAAAAAACATTATATTTATACCCCTGCTAATTGAAGCTCTTTTGAAAACAGCCAAGCATACTGATTACAATTTGATTAAAAAGCAATCATAATATGTCAAATCAAAACCACTGCTGCTTTAATAATAAATTAGGTTGTGCTTTTTAATAAAACATCACACAATAGTGGAGAATGTGCATCTTTAATGAGAGGTTTTAATGTTAACATTAGTTTATGTCTTAAGGTACTATGTTTATTTTTAGTTAAGGTCAGTATTCAGAATAAATTAATGTTACATTTTTCCAGAACAGAACATTAAAAAAAAGGAAGCAATCGGTTTGGAATAAAAAAGTGGGAACAGAACTTTGAAAACAAAATCGATGCAAATAACATTTGGTTTCTTTGTATTAGTGCTTACACAAACGATTTGCTGCAGTAACAATATAAACATGAAATGTAGTAACACCAGCTTCACTCGTATAGATGTACATGCTGACCAATACATTTCTGTGCGAGGTGTGCTTCATACAATGATAATGGGCAATGCAAAAATTCTACAAAATGTTGCTTATGAGGCACCACCCTAGGACAAAAAAATTATTATTAATTATTATTATTATTTGTTTATTATACAATATTTTTAATCAAGTATTCCAAAGTGCTGTTAGCAACTATTTATATTTATTTTCTTAAATATCACCAATTACTTAAGAGTGACAGCATTTGTTACCAGTGGCAAATCTGCACCCAGTCCCACACCTTTATACTGTATTTATTTCCATTGAACAATGAGATGTATGATACTTAAAGATGTCCCTCTTATCTTTCCTTCAGCCATTGTACAAGGGGACACTTTAGAAGAGATCTACAACCAGGCTAAGCAGATCATCGAGGAGCAGTCTGGGCAGTTCATCTGGGTACCAGTCAAAGAGAAATTGTGAGACGGCTGGAGACAAATAAACCTTATTCTTCTTTAAACTTTTTTTGTACTTTTTTTTTTTTCTTTGTTTTCTTTTTTATACTAACCTGGCCTGCTGCTTGCGTTGGCTTTTTGACCCCTGAGCATAGGAAATACATTTTCTTTGGATGGGCTTGGGGTCAGGGTGGTCTCAGGGCCACCTCTCTCTCTCTTTCTCTCTCTCTCTCTACCATGCCTCTCTTTGAAACTGCTGTCTAGAACTCGCATCCCAATCTCCGCATTTCATCCTCCGGTGGGAGGAGACATGCTTGACCAGCGACTTACTGGACAGATTATACGGTACAGATTCCTTAATGTTTAAGGGAGGTGACTTTCTAGAAGGAAAACCAATGAGTTAATGCATTATATACATTTGAGTTTGTTCTTTTTCCCATATATGATCAGAAGTTAACGCTTTCATGTCTGTCTCTGAAAAGACATAAAGCCACACTTTGCACGTTTTTTGCATTAAGAGCATGTTTTGAATTCTACTTTTTCAGTTAACATATGTTCTTACGGTTTTGAGCTACGTGAACTGCAGCCACCATATTACTTCTGTTTTCTCTCGTTTATCTTGTAAAATCAAGCAGCCCACTAATTTTAAGCAGCTGATCTGTTTTGTCACAAGTGCACAAAGATGACAAAAACATTTGGCACAAAAGTTCTTCTTTTTATATGAAATGTCTATTTGTCTTAACGATCTGTGTACATTTTAATCAAGGTGCAAATGGGAGTAGCTTTTAGTTGTTGAGGTGAAAAGGAACAGCTTACAATTATCTTTCGAATCCAGGTGATGACATATTCTTACTTAAAGAAACAGCAATGCAAATAAGAGAGTATAAATTGTAATGTATATTCAACCCTCAGTATACTGCCTATTTTGTTATAATAAAGTCTATATTGAGCTTTAATTGAACTCCACACCTATGGGAATTATTTTCTTTATAATGTCAAGCATACACTCGTATGAATATGCGTGTATGTATATGAAAATAAATATAAATAGATATATATAAATATATATTTTCCTTTACTTTTACCGCCATCACTTTTGTTGTTAATGGTTTGTTTTATGCAAAAACACTGATTCACGGGACACATGGGCTGAATGGTGGGGTTCCATTTGCATCTGCTCAAACAATATGAAATAAAACTCAAGTTGGCAGTTTGTAGTCTTCTGCTCTCTCTCTCCTATGTAGTTATGTCATATTTACTTTTTCATGTGACGTGCATGATTTCTAAAAGCAATAGTCTTTGACACATTAAACATGAGCGAGAAGCGGAGGAGAGGGCTTTTTTTTCTGTTTTCACCTGAGATTGTGAAGAAGTCAGAGTTAGCATGAACTGTAAACAATAGAGGCTAGGAGTTTCTTGCCTCCATGTGTGTGAACGTGTCCACTGCCCACAGCTGAAGAGAGATTTGCTTTGCCACTCTTTAACTCAAGCCTTTAACTCTCCACCGGGGGGCGTGCTGACAACGACCCCTTTTCATTCTTAAGTTACTCGGAGATGATTGTTTTCTAAAAGATTGCTTCTCTAACTTGTCATTTTGGCTTTCTAACACATTTTTGACTAGATCATGTACATAATCTGCCAACTTGATTCATTCCATTTGTCAAAAAGGAGAACAGCTAATAAAAACTTTTTTCTCATACGCAGTGTTTTTGTGTATCTGTTTGTGTATGACTAGAACATTTCTTTAAAGCTTGATAAAAATATCAGAGCAAAACGTTATAATAATAAATATTACAAATGCTTCATCTTTTGAACAGTTATTCTAGGTTCTTTAATAAAAATTAAAAAAAAAGTTCACCCCAAATTGGAAAATGTCTTCAGACTTGCTGTGGAATATAAGGAGGATTTTTTTTCATTGCAAACCAAAACGGTTTGGTTACCATTTTTCCGAATATCGTATTTTGTGTTCCGCACATTTTTGGCTGAACTATCATTAAACACACCAGAAGAGCTGTAGAGAAAACACTGTCACCATAAAGTGTGCTGTGTTATTGTATAATTGTACTGTATTTGTCGTCGGTAAACATATCTCCATCCTGTTATAAAACAAAAAACATGCCACAGTCACCGTTCCCTATTGCCATAACAGCACCTGAATATATGTATGACGACAGTAAAATTAGTAGGCAATTAAAATTGAAAAAAAAAAAGGTTTTAATTCAGACAAAGCGTTGAAACTGACAACTTGTGCAACATGCCCAAACATATCGTTTACGTTTTAAACAAAACATTATTGTCGTTTTCTCCTTTTTCAAGGTTAATCATTTTCCTGGGTCTAATTTATACTGCGCTTGATTGAGAGCTTTTTTCATTCTCTTATGGAAAAAGGTGGAGTTTGAAAGAATGAAAGACCCTTCTGTGTGCACCTTGGACCTCCGCCCGTCTGTTGGACGTGTCTTTCCTCAGTCCTCATGTCACATTATAGTCTATAACTCGTGAATTTGACTGCGCGTATCTTTTATGATTAGGGCACCATTTCCCGTGTAGTTATGTCGAAGGGCTGAGTCGTGTTTTGGACTTTGCAACAGTCTCTCAGATATAAAGCTACAGAAACACACTAACATCTGCGTGCGCACTCGTGAGTCAGAGATGGACACCTGGGCTATTCTAAGCATTCTGCTCGTGGTCACGCATTACGGTAAGAAACATTTCATATGAGTCGAACACTGATATGTGTCTGTCTTTAATTATTGTGTCTATACTGTAAGAAAAAAAAGTAATGCTGACAATATTATAAATAACTTCGTACAGCGTCAGGGCAGAGTACGATAAGATGGTGCACTATTTCTCCTGCGGAGGAGTCCAAATGTAAAGCAATGGTTCAGGCCTTCACCAGCGCTGCCATTCGACCAGCGCTACAGTGCGTCCTCGTCTCATCTAAAGCCGAATGCGCTCAAAAACTCAAAGTAAGTCTGTCTGTCTGCCCTCTCACCTACCCAGCTTACAGAAAACGTTCTCAGAACTTTTTTTTTGGCAAAGTTATCAACCAACGGTCTTCCAGCAGCCTACCAATACAATTACTTTTACAAATACATTATTAGCCTATTCTCCTCAAGCGTAAGCACAAAAACGTTTTTTAGACCTATGTCTAATGCATTTTAATGGCTTTACTTGTTTAAGAAGTTTCAGAGAACATTTAAATGTAACATTAGGTGCGCGAGATGATATGAAGATATAAAATGGAATGTTCGTACCAAGAACAATAATGTTTCAAAAAAGAAATGTTGTTTTAATGGGGTTTTTTTCACATAAAGTTGCAATTGTAATCCATATTGCTTTTGACAGAAAAATGAAGTTGATGCCTTCTCAGCCAGTGCTAAAGAAATATATGACATTGGCAAGCAAGCCAGCTTCAAAATTGCAGCTGGAGAATCTGGAGCAGATGGTATGTTCTTCTCTTGGTGCAGTAGATACAGTACCAGATTATGCAAGGTGTAACTGTGAACTCTGCTCTTGAAATGGAAGGCAGTGATTAAATACATAAATCAACCGCAACATTAGGTTGAAAATTAACAGATTAACAGTGGCTGTATCTGTATTTGATTACTTTATTAAAATTAAAAATGTAATAAAAAAGTCCATTATATGTACACTGTAAAAAAAAAAAAAATATATATATATATATATTTTTTTTTTTTTTTTGACGGTACCAAAAAAATAAACAGGCAGCTGGGGTTGCCGAAATTCTAACGTTGAATAATGGTAAAACCTTTATTTCTTTTATGGCAAAAAATTGTACACTGTAAAAACAAATCCGTAAAATTAAAAAAAAAATTTTTTTTTTAAAACGGCATCTGTGGTTGCTAGTATAAAACTGTTAAAAATATGGGTAACACGTTAGAATAGCGGATGGTTATAAGTCATTTATAAGTGATTAGTTGATGATGAAATGTTCATCTACAAAACATTCACAAATGATTAATAAGTGATCATTATGTTTAGTTAATTAATTTACAAGTCATTTACAAGTTGTGATATGTTGAAAAGCACAAAAAATGTTTATTTAATAAAGTGTGTAAACCCTTTGTCTCATTAGAACAGATGATATGTTGGGTAAAGATGGTAAACACATGGAGTATTTTAGCACTGTGCACCTCATGTGAACTTCAGTTGA
>JAUCMT010000114.1:11323749-11339783 GCA_032357475.1 Enteromius thamalakanensis
CATTTCCGTTGTGGTTCGTGTGTTTGCAGATGTTTTTTAAGTTGCAGCCGTTTTTTTGTATTTGCATGCGTTATTTTGAAGTTGAAGCCGTTTTTTTCTGTTTGCACGCGTTATTTTTAAAATGCAGTGCGTTGAGCTCTCTCGGCCACCGTAATAACAGGGGCCAAGAGCAATTCTACAGGGGCCCTGGCCCACCCTGGCCCCCGTCTAGAACCGCGAATGGATCAGGTTGTTAAAATAAACAAAAAAAACTCACATTTTGGTTCAGTGACAACACCTCTGACCAAAAGCCACTGAACAAATAAATCAGGTCCCAGATGGGTTTGTCACTTTTTGAGGTTCCCCTGAAACATTTCCGTTTTGGTTCGTTCTGTTTGCAGCACGTTCATGTTTGCAGCAAGTTTCTGTTTTTTTCTGGGTTTTTTTCTTAAGTTGCAGCTTGTTG
Organism: Enteromius thamalakanensis; assembly: GCA_032357475.1. Classification (NCBI taxonomy): domain Eukaryota; kingdom Metazoa; phylum Chordata; class Actinopteri; order Cypriniformes; family Cyprinidae; genus Enteromius; species Enteromius thamalakanensis. The sequence goes on from JAUCMT010000114.1 coordinate 11,324,195, forward strand.
AGCTCTCTCAGCCACTGTAAGTCTCACAGGTTCCGGGCCCGAATTGCAGTACTCATTTCAACCGCTAGCTGGCAATATTACATACTGATCGGCAGGGTAAGCGATTTCTGGAAGCCAAGTGCGTTCGACTTGAAACCGATCAGTGTATGACATCAAAGTACCGCGAGATCGATCATCAAGAGCTTATGGCTGTCAAAATGCTCTTGCGGTACTTAGATGTCATACACTTATCAGTCGGTGCAGTGCTGCTTCAATTCGGACACACCTAATATTATAAATCAACAAAACAAACACACCCCTAAACCTTCAGTATATATATCTTCCAGAGATCACGATAAGAAGTCGTCAAAAAGTTAAACACCTTTGGAGTTTTCTGAAATTCGCTTGTATATTGTGGGTCATTCCTTAAATTGTCAACCTGAGTGTGATGATTGTTTGGCTTATCTGGCTCACGCATCTGGCCCGAAGTTAACTTCCAGTCTGTGTTAGTTAATGGAGCCGGCTAAAAATGCAGCTAATGATGAGTAATGAAGTTGGTCTAGGTTATTGTGCTGTGGGATGTGTTTCCTATATATTTATTTATTTATTTGTGGCGACCTGCCAGGATATATTCAAAACTGACTGATTTTCCAAAAGGCTTCATTGAATAAACATGAGAACATTATGCACGTGGGTGATTTTATTTCACTGCATTTCTGAAGGAAGATTAGAAAATCTTATTTTTATTTTATCCTGCATGTAAAGCAGTGTTTGTAAGCTAAGAGCTGCTCTACAGCCGTTACTGGGGAAACCTCCTTCCTCCTGCTTAAAAAACACCTCCTGCTGGAAGAGAATGAATTTGCATTTTTAATAAATCAGCAAACATATTTTTCAGAGGTATCCGATAAATCCATCACCAGCAGGTGCTCCGGATTCATTTGTTAACGGTCCAGATTCATTGCTAAAGTTTTGTTTGAGTTATCCAAAATATATTTTTTAAAAGCTGACAGATATATTTTTTATTGTTTTCATATTTCACCTTTAAATTTAACACTTTTTTTTTCAAATGTGTTCATGTTCGTAACATTTTTTACAACATTGTGGGTGGGACTAACAGAAACTGATGAATAATCAAAATGCATTAATTTAGTAAATTGCCAACTTCTGATTGGGTGGGCCAAATCTGAAACTGTTTGGGCATTGCATGGAAGATGTTTGCATCTGTTTCTTCAAGTTTTTCTTCTTTCAGATTTTTTTTATTTAAAGTACACTGTAAAATGTAATTATTTGACCTTACTTTAAAAAAGTATTCAAACTCGTTGCCTCAAAAAAATTAAGCAAAGTAAATGTCTCTAGGTTATGAATATAACAGGAAGATTAGAAAATAGCAGGAAGCATAAGAGCACATGGAATGCCGGCCAGCAAACAGCTCCTGTCAGGCAGTGGAGCGCCGGCAGGGGATGCCGAAAGTGTGGCCTCGAGACGCAGTGTCTCGTTCCTTCAAGGAACTAGGGTTATATTCATAACCTAGAGACGTTCCTTTTCAGGAACTCGAGCTGCCTCGATAAGACGCTATGGGAACGAGATGCCCACACCTCCAGACTTCCCAGACCATCCCACAGCGTCACATATGTCGGCCAAGGAGACCCCTGATAGCAGGGCCTTTGAGGCCGCCACACCATGTGTTGAGTGCGCTCTGACTCCTAGCCTCGGCGGGACACCAGAGGACTCGTAAGATGTACTAATGGCATCCACTATCCATCTGCTCAAAGTCTGCATAGTCGCAGGACACCCCTTCTTGGGTGGTCCAAAGCACACAAGCAACGGCTCAGACTTGCTCCAGAGGGCAGTTCTGTGGACGTATGTGTTCAGTGCTTGCACTGGACACATACAGTTTAGCTTCTGCTGACCGGGCTCCCTGAGGGAGGAGGGTTAAAGGCCTGCAGTACTACTGGCTGTGGTGTGACCGTAGGCACCTTCGGACTGTAACCCGCTCGCGAGTACAGAAAGAATACCATTCATTTGGAATCACAAATATAACTGTATTTCATAATATGTGTGCTTGTATGAATTTTACAATTCATTTATGCATCTTCACCACACATGATTTCAACTGCAGCCAATCAAAGTACTGTCCATACAATCTTGAAGCAGAAAGCAGAGGGGGTGTTGTGTTAAACAGATATGACTCACTGAGTGCCAGAGAACAAACCGATCTCAATTCTCTTCAACGCTTCATGTTCTTTCTGAAGTACATGTAATTGTTAACACTAGTCAAAATTCACAACTCAGGGACATCACAAAATCCCTCTAGAACTCTACAATATCATTCCTCCAGGCATGTGCTTTGGGTCCCTGGGAGCACAGCTAAAAAAAAACAACTATGGATATAACAGGAAAAGAAGGCTTGAGCATTTCTCAATATAAACTAGTCAATGGAGCTAAACATACCTTCAAAATGAGGGAGCATGACTCATAGGCATTAGAGATGGAGTTGCTGAAAATCGTTGCCAACCTCAGCACAAAGATAAAGGGGATTATGTGAGCGATGCCAGCAACACCCAGCCATGGTGGTGCAACTATTTATAAAGATGCCCTCAAAAATACAAACAAAACATGTCTACTATTTATTTTTGGTTGGGAAAAAAGTGAGTAGACGTTAAATTTAGAAGCTTGTAGTACTGTTGCAGAATGATTGTAGCAATATTTTACTTATCATTTAAAGGAATTGATCACCCAAAAAGTGTTTTAAAGACTTATATATGAAGAACAAACCAAATGTAAGTCATCTTTACTTCAGTTGACAAGCTGAAAATTTTACCGCTTCATCTGTTCTGACAATTAAAAAGGGTATCTGTGAGTTTTAGTTGACACAAGAGAGATTTAATTGAGTGAATAAAAAGTAGTGAACAAATCATTCATAACAGTTCCTCGTTCATTTATCTGGTTCTCGAAACTATATGATTTAGTTGCAACACTTGTTGAGTTAACAGCTCAGTGAAGGGAAAAAATATCAATATGTATCCCGACTTGAGGCTTAAAAAGACTTGAAATATAGTGCATAAGACACACGGATGACATTTATGGTTCTTTTTCCTTTCTTTTTCATTTTTCAAATTTCAAATTCATGTTTGCAATTTAACAATATGAAAAGATAGGTAGAAAAGAGTGCAGTGAAGAATCGTAGAAAATCATTTTTTGTGTGTGTGTGTGTGTGTGTTTAATAATTAAATAAAATGCAGGTTATTAATACAAGTAGCGGGGCTGGATACATAAATAAATTAAAAAGCAAGTAAAGAAATTAATTCATTATTATTATTATTATTATTATTATTTTTCCTCACTGACATCAAGATTTTCAGCCCAGGTATACAATTACATATACAGTACAACAAAACTAAAGTAACATTTGTAAAACGACACTTGGCGCATCAATAGTGCATGTAAAAACAGAAAAGTAACAATAATAAAGGACAAAAAAAGACTATTAACGCACTAAAAACCTACCAAGCCACCATTTCGCATCTTTCAATATTGTATTGGAATTTTTAGGTAAACTACTCCTTTGAGAACTCAAATGAATAATTAAATGAAGGATGAGAATTCACTGAACGGGAATGGCAATCACATGGTCATCATAACAGCAAATTACAGCTCCAGGTGTACGCTTGGTGTCGTTTGGCAAATCCCAACTAGCTTCTGACACCTGAGGTCCAGATCTGCTCAACAAGAAGTAAAGCCAATGACCTCATGCTTACGGCTTCCCACGGCACGCGGGAGCGTTCTGATGAAAAAGCCTTAACCAAGAGAGAGGATGGAGTGTAATTAAATCACATCTCCTGAGGGGAGCCCATAGCCAGCGATCAATGTTGGGAAAAAGAATTGTAATTCGCACAGTGTGGCAAACAGCAGCATTTAAACATGCCAAGCTCAGGTTCATCGCTCTGTTTAATGGAAGCAAAACGTTTAAGGTCATTGTCCCAGTGAGGGAGAGGAGATCCTACAAATGATGATGTATAGCATCACAGCACCGTCTGACTGAAGCAGAATACCAAGTGAAATTCAACCTCCGTTCAATCATGAGGACATTCTCCATATAGAAAAGATACAGTACATGGACTGGAAAGAATCAATTCATTCAGATCTATCTTTATTACAGTTACTTTGTAAATAAGAGGTGATGAAAAAAGTAATGTAATGAAAGTAGATGCATCTATAACTGAAACAATTTTTAAAATATGAAAATATACAATATTGTAGCTTTTTTCAAACTATAAAAATATATATTAAAGGGTAAGAAAATTTAAAAAAAAAAAATTGTGAAGTGTGAAAACATCTAATTTTGTAGCATATATATTCATTTATTTATGTAATGTAATATATATTCTATATAATTACTTCTACTGTATAGTTACTATACAGTTACGTTTTTATTTTAAGTAGCACGTTTTTTGTAGTGTTAATTAAAAATTTCAGCAACAATAGGGTAAAATCACATCACAACAGCTCAGTAGAAAAAAACCTCTCCTGTAATGTACAGATGGTTGATGTGTATAGTTTACTTTTAGCAGACAAATAAAATAAACAGCTTATTTTTAAGTGAATTTAAGGGTCAAAAGTTGAAGAAACACCACCTGGCATAATTTGAGTGGGAAAAGTCTGAAATCTTTTAAATACAAATACGACCTTCAAAAGCAAATGTTCATCAAAGCACCTTGCACTCGTTTAAAGACGGCTAAGCTGTCCTTAGGTCAGGCATGGCACAAATAAAACAGATAAATTAATAAACAGAAGGAAGGGGAAAATGGAGCAATCGTCCCCAAGGTCCTCTCTTTCTGGGACGTACCATCAACATTGCTTCACATTAGCGAGGCAGTACAAACGCTAAAACACATCATGAATGTTTATTATAAAGCACAGCAGGGCATACACAATCATTCCTGCCTCTAAAGCTGACGGCCCGCGGCGGAGAGTTGAGGATAAGTGGAGTTGCCACGTGAGGAGACGAGATCACTGAGTCACTTGAAGGAGAGCACCTCCAGGCACTAACACAGCCCATATGGCCTCTCGCAGAGCAAGAGTTTCATCCCCTGCACCTGCCTGTAGCATTTTTGTGTTTTAAGACAAGGCGTATATTAAACTGAACCGATACACTATGCTTTTTACAGTGTATAATGCATAATAAGTGATTTTCAGTGCATCCTCCGCAATGCTGCTCTTTTTTTTTAATAGGCTCATTTTCCAACTCCCCTAGACTTAAACAGTTCAGTTTTAGCATTTTTTTTATTCCATTTAGCCAATCACTGGGTCCGGCGGTAACACTTTCAGCTATAGCTTAGCATAAAACATGTTTTAGGCTAATATAACTAGGAACTGTACTCTCTTTCTGTGATGCTAACAGTCTGATCAGATTCAATGATCTATGCTAAGCTACAGCTAAAAGTGCTAGCTGCCAGACCTGGAGATCGGCTGAACGGATTCAAAAACGATAAAAAACAATTGTTTAAATCTAAGGGAGTTGGAAAATGAGCCTATTTCAAGAGTTCACGTTTCCTGGTGATAAAACAAAGCGCAAATTTGGCGAGCTGTCTGGGGAGCGAGCCGGGAGAACGGTGGACTCCAAACCCTAGGGAATAGAACCCTAGCCATCTGCCCCCTGGAACGTGGAACATGTGGAGAAGGTGGAGAAGGGGAGGAGGAGGGATGCGATCAAAGTGAGATGTGGGAACATAGAAGCTGGGCAAAGCGATTTGATTGGACGTGCTTGATTAGGGAATCGGCTGCCAGCCATGGGTGATAAAATAAACAGCTCATTAATCCACATTAGATATTAACCAGAGGAATCTAAGATTGTAAGATGCTATAAAACCCTCAATGTCACAAGACTCCAAAACAGGCAGCCATGCAAGAAAGTAATATTAGACAAAAGTCTCTTGATGGCACCCAAGTGGTGTCTTGGCATCCCAGAATGCTTTGCTCTGGCCTACTTTGTTAGGAAAGGATAGCAAAAGACATGACATATGGCCAGGTATGCCATAGTAGGATTTTTCTGCTTTGCATTTAACCCATCCAAGTGCACACACACAGCAGTGAGATGTGAACAATCACACACACACCTGGTGCAGTGGGTAGCTAGTGCTGCAGCACCCAGGGAGCAGTTGGGGGAACAGTGCCTTGCTCAAGGGTCTCACCTCAGTCATGGTATTGAAGGTGGAGAGAGTGCTGTTTATTCACTTCCCCCACCTACAATCCCTGCCTGACCTTTAGGTTACAGATCCAACTCTCTATCCATTAGGCCACGACTACCCAAATTATTTCTGGTGCCCCTGCATTTTGTCAGCACATGGTGAAAAATTGTAATTAAGGAAAGACCTGTTTAAACATTCAAGCTTTCAGGCAATAACAAGAGATAATTAAAAAACATAAAGCAAATTATTTTACTGATAGTGATAGACTTGTGTTTCTTGTGTTTTTATTTATGTTTTTCCTTAGGTCCAGTTGCAGAGGACAAAATAAACGTCAGCCGGAATGAACACTATAACTATAAATCCAGGGTTGGGAAATGACCCAGCAGGTACCATCAGGCACCATGTAGTCATTCACACAAAATGCTGCAAACCCAGTGAGCCAGACAATATAATATTTGTCCTTAAATGTCTTAAACTTTCACTTGTTAAAGGGATAGTTCATCCAAAAATAAAAAGTCTATTGTCCATATAATTTAAAAAAACTGTGTTTTGCAACCCTTTAACTTGAATTACATTGTATGGACAGAGTAGATTCTGTGAATTTTTAACTGGTTCTTTTCAATGAAGCTGTGGATCAGGTTTACAAATCATATGCCAAATTATTTATTCACTATTTAGATTTATTGTTCATGAGTCGTGTTCAAATGACTCCATCTGCAACAGGTTTAAAGTTCAATGGAGGCAAAAATAAGGCTTGTTCATTATATAATTCCCCCAAGATAAAAAAAAAAATTATACTGTATGTGACCCTGGGCCACAAAACCAGACTTAAGTAGCACAGATATATTTGTAGCAATAGATTGTATGGGTCAAAATTTTCTTTTGAGTTTTCTTTTATGCCAAAAATCATGTTCCATGAAGATATTTTGTACATATTATTGTAATATTAGTAATATTTATTGCTAAGAACTTAATTTTGACAAAAAGGCCATTTTTTTGCATCCTCAGATTCCAGATTTTCAAAAAGTTGTATCTTGACCAAATATTATTCCTTTAACAAACCATACATCAATGGAAAGCTTATTTATTCAGATGATGTAGAAATCTCAATTTCCAAAAACCCTAACGACTGGTTATAGTGGTCCAGGGTCACATATTTTAAATACATTTATTTCTGTTTAAATCTATTGACATATTTACTGATACATCATTCAAGTGTTATGGAACATTATAATTAAAACTTTATTTGGAGTCCTACCTGTGCACAAAGCACATTTCTATAATATTGGTCTTTAAATGCAAGATATTTAAACTGTACCTAAAGTATACTTGCAATAGTTCCGCTTAAGCACAATTAAATATACTTATTATACCTACACTTGTTAAATAGTAATTATACTTCTGGACAATTAAAGTGCACTGGGCACAAAATTAGTTGTTCCAATTTAGTAAACCAATTTTGTACGCCAAAAGTACAGCTGCAGGGTATTGTTTATTAAGTACATAAATATGTAAATTTATTAGTAGTTTTTTTACTATGATCTACTTTATGGCTGTAGAAGACTAAGAATATAGTGCAAAAGTCGTATAGAACACTCTTATGGTGCATTTTTATTATTTAATAAATTGGTTGCTATGAATGTCATTTCGATGCAAAAGACCCACATGAAGATTCTTCAAAATATCTACAGATTAAAGAAAGAATAGATCCCAGAATCTTACATTTATATCTCTTGAAGAATACAAAAAAATACAAAAATCGAATGATCGAATAACGGAGCAATCTTGTATTAATTGTGTTTTATTTCTGGAATAGAGACTATGAAGTCTCCCTTTTAAAGTTTTGAGTCTTCATTGTATAAAAGGTATTGTACACATGCCTTACATGAAATATACCTTGCCAGAACCTTATCTTGCTTCTGCATACACATGTACACATGATCTACTGTGCATGATGGCAGATTTAAGCCCTGCCAGGCTTGACATTATCACAGAGCGATTTGCAACTCTTTCACTGTTCCACAAAGGAGTACAAATTGAGTGGACTGGTATGATTTCTGTGTGAATCGCTAGAACTGGTATAGTCAAGAGGAAGTGCTTGGGTTTGTACTGCAGTGGGGATGGTGAGATGAACAGAGAGAATGTTTTATTTGTGACTTCACACAGCGAAGCCTGCCTGAGTGGGCTGACAAGCGCTCATGCTACACAGAGTTGCCATGGAAACTGCAGGCTACGGAGGAGAAAGTGCAAGACAGAGGATATGAATTAAGTTCTGTCATTTTATCATCTACTGTTGACTACAGCATGTGCGTCGTGGAAATGGTTACGAGACACTAAAGCAAACATACTTAGTGCTTACTAATCTTCTAGATACGACTTGCTATTTCGACTGTACTTCATAGCCACTGTCAACAATATCAGTGCATTTCAAAAGTGGATTACTTTTGACTTCAAACCATCAAGCACTTTCTATTTCCATGCTTAAAGATTATGGGTTCATAGGGTTCAAGAGAGTCATACAGACTTAAAACAACGTGTCATTTGAATTCAGATTATATAAATAGCTTGCTTTGGCTTCTAAATAGCATTATCACATATCTTGATTGAAACGCTTCAAAATGCAGCCATGGCTCCATCTGCTGCTCAGAGACAGATTGATACACTTCACTCCAAGCGTACGTCTTCTTAAAATGGAAAATGTGAATAGAAAAATTATTTCCAGACATGCTTCTGCCATATAATGTGTGACTAAACTAAAGCAAATCTGCTCAAAATAGATACTGTAGCAAGAGATCACTTAGTATATGGGTCCAGTACATTATGATTTGCCCCAGTTTCTCATTCTCATTCTAATTCGCCAGAAGTTCAGCTTATTTGAACATTTTTTAGGTTTAGCGGTAATTCCTTATTTACCCTGTAGCAGAATAAGGGCCAATCAAGAAAAAAAGAAAAAAATACCAACTTAGAGGATACTTAAGATCTTAGAGCTCCTAGAACAAAGAAAAGAGAAAATATTTTCATGTTACAAAAAAAAAATACTGCCAGTAAGATTTTTTTGTGTTCTGTTTTTAGAGCGTATTATAAAATGGCATTTAAAGGAATCATAAGATTGTAAAAAACAAATCCAAATGCATTTGAAATCCTTTCCATACTACACTATTCCCTAGTTAGGCATCTGTCAAGCTATTTGTGTATTCGTATAAAAGGTATACTGTGTAAGCTTTCCCTAGTTCTATCTGCACTGTAACTAACTGTCAACCTTCACCACTGACCAGACAATCAGTTGTAAAAACAGCAGGAAAAAGCAAAACAACACAAGGACACAAAGTACAGGCTACAAGCTCAACCAAGGGCAGGAGACTGTCAAATTCATTCAGTTCTCACAAACACCAATCTCTCATCATTTAAAGTGATATTTTGCCCAAAAGTTAAAAATCCTCTTACTCACTCTGATGGACTTATAAAGTAAAAAATATCCAGCTATGTTTACAGCAGTTGCAAAATGCCAAAATTTACCATAAAAAACATGGTGACAATGTTGCTAGAATTACGGTATGGCACATTGGTACCAAAACATTTTAAAACTTCATAGATTTTTCTTGCAAAAACCAGAAGTATGACAGTTTAGTAAAGTAAAATTACATACAATATGGTGCTAAACCATTTGTGACCCAAAACCAGTCTTAAGTCGCTAGGGTGTATTTGTAGCAATAGCCAAAAATACATTGTATGGCTCAAAATTATGTGTCTTGAAGACATTTTAAAAAATTTCCTGGAGTAAATATATTAAAACTTAATTTGATTAAGATTAGTAATATGAATGGCTGAGAGCTTTATTTGGAAAACTTTTAAATAGAATTTGGTTTTTTTTTGCTCCCTCAGATTCCAGATTTTCAAATAGCTGGATCTTGGTGAAGTATTGTCCTATCTTAACACAACATACATCATTGGAAAGGTTATTTATTCCCCATTTGAAACTTATGACTGATTTTGAAAGGGCACATTTACAGTTTTTCAAAATATATAGTAAGGTAAGTTCATCTTTTAACAGGTTTTGTACTGTAGCATTTTCACAGTATTTTTCTGTAAAACGTATTTTACACTGCACCATGGAACCCACACACAATTGTAAAAAAAAAAATCACTAAATAAATACCTCAACACAGACGATAGCCATTACCTGTAGTGGACAGTCAAATAGTTGGGAATCAAATAGAGGAAAATAAGCAAAAAAAAATGTCTTTCCAAACATACAAATAAAGCCAACTAGAAATTATTACACATTTCCACCACCGGGGAACAGGCTGAACTTGTGGCACTGCATGACCAGCACTAAAGTGTCAGAGTAAGTGGCCCAGTTTATTCAGTGGCTCTGAGAGTGTAGCCAACGCACTTTGTGTGTGTCTGCCTTATAGGACCATAATAGATCAACCTAATTTCATCCTGGTCACAAAAACATCTAATATACCAGCTAGCTATTACAATATTCTGAAGTCTCGTCCACAAAGACGGCAGTTTTTTGGCTACTGTTGATTGCTTGGTGTTTCTGCCGCTGGATGTCTTAATGTCACTGATAGGCTTTGTTACTGGTCACAGCTTTGAAAATATGGTCACCAATTAAATGTACTGCTGGGAAAAATAAGATGTCTTTGCCAAGAAATCTGATTACTTGCTGCTAAAAACAATTTATACAGTACCTATCAAAAGTATTCATACCCCTTCTTTTTTCCCACCTTTTGCTATGTTGATGCCTTATACTAAACTGCTTTAAATTACTTTTCCCCCCACATCAGTCTACACTTCATACATTATAACTGTACAGAAAAAAAACATTTGTTTAACATCTTTGCAAATGTATTAAAAAAAAATAAAAAATAAAATGTATAATAAAGTTGTGACAGTTCTGTTTTTATTTTGTCAGTATGGTGTATGGAGCGTGAGCTGCAGCAGTGCATTATCACAAACGATTGTCAGTAAATAAAATGTATTCAGCTTTTTGGTTTTTATGGGATTTCATCAGTTTTTATTACATCTCTTGCATGTGGGCAGAGCCAAATCAGCGAACAGTCAGACAAAAACCCTGTGTTTTAGTGAGTATCTATAAATTGTGATGTTTAATGTAATGAAACAAAATGTTACTGACCTTTGTCACTTGTGGTCAATTTAATTGATCCTTGCAAAATAAAAATAAATAAAAATAATTAAATTTAAAAAATGACACTCCCCAAAATTTCAAACTGAAGTATAATATGCATTACAAAAAAATTTCATTTTTTTCAGTGCAAACTACTGCACAATCTTTTCAAAAGGGCATTTCATCAGCTAGCTCGATCTTAAATATTTCCTGAAAAAGTATTCACTTTATAAATCTCATTGAGAGGAAGTGGGGCAACTTTAGTAAAGCTCATTATTTATTATTAACGTTAATATGAAATAACTGTGATGCCATCCTAAACGCCACATTTGATGTGGATTTACAGTCTTGTGACCTTCACTTCTGCGTTGAAAAATCAAAGCAAAGAGCTTTGAAGAGATCCATGAATTTCCGTCCTGCTGATGTGTGAATCTTCACAGGTCATGCTGTGTCAGCAGTTGTGTGAGAGAAGATGTGCATTTCAATCGGAATACAAATGAAGAATAAGACAAAGCTACAAAGAAATAAAGGGGGTTCTGGTCAGGGCTCACTGTTTATTCCAATCACGTCAACCTGCCAATCTCTTCTCTCCTCCCACGGTCAGCCTGCCTCTAGACTGTTTTAATAAGAAGCTGTGAATTAGGAGATGGTGGGTTGCTTTGCCCTGATGCAGTCTACTCAAGCTTGACGCAAATACACAATTAGTCCCTTTGTGTCCAGTTAATGCATTTTCACTGAGACCCCACTCACTATGACATCAATAACATCACATATATATAATGCATTTACATTCAAAAACCTAATCATAACTGTAAAGCGTTTACAAAACAAGTACATAGAATATAAAACATATGAACTGTTAAAAACCCTACAATATGTCTACATAACACCTACCAATTACCCAGTTATTTATATCGATATCGTATTATTTGCAGTATTTTGCTTTAAGTGGCCAAAGTAAACAAACACTAAACACAAACTGTATGCACAGAGGTACAGTTGTGCTTTGGCTCAGAGAGAAAAGGGGCATTGTCTCCTCAAAACAATTCTGAAAGGCAAAAAAGGCCAAGCACTTGTGAAAACCCTTATTTAAAACGACAAATGGGACACCCTAAAAATATTGTGAATTTCATAAACTCTTGCAAACAGAGACCACAAGTACAACATCAAGTGCAAACGAAAGCAGGACGTCATATAAATAGAGGCGGAAATGCTCAACTTGATTCACATTTTATAGAACTTGGTTTAAATATTTTATAAATATAAATAATATGTTACAATAAATAAATTGCTACCGATGCGATATATTTTTTTTTTTTAAGAAATAGAGATAGATCGTCTTCAGTAAACTTTGTGACTCTGTTCTTTTAAACTCTAGTCATCATCGAATCATGAAAAACAATTGAGCAATTTTGAAAAATATTCATCTGCGCAACTAAAATACTGCATTTTGAAATAGAAAATTGTTAAATTATCATCATTTCTCAAGATTACCAAATGGAATTGTTGTATTTTTAATAAAATGAGAACCTTTCGGAAAACAATCATTTGTGTATACTTTAAATATATTTAATTGGTAACACTTTACAATACGATCCATTAGTTACTATTGTTAACAACATTAGTAAACATGAACTAAGAATGAATAAAACCTCCACAAATTTCAGCATTTACTAATGCATTATTAGAATCACAAGTTGTGTTTGTTAATGCACTGTAAACTAACATAAATAAACAATAAATAACTGTTTTCAAAAATAAAAAGTGTAATAAATGCATTGTTCGTTGTTTGTTTGTGTTAGTATATTAAAGTGTTCTGATTTATTTTAGATTCATAATGTTGTGCATCTTAAGTGTAAGGTATAAGATAAAGTTCTATGTCTTAAGCCATAAACTGTAAGCTGAACTGAAAAGAAAAAGGGACTTGGCCTCCTTTTTTCAGAAACCCCTCACACGCCACCGGTTCAATAGCACACAGCCGATGCCCTTGCTGCAGGTGGAAAAGTGAATGATTGATTGAGTGGATAAGCATGCTGAATAACTTTTACTCAGCTCTTCAGAAATCTCCCTCAGCTATCAGTCACCCTCCTCACACACAGCAGGGGCCGCTCTCAGCCTGCCATTGCAGTAGAGCACAACTGGAAGCCCCCGCTCTCTGGCTCTCTCTCTCCGCAGAGTAAGCTCTTACACTGCAGACGCCCACACATCACTGAAACCAAACCTTGTCTGTAGGCTGAAAAGCCGAAAAACTGTCTTTTCTGCCAGCATACAGAAAATCATGACAGACAGACATACAGAAAGAGAATCAAAAAGAGCAAATATCGCTTCTTCATAACCTCTGCGTGACGTTCCTGAGGTAAACCTAAGTAGGATGTTAACCGCAAGTCATCGAGGAACCGCGATAACACTGCAAGCGCTGAAAAATTATGCATCACGCAGACATTCTTACCTACAGCGATGATTCAAAAGGTGAAAACTTGTGGGTGTTTCCATGACTGGCAAACCACAGCACAACACACAACAGATGGGAAAGTAACACTTCAACAAACACTTCAACAAAGAACCGTTATGTCCACCGAGAAGACAGCAGATGCATTGCTTTGCTCCTAGTTGTGAAGTCACATAGTGAGTAAGGGTGTTCCAGATCTGCAATAATAGGCGATAATTATAATAAAGTGCTAAACCTTCAGCATTCTGCTGTGTATGTGTGCGTGAGAGAGAGTGTTTATGTGTAGGCAGGCCTTTCACACAGAGATGATGCTGCACCATGGAAACCTGTGCAGATATCTGCAGCTAATTATGCAGCGACCCGCTGACAGATATGAAGAGGAAAAAGCACCATGGAATTAAAGTGCCAGCTCTGGCTGCCTCCATTCTCCACACCACTATTGAGAGCGAGAAAATGTGCGTATAAGAGGGGGATAGAGAGTAAAAACTTAAAAGAGTAACACATGGCATGATGTAATCCAGCAACTTTGAGAGAAATCCTAAAACTAGATGTGAATCCAAATACTTAAAAATGCTTGAAGAGCAGTAGCATGCTTTCATGATGAAACAGAATTAAAAAAATGAATGTTTTAAATGTTCAGTAACAACTTCATGCAATAATAACTTGATTAAAGCAACTGCATGTTGTTTTTGTGTATTTTTGGGACTATAACGGGAAATGGAACTTGCTGTTGTAAAATATATCACTGTGGTTATTACAGTGGATGGCATTCACCTTATCAGTGTACCATCTGAAAATGAATATTATCATCAAACCTACTTTGGCACGCCATGTCTCAGAATTTAGTGATAAATATCTCAGACTAAACAAAGGCATGAGTTATTTTCTCTGAAATATGACTTTTTCACCATACCAGTGTCCACTATATACATAGATCTGCATTGGTAATCGGCATCTCTTTGATTATCTTGTATGTTGTGATTTTCATAAATGTCTCTATCATGATATAGGTACATTATGATTAAAAAAGCTGAGTATTTTCCATGGGACAAGCTATGTAGGTCGGGGTGACCTAGTTGACAGAAGACCTACTTTAATCTGATTGGCTTTATCAAGGCAATCCAGTCCCTGCTATGCTGCTTCCTTCAAACCAGGTCTGTTTATGTATCATTAATCCTGAAATCATCATAATAAACTCTGAAACCCAAAACCTATGCACATCAAAATGAATACATTTGAATTCATTGCAATGAATAATTGTGACTCACCTAACTGTTGTATACATATACATTTATTATTTTTTGTTTATAAATTGTGCTTTATAAACGGGTAAGGAAGTTATTACCATTTGTTTTCCTTCTTTCTGCTCTTTCTAACATGAGAGACCCAGATACTTTAGCTGACTCTTTTTGGCCTGTTGCCCAGTCAAGATGGTTTTAGATGGATTTCTAGAGGAAAGCATTCCAAGGATTTGGTGACCTTGTGAGGGAGCAATGCACTGACTTCATAACTTTCAAACTAACTTTTTATCATTTTGAACTATGAATGTGGACAATAATTAGGGAATTATGCCATATGATGAATACATTTTTGTTAAATAACAGCCAAAAGCCCACTGAGCCCCATCATTCAAAATTATTTTGCTCTGCAAATATTATTCTTTTAAGAGAATAGAACAGAATAGTTTAACAGACAAGGCTTAAGCTAGTCCCAGACTAAATTGCATGTTTGAGCTGTCTCAAAATTAAAATATCTTGCTCTGACATATCTTAAAACATGTCAGTGTCATTGTTCGGGGTTAAAATATGACACACCTGTAATATTTTCTTACAAGGCATT
>JAUCMT010000114.1:11339832-11351841 GCA_032357475.1 Enteromius thamalakanensis
TAATATTTTCTTATAAGGCATTTCTGTAAAAGTTGCTTAAATATCTTAATTAAACGAATGCCTAGTCCTGGTTTAAGCTAAGGCCCGTTTGTGAAACCGGGCCTTAGAGTTTTCCAAAGATCTTTGGAAACATATTTAATAACCTGCACGCTTAAACACTTTTATTTATTTTTCTAACTATTAAGTGCACAAGCTAAATGTTCTTGCTTCAACATTTAACAGCACAAATCAATCAGGGTCCCGTGAAGTTTCTAAAATTGTTTCATAATAAAAAAAAGGAGGCTGTTATGACTAATAAACATTTAAACCCACAAATAGTGTATAACATGTCACAAATTGTTCTGATGCAAAAATACATATGCAGGCTACTATTCTGTTACATTTTTTTAAATGAATATGCATAAAAACAATGAAACCAGTGCACCATAAACTAAAATGGTTTCACATTAATGCAGCCATTTTGATTTACTGTATATTTTAAAAAGACAAAAGACAAATGATATTCAAGTGTCCCACTCAAGTGTATTCACCCTGTTACACATTTCTGACAAGTGACTGAATGACGTTACAGTGAAGCCTATTTGTTGCTCAAAAGTTAAAGTGCATCTCTTTTGGGGGTAATAACACCTAAGCATGCACATTTAAAGCGGTAAACTCAAATAAGCATTATACGCCAACCTGAACTTGAACCTGAACACATTATGAACAAAATTCATTGTGATCGACGCAAGAAATGACCGGAGAGATTGCGAACAGTAATGTTAACTTGTGCTTAACAAGACCCCGTTATGCACCTGAACTCCTATGGGACAGAGAGGTCAATACTCAGTCAGAGGTGTTTCTGAACATTTGAGACATGATACCCGCAACATGCGCAAAGCTCTGCTGCTGACTTTGAGTAGGCGTACTTTCGTTTCAGCCAGCTGCGTCTCAGTGCAGATGCATGAACATTCATACGCTGGCACAACAATGAAACGAGTTCTTTAAGGAGCAAAAGAAACATGTTAAACATGCACTCGATTCGTACGTACCGCGTGGAGCAGTTTGCTCATTTTGGGACCGAATGAACAAGGTTAGAAAAAGACGTTTTCCAAAAAAAAACGGATTTGGGCTTCCTCACTTCCAAAACAATCCAGTGGAAATAACAGTGGATGACGTTTTTAATCAAAAACGACAGAATTCTCTATGTTATTAACCATCGTGCCTCCTTGTAGATCGCCTCCATCCTCTCTGCATCGTCGGTGCGGTTCAGTGCAATGGCTGCGCGCGCGTGCATACGGTGGTCTGCGGACGGACTCCCACGACGTCAATCAAACAAGTTCACCTACGCTTCACTCCTGAGTGCGAGGATTGGTTATGAAGTTGCATTATGTCTCAAATCATAAATTATGCTCTCCGCCACATTATTCATGTCCTAGCGCCTCCTGCTCGCGCATGTGTTTACAGGCCACGTGAGTTTGCAGCGAGCTCATTGAGGGTCTCACGCACCTTCATAACACAATTTTAAGCAGAATCTAGATTTATGTAGACTAATGTACAAATATTATGCAAATATTTAGTTATTAGGCGTTCTTTTTAAAACACAGTCCTTTAATTAAGCAACCTGTCATGGCATTTAACAGTTCACTAAATAAGAAAACTTATTCAGACAAAAGTGGCAAATTAGTAAGTAGAAAATGTCTAAAGAATAGTTCAGTAACCACAAAAAGTAGGCAGTCAGAGAGTGAGTTTAAACAGTAGTAAATAACAGAAATTGCAGGGTGTGTGGGTTTGATTCCCAGGGAATGCATGAACTGATCAAATGCATATCAAATACTTTGGCTAAACATTTGCCAAATGCTGTGTAAATGTGAGAAAAGCTTGCAGCGGTTGTATCCGGGTTTGAAATCTAACACTCCTTAAATTCATAAGTATTTGTCATTTTATCACTTGTCCTATTTGCGTGTGAAAATAAGAAATGTTGAGCAGTGAGAACACTAGACTTTAACGCTCTGTGATATTCATTATACTGTACTCAGCCATCATTACCATGGCAACTATAGATCATGCTCAGAATACACCAGTGAGCTAAATTCACTTTCCTTTTCAGTGAGCAACAGTAATGTATTTTTTTCCATCACAAATAATGCAATACAGTCTACAGTGTATAATAGATAAGACTGAGCTATTGGAAGTTGTTTTGCATTACATAAAGTGACAGTGGGGATCTACAAATATCACATTTTTTCTAGTTCATGAAAATGGAGTTCAGTGTTATGTGATGTTATGCAATGAGTCATAAAAATCCTTTTAAACAACTCTACGTGTCATAAGAAGCATATGTTTGATAAAAATGATGCATCAAGCTTTCATTCATTCAGATGTAGCCTGCTTACATCAATTGTAAAACTCGCACACATTGAGCGCACAAAAGACTAAACCTCAAGTTAAACTGCCAGTTTTTTCGCAACCAAATATTATATTTCAAGCCATTGTTGGATTTTATCCACAGGGCAAAAACGATTATCCTATATTTGAGAGTTTGAATGGTGTTCGTTGAAAAAGTAGACTTCAGTTACATTCATTTTCTCCATATTACAGTGAGCATCAGCTGAGAGAAATACACATGGAACACTGATGTGTAGAGTATGTACTGTACAGCAATTGCTAGGAGGTTATCTGACTTAAGAGGATTCTGCTTTATTTTACAGTTGCTTAGCAACAGCCTGATCTCTGAGAAGTGCATTGCAGAAGGAATGAATCTAAAAACTCTTAAAAAATGTTCATGCTCATTCTGTGTTTTGTCCTTGACTTTAGACCAGCTTGAATTTTATATTTCATGGGCAATGCACATTGTTATTCATTTTAAATAGTATGGAATGCAGGAGATACAGTACATTGGTCCTAGGGTTTTTATGAGCACGTATGCATAATAAATTTAAACATCACATTTTCTCTACCCTAATTTGCATTTCTCCTTGTTATAGATGTTAGAGGTATATATAAATGAAAAAATAATAAGTTATTTAATACAATAAGTAGCTTTGAATCAAAATTGAGCTAATTTAAGAATCATTGAATACATTTGTTCTATAAACTGTACATAAAAAAATGTTTGGTTGTGTTGTTTCTATGGCAGTACAAAGGACAGCATTCTCACACCTCAGCACTTCCAGTGTCTCAACAAATCAACTCTAGAGCTTCTACCCTAGACATTACAGCAAATGTGTGTGTGTTTGTTCTGTATACTGAGATTGGATCATAAAAATACCTTTATACTTTTGGCGAAAGGAATAGTTATGAGTTTGTTTCTTCATTGGAACAGATTTGGAGAAATGTATCTTTACATAGGCTCCTCTGCAGTGAATGGGTGCCGTCGGAATTAGAGTTCAAACTGCTGAGTGAATCAGAATGAGACTTCAAACATCTAAATAATCCACAAGTACTTTGCATCACAGTCCAATTAATGTTTTTTGAAGTAAAAAAAGCTATAGCTGCGTCCCAAACTATACACATGCGCTTATATTATACTATGTTCTTATGCACTGTGTACACTAACCGTGTAGTGTATGAATTACATAAATATTTTATTAGTTATTCCAGAGTCTAATAGCCCCATGCACCCCCTTCATGACGTAAGTGTTCAAAATTCCACAGTTCATTTTGTTCAGTTATTTAATACATCATCCAGGTATTTAAATTGTTTTCACTTGTAAATGGTGCTTTATCTGTGTGCATTTTCTCTCCTGATTCAGATAAGATGACTTTTTTAGAGTTAAAACTATGTTATAAAAAGAAAATCTTTAGCAGAAATCAATGGTTTGAAGCTAAAATACCTCAAAACACTTAATAGCTGGACACGAGTGGTGTGGATTATGCATTATTGTAATGTTTTGTTCAGCTGTCTGAACAGTCATTGTGACCGTACCCAATCACTGACTGCAGAGGATCTACTGTTAAGCAAGGGATGCAATGCTACGTTTCTTTAAATCTTTTCAGATGAGGAAACAATCTCATTTACATTTTGGATGGCCTGAGGGTGAGTAAATACTCAGCAAATGTTCATTTTTGGGTGAACCACTCCTTTAATGTGAAATGTAATTAGTGCGAACAGCATGTGATTGAGATGTTTGTTATAGTGTAACTAAAAAGTCTGCAGAACATACTTATGGGTATGGACACCATACTGTGAGCATAATAAGAGTATAAAAGGTCTTTAATAAAAGTGTTTTATTAAAGCCTTTCACCCATCTCACTTTTGTCTAACTATAATTGTTAAATATCACTAAAGTCAGTACATTTAAAGAATTGGATGCTTATCCAAAACAAGGGCATTCAAGATGCACATTTTACCAGTTTGTGTGTTCCCTGAAAATCACACACACTTCCACACTATATATACTAATGGAGCTTCCAGTGTGCATGTACAACCTGATTTATTTACAGCGGCATAGATATACAAGTAGTTTCTACTCTTAATTTAATAATACCTTATTGTTCATGTGGTAATTCATGTGGCAATTTAGGTAATTTACAGAACTATTTTTTTATGCTAGCATGGGGAGCGCTGATGAGAAAAACTACTGGTTTAGAGGTCTCTAATGATCTGTTGCTGAGTGTGTAAATGCTCTGTTGCTTTTCAGCTGTCATTGATAGTGAAACTACTGTATAGTCTTGCTTGTTTGCTTTTCTTAACCAGTACTGTAAAAAACAAAAGTTCTTGATAGCTAGTCCAGATCTAAGACCAACAGAGATTTTATGAGAGATGACAAATAAATCCAAAAATGGGGATAGTTTGTTAGGCAGTTTTCATAAATGCATAAGTCTCTCATATGCGATATTCATATTCATGTGCAATATTTATGCTAATTAACCACATATTTAAATTATAATAGGTTCATACCAAGTAATCATCCCTAATAATCTTCAAAAAGAAATAAATGGGTGAGTCATATTGGTGCTGTATTAGTAATATTCATCGCTCGCTTAGTTAATGCGGCAATTAAGTGTGTTTTAATAGGTTTATTAGTTTCATATTCAACAAACACATGCTGAGCTTTAACTGAGTTTCAATAAGGTGACATAACTAAAAATCTAAACACTAAGCACCCTTTTATGTTTTTTATCTGACTGTGAAGATTAAATGTGCACAATAGCATCTCAGCGCACTTTAACAGGTAGGTTGAGCTGCCTATATTAGATTTATAATGTAGGCACAACAGAAGGCCTACACAGAGAGAGTGTGTGTTCCCTCTGGCAGGAACAGAGGATTGTCTTACTCTAGGATTGCTTTGCAAGCAGCACAGCTGATTATTTTTCGCTGTATTGATCCAAATTAGGAATATGTGCCTTAGCAAGCACAAAGCTTTTTGTTTTTTTTTCCAAGAAGGTGGAAAAAAGAATCATAATACACTTCTGAGGCATATCTTGCGTTCAAAATTAGGCTAGAGTAGGCTACTTCAGCATGACAGCACTTGTACAAGAACCATCTGGCAAAGAAGTAAAGAAAAACAAAGTGAATCTAATGTCCACAGGGAGCTCGTTTTCACAGAACTATGAAACTATTATGAACAGAACAGAACGCTACCCATGAGTACCCTCTCTGGGAGCATTGTCATGTTACATGTGTAAATTCATGATCTTTATTATGACTACATAAAACTGTATAAGATTTGTGAGAATATACTATTTGCTACAAAAAAGCATTATTTTGTACCATATATATATATATATATATATATATATATATATACACACAAAAATTTGGGGTCAGTCAGATATTTAATGGTTTTAAAATATGTTTCTTATGCTAATCAAGGCTGCATTTATTAGATTAAAAATCTGTATTATTGTGAAATATTGTTTCATTGTAATTGTACAAATGTAATTTATTCCAGTGATACAAAGCATCATTATTCCAGTCTTCAGTGTCACATGATCGTTTTAGAAATAATTCTAATATGCTGATTTATTACTAGTATTGTCAGTGTTGGAAACAGCCAAATATATTTTTTGGAACCTGTGATTTTTTTTTCTTTTTTCCCCCCAACAGGATTCTTTGATGAATAACAAGTAAAAAACGTTTTTTTTTTCTTTACCAAATATAAAACATTATCTAAAATCTATGCTATGACATTTTTGTTCATTTAATAGATCCTTGGTTAATAAAAGTATTAATTTCTTTCAAAGAAGGAAGAATAAAAATGTGCTGATCCCAAACTAACAGTAAACTACTGTGATAGTAGCTTTTAACATTAATATCCATTTTAAATAAATGCTTCTCTTTTTAATATTTTAAAGATCAAAGAATCTGAGAAACAACTGTTTCCAACACTGATAACAAAAAATCAGCATATTAGAATGATTTCTGAAAGGATCGTGTGACACTGAAGACTTGAGTAATGATGCTTTGTATCACAGGAATAAATTACATTTTAAAATATATTCACAAAGAAAACAGTTCTTTTAAATTAAAATAATATTTCACAATATTACAGTTTTTTTTCTATAAAATTAAATTAAATATCTTACTGACCCCACATTTTTTAATGGTAGTGTGTGTGTGTGTGTGTGTGTGTGTGTGTGTGTATATATATATATATATTACACATGTACTTATGTGTACATATGTACAAATGTGCAAAACGTGCAAATTAACCCATTTCTTATTATTAAATAAATCGTCAGCTTACAGAATGATCCTTTTTGTAGCCTATAGCGTTTCCTAAATATATATTTCGTGTGACATAATAATCGTTACCATATTTTGAAAATAACTCTTTTAATTTTCTTAAGAATATAAGCACTTTCAGAATTACTTGGTCTAAAGCCACAATGCAAACTATTCTTAAACTATTTTGATAAATAAATTGTGTCCAAACACATTCTTTTTTTTTTTTTCATTTAGTGGTTCCATACACAGTGACTAGTAGAGGTCGCTGCTGCTCTCTGGTTATTATTTTTTGATGAGGATCGCACAGGTAGACAGACTCCCCTCCTGTAATCCAACAGATCAGCCTTCTGCCGTCCAGCATTTCAGTCTCTGTACCTCTTCTCCGAGTACTTCTTGTGATAGGATAAAAAACTAAAAGAGGAATCTATGTGTTTCGGTTCGTACAACAAGTTGGAAAACTTAGGAGGTTTCTGAGGGATAAGATGCAAAGTGCGGTGTCGATCCACTTGTTGATTGAGTAACTCGCGGTTACGTTAGCAGACTAGCTCTACCGGCACACGCACTTAACACAAGATTGGACGAGTGTAACCTTCAGTATGAACACGGCCGAAACCTTTATGACCAACGTTAATCTGTAATTCGGATTTACGACTCAAATCCGGGCAGTTGCTTTGTCGACAGCCAGTCAGCGAACGTTTGTTATTATTAATTCAGGAAACACTTGATGGAGAGCAACTTAAACAGAATCCTTTGGCTAATGCTAACGTAATGAAAGGGGTTAGATAAACCATAAACAAACAAAACTACACATTTCGGTTCCTCGCGTTTTGTTTCAATAACTGAAACCATATATATACGTCTGTTAGTTTGTTTTGTAAATTTAACGTAAGTTACACTCTGTTTTATTATTAAACGGTGGTCTTAAATGATGGACAGCGCCTCGTCCAGAGGAGAAAACAAGTATTCAAGAGACGTTTATGTGGACTAGCATCAACAGCTGCGTTTAATGTGGAAGACTATGTAGAATTTTGTTTTTGTTTTTTAAACACAAAATACTACAATTTTGTTATTTTGGGAGATCTGTGGTTGAGGTTGTGTATGAAATGGACACGATCAACCAATACCCTATAGACTCTGGCTTTGCTGAAGGAGGTCACAGGATCTTTTACAGCTCGGAGAGATCTGGGAGTTTTCATGAACATCATGGTAATGGTGAGGGATGGAAAGTGGTGGATGTGACCCTTTCTGGAGGAGCACCGTGGGGTTTTACACTCAGAGGTGGACTGGAGCACACAGAACCTCTTCTTATAACCAAGGTAAGTCATCTGTGGACTACATGTTGAACAGGATGACCTCAGGGCTGTTTATCTAACCTAGCAAGAGACTTCTATGTAACAAGCTTTGTAGTGTACAAAAACATAAAATTCTTGAGACTAACGTTAGCTGTTGTAAAGCCAGGTAAAATGTTATATTAATGTTTACTATATATGCATTCACAAAGTGATGCTTAGTAAAACGTTTTGTGTGAGGAATATTTAATGAAAGTAGATAAATATGTATTTGTTGTTCATTCAGAGATGTTGTTAATACTTAATGTTTACTTGTATTCCTCTTTAATATTTTACTTATTAGCCCAGATAAAAATCTGTGAGAATCAGGGATTCTTCTGATATGTCTGGTCAGCATGATCTGAAGGGAAGCAGGAAGCGTTGGTGGTATAGTGGTTAGCATAGCTGCCTTCCAAGCAGTTGACCCGGGTTCGATTCCCGGCCAACGCAACACACTTTTGTTCAGAAAGTTTTACTTCTGCAAGGAAGTAACGCGCAAATAATCCTGTTTGGGGAAAATGCTATATGTACCTTCAACACAAAGGAAGAAAGTTTGTAAAATGCTGTTTTGAGTAACCTTTTGAGTTCCATAGTAGGAAAAAAATACTATGGAAGTCATTGGTGACTCAAAACAGCCTGGTTAGAAACTACAAAATATCTTCCTTTGTGTTCAGCAGAACAAAGACATTCACGCAGGTTTGGAACTACTCGAGGGTGAGTAAATGTTGACAGAATTTTTATTTTTGGGTGAACTGTTCCTTTAACCTATGCAAACTGAGTTAGACGGGTACCATCTGATTTGCTAATACTTAAAACAAAAGTCCCTTGTAGTGGTCTAATCCAGTAGTTTACATTTTTACATTTTAGACCAAATGATGAAATCAGGTC
Organism: Enteromius thamalakanensis; assembly: GCA_032357475.1. NCBI lineage: Eukaryota > Metazoa > Chordata > Actinopteri > Cypriniformes > Cyprinidae > Enteromius > Enteromius thamalakanensis. The sequence continues at coordinate 11,348,701 of JAUCMT010000114.1, forward strand.
ATCCAATACTGTCTTTCAAAATAGTAGAAAGTATTTGTAAGTAATATACCTTTAATATTTGAAGCGCGGAACAGAATGAGTGCACTTTTCCCCACCCTTTCCCACGTTGTCCACATACATAAGAATGTGAGCTATGTATGAGTCTTATGACTACATGCACAAAGTTGCACATTTTAATTCTAAATACCATAAATTATTAATCACTTTAATTTATTTAATTAAAATTAAATATATATTTTATCACATAAATGTATTCATTTACTAAATTTTACATGTTCTACCCAAATTGCATAATTTTGGAATAGAAATCTGTAATTAAAGTCTATAATTTTATTTTATAGTTGTGTTTACACTACCATTCAAGTGTTTAGAGTCAGTTCCATTTTGATTGCTTTCTCGCAAGCTTAACAAGGTTGAATTTGTTTAAAAATACAATTTAAAAAAAAGAAATATTATGATTTTTATTTTATTTTATGTGTTTTAACATGCAGTTCATTCCTGTAATGGAAAGACTGGATTTTCAGCAGCCATTACTCCAGTTGGAGTGTCACATGATCCTTCAGAAATCATTCTAATTTGCAAATCTTGTGCCCCAAAAAACTGCATTTTGAAAACAGTTGTGCTACTTCATTTTTTCATGATTCAGTGATGATTAAAAAAGTTTGAAAGAATACCATTTATTACATAGAAAGTATTTGTAACAGTGTAAAATCTTTAGAGATTAACGATTTCTTTCAAAAATAAAAAGTTTACTGACCACAAACCTTTAAACAGTAGTGAATGTTGTGGTGTTATGATGCAGATCACCATATATCTTGATTACAGATATCTACATTGTGATTTTTAAAAGAGTGTGTTTTGTCCAAGTTTTAGAACGTACCCTTAAATAAACATGTATTAATACGAGTCATTTGTAATCGGTAATTGCTGTGGAAATGGCACTTTGGACTCTTGCAGTGTAGTTTTTCAGCAACACATTTTGAACAGTGACCGAAACTTTTTTGTGTGTGTGCTTTTCTGGTTACTCATCAACTTTGAAGGACATTGTAGATAAATTAGGAAAGCATACTCATCATTCTTACTTTCAGCCTAGGATGCCAAATGTTCTTCTTTAAATGCGTGTCTTTATTTTTTAGCCATTTTAGCTATAAGAACATTAAATACTTCAGCGAGTGACCGTCTCTTAAACTCTGGTGCCACCCCTATGTCCACTGTAGTTTGGAGGTGCATGTGACTTTCAGAAGTAAATTCCTGCAATAGCTGAGGTCTTTAAGGAGCTAAAATGTTAAGTTAGGTCATTTCATAGAAGCCTTTGATTTGGTGCAACACAGTTTCTCAGAGGACGGGTTAAAGACTGAATGCAGGTTTTCACACCTTTGGACGTGTATTCACCAACAACAGTTTCTGTGAGTCCTGCAGCCCCCGTCACACTTCAGAAACTGGTAAGAGTGGTTAATAAGTATTTTTTACCCCCCTCGTTGATGCTCTTAAAGTCACTTGTTGTTCCTACTGAATCATATGATGGCAAATCCTGCTGTAAAATAACCTTTGCACCTGTTTTTTTTGAGATTTAGGCTTAATTTTGTCTTTGTTTTCATCAGGGTTTCATTACCTTGGTTCATGACTGAGTGTGTTCAATTATTTTTCCATGCTTTTTAACTCACTTTTGCTTTGTTCTTTTGTCTTGATATACATTTGTGTTTTCACAAATGCTTCACCCCTTGATACTTGGAGTACAAAATAAGTGTATAAGATAGTTTGATTAATTGAATGATTATTCAGCTCTCATGGGAAAGTTCAGTATTGAACCCAGCAAGCTTACAGTATGTTCCTTGCTCAGTGGTGCAGAGCCGGCATAACTTTCTCAAGAAGCATGCTAAGATTTAGGGTTCATTAACAGCTCATGCCTTAAGCACTGATCTATCATTTTATCAGAGGTTCATTTGTACATTTGTTCTGTAGCTTAAAAGGTTTCCACAGCTTGAGTGTAGTTGACTCTCTTCATATTGAAACATTAGTTTTGAATCCAGTTTGTTTTTCTTGGCAGATTGGTATTTTTGTCCCGACCTGCTGTTCTAGTGCAAGCTCTATAGAAAAACAATTGACTGACCTTTATTAAGTATGCCCAAAATTCTGCCAATTGGGTGTGGAGCACCTATTTTTATTTATTCTTAAATATTAGATCATCTGTTAAAACTACTTGAACAAAGACCAGTTGGAAACATAGGCTTATAGACTTATGCTATGTGGTAGAGGCGGTACTTCCACTGAAAAGTGCATACTTACATTTATGTAGTATGTAGTAATACAGCACATTATATGGTAATAAAATCTTCTCAGAAACAGTTTTATTTGTGTTAGCATTGAGTTAACCATATATTTAATAACTCGCTTTACTTACAAGAGGTCGTGGGATAAATAAAAAAGTATTGTTTTCAGTGTTAATTTCTCGCATACTGTTTACCCATCCTATATAGTATGCAAGTAATCATTTTTATATGAATTAAGTAATTTCTGAGATTCTGTTTACCAAATTTTTCTTATTTTACTGGTCTTTGTGAAAGTATACATACTAGACATACTATAACGATAAGAAAATAATTTGATAAGTGTTCAGAAAGAAGTTCAAAAGGTCAGTTTTGTAAAGGCGACCGTGCACGGTGCGAATTCGGACAGTCGGAAGACCATATGGCCACGCACACATCACATGTGACTTTGTCTACGGTACACGACACGATTTTAAAACCTGCCGATTTCCGAGGGAATCACATTCACGAAGTTCCGCGCCAAAAACATGCACTTTGAGGAAGAGATCATTTTCTTTGTGGCAGGAATGGCTTGCGAAAAAAAAGAAAAGAAAACAAAGGCCATGGAAAAGAGTTTGCCTGAAGGGCGGAGAATGAAATCAATATTGACAGTTCCTTTTTTATGGATTATTACTATTTATTATATTATTTTACATGCTGCTCGATATATCATACAGCGTTTGCTGTTCTTGCCAGAGTTCAGCGAGTTTGTCATCTTTCCACAGTCCAAATTCTCTGTGGCGCTGCCATGTTTATCTTTCTTCTGTGGTTTTCTTTTGTAGCTAGCTTCTGATTGGTCATTTCCAGTTTGCTCAACAAATCGGCTCGTTCAACA
>JAUCMT010000114.1:11365395-11392711 GCA_032357475.1 Enteromius thamalakanensis
GTGGCAGATCACTGGGTTGTGACCAAAACGACCCTGAGCCCAGCATACCTTGTGCTTCAGTTTGAACATTATAATACAGGAGAGGGTGATGTGTGGCTTTTTACAGTGTACTTTTTTTGAAAGAGATTGCATAGGCTTATAGCCTAAGCAAAAAAAGTTTTTGACTGGGAAATGAGGAAATAGGAAGTCGTTGTGTATGTGGGCGGTGTCTGTTTTGCATAATTCTGTCTTTATTTGAAACTATGAGGTCATGGTATATGAGCTGGAGAGAGATTGTTTAGTTTGGTATGACTAAGGCACTGGACAAATAGCGAACACAGCATTTATGGTGGACCAATGCCATCTGTATGCTTGGATAGTACAGTGTTCTGTGTCATATTTTTACAAATCCATTTTAAGAAATGTTTTATTAAATTAAAGGTGCCTTCAGCAGTTTTTCATTACTTAAATATTTTATACAAAAAAATGAAGATGTTTAAAAGGATTCAGTGGTGTTTTAGTATAATGTATGTAGTATTAGAATGTTTATTAATATTTTAATTATATTTTCAGTTTTCATTTTAATTTTAGATGGGTTTTTGTCATTTATGAGTTTTTGTTTTTTTAGTGTTCAGCTTTATTTTATTTTCATTTGTAATTTTTTTTTATTTGATTTTTAGTTTTATTAATAATGTTAGTATATTTGCACTTAAACATACTTTATTGTAGTTCATTCCCAATGCTACATTTCTAAATTAGTTTTATCCTAATGTAAATGAACAAAAGAAAATCCTATGATCAGTTTTTAATCATGTTAATTACAGTATGGCTAACTGTGAATTTCTACAAAGCTATTGGCAACTGTCAGTTGGTTTTGCATGATACTGCTTGACACACCAAATGATTGAGTTCACTTTTAATTAGTCATACTTCTGCATTAATGTAACCACTTATTTACGCAGTGAAATATTGAGTAATACTGTTGAACTACATTAACTGGTTTTTACACATTCCTATAGTTTATACAGCGATTGTTGGCCATAGTAATACAAGTGTTATATGTCACACAGTGATTAATTAGATTAACTAACCTAATTGAATTTGATTACTAACCTCTTATGACACACAAAATATTGTCGCTCATGCATGATGTACAATTGAGTGTTTCTGCAAATGCCAATGGGCCCAGATGCCCCACAGCGTAGGTAATCTAACTGCGGAGATATTGGGATTATGGTTATTTTGACTTTTAAAAGTTTGATTTGGTTTCGATAATATTCAGCTTTCTTTATAAACACACAATCTATTCCTTCAAGAAAAGAAGATAATTCTGTTCTGATTATTGCATGTGCTGATGTTTTAAACAAAAGCAGCTAACTGGATTGAACCCTGACAAAGATGGATGTGGATGATTCAGATACACAACAGGACCAATGCATTCGAGAGTCTCTAGTTTGAGAAACCAATACCTCACAGGTTCTCAGCTGGCAGCTTTATTGAAATGTACATGCCAAGCAGCAGTTTCATGATCTGGGATCAAACCTTTTGTACATCGTTTCAAAGAAAAAGCCACATCTGGAACTGGTGAATAAGAAAAAGAGAGGAACATTTTTAACTATAAATTATTAGAAGAGAATGTCCGAGATTGATAGTCTGTTAGAAGAGAACTACAAACCAATAATACAGATGTGCTACAAAAAGCGTCAGATGAGCTGATTGAATGCATAAAATGCATGCTTTTGTTCCTGTTTCACAATTCATGATATTTCACAACGTTGAAAATCATCGTTCTGTTTAGAAATGTGAATACTTATTATTTTGCTCAAGGAAAAAGTAAGCGATTCTTAAAAGCATTCCCGAAAATAACATTGTTGTAACTAGAGAAAATGTCTGAAGTGATGTTGCGCACGGATATTGTGGTTGTTGAATTTAGAAACAAACTGACTTCATTTCGAGTCCTTGAAATGAATGAGACGAGGCGCTCATGTGACAGAGGAGTGGTGTTCAGGTTTACTCAGTTGTGGCTGATTCAGAGAAATCTTTTTGTGAGCTGTTATTGTTTTAGGAACGTCTGCTAACTGGCTTGTCTTGAAATGACCTTGAATTTCTCAGTGAAACGATCAAAGAGAGTGTGTATTGCGTCTTTGATTCAGATTCGGTCATTCTCATAAATTATTTCCTCACCTTTTGTTGATTGTTCATTTACTATTCTCAGAAACTTTGATTGGAAAAAGACCATAAGATTCATCATAGTTTACTGACAAATTGTTTGTTTTTTGGCGTTTTCCGATTGTGATGTGTTTTGATTGCTGACCCAAGAGACCTTTTTGTTATAAACAGATCTTCCAGAGGCCAGTCCTTCTTCTGTAGCAAGATTCTTACATAGAATGAGTACTGCCACCTAGTGATGTAGAGCCATGACATGATATGTGTATGAAAACACAAAAGTTATCTAGCTCAAAACAGTAGAACAACCATTTGTTTGATCATTTCTTTTGTCTTATGTTGGGGAAATTAAAAACCTTTAATGCCTCTAAAGTGAAAAGGATAATGCAAAGTTGTTGTTTTTTTTGCGAACATATCCATATAAATAACTAAGAAAAAGAAATTAATCTCTATGTGTATACAATGCCATTTTTGTAATGTTTTTCTTAAAAAAAAAATATTTTATTCAGCAAAGACACAATCTCATCAAAAGTGGGGGTAAAGATATTTATACCGTTACAATGTTTTATTTTAAATAAATGCTGCTCTTTTGAACTTCATTCATGTTCATTCTTTCTTTTCTATACATTAAAATACAGAGAACTGTTTATAATAATATTTCACAGTATTGCAGTTTTCCTTTATTATTGAAGAAAAGCAGCCTTTGTGAACCCAACATAAAATATTTAAGAAATCTCACTTAACAAAACTATATATATGTATATGTATATATATATTGATCAAATAAAAGCAGCCTTAGTGAGAACAAAATAAAAATGTTTTATGCATTATATAAATGTTTAATTTAATTTATTTGAATGGTGAACAACGCCGCTAATAGTATAATCAATTAATCCTGGGGTGACCGAAGCTAAGAAGTCATTCCTTGAATTTTTTGGATTGTGTTGAAATTTGTGTTACTCTTCCTGTAAGCGTTCTGTTAAAGGAAGATAAGAATCCACATCCCTCTTGCAATAGACCAACTGTCAGTAATTAATTTTCCCAGGATGCAGTTGGAATGGGTCTCTTTCTTCTGTTGGTTTAAATACAGACTTTGGTTGCAGAATTGTTCTAAAAGCCTGCTTAAAATAGGACATTAAACTTTTTCCTCCCTCTTTTAGTAATTACTTACTTGTAAATTTAAATGACTAAATTCTTCAGCTAAAGGATGTAGTGCTCTACGCTTCTGCCCAGTTGCGTAAAATAGGTGTGTGACTATAGTGACGAGAGCTGTGTCACTCTGAGCTTCAGAATCCAATTATAACTGGTAAATCTCTCCTATGGCATTAACTGAGAGAGGATGACTTGAACTTGATCACCGCAGCAGGGGTGAAGTCCAGTCATCTGCATATGATTTATAGAGGTGCTCAGTGATCCAATAAAACTACTTTCTTGTTTTCTTAATTTCACACTGTTACTTTTAAATTAGCGCTTCCTAAATGCCAAAGTGGTTTTTAATTTGCGATTTCACATGGGGCTAATTCTTGATCCACCCTTTTCTAAAATGATTTGTGGAACGGTCCATTGGAAAGGTGAGTTGACACCCGTTGGTTACACACATTTCATTGGCATTAGAGGAAGAGCTGCTGTTTTCACAAGTACTTTAGAAGAAGATATAATTAGCCTAAACGCGGATAACAACATGCAGTAATGGCAGACTGAATCCAACCAGATGCTGTAGTGGGCATAGACAGTTTGTACAGGTGTTATTGAGGTATGTCAAGTTTTGAAATCTTTTTACTTATGTGCTTTTATTTGAAATAAAAAAGCCTTTTGTAGACATCGGGTTTTATTTTATCAGCAGGTGGCTTGGCTTTACAGGAAGCAGCATCAAACAATCGTTCGGACAAGCTCCTAGAGTGCTATGGTGATGAGATCCCTCTGAAGCCGTGTTCCTTTATTTTAGTTGCTATGACACCTGTTACATCAGCAGCCTGTGAAAGTGAAAGGTACGGGAAAGGTGGTGCTGTGGGATTTGTCTGCCTGGAACTGGCTCATTCAGAAGTGGAAACTAACTATTAGTGCAGATCTCAACATGAAATTGCTCTAAATGTCAAAATTGTCAAAACTGTGCAAATTCTGGGTTAGTTTATCCATTCATCAAATTCAAAATCTCATGGGTATTTTTATTTGATAATTATTTCAGAATTTAGTACTTTAGGATGCATAATAATTCGAAATTGACATGGATGCCACATTTTCAAACCTTTGAAGTCTGGTGATTAAAGTGTAAGATTATCAGGGCTAATCAAAATATAAACTAGATAAAAAAATGTATTGTAGACAAATATGATTTTAATTATTATAATTATAATTATAATATTTTTATAATATAATATAATTATAATATTTATTATTTTAATAAATATAAACTAGATTAAAAATGAATTTAGACAAATATGATTTTAATTATTATTTTTGTATGTAAATTCTTAGGTGTTTCTTAATTAATTGCACATGTGCCAACAGTCAGTATTGGATAGTTTTCTCAGTTAGCAACAGATTTTATGAACTAGCTCTGTTATTTGTTTTTATGCTGATCAGGTCTTTAATGAAGTCAAAATGTATTTTTATCGCAAAGGAATTGGAAAATACAAACTCCACATGTAACTATTTAACCAAATTAAATTAGTAGTAATAATTAACTAATAGCAGATCAATATAACAGTAAAAAGATAAAATGTTAAACTAAGTACTTTGTGAGTTTCTGAATGAAAGGAAATAAACCTCTTACTCATTCTTCCAAAATTAGATCGATCTGTGTATTTTCTTCTATGAATGTAATGCAAGCTGTTTATTTAATCTCAATTATATATCACTGCAGGCAAATCCCTTTTCTCAGTCTAGGCCTGTAATCAGATGTTGATCTAAAGGTCATATTAAGTCTTCTGGAATGTAAAAGTTCGCACAGAAGGGTTCAGTCTCCTATGCTTACCGCTTCCAAAAATTTTGGCACGGAGCAATGAATTTAAAGTCTTTTGGTCACCTTCTAAATCTGATTACTGTGCACCTTTCTTGCTTCTTACACTGTTAGCTGAGGTTGAACCAAGGGCATCTTTAATCACATCAACGTGCAGGAAACCCGGAGTGAGCAAGCCATCCATTTTTGTTTTGTTCAATCCTAATACTAATCCATAATGTGTAAGTTTAAAAAACGCTTTATGCTGATAAATCTTAGTACTGTACACCCAAACAAAAAAGATGCAGCTGTGAACCCAGCAGGGGACTAGACGGCTATTGGTTCTTCGACTGGTATGACATGCAGCTCAGGAATGTGCCTGTCATTACAGGCACCTCACGGTTGGCCTCTCCTGGCCCCATTTTAGTGGACTGATTGAGATGCGTTCTGAAGAAGGCCTTTGTGCAGACACTACACAGCCAGATAAATAACTGACTTCAATGTGGCCAAAACTCTAGCGGTGTCCCCTTGTGTCCAATATTACATTTAACAAAGCAGGGTTCCCATTAGATGGATCAAAGCCAGATGGATCAGATAAGGTCTTGTTGAACATCTCTCCTTAAACACTGCAAATGCCTTTTCTCTCTAAAATAAGAGCTTTGCAAATCTTTACAAAGGTACAAATCTTGTTGCCTGCTTTACCTTTTTGAGGCAGTGAGAAAAATGCAATGTTTATGTGAGCGTTAATGCCCAGGAATGGCCTCCTGTCTGGAATGCATGGATGAGAAGTCGTCTCACAATAGATCATTGTGAAAGATTTCGTAAAAGCCCGCCCATCAGGCATAGGCCAAAACAATTCCGCTGTAATCTTCTTGCCTGTCACCAGACCACTTGTTTTGATGCCAAAAGTTTTAATCAACCTCGAACTTTTGTAGGTCAAGCTCCGATCACTGTCAAGCTTCTCTGTTTAGAGATCTATTTTACAAAGCTAACAGGTTGATCATTTGAGATCTCCAGACTTGTTTTAACCAGATGGCTTTTGTCAGACCTGGAGTGATCTAATGGTCACATGATCGGTTTCGGGGGTTGGGAGGGTTAGGGTTTGAGGTCAGTGGTCATGGTGACGTCTAGTGTCGTCAGTGAGCGCCTCAATAGTAAACCTTTAGTGTTGTGTAGTGCAGAGCCACTACTGAATGTTCATTGTCGGATTATGTAAATAAATCTGTTGATATTTTAAAAGAAATCCGCTTTTCTTTTAAAATGTAGCTCAGTTATTATCTCTTTCGCTCCACTTGACAAAGCAGTGCACTTAAGACTCTGTAAAAATCAATCTGTTGCCATAGTAATAGAAGAAACAGAGGACCGCTACACAAGAGGGGTTCAGCGAGAACATTTGGCCCTCTCAACTGCTCATTAGCATACCATCCCTGAGCCAATAGGGAGACAGAAGCTGCTAGATTGCTTCAAGGAGACTGGCTTTTACAACAATCCCCCTTTGCGCTCCCTCCCCCCTTCCTTCCCGGGGTAAAATCACCATAATCCCTGTAGAGATCTACCCTGACTGCAACAGTCACACAGGCACTGGAAGTAGATATGAGAGTGTATGTGCTAAGGCTGGTATGATCAGATCTCTACATGAGTTTTGTCAAGGCTACCTCTTTCTGTAGTCTTTCATATGGAAGAAGTGGATGGTTGAAAAGACTCACACTGCGGTCCAGGACCGGCCGTCTATGGAGGGCCCTTTGTCCTGGCCTGTCTTTGATGTGAATGTGGAATGCGCTGCCTGGGGAGTCCACTGGAGCAAACCCGGCTCTCAGTACCATTTCATCCATCAAAGCGTCTCAGGTCTGCTCATTTAGGGCAAATTTACTTGCTTGAGGGATTGTTTGGTGAGTTTAGAAGTTTACGTTTGCTGTCTGTTTTTACGTCTGCTGTCTTTGTCTCACACCTGTTGTTGTTCCTTTGCTTTTATCTTAGCATCTGTTTAGTCTGGTCTTATTTTACTGTTTGTGAAATCTAAGCTTTGGTGCAGCTTGTCCCTCAGACGACTTTGTAAACAAGTAGATGGTATGTTAAAACTTGACCTCATGAAACCTGTTGCATTTATCTTGGCATACCAAAATCAACCTTTGATGGCTTTCAAACACTGCTTTAGATCCTAATCATATATTAGTAAACAATAGCATTTTCCCCTTTCAGAAGCATGCTGATAGCACGCAGGTGTCTTTTGAACACATTTTTTTCTTGTTGGTCCGTCCTGTGAATAAGATTTGGATGTCAACTCTTTACCCAAGCTGAATGATTTGCATCAGGCTTTTGATTGGTTGTTGTCTTTTCGTATGTGATTTGTTTGTTTTTGAACATGGCTTGTTCTGAAAACATCGATGGGGGACTTTCCCCTCCGAACCCCCCTCCTTGGCCTCTATTCCGCCTGGGCGCCACTGATTCGGACCACTGGCATATCTGCGCTAGACCAGCTGTAGCCCTGACAATACGTCTAATAAAGAGAATGTCATTAGCATCTGAATAGCCAGCGCCATGTGTGGCGAGCACATACACACTTGAAACTTTTGCACAGGAAAAGAGGGCAGCATTGAGCAAAAACAGAGGGTGTCTTTTGGGCTACTCTGTCCATAATTTGCCGTTTAATCTGTTCTGCCATCTTTTAAACCTGTGACATGAATGCACATGGACATCTTGTTTTAGACAACATCAGCTTAAGGTAGCCAAAGCTGGTTTAAGCAAATGTTTTGGGGTCAAGGTTATTTGAGTTAGCGTTGTAGTTTTTATTTTCCTAGTATTTCAAAGAATGCCTCTTACTGTTTACTGGCTAGAGGGTGACTGGCACTTGACCTCATGGTCTAATGGAGGAGCGCTGCATGTCTTTGATTGACTGTTGTTCTAACCCCTCCGGTCTCATGGTTTTAGACTGTTGGAAATTCAAGGAGATGGATTTCTGTTTTTACAATCCTATCACTAAACCAAACGACTGAATTTCAGAAACGACAGGAATGTTTTGACTCTCAAAACTTAAAGGTCACAGGTCAGGTGTGGGTGGACTCTTTAGTTTTGGGAGCTGTTGGGCAACACACTGTGGAATGTGTTATTCTAAACATATTGATGTAAAAGAAGTGGCATGGAGCCATTAAACAAAGCATACATAGATCCTGGAAAGGTATTGGGATGGTTAACAAATTACTTGACATTCTTTCTCAGTTTTACTTTATTTTATTTTATGGCATACATTGTCACGTGGAATTGAAGTTTAACCACTAGATGTCTCCCTATGTCCACTATTCACATTATGCTTTTATTTGTAAGTTACTGATCTCTGGTCAGTGTGTAAGATTATGAGCACAATGAGAAGTAAGACTAAAAGAAGGCTAATACGTTTAGTTTTTTTTTACTCTCTCTGTGATGTTTTTCTTAATTGCCTTATTGCTAAAGTTTTTCAATGCATGTGCTTCTCAACTGTCTGCAACAATTGGGCATGGGCATTAAAAACACAGGTTTCATTTATGTTGACTGTTTGTGTTTTTTTCATACAGTATAACGTCTTAAAGCAACATTTTGTGGTTGTTTTGTCTAAATTGGTTATGTTTTTTTACGCAAGGCTATATTTGTGTTTGTGTTCTTGCGTATAATGCTCAACTAATTACAGACAGTGTTGTGGCCCATGCTAGTATGTCTGTATTTTCCCATAACAGAGATGGCTTTTCATGTCTCCGTTTGGAATTCAGCTCTAGATTCCCTGTCAAACTTTACTGAACTCAGAGATTCCGACTATATGTGTCCCTCCCCCTTTTAACTCCCTTCAGGAAGATGAAAATGGTGGATATTGTAGCACAGAAAATGCCATCAGAGAGCGACGTGCATATGGCCCGGAGCTTTCTCACGAAGATTTTACGAAGTTCCATGAGGTACGGTATCAATGTATCCACAGAAAACGCCACTTCCTTTCCTGTACCACCCAGTCTAGTCATAATGATCTACAATCATATTCCCTCCATGGCCTTGTGACATCATCCATCGGAAGTTCAAATTTCCATCCAATACTTTTCCACCTTGCATATGCTCCACATTCCTTATTCAGGGTTCCCACGATCATGAATAACCTGGAAATATTAGGGAATTTATAAATGTTTTTAAATTTCCAGGCCTAATTTTTCAATTCCAAAAATCATATAAATTTCTGTAATATATTAAAAAAATACTCTTTATGAGTGCAATCTTGAAAATTCTTTTTAAAAACTTTTTTTTTGGAAATTTCTTGGAAGCTGTGGGAACCCTGTTCATTTTTTCTTGCAGTATAGTATGGATTTAATGAGTATCTGCTCTAAATGTTATTGTTTTTCATAGTTTATGATTTCGGAAAGATTTGGCGGTATCTATATGAAAAAATCCTATGCTCTGACTGAATTACTGATATTGTCATAAGGACATTGTATTTGATTTCTTATAAGAGGCTCTGTTGTGGCAGTTTCAGTAATCATTTTATATTTATGTCTATTTCACTTCATTCATCTCAGAAAGAACCGATTGAAAGGGTATGTTGCTGTGTTGTGGTTTATAGATATTTGATGGTGTTTGTAGGTGTTTGTTAGGCGTTGTGGTTGACAGTTGAAAAACTTTGTGTTGGTGGTGAATGACTGCAACATCGGCATGCTCACAGGCTAATTCTCTGTCTCTTGGCATGATCATTACACTACTTCCATAATCATCTATCATGTTTTGACACTTTACTGTCCTTCAGATTAGTTATAGTGCTGCTTGGTCGCCTGTGTTTGCCATTTGTTTTGCAGCTGTTCACAAAGCAACATTTTATTGGCTTGTTTTCTAATCTTTCCTCCTCTGCTCTACATCTTTCTCTGTCCTTCTCTCTTTCCCGTTTGCTGCCCACAGGAGAAATGAACCCATGAGCAGACCTCACTCCTGGCATGCCACCAAGTTCAACGAGAGCCAGTCAGATGCCAAAAACCAGTCCACACTCTCACCAGTCTGGCAAACAAGATATGATGCAAGGTAACTGGAGAGACAGAAAAGAATTTGTTGTTGTTTATATTGCTGATTTTAGAATGAAGCCCTTTTTTTTTCTTTTTTGAATATACATTAAATGACTGTAGTATGGTGTACTACAGTTGCATTTTCAAGAATATACAGCCTGTAAACACTCTTTATGTGTGTTTGTTTTTTATAGTACATTCTCTTCTGAACTCTCAACTGGATGGGAGCAAACAAATCTACGGAGAGTATCCGACCAGTTTAGCTCTTTGGGGAGTATGGACAGCTTAGAGCATAGCTCGCATCCCTATCCATCTGGTCGTCTTTCCCCAAACAAGTCCAACAATAACAGCATTGAACATTTGGGCGGTGGTAAACGAGACTCTGCATACAGCTCCTTTTCTACAAGCTCAGGAACTCCAGATTACACACTGTCCAAAAGTAACGCTACATCCACGGAGAACATGCTGTACAAAATTAATCAGTGGGACTCTAGTGGCAGGCACAGCAATGGCAGACATAGCCAAAGCCTAAGCGAAGGGGTACGACAAGATGAGAGGCTTGGATACTTGCAGCATCTCTCAAGTTCAGGTAGCCATGAGATCCCAAAAGCCGAAGAACAACCAGGTACTCGGCATTCAAGAGTTAGTATTGGACCTGTCTGGCATGTCCCAGATATGAAGAAAAGCATGGTATCCTCCACCCCACCTCCTGCTCCACCGACACGCAGTGATAGTTTTGCTGCTACCAAGGTTCATGAGAAGGGTTTGATCACGGGCACCTCTGAGGGTGTTCCTGCCCAGTTAAAGCCTCAGGTAAAAGCATTGCAAAAGGCAGGAGAAACCCATGACAGCACACAAAGGTCGCACCAAGTCAGCGAGACTGGTCTTGAGGGCCGACGCGATTATAACCTGCCATCCAAAAATGATTCCTCAAATCCCTACATTTCATCCGATGCACATCATCAGTATCCACCACGTATATCATCAGATAAGACGTACTCCCTATCAACGACAGACGTCAGAGATAGACACCAATCCTATGCCCATGTTCCATACCATCCACGGCAGTACAGTGACGAGGGCACTTTCCATGCTCAAACTAGGACAATACCAGCACTGAAACCTCCATTCAGTGGCTACTTTAGCAGTATGCAGGAGCTGCCTACAAACAACCACATGCCACTCAATAGCCAGAATCAAACTAGAAGGCCAGCTGCATCATTTTCTGGTCATGTTGGCGTTACCTCTCATCATGTCGCTCAGGGAATGACCCAGGCATCTTTAGTGAGAGGTGATGACTCTAAAGCATCTTCAGTCTCAGAAATGTCACACAGTGGACGGGACAGAATGTCTATAGGTTCTCAAGGAGCAAAAGACCGCTATTTCCCACCTCAGTCACATCACCATGATACAGAGCATAAAGATAACAATGCCCCCTTCAAACAAAGTGAGAACCACCATCGCATTTTCTCTGCACCAAGTAATCCCTTGAATGTTCCTGATATGACAAAACCTTCTGAATTGAGGGGGAGCCAAAAGCAACACCATGTGTCTAGCTTAGAGGAGCATTCTGGTAGTTATCCCTCAAGTAAGCAACCCGAGCACAGGAGAAGTGCTGGTCATCTCCATATTAAAGAGTACTCACAACAACCCTTTTCAACTAAAAGCGAGGCAAAGATATGTCCCCAGAAAACCCCTATGCTGTATTCTCTGGCCCAAGAACAAAATGACGTGGAGGACTGTCAAGATGAAATCAACAGTGGAAGTGTACAACAGGAAGCCATTGACAGTCATGGTGGCAAACAGTCTCGGCGAAGTGACCGATTTGCCACCACCTTGCGCAATGAAATCCAGATGAGAAGAGCCCAGCTTCAAAAGAGTCGAAGTGCAGCCACTTTAGAAAGTCCGGTTGAAGTTGTAGAAGAGCCTGCAGTCTGGAAGACCACTGGGACTTCTTCTCCCTCCTCTGAAGGCTGCTTTTCCAGCTCTTATAAAGACCATTTGAAAGAAGCCCAAGCCAGAGTCCTCCAGGCTACATCCTTTAGGAGGAAAGATCTAGAGCCAGTCTTGTTTGAGCATCCAGGTACTGAGGCTCCCACTCGGAAAGAGACACCTCCGCTTGCAGGTGTCTCCGAGGTCCCATCTACCAAACCCAACTCAGGAAGTAATCAGGTGCTTCGCATTGGTAGCCGCAAACGGTTTTCTGCAGAGAAGAAAGTTCGGTCTTTTTCTGAGCCAGATAAAATTCATGAAGTAGGAGCTAATGAGCGCTCTGGTGTGCCTGATAATGCTGCACCCTTGGAAAATCGGTACAGATTATTTGAGGGAGCGGGAAAACCAGCTTTCCCTAAGCCTATGCCAAAGCAAAACCTGCAGATATCTGAAGACACGAGACTGACCAAATCTGCAGGCATGCACTATTCTGCAAAGAATGACACAGCAGGGCGTAGTAACAGTGAAAGCTCAACCCCCACTGAACACCACCTTAATGAAGGTCAGGATGCCCCTCACTCAGTGAACCAACAAGCCATGCTAGAACAACAGCGACTTGGCACCTTTGCGGAGTATGAGGCCAAATGGAACATCCAAAGGAAAGCGGCCGAACCAAGGGTATCTGGACGATACCACTCTGCTGATAACATCCTTGATACAGGAAATGAGAGACGGAGTAAGCCCTCCTGTGTGCATGAAAGATCTAGATCCTCTCCTTCTGCTGACTTCTATGGACAGGTTGGTTATTTCATATTTAATAAGTCCTTCAGTTTTTAGTCTTGTGTTATTTTTATTCAAAATGTGTACATTTTTTATTAAACCCATACTGTCAGAGTTTTTGTTTAGAAAGCACCATAAATCAAATGTGACTTGAGTCTCACATATAGCCCCAGTGAATAGCAATATAAAAGACGGAACTTAGTCAAACATTAAACTAAAAGTTACACCCTCTGTCCAGGAAAGTTGCAAGTAAGATCACACAATCATGCCAAACAACTAAGACCGAAATTACAAAAGACAATGGTCTCAAAGTAGCCAAAGTTAACAGCAGTTATGATATATTAATACCCGAACGAGGAGGTTAAGTTTTATGTGTATTATATTCCTCCCAGAAACTTCCAGTACAAGAAAAGAAGTCAGCTGACTATTCCAAGCCTGAGATAAATCTCTGCCAACAGGAGACGAATAGTACAAGGTGAGTGCTGTTTTGTTAGTTATCTTTTGCCTTGCAAGTTGTTAAAGAGTAAAAAGATTATATCAGTTTAATGTGCTTATTGACTGTCCTTTTAAGATACTTTTTTGTCATGATTATCATGATACTTCTGGGCTTGTTTGAAACTAAGCCAAACAACTCTTCCCTTTGTAATGGAAATGATACCAGTGCCAACAGTCCTCGCTGAGACTGTGTCAGTGTGTCGGTGAAACTATTCCTGTGCTAATGGCTCTGATCTTGACCTTGTTGCATACAGAAATCCACAGTTGGGCCATTAGTCAGCCCCCGTCAGGTCAAAGACAAACAGTAGACTCTTTATGCCCCTTGCAGCTTTGGGATTTAGCCCAGCTGTGACAGCACTGCTGTCCTCACTGACTGGGCTTTGTTACAACGAGATGTATTTGAGGTGTAGGCATGTGAGTATGACATAGGAAGTGTCCAATAAGTTCATTCATAATAAGGCCAAAGAGTAAAATAGCACCCAAAATGTATGACCTTTAAAAAGACTTTTGCTTCATTTCCGTATTTTAAAGTTGTAAAACTTTGCATAGATAAGATTTAAGTCATATTTTACTCTCATGTAATTATGTAATCTGGTAGATATTGCATTTTATCCTGAAAGAAGCACGAATGGTAGCCCTGTATTCTGCTAAGGAGAAACTTCAATGCATTTCAATTCATAATGCCGAACCTTCTGAACTTTTAAAACCATTTGGATGACAAATAGAAAGCTTGTATGTGTATTGTGAGCTTGAATAATGTATATAACTAGCACAGAAAGGAAGTATCATTAACTCTGTGAAGCTACAGTTTTTACAATTCTACTGTTGGACAACTTCTAGCCTAATTATGTGGTTTGCTGGGCATGCAATGACCTTTAGTTAACTTAGCAAGTCATGAAATCACATGTTTTTATGTCTAGCCTGTGAAACATGTTATATTGATCTTCACTTACTTCATCTATCACTTCTCCCACTATAATATAGAAAACACAGAATGAAAGACGCTATGTCCTTTGAAGAGGCAGTTTGAGAATAAGGGATAGATTGCTGGGAATGTTATTCCTTTTGCATGCATGCTTTTTAGGTGGGGCTCCAGTAGTGTGATCCAGGGCAAATTGAATATGTACTCTTGAGTGTTTGAGATACTAATTAAACTTACAGTTTACATTGCCATTAATTTGACTCTTTCTGTCAATGCAGGAGCAACAAGATTATTTTCTAATGTTACAAACAGCATGACCAACATACAACATGTATGACCTACCTGACCTATCTTAACATTAATCTAACATTCTTGTATTTATATAACCAAAACTTTTCAGGAAAGTCGTCCTTTGGGTCACCTATGTGTAGACGTGAGTGGCAAACTTGAATAAGCATGTTACCACCAAACATCCATCATCCAAAGCCTTGTAAATTTCCCCCTATGAAAGGTTTTGTCTTTTTCTTGCTTGTAATTAAGGTGCAGTGGAGAGCAAACTATGAATTATACCATAGACCTGCATCTTCACTTCATAGCGCTACGGGTTTTCTTAGAAATCGTTGTTTAAATGTCAAAGTTTTCCTGTCTGCCGCCCAGTCTTTTTACAGTACTTACGTGCAAAAACACACAACTCAATTCTAAATCTGAAAAAGCTGAAAGGATTTTTCATGTCAGTAACTGATATTGAAAGAGACTTCTAATGTTAGAACACTGTTTTGCAGCTGTTGACTTTTATAAGCACAGCTAGTGTGGACTAAATCCAGTTGGAAACATTTCAATTGAGCTACAAGCATTTTAGCCCCACCCAGGTTGAGATTACATATGTTCAGGGCTCCAGGAAGCACCTGTTGCGGAGATGAGAACTCCTAATCATCAGAGGTGAGCGTTGCTTCTCATACAGTCAAGTTTTACATTTAATGCAAGGATTGCTTTATATGGACAGCAGCATGAGTACTTGGATTATGGGCTTTTTCAGTCTTTCAGATGAAGTTTGAGTCATCCCGATTCTGTAAGATTCATTTTAAGAGGGGTTTTCTTAGTTGTTAGTAATCGGTTAATGATACTTTTTTGGCTTAAGATGTAAATGCAGGTCAGCGTTTGCATGCAAAATACTTGTAAACAAGGAAACAGTTGCTTATCCATGTGGTTAGATGTTTGGTATGTCTTTCCCATTAAACGTTTCTAGTAGTGGTAGATGTTTTGTCGTATGAACTTTATCAAACAAGGGAAGCTAGCCAAAGACTGATGTTTGATTATAGGTGGGGTGTTGTGGACAAAAGCTTACATAGTATTACAGGAGAGAGGTTCTGCATGCCAGATCATGTTGAGATCAAATGCATGTGTTAGACGCTATAGTATCGGAAATAACCTGCATCCTACTTGAATGTTACCCATGCATGCATGCAATACTAGTGGCATCTGCAATGAAAGCATGTATTAGATAACACTGAGAATGACTCTTAAAATTCATACTTTATTTCTGCATTTGCATATTTCTTAATATTTGTAATGCACTTTGCCTTTTGCCTTCCTTTTGTACACACTTCAAAAGTTTTAGGCCTGTAAGATTTCTTTTCTTTTCAAGATTAATATTTGAAATCAGCAAGGATGCATCATGTTAATCAAAAGTGGCGACTTCAGAAGTTCAGAAAAATATCCTATTCTTTGTTGTGTATATTCATATACTAATTAATGACTACAAATGGTTTCCACAAAAATATTAAGCAGCACAACTTTTTTCAACATAAAACATAAACGTTTCCTAAGCACCAAATCAATTATTTATTTATTTTTTTTAACTTTTTTTAAAATCTTACAGACCACAAACTTTTCAACTGTAGTATAGCCACTAACCATTCTACAACTACTCAATACTTATTTGCTTTTCTTTACTCTTCTTTAATCTCTCTATGTCTCTTTCTTTGGAGCACAGCCACTGCTTTTATACATCCAGCAGGTAATTCAGTATACAGTGTCTTTCTGTGCAGTTTTGTAGATTTCTTTTTGGTATATTGGTATAATTCCTTTGCACATATTGACTATCGGAGGCATCACCAAAATTATTGTAAATTATACAGTATAATCTCTATCAGTTGACACATTTATAATGTGACATGCTATAAATACATATCATCAGACCACCCATCCCGGATGGACATCTAAAAAAAGGTGGCTTCTTTCCCAATTTCCCAAAGCAATTTTATATAAAATATTTCAACAAGAGCTGCCTTATTCCTCTCTGCCCACCATTAATCTAAGTAGACAAGGAAGAGAGTAAAAACGTAAACGAAAACAATCAAGATTAAGAAGGGAAAAGTTTGCCTTTGCCAGTTGCTGCAGGGGAAAGATCATTCATTCTTCACAGCATGACAGGCTTGTGGGAACAGAAATATGCTGGGTATGACAGCCAGCCTGGGAGTTACCATGGAGAGATGGTGAAATGTGGGAGAAATGTCTGCCTGCCTATCGATTTACGCTGAACACAGTGAAGCTTTGTGCACCAAAAAGGACAAATGCATTCAGAGTCTGGGCCTTTGATAAATCTTCTTCAGTTGTGTGCATTGGTGGATTGAGAATTTGACTTCAAAGCGTTTCTCCTTTGTTTTCTTAGGTTAAATGAGAAAGGATGCAGTGAACTCGTATGCAGGGAAAAATCAGAAGCAACTCCTTTGGCTTTGCCTGAAGACTTGGAGAAAAAGGTTTTAGATCCTCCGTCCAGTCATCATAAAACTGCACAGCATTTCTCTGATCATAGCACTCGCAGTGAACCATCAGCCCCCTCCAAAAACAAGAGCTCTGTTCTCTTGCTCCATCTGGAGAAGTACCAATGCCCTGAGGGAACACCTCCTCCTCTTAGCAAGTTTCAGGAGGTCCAGTCTGGATCACGAGGAGGTGGAGTCTTGGCCTCACTTTCTCCTGTCAACAATCAAAGCCCCACCCCTCTTTCAGTCCCCGTTCCCTGGAAGAGTTCAGAGCAGCACAGCAAAGGGCCAACCCGAGAGGAGGAGCTACAACAAGAGCTTGTGCCTCCTCCCTTTCCACCTCCTCCCCCTCCGGCTGCCCTGCCCACCCAACAAACCGCTGGCTCGACCCAGCCCACCATGGAAGGGCAGCGTTCGCCCTCGCCCCAGTTTGCTCCCCAGAGGCTGACTGACAAGCCCCCTGTCTCCGTCTCCATACAGGATGAAGCTCCTGAAAGGTAAGACTTTGTGTGTTTAGAGTTAAATTCCACCATTCAGGAATTCTTTCAGGTCTGTGCTGGAATTTAGGAAGATTTCCACTGGCAAACCACAGCTGGGCTACTCTCAGCTGCAATCTTAAAACCATCACTGGAAACTCTCCCTACAGCACAGTAATTTAATGACAGTGCTTTTCTTTATTGTATTCATGCACATACAAGGGGCTTATTCATATGTGTCCTTACTGCACATTGCCCATGTGTGCTCCAGTTCT
This sequence comes from Enteromius thamalakanensis, assembly GCA_032357475.1. Lineage (NCBI taxonomy): Eukaryota > Metazoa > Chordata > Actinopteri > Cypriniformes > Cyprinidae > Enteromius > Enteromius thamalakanensis. The sequence continues at coordinate 11,383,124 of JAUCMT010000114.1, forward strand.
TCAGATCAGTCATGAGAGGGATACATCCCAGCCTTGACTAAAGACTGGTGGAGAACATAATTTCTGGACATTTGGGTTATAGTAAAGTTGTATGATTCTTAAGCATAGGCATGGATTTGGTCACAGGAACTGACATGTGGTGTTTTCCTGTATGCAAAGCCTGCTAACCCAAAGTAAAATATTACAGTTCATGTTTTTTTATGCAGATTATACCCACTGAAATAATTTTCCTGTTTATTCTTTTGGCTAGTTTTTCTTATGTTGCATTTCTTTCATTCACCAAAGTTGAAAGAATCATTGTTGTTTTCCAGGATGGATATGGTTAAAGATGAGAACACATCAGTGAAGAAAGTTCCCATTAAAATCGTCCACTCCGAGAGTGACACAGAAAAAGAAAGTCGACAATATCTGGACTTGCCCATCGAGACCCCTGTCAGCTCTCAAGGACCTGGAGTTACTCATCTTCAGAGTTTGGGAAACCCGGATCAGTCATACTCTCTGTTCTGTACTTACACCAGGCAAAAGGACCAGCACCAGGGCGCTGATCCAAGAGAAGCAGATATGGGCCCTCTGAAAGACCAGGGTCCACAAACCAATGTGAACCCAGTATCTTACGCGTTACATGGCCTGCAGACGTCTCCTTTGTCAGATCAAAGCAGCAACGGAGTGTCTTCACATCCCTCGCGGTCACAAGATGACGAAAAAAGAAAGGAGCTTGCTAGAGACATAATGGACAAAGACAAGTCCCTAGCGGACATTTTAGACCAGAGTAAGATGAAGACCACCATGGATCTGATGGAAGGGATTTTCCCTCAAGGAGAGCAGTTACTGGAAGAAGCCCAACAGCGCAGGAAAGCTGCACCTAAACAACTTTCTCCTCGCAACTCTGTGGAGAAGTCAGTATCTATGTATTTTATAAATTATTATTATTTTTTAATTTATTATAGGAATTAACCATTAAAGGACTAATTTAGCCAATAATGAAAATTCTGTCATTAATTACCCTCCTGTCGTTTCAAACCCATAAGACAGGAAGATATTTTTAATGAATTCTTATTCATTAGTTCTCTGACCCTTCATAGACGGCAAGGATTCTAACACGATCAAGGCTCAGTCCTTAAAGTAGTCCATGTGACATCAGTGGTTCAACAGCAATTTTACGAAGCTACGAGAATCACTTCTGTGTGCAAAGAAAACTAAAATAATGATGTTATTCAACAATTTTTCAACAACCACTGATGTCACATGGATTATTTTGTCAATGTCCTTACTATATTTCTTTACCTTGATGGTGTTAATATCCTTGCTGTCTTGCTGTCAATTCTTGATATATAATATATATATATATAAAATATCTGAATTTGTGTTCTGAAGATGACGGGTTTATAATGGTCAGTAAAAACTGACAGGATTTTCATTTTTGGGTGAACTATCCCTTTACTTCTAAACCTCTCCAGAAGGAAAACTAATTGAACTTGCATGTTTGATGTTGTTTCATTTATATATATATATATATATATTTATCACTAGGTCAGGGTTGCTGTTGAGTCCCACCCATGTGATTTTAATTGAAAGCTATTCAGTGGATATTTAAATTGTACCCTGTCCAATTCTACTTCCTCATTCAAGTTATGATTCATAAGCATGTTTATTTTTTTTGTTGCAAATCTGGGACACTAACTCGTCTAGAAATCTGGCAGACTTTGAAGTCACTAAATCTGAATGGCAAAAAATAATTATTCTTAAACACAATCTTATTTGCCATTGTTTGGGCAAATAGATAATCCCGTCTCAAACTCGCATCACTATTGGTTTGTTTATTTGGTTTATTTGTAATTCTGTTGTTTTTGAATCCATTATGACTAATTTATGTTTCTCATAAAAATCATTTGTGGTATTTCAGGAAAGATGAGGACAGCCTGGTGGCGGCCACTGCTTTAGTGAGTAATTCAACCTACTACAGTACATCTGCCCCCAAAGCAGAGCTGCTGATTAAGATGAAGGACATGCAGGAACAGAGTGTGGAGCACAACTCGGAGGAGGAGCTGGAGGAGGACAATGAAAGTGAACTTGCCAGCAAAAAGGTACTAACATGCTGTAGCAACACATCCGTGAGACAATCAGATACTTCTTAATAGGCCTTTGTATCAAGTGACTTTATCCTCGTTTTTCTTTTTCTTTGCAGCAGGAGTTGATTGACAGTCTCAGCAAGAAGTTGCAGGTGCTGAGGGAAGCTCAGGAGAGTCTACAGGAAGACATGCAAGACAACAACGCTCTTGGGGAGGATGTGGAGGCCATCGTACAGGGTGTCTGCAAGCCCAATGAACTTGAAAAGTTCCGCATGTTCGTTGGTGATCTTGATAAAGTGGTCAACCTTCTGCTTTCTCTGTCTGGACGCTTGGCCAGAGTAGAGAACGCCCTGAACAGCCTGGAGGAAGACGCTTTACTGGAGGAGAGGGTGAGAAAGAAAATGAGGGATTTGGGAAAGCAGGATTGATGATGTGGAAGGAATGACATCCAGAATTAAGTTTCCAAAAGTGCAAGAAAATAGGCTAAAAAGAACACAGAATATCATGAAGGCTGGAAAACGGCATTAACATAAAAGTAGCATGTTATTCCAAAGACATGGGCTACTGCTGACACAGACAAAACTAGCTCACATCACTTCTAGGTCCTGTTTTTTTTTCCTCTGTCCTTTACTGTTCCCTTACAATCTTAATCCGTAGAGCCTTAAATTGGTACTATGGAAAATGGTAATAACTGAGTACCATGGTATAAATTACATTACTATTCTAGTACCATAGATTTAAATAGGTTGCCAGATAATTAAATTGCACTCATTTGTATATCGACTTATGTTTTGTGTCTTGTACACACGCGTGTGTATAGAAAGTAAATGAATATAAATTAACAATCCGTAATAATAATGATTTCAACTTTTTTCTTTTAATTTATATTTCGGTTTATGACGTTTTTGAAGAAAAGTCTTTTATGCTCAAAGCTTCATTTATTTGATCAAAAATCTAGGAAAAACAGTATTATTGTGAAATAATAATAATAATATGACTGTGTTAACATGTTTTCCATCTAATTTATTTTGCACATTCTGCATGTAAACTAAAGTAATTTAAAATCTACAGTGCACATATATAGTGCTCATAAGTTTACATACCCCTTACAGAACGTGTAAAATATTAATAGCTGAAACAAAAAAGAGGGGTTATGAGAATTTTAGGCTTGCTTTTGACTAAAGATTTTTCTGGTCGATGGATTGTCATTCATTTGAATCATTAGTCAACTAATCGCACATTTATTAATAAACCATTTGAATGATTATAATAAGCCTTTAACTTAATGATTTAGATAAAATTGTTCTTTTATTGAAAATGATTGATTATCTCTTTGCAGCGTACACTGACAGAGAAACGCAAACTGCTGATTCGTCAACATGAGGATGCCAAGGAGCTGAAGGAGAACCTTGATAGGAGAGAACGGGTCGTCTACGACATCCTGGGGAGTTACCTGTCGGAGGAGAATATGGCTGACTATGAGCACTTTGTGAAGATGAAGTCTGCCCTTATTATTGAGCAGCGTAAACTCGAGGACAAGATCAAACTGGGGGAAGAGCAGCTCAAGTGTCTGATGGACAGTCTCCCAATGGACCAGAGGACAACCAACTGAGGAGGTTTATGCAGTAATCCAGAGCAACTCTCTTGACGTCACCCTAAATAACAGGGTTCCAAAGCAATGCTTAATGTGGTCCATGTACTGCCAATGGAATTACATTCTGGTCATATATTGAGTGCTTCTTGTCTGCCCCAGGAGACAGCGTTTTGGCAAGACTCGTGAAGACTGTAAAAGTGCTGGGCACTTTTAGATCATGATTTGACCCAATCAGCTGATCTTATACTTTCATGACCTTTCAATGTTACACGACCCATAAAATGTTATGGTGAAATAATCATTTTTAAAGACGATGATTTTAATTTTTTTTCCCCACATCTGTTTCAATAGATCATGCCCTTTTTGCTTCAGTGTGCTCTCAAAACGTGACACTCTGTATGTACATGCCCTGCTCACTCACTGCGCTGTATCTTTTTAACCACTAGAGAGCAGTGAAAGACGCCTGAACGCCAATACAAACTCTTGTGATTCAAACAAACACTCAAATCCCGGTGGCATAAAGCTTTGCACATGTAAGCTGTTTCTATCTACACCAGGAGGTTGTAATGAACTTCCAAAAATGACTTTTTGATGGTGCATTATTTCAAATGACAGGTGTCACTATCCTGGTCATATTAAAAATAATTCAATGATATTTTTAGTAATTTATTTTAGCCTTTTGAATCTTTGTATATAACTAGAATAGGCTAGAATTGTACTCTTTCACTTCGTTTTAGCCAAGCAAACTACCACTTTAGTCTGCACGCTTTTTATAGATGAATGTATGATATATATCCATACAATGCATTGTAACATCAGAATTAGGATTGACTGTAAGTGTTCTGAAAGACTTGCCTAAATGATATAATATTATTTCACTAAGGATTCAGTGCTTGTCTATAAAATACCAGCTGCCTTTTACTCCACGTCATGTGTACGTGTCATTTATAATTTCATCTGTAAGATATTTCTGACCCTGGACCACAAAACCAGTCATAAAGTTTGTAATGTATGGTTTGTTAGGATAGGACAATATTTGGCTGAGATACAACTATTTGAAAATCTGAGGGTGCAAAAAAAATCTAAATATTATGAACCTTCAAAGTTGTCCAAATGAAGTTCTTTATTTATATCACTAATCAAAAATTAGGGTTTGATATATTTACAATAGGATATGATCTTCCTGGGACATGCTATTTACTTAATATCCTAATGAATTTGGCATATAAGACCCATACAATGTATTGTTTGCTATTGCTACAAATATTCCAGTGCTACTTATGACTGGTTTTAGTTTTTTGTTGTATTGTTGTGGTCAGAATAGACTCACAATTCATCAAATTCCAGTCTAAAATCTATACATTTACACAGCAACATAAAAAAAGTAATATAGTAAGTAGTAACAATTTTGCAGGTAGATAATGAAAAGCTGTGTCATCCATCAGTGTATTAACCTTGTTCCCACATGGTTATTATATTATTAGATTGCATCGTTTAGACAGCATTTACTACTTAAATGTCATGTTGAAATTAACCGATATACAACTGCCTCAGATTCCACAAATATGTGGGTTTTTACCAGTGACATTATTTGGGAAGAATGCAAATAATGTTTTGTTTCATGCCACAGCTCACTATTGCTTTATTATGACACGTTAGGGACACAAAATTCACTGATTCTGAACTGTAGAAATAGCACACGTTTTTGTCGATCACAAAAGTGTCTGATCGTTTGTGAGGTATAAAACACTTTTTAATATTGCTGTTACTCTCCTGTGGTGTACATCATTTTAAATAAATATAATTATTTATTTTTAGGTGCTAAACCGAATTGAAAATGTCCATAATCCAGATTAAAGGAATGAGGTTTCAGTGTAATTATACTGCCATTCCAACAACATTATCCCCCAGTTTCACAGACAAGGCTTAAACTAGTCCCAGACTAAATTGCATGTTTGAGCTGTCTCAGATGAAAATATCTTGCTCTGACATATCCTAAAACATGTCAGTGTCATTGTTCTGTGTTAAGATGCACACCTGTAATATTTTTAATATATTTAATAAATATTTAATATTATTTTATAAGGCATTTTTGTAAAAGTTGCTTAAATATCTTAATTTTACTAATGCCTAGTCCTGGCTGAAGCTAAGCCCCGTTTGTGAAACCGGGCCATAGTGTCTGAGGACAGGACATCTCTCCCCTCCACTATAAATTCTTCTAGCTTCCATTTCCCAGCATCTCGCTTTTGTGCATCCCTCCTCCTCCCCTTCTGCCCCTTTTCTTCAAATCTCACGCCTTTCCGGGGGGCAGACAGTGAACGAGCCGAACACCGAACTCTTGCCCTCACTAGGGTTCCATCCACTAGGGTTCGGAGTTCGGAGTTCTCCCGGCTCGCTCCCCAGACAGCTCGCCAAATTTCGCTTCATTATTATTACAAGGAAAGCGTGAACTCTTGAAATATTTTTGTAACAAAAAAATCCATCAATCTGCTTTAGAAGATGTGTTAACCCCCAGAAATAGATATGTGTACAGAAAAACAATCCTAGTGAAGACACGCGTGCAATATTCTTGGGAGAAAGAACACCTGTTTGAGCTGGATGATGATGAGCATGTGTGAGCGACTGCTGTTGGCGTTCATGTGGGTGGCTGCAGTGGTGCGTGTTCGCGTTCCCTGCTCCATCAGCTGCTCCACCTGTACTGCACTGTCACAGGGCACTCGTCTCAGCCCTTCCACATAGAAACCCCTCTGCTGGTCCTCTCGAACCCGCAGGCCCCCGGCAGATCGGCTGTTTTTTGATAGCAAGTCTGCAACCTGAGCAGAGTTTGAGGTGCCGCAAAAAGCAAGAAAAACATAAACCCTATAAATATTAGCAAGATGATTTATCCACAAAACACCAATTCATGTGGGTTTGAACTTTTGGAACCGTTTCCCCATTCACACCAATAACGATGATAAAGATAACGATATTAGCAACAACACAAGCAGACGATATCGTCTTTAAATTCTAACGCTTATGAGAACAGGATAGATTCTGATTGGCTGTGGATGTTTGCATTATTCATCCACTGGAAACAATCGTTTTGGAGGTTATTTCAATATTTAATTTTGAGAATGATTTCTTTATTTATAGTTAGATATCTTTATAGTTATCGTGCTTGGTGTAAACAAGGCTTTAGAGTTAGAACAGTTAAGCAATAATTCATAAGCATCAGATAAAGCTAAATTCTTACCTGTTCATTGTAAATTTCCAACATGCTGAAAAATACCTGTTTTTGTTGAAAAAATTAAAAATTAATTCTTATAAAAATAATAATAGGTAATAGTTATTATGCATTTTAAATATTTAAGATTCAATGTAAGATTCATACAGTGGCTAATAAACTCAATCCATTAATGCTCAGTTGTAAAAGTATCCAGGTTTCATCTAAGTTGCTGTTTTATCAGCTTATTTAGGCTAATAAACATAAATCTGAATTACTGTAAAAATTTATTATATTCAGTTAAAGAGACATGGTTGCAATATGGCTAGCTGTGGAACAACCTCATTTAGAGTTCATTTAAAACATTTTATTTATTGTACCATATAATACCATACAAAAAAATAAATAAATAAAATGATTACCCGTCTTATTTATGTATAACTGGCAAATATTCAAATGGATGGAAATTTTATATGCAATTCAAATACTTAAATTTAGGCCCAAATATTCGTTTTACTAACGTTTTGACAATGAAAATTCAATACATCACTTACAAAATCAAATACAATTGCTTTTTGATCAAAGTGTATTCTAAAAAGTGTTAGACTACTACATTAGTCAATGGATATAATTAAGGTGCAATTTATCTTTCTAGTTTCAACTGTCTTGAGTATGGTTTGAAAATAATTCTAATCACACAAAGCCAAACGTCTCAAAAGACACAGCAAAAGTTTATGATGCATTCTCTTTGTAAAGACGCAAACACAGCTAATGTCAATGCATACATTTATCAATGCTGTGTAAATGCATTCATGCCACCTCTGAGCACCATTAACCAGTCTGTATAAATACACCTCTGCAGTGTACATGTTTGTGTAAATTTACAAACCTGACACTGCCTGCTGTCTTGCAGGCTCCTGATAGACTGAAACAGTCGCTCGCAGAGGGTGGGTATTAAGCCTTTGTTAGGACCATAACCGACCATAGAGTAACTCTTCCCAGAGCCAGTCTGACCATATGCCAGTAATGTGGCATTGTAGCCCTGCAGAGCGTTATCAAGGATGCCCTGCCCCAAATCCAGAAACACACTCGCCTGGTAATGATCACAGAAAATGTTAGTTTGGCTGCTATCAGTTAATCAGACTCACAAAATTATATGCAATGCCAGATATCCTCTGCATAACCCGATATGCGTTACCTGGTCAGCGTAGCGCCCACCTGTCTCCTCAGGTACAAACAGACCATCTTTGTTCCTACTGAAGCCATTGTGAGACCAGTAAGTGTAGTCAAACGTGAAGGTGCGTCTGTTCTGCGGGTTACGAGGGTCTTGAATACTGATATTGTTGGAGCTCATTGAAATAACGCAGCGACTGCCGGCATCCCGCTCCCTCTGCATAAGAAGAAAAAGTTAAAATCTCTAAGCTATGGTTCAGTCTCCTGGTCAACTTGTTAAAGAGGACATCCAAATAAAATGCTACAAATGAACCTAAACTCTACAAGTCTGCAATTTCTCAGATAATCTAGCTGTACTAACCTTATTGAAGGGTCTGACCCGAACTGCCACTTTCACACAGTCCTTGCTGGCCATTTCCATTCCCCTAGCCCGCATGCTCACGTGGATAGGCTGGACATGGGAAACACAGAAAGAGTGAGAGGCTGAAACCTGAGCACTTTGTTACTCTTACTTTCTACCAGGGCCCAGCATGATGAATAATTCAGTAGCCTTTGCTTCTCTAAAGATCACTTCCACTGTCTCCATGCTGTAAAAATAGAGGTAAAGGATCAAGTTCTTTCCTCGTTTATGTCATTATGGGGCCTTGTCCTAGTATTCAACAGGTGTTTATACAATTGCTGGTTATCAGTGGGGAGTGCTAAAGCAAATATACCTGTATTATTGCTATCGGACATACTTAAGAGTTACAGTTTAACTCAGTTTAACTGGTAAATATCGAAGAACACCATTGCGCCACTGTGCTTAGGGTCATTGTCTTCTTGGAAGGTGAACCTTCGGCCCAGTCTGAGGTCCTGAGCACTCTGGAAAAGGTTTTCATCCAGGATATCCCTGTACTTTGCTGCATTCATCTTTCCTTCGATTGCAACCAGTCGTCCTGTCCCTGCAACTGAAAAACACCCCCACAGCATGATGCTGCCACCACCATGCTTCACTGTTGGGACTGTATTGGAGGTGATGAGCAGTGTCTGGTTTTCTAAACACATACTGCTTAGAATAAAGGTCAAAAAGTTCTATATTGGTCTCATCAGACCAGAGAATCTTATTGCTCACAATATTGGAGTCCTTCAGATGTTTATTTAGCAAACTCCATGCATGCTTTCATGTGTCTTGCACTGAGGAGAGTCGGGCCACTCTACCATAAAGCTGCGACTGGTCAAGGGCTGCAGTGATGGTAGACTTCCTACAAATTTCTTCTATCTCCCGACTTCATCTCTGGAGCTCAGACACAGTGATCTTTGGGTTCTTCATTAAGGTTCTTCTCCCCCCGATAGCTCAGTGTGGCCGGACGGCCAGCTCTAGGAAGGGTTCTGGTCGTCCTTCCATTTAAGTCTTATGGAGGCCACTGTGGTCTTAGGAACATTAAGTGCAGCAGAAATGTTTTTGTAACCTTGGTCATATCTGTGCCACAATTTTGTCTCTGAGCTCTTCAGGCAGTTCCTTTGACCTCATGATTCTCATTTGCTCTGACATGCATTGTGAGCTGTAAGGT
>JAUCMT010000114.1:11408519-11430486 GCA_032357475.1 Enteromius thamalakanensis
TACTGTATACAGGCCACCAGGGCACCACACAGACTTTATTAAAGAGTTTGCTGATTTTCTAACTGAGTTAGTACTGGTGGCATAAAGTCTTAATTGTTGGTGATTTTAATATCCATGTTGATAAAGAAAAAGATGTGTTAGGATCTGCATGGAGGAATGGGCCAGAAACAGCGTGTGAAAACCTTGTGAAGACTTCCAGAAAACCTTTGACCTCTGCCATTGCCAACAAAGGGTATACAACAAAGTATTCAGATGAAATTTTGTTATTGACCAAAAACTTATTTTCCACCATAATTTGCTAAATAAATTCTTTAAAATCCTACAATGTGATTTTCTGTTTTTTTGTCTCTCATTTTGTCTCTCATAGTTGAGGTATACCCAGAGGCGTAGCAATAGGGCAGGCGATTGCCTGGGGCCCCGCATTTTGAGCTGACCATTTGAGGAGTCAGAAATCTCATTATTAATAATTTACATGTAACAAAGAGCAATATATCTGCATCCTCCCTAGGGGGCTCCCTCTCGTGTTACGCTGGATGTGCTTGCTTTTTCCTCGCAAAGCGTCAGCCGCCGTTTTTAGCACTTACTCGTGCATTTACTAGACTATTTTAAAAATAAAACCTTATCCATCTGGCAGTTAAAAGCAGAAAAAAAAATCAAGAAGAGGAGGAAAAGAGGGAACATGACAGCGGTAATTAAGTGATGGAGATGAGATTGACCTGAGGGTAATTATGATAAACAAATGTTTTTGTTGCTAATTCCAGCATATTTTCATTTAATTATTTTCTAGATGAACTCCTTGTCCAATTACTAATAGGGTTACTCGAAAACGGCTAGGGTTGCACTTAGCAGCAGCATTTATTATATAGCATTTAGCAGGTATTATTAGAATAGAAGATACAGTTAAAGACACCCACATCACCACTTGTCAAGTTTCAGTACTGTGACTTGCTGCCACTGTGGAGCTCACGAAACAATAGAAATCAATTTTTATTCCATGTACTTAGTTGACATTATGTATTTAGCTCTTCTACGTTCAATTAGTTAACATAATTAGTTTTCAACTAACAATGAACTAATAGTTAATAAATTGTAAATTATATGAAAAAGATTAAATTAAAATGCTAATCATATCTGCATTCAGTAAATATAAAGAGTGTTCTGTATCATCAAGATTGTATTGCACTGCATCTTCTGCCATAAAGATGAAGATTACAATTCTGTCAAAGAATAAGCACTTTTTTTTAGAAAAATAAACTATTTATGTTATATTATGTGTTTTGACTACTTTTTGTATGTTGTAGCCTATATATATCTAGGTAACAGAAGAGCCTATTCTATGTATTATCTTATTTGCCTCTGGGTATACCTATGATGAAAATTACAGACCTCTCTCGTCTTTTTAAGTGGGAGAAATTGCACAATTGGTGGCTGACTAAATACTTCTTTGCGCCATTGTATATAACAAAGGTAAGCCAATCCAGTATGTCTGTGACTGAAAAGGAATAAAAATACAGGTTAAATAATTAATTAAGGGACAATAATAACAATTAATAATAATTTAAAATGTGCCAGATTTAGCCAGGGTTGCAAATTGCTAATTTAAATCTTTAGTCCCAGTCAGGGCAGGTTGATTTAAAAAAAGGTCATTTTTTGGTTCTTATTCCAATGCTTTGATCTTTCTCTTTAGCTGAATGCAAAAGTCCATAGTCACAATTCATTTATAAAAAAAAGGGTATACTAGCATCAGCTTTTTTTTCTGAACTTAGCTTCTTTTGCATTTCATAGAATAAACTAATCGATACTTGAAATGACATTCAGTTGTGAACTGTTCCTTTAAATGTTTGCTTAAACTTGATAATGGAAAACTTATGAAAACTAAAAAGAGCTGTAAAGTTACATCTGGTAATGAATGTATTTCAGTTTTTTTTCTTATTGTCTTTTTCTCTGTTTCCTATATTTTTCCAGAATATAATTCTGCTAACATTTAAATTATTTTGACAAAATGTAATCTGAGCATGAAACTGCAGCATACACAGGCTAGTGTTTGTAACTTTTTTACTTTTTTAAAGTGAATTAATGAATTTATTCAGGGACAATACACAATAATAACGATAAATGTAAAATTAGGTAGGTAAAAACTGGAAGTTACCAGCTCTAGATGGCGCTCTTATACTAAAAATGAAAACTAATTCGAGTAAGAAACGTTTCGGCTCTTTGATAAGGTAAAACGGTATTTTAATATTCCTGAGAAATATTTAGACAGAGACCGCAAAAGGAAATGTCTAAATTACGAGTAGCCTAACATTTGGTTACTTTTTTAACGCCTTTATCCAAAACGATACAGCGTTCTAACAAAATCTAAACAAACTTTAAATAAATCTATTTTTAATTAAAATGAATTCAAAAGTCCAATGAGATAATCGTTGCTTTGATAAATTGTATTTATATAATTCTTAAAATGTACATATGAGTATAAAACAAACTACGTCCACTTCCATCAACAACAATCCCAAAATCGTACGAGCGCCACTATTGGCTTACTTTCATAAACGTAAGCATTTGGGGCGGCGCTTATGCAAATACGCCTCTCCCAATATGGACAGTGTGGAATGAAAGATGGTAGATAGAGTCAAACATGGAGGACCGACGCACAGAGTCATGAGAGCGCCGCAAAACTTTTTGGAAAAGGTGGATGCAGGACTGCCTGTGTCGATTTGACCCACGTTCGTTTCTTCGTCGTGAAGTTTTCTGTTTCCGAGAGTCGATGGGAGTTAAACATTTGTAATGCAGTAGAAAGTTGCGATATATTTGTTGTTGGAGCAAAGGCAGGGGGTCAGACCCCCTAGCGTCCCAGCAGCGCTATGCCGTGGGTGAGCAGCTGTAAGCGGAGAGAGAGCTCGGAGCTGCCGCTGCCCCCGGGCTGGGAGGAAGCCAGGGATTATGATGGCAGAGTCTTTTATATTGACCACAACACTCGACAAACTTCATGGATCGACCCCAGAGACAGGTAAAAGTGACCGGGAGAGGGGCTGCATGCTTTATTGGCTGAAGTTTGGTGATTGTTTGGTTGTAGAGGGCGGGGGCTCAGATTGAAGTGATGATTAAGAAACGAGGGAAGTTGCACAGTTAGGAATGGAAGTGTTTTCATTCCACAGTCTAGAGCTGACACAGTGTAACATGGCTGACTGGTTGTTTATTCTCTCTTTGGGCTTGTCATGCCAATTTACTATCACATGAGCTGTAACAAAATATGTTAACTTTCTGGATTGCACATCAATAACTAACGTTACTCACCTGGAAAAAAAAAATCTTCTATGATGTGCCTGGTGATTCTGAATGTAACACCTCGTTGTTGATGTTGTCCCTACTTTTAATACTTGTGGATGGTATTAATCGTGTCTTAAGTGATTAAGAAGAATATGCCAGCCGTGTGTTGATTTAACAGTTGAACACAAAAAACTAATGCAGTAATCATATGTAATATAATACCGAAAAAGTAATAAGTAGGAGTGTATACAAACACGTATAGCCTATAGAATGTATGTGTTTTACGATATATAGAATATTAATTTATGTCATAAATGTATTTTATAAAAAATTTATAACTCTTCTCTTTACATTAAATGTAATCTTCTCTCAGATGCTGAACTGAGAGACCAAAATTGATCTATATCAATTCTGTTATAAGACTATGTAAAAGATGGGGGATAACCAGTAACCATTATGACTGGTTTGACAAGGTTTTGTGTTGTCTCCCATGATATAGATTTGATTACATTTAAATCCCCTATTATCGTTGTTGCACAATTAAGGTACTTATGATTGTCAATCAGTTATCAAGGAAACGCATATAAAGGACATTTACCCCTGTGTGACCCACATCAAATCTAGATAGCTTGCAAGATAAACCTAGCACACGGCCTGGATATAATACTCTTGTAAACAAACCAACACAAATCTTAAAAATGATCAAATGTGCAGAGGTCTCTTGGCAGTAAGCTTGAAACATTCAGAATTTAGAATATCAAGACGGAACCTTAAGAGCACATTATTACTAATAGTTATTAAATTTATGCCCCACCCATACCCCCTTCTTATATATTTTTTTATAAATGGCCACACAATGTAAACGGTGTTCAAATGAAAGACAGAATTGAACTGTAGTTCCAAGAGTTCCGTGTGCAAATATGTATGGAATGCTAGTTGGGCCGCTGGGAAAGCAGTGTGGATGTGCTTTGTGAGGTCTGTATTTTCACCAGAAGAGAAACCAGCCTTTCAGCCTGACTCATTTAGACACAAGTTAACTAGAAGCCTTGTGTAAATTAAATAGAGGGGATTTGCTGCCTTTAGGGTGGTTGACATGGTTTCATCTTAATTTGTATGGTCACTTGTCAAAACAATGAGCAAGCAGATCACCACCTCAAAGGCAGTCATTGTATGACTCTCATTTTATGGTGTCATTGTGCTGAGAAATGATCATTAGGATTACATTTTCAACACTAATGTTTGCGTATTTTTATAATAATAATAATAAAACACTTTTCCCGCAGTCTTTTGAATCTTAATGAGTGAATACGTTTTTTGTTATTGTAAGCATTTAAAGCATAGTCCACCCCAAAACAAATTGCATCATCATTTGCTCACCCTCAAGTTGTTCTTATTCTGTAAAAGAAGAACTTTTTTAAGAATGTGGTTAACCAAAAAGTCGGTGGTCCCTACTGGCTTCCATAGTGTGAGAAAAATACCATGGAAGTCAATGGGGACCAGATTCTGTTTGGTTACCCACGTATTTCAAAATGTCTTCTTTTGTGTTCAGCAAAAGATATGAATATAAGTGGTTTGGAACAACCTGAGGGTGAGTAAATGATGACAGACTTTTTATTTTGGGTGAACCAACCCTTTAACATCACACTGCTGTCTTAGTCACGGACGCTGCAACATCCCACACAAGTTGAAAGTCTTTCACTTTTGCATTGCTGCTCTTGTGTTGCTTTCATTTTCACTCAAAAGCATCTTTCATTCCACTTTTCCTCTCCTTTTCGAGAGAAGGTACGGGGTAGCTTGACATGAACCTAGATAAGAAAAACCTGATCTGCTTGAAGGCCCCCCTCTACGAAGTCATGTGACATGCATTTGCAATGTGAAGCTCTTTAGAGTCAGAGAAATCTTATATTTTCATGTCAGGAGAGCGATATGGAGTTCTCCAGCTGATGTTGAGGTGGACGTGTGAGAACAACACGTTGAAGTGGGGCGCTCATGTGGGCAACATGAGTTAAAGTCGGTCTCATGACATTCTCTCCGTTCTTCTCTCTCTCTCTTTTCCTCCTCGTTTTCTGTCACCAAGTCAGAATAGTTGAAAATAATAGAAGAAGAGTATCCATAGTGGAATTTGTGAATTATTATTTTATTGATGCTTTTCATCGTGCCCTGATTTTGCTTTTATTTTGTCTGTCTGTACCTTTATTTGTAGTTTTACAGAGGTGTTTAATTTTAGTATAGTGGTGTTATATTTATAATGAAGTTATATTTATATAATAATATATACTGTCATATTTAATCTTTATTATTTAAATGTATCTCTCTCAAGTCTGATTGTTGTTCTCCCAAGACAGGTTGGTCTAGAATGGGGGTCAGTTTATAAAACATTTTATACATATTTTGTTCTTTGTAACCTTCTTTGTTCATTAAAATATTATTTTGATTTATTTTATTTTATCAAAAAGTGCAAGTACTGATCATTTTACTATTGTCTCATCAAAATTGGACGGTTAAGACAACTATTAATTCAAGTTGAGCTGGAGATGCAAATTTGAAAATTACAAAAAAAAATGAACATTGTGGAAAATTAATTATCATCTTAATTATATTGGGCTAAATTACATAAAATGTTCTATAATATTATAATATAATAATAACAGAGAAACAAAGTTGATCAGATCCTGATTTCTATTCATCTTGTTAAGATGCAGTAATTTCTTAAAGGAATAGTTCACCCAAAAATTAAAGTTACCCCATATTTTACTCACCCCGAATCTATCCTAGGTGTATATGACTTTCTTTTTTAAGACAAACACATTCTTTAAAAAAAATTCCTGGCTCTTCCAAGTTTGGTAATGGGGGTGGATGGTGGCCATTATTTTGAAGCTCCGTAAATCGGATATATCCGCTGTCCTGTGACATAAAACTAACCTATATGCCTTCAGGGGGTTATCACATGTCCTCTGAAGCAGATCAATGTGTTTTTGCAACAAAAATATTTCTAGTTTAAAATTATAACGCACATACGTCGTACGTCGAGTCAGAAGGCAGCCAAGAAGGTGGAACTCGGCTCTCTAGCCAGCTGTACGCCAACCGCCATTAAAATATAAAGAAGAAATGTTATAGGCTTATTTTAAAACTTGAAATATTTTTGTTACAAAAACACATTGATCTGCTTCAGAGGACATATAGGGTAGTTTTACTTCGAAGTACTTGCAGATAAATAATTGCAGCTATCCACCTGTGTTACAAAGCCTGGAAGAGCCAGGATAATTAATAAATTTTTTTGGTGAACTATTCCTTTAAAGGCAGAAAAGGCCATAGAGCATTAGAGCAGAATATAATTAATTATAAAAATTAAGTCCATCATTTTTGAAGCTTCAGCTTTTACATTTATAGACATTTAATGTAATTTTTAGGGGTGTCCCCGACTAAGGATTTTTACAGTCGAATCAGAATTTTTCGAATCTTTCTAATAGTCGACTGACAGTGGAATCATATGTTTGGGGGCCGGGCAAAATAAGAGTCAAATCAGTCATTCAACAGTCATAAATAATGACATTAACACACAGGGAAAATGTGTAACAGATACCTTGCTGATACAAAAGTGGTAAATAATGTTTTATGGTTCCATTGATACATCATCGAAACCCTAAGAACGTAATGGGACAATAATCATTAATGTTCTGCATTTCTGTTTTGAGCTGCGCACACTAAAGATGATCAGTATATGATAAAGGATTTCATTTATCTTATTTGGACTGTGCTTCATTTTTTATACAACATAATGTTAATATTTCAACTTGTAGGCTATCTGCACAAAATGCCCCGAATGCAAAAGTCAACGTGTCTGTGTGTCTCTGAATGAACTCCTTTTGCGAACACGTTCTTCACACAACAGTGTTCAGAAACACACAGCTTTTATTATAATTGTGTTCTCATTATAATGACAGTCATAGCCACTACTATTACCGTTATAGTTACTTACTATTCAGCATTGTTTGTCCAGCTTGTGCTATGCTTGGAAGAGATACTGCATCGTAACTCAAACCAATTCATAGGGGTGGATTTATTCAAGCAGGATAAAATATTTATTTAGAGCTTCTTTCTTTTCAGATTCTTATTTAAAGCATTATTTTAATGGTTTAATTTTAATTTAATTTAATTTTAATTTAATTAACGTATTGGAAAAAAACTGGTAGTTCTATGTAAAATCAGACATTGAGCACCCCCATATAGCCTAATGGTATGATCATAACATCCTGTGAATATTCGACTGAGAGATTGGCAGTCAAATGAGGCTCCTCCTTTCAAAGCATCAAATTGTTGACTGTTCAAGGACACCCCTAGTAATTTTTACAATGTTTTTCATTGTTTATCAAGAGGTAATGCATTATTCTACCAAAAATAAAAGTATAATTAAATAATACAAAACAATTGTTCATCAAATTTATGTACAAAAAGATTCAGAGGAAATAAAGCAGATCACAGGTTTTACACCACTGCCTTGTTTGAGCATCAACTGTGCACCAATGAACAAGAGTTTGAGGTTTTCAGGCATGGTGACGGCTTGTAGTGAAAATTGGAATCGGTGTGTGAATTCACTGCTCAGTCACCTGGGAAACCACTGGAGCTCCTCTGTGAAACAGGGCCTTCTTCCAGCACCTGCCCTGCGCTTTCTAACAGCATGTTACCATTTAGTTGTTTTTTTTGTGTTATATAGTTATATTGTAATCCAAAAAAGAACACAGTAGATTTAAACCCTCTTTGTTCCTGTTTATGTGGAGATTTTTGTGGCAAGCTCTGGTTTAGATTGTATCAGTAAAGTTTTTATCATTCTTAGGTGGGCGTGAGTTCCATTGAAAAAGAGTGCAAAATTATTCTGTGCTATTGCTTTTCTGTCACGGCTTGAAAACGTCACATGACTGCAATTCAAGCGGCAAACCTCACAGCGCTGGATGTGCAAAAAAGAAATCTACATTTTCGAATTTATGCCTTGTGTTCTTTTGAGAACATTATCTTTAATCTCAATAATATAAAAGAGCTCTTTTTATATAATGTTTTAGATATTGTCTGTCTTGCTGTAGTTTACAAGAGGGTCTTTGTGGCAGGAAGGGCGCTTCACCTCAGCAAAACAATAGTCGGGTAAACAGCAAATATCGCCTGCGTCCGTTTGCCGTATGGACTGTCCGCTGCGTGGTTTCCTAAGGTGACTCCCTAAGAGTCGGATCTCCTTCATCCACTTGCTCCAGTGGAGTTTCTGTGAGGAGGCTTGTGTGACTGTGGAATGAGTGCAATGTCAGGCATGCTTACACTAATGCCTGAGGGACTCTGCCCGTGATCGGCCCCAGACAAAGCTGCCCAATGGAGGCAGTAGTTCCCACGTGTCTTCCCTCCCTCCAACCCCAGGCCCCAGCGGCTCTCCTTTTATTCTTTACAGGCTCTGTTATGCAATGGCCGAAGCCAGGCCTGCCGCTTGGCAAAGGGAAGCCTTTATACGTGGTCACAAAGCACACCAAATTCAATTATTCTAGAAAGTGGAAGCCGTGTTGCCAGCGCCAAAAGGTTATTCACATGAGTGCGAACCCCTCAGTGCTATTTTGCTTCCCTTGGTGTTTTCATTATGTCGGTTAAGGGAGGGTAAGTTTTTTTTTTTTTTGTAGACGTGGGTTGGTGAACATGGCTTTGGTGTCATGCGGAGTGTGTTTGTTTGGAAGGTTTCTTTACTGATTTGACAACAGTTTGTGTTTGCTTGTTATGAGAAATTTCAATCACATTCTTGTAATGGAATAAGTATCAAGATTAGTGCAAACGGACAGTATCAGCAGCTTTTTGCATGCCAAGTCAGTGACTCTCTGTGTATTAAGAGAAACATTGCTTTCAGGTGCAGAATAACTGGATATTTTACATACACTATTGTTACGGACTGTTAATGTGTTTTTTTTAAGGTTTTTAGGGGTTTTTATCGCTCACCAAAAACAGTAAAACTGAGGAAATGTATTTTTTCTATATTTTAATTAGCATTGTCAAATGATTAATTACAATACATTGCATCCAATTTATTTAAAAATAAGTTTTTGTTTACATATGTTAGTGTACTGTGCAAATTTATTATGCAGATATAAATACATAGAAATATTTAATATAAATATTATATATATTTTATATATTATAATAAACATTTTCAAAATATATACTGTAATGCATTTATTTACATTTATACACAGTGAGGTCAAAAAGTATTTGATCACTTTGTGGTTTTGCAAGTTCTCTTACTTAGAAATCACAATCTCATAATCTCTTACTTAGTCTACAATTTTCAGCATAGGTGCATTTCCTCTGTGACAGAATCTAAAAAGAAAAATCCAGAAATCACATTGTATGATTTTTTATTTTATTTAGTTTTTTAATAAATCAATTACTGTGTCAAATAAGTATTTGATTACTTGCTTCTCAGCCAGATTTCTGATCTTCAAAGACCTGTTATTTTGCTTTTAAATAGTCCAGCTACTGCTCATGATTCAAAATTAGTAGCACCTGTTTGAGGTCATTAGCTGTCATAAAGACACTTGTGCAGCCCACAATCAGCCAAAGTCTTAGTAGCAACATGGGCAAAACCAAAGAGCTGTCAAAGACACAAGAGACAAAATTATAGACCTTTACAAAGCTGGAAAGGGCTTCGGGGAACTTGCCAAGCAGCTTGGTGAAAAAAGAGCAACTGTTGGAGCAATTTTCAGAAAATGAAAGAGGTTAATGATGACTGTCAATGTCCGTCGGACTGGGACCCCATGAAGATCTCTCCTCGTGGGGTATTAATGATGCTAAGAATGGTGAAGAATCAGCCCAGAACTACACAAGAGGAGCTGGTCAATGCTGTGAAGAGAGCTGGGACCATCGATTCCAAGTCTACTATCAGTAATACACGAAGACATCATGGTTTAAAATGTTGCATCGCATGGAAGGTTCCCCTGCTTAAGTCACCCCATGTCTAGGCCCGTCTAAAGTTTGTCAGGGACCATCTGGATGATCCAGAGGAGTTTTTGGAGAAAGTCCTGTCAGATGAGACCAAAGTAGAACGTTTTGGTCTTAACTCTATTCGCTGTGTTTGAAGGAAGAAGAATGATGAATATCATCCGAATAATACCATACCTACAGTGAAGCATGGGGCTGGAAGCATCTCTGGGGGAGTTTTTCTGCACAGAGGACAGGACGACATCACTGTATTAAGGAGAGGATGAACGGGGCCATGTATTACGACATATTGGGCAAAAACCTCCTTCCCACAGTCAGAGCATTAAAGATAAGTCGTGTCTGGGTCTTCAAACATCAGAATGACTCAAAGCACACAGCCAGGAAAACCAAGTAGTGGCTCCGTAAGAAGCATATCAATGTTCTGGACTGGCCTACCCAGTCTCCAGACCTAAATCCAATTAAAAAAATCTTTGGAGGGAGCTGAAACTCTGTGTTGATCAGTGACAGCCCCGACACCTGACAGAACTAGAGAAGATATGTATGGAGGAGTGAGCCAGAATCCCTTCTGCTGTGTGTACAAACCTGGTGAAGAACTACAGGAACCGTTTGACCTCTGTAATTGTTAACAAAGGCTTCTGTACCAAATATTAACATTGTTTTATTTAAGTGATCAAATACTTATTTGACACAGTAATTTCCAAATAAATGTCTCTCACGGTGAAAATGCACCTATGCTGAAAATTGTAGACCCCTCTATGATTTCGAAGTAAGAGAATCACAGGGTGATCAAATACTTGTTAACCTCACTGTATATATGCAATAATTGCATAAACGTTTTTTAGAGTAATATACAGCCAATTGAGCACTTACTTTAATTTATTATTAATGGACCTTAGTAAAGGTGGACACCATTATTCATTTGATGTTGATTTGTTTACAGCAAATGGGAAAACTCCAGATATCATGGGTTGTTAAAGTATGTGATCTAAGACACTGAGACAGTCTAACCCTTTGAACAGACTTTAGCTCTATCCCTTCCAGCCTTTTCTTATTTGCGGAAAATTAAATATAATAATCCATTGTAATAGATGTTATTTAGGGATGCACCCATGTTTTTTTTTTCGTTGCATTGACTGTTTAAATCGGATGAGTTGAGAGTGAGAGAATCATCTGATTTCTGTTGTTACACTGCTCACTCGTGTGTCAGTGGTTGTAGCTTTTGGTCAAGGCCACACGTCCTGTTGTTTATGCCATATTTTTTCCCCAGTTTTTGCTCTGTTCTTTGTATCAGATCCATTCTCTGAACATATTATACACTTATACACTGAAAATACACTTTTTTAAAGTTAATTTCCAGTTTGAAGATGTGTGAATTTGAACTAGTAATGAACAGACTTTTGTGACGGCATGGGCAAGCATGTTTTTTTTGAAGGAAAGATTTTTCTATTAAAAGTTTAAAACCAAACTGTTTGACACAGACCTCAGCCTCAATCTGAAGCATGCCAGGTGCACTTGGTCACACACAGGTTATGCCGATCATGTCTGGAATGCTAGCTTAACAGGATGTACCAAACTCGTCAGGGCCGTTTACTGAGGAATTTTAACGCATGGCTGTCTGAAGAAATCCATTGAGTGCCAGAGAAAATTTAATTCACCACACTTTACACCAAACTCATATGACTGACAGACAGAGACCCTCAGGCACCTTTCGAGAAATTATTCAACAAGATTTATGACCCTTATTCTAATTTGTTGTATATCATATTAAGCATATTAGATTTTTCTGATAATTCGATCTGTTTTTGCATTTATGAAAAACAGATTCTCGAATCTCTGTAATAAGCCTAGTATGTAGATGGGTTGGACTGCTCATGTGCATATCCAACAGATATAGGCTGCATATTTCATCATCATATTGTATTTATACAATTTTTTTAAATTTTTAATCAAATTAATCAGGATTTTCAGTGGATTAATCAGGATTAATCACTTTTTGCAACTACACCTGAATTTAGATCAAGAACAACGCACTGTCACTTTAATTCACCGTAAGGAGAGCAGCAAAAATAGACGAAACTATCGCTTCTGCTCTACTCCTGCTACACGCTGCCGCGCCGGCTTGACCGAAGCATTCACAAACCCGCTTTCAGCAAGACTCACTGTGACGCTTCTCTGCAGCGTGTGAGCGACACAGTTCATGTGTTTATAGCGTGTAAGACGAATTGCGGCAACCATGTTGCGTGCAGTCAGTTAATTCGGATAATTCGTCACACTGCGGAAGCGTGAAATGCGTTAAATTAATTGACAACAAAAAATAATTAACGCGTTATTTTTGACAGCCCCAAAAATTATATATAAACATTTTTATAGGTTGAACTTTATTTCATGGTACCCTTGTTACAGTGTAATTGCTTATTTAAGTACTGAGTAATATTAATTAACAACATTTACTTATAGGTATAGCATTAGGATTTGGTTTAGGGTTATTTAATGTAATTATGCATCATTTTCCATGTAACAAGAACACAAAAAATTATTACATTTCTTATATTTTGAAAATATTTTTAGGAATATTCTGTGTGTTATGTGTGTGTATAGTCCTATTTGTCATTAATGAAATGTGAATTGGGGTGGGCGTGGGCATTTAGTAAATGTACTTATTTAGTTAGGTAGTTAGTTCAGAAATATGGTCTACATGGCATATCCTTGACAGGTTTAGTCAAATTCATTCATCTGTTTCTTATTGTACAGTTTTCTCTGTTTATTATTGTCTAGCTGCAAAAGTGATAGTAGAATGGTATGCTGAATCTAAATGTGTCAGAACGGATGCTCTTCAGCAGTGCTACTTATAGTCAACCTATTTCTATAAGATGCTGTGTATTATGATAGGAGGAGACGTCTGTCCGGTGCTGTCTGATGCACTCAGCTGCCCGGACATAAATGAACAACATAACTGAAATTCCATGATAGTTTTGATATAGTCTTTTAAACTGAGAATGCAATTTTTAGATTGACACTTGTGGATTTTTGCATATACATAGCAACCGCTTATGCTGTTTATAATATCAGGATTAGCACAGCCGTAAGTGTCTTCTTAGAATTTCTGAGTCATCTGTGTTTCAGGTCACTTTTTATTTGAGTTTTTTAGCAAACATAGTTGTTGTTTCATAGATTTTGTTTGTTTGTTTGCTTTTGTACTGTTTATTTTAAATCTTATTCAGATGCCTTCTGCCTTGAATCTGAATCTTGTTGGTAAAAATACAGCATACTCGATGAAAGCAAGTGGAATATCAATGTCGAGCGAGATTGTGTAAGATGTACTTTAGCAGCATCTAAGCTTTCCCATTCCTCTTAAAAACGTTTGGTTTGTTGAGTGGAGACATGTTTTTAACAGTAGAATATCTCTGCTGGTAAGCAAGCCGTTAAACAATTAAACGTATAACCACAGAGGAGAGGCCGCGCTGTGCCATGGCGACAAGTTGTCTAAACGAAGGCTGCAAATTAATTAAGCCAATAAAAGGTCCTCATAAAGTTATACAGAGCTGATCAGCCCACATGAAAGGTGACGCCTGTAACATATGGTTGCCAAAACAGAAGTTCTGCCACTGAATTTTGCAGAACCAAGAAAGAAGTGCTTGGTGCTCCAGAGGCATTAAAACTTTGCCTCCAGGCTACTATAATTAAGTTTATTTGGGTATATTATTTTTAGAGAAACACATTCTTGACGAGGAATGCAGAGCCTGTTGTTTGGGAGCATCTTAATTTGCAGTCGGAATGCTGGTCCGGCCCTTTGTTGTCGAGAAGGGCTCATGCTGAAGAAGCGACAGGGTGGATGTCCAGACAAGGCCTGGACCTACGGCCCAGACTCCAGTTACACATGCCTTTCCCACCAGGGAAAAGTGCATCGTTCCGGATGGAAATATCTACTGGGAAACATCAGGGAGATGGCGAAGCCGAGAGTAGATGATTATAGAATTAGCAAATGTCTGACACTTGTGCTTTGTGTGCTAAATTGCTTTTCATTTTTAAATTTGGCCGGAGTGAAATTCTATGACATTCCTTGTGGGGGGGATTCAGGAGTGAAACCGCTCTCTGAAGAAAAGGTGTAACTCGTGAAGTTATTTAAGTTTTGGAATTATTCAGAATGACAGACGCTTGTTTAATTCTAAAGCCAAACGTTTTCCTCTTGTAGACTGATTTAGTAACTAGCTGGACTTAAACTTAGACCTTAATATGATTTCATGTAGTTGAATTTTAATAGTACTCCAGTTTGGGCTACATAAATGGCCTTGACATCCATTCACTGTTTGGTTAAAAACTTGGGACAAATTGCATTGCTCAGAGTGTATTTGAGAAATTCCCAAGTCTTAAAATAACCCATGGCCCCGTAACTCTTTTTCTTTCTGCCGATGACGGGTTTTGGGATTCAGCCCGCTAAACACTCCGAGACCTCTCCTTCTGGCAGAGCTGCTTTCCTCTCTGGAAGAAAAGGCGTGGTATGGGAAGATTAGCTCTCTCAGAGCACAGAGGGTCTCTCAGGAACTGAAACAAAACACTCGCTTGAGAAACTTGCAAGTAACTTCAGGGGCGCACTGAGATTGATGGCAGTAGCATTACGATGAATGTTCTCTGCCAGTTTTTAAAACATTTAGCATGTTGTTGAGGCCTGTGCTTTTGTTGGTTGCATGACAAAATATCTGAACTTAAAATAGATGCCAAAAATGTTTATATGATGTATTGTGGGGTTAGCAATGTTGCATATTCACGACTTTAGTAATTCTTTCTGGTCAATAAGTCATTCAGTTTGAAAAATGTGTATGCAGATTTCAGAGCTCAGCTTTTGAGATCTGGTGTTCTTTTGTTTTTAAAAGCACTGCAGAAAGAGGAAACTGACCCGAGGTTCCTGGTGAGAATGTGGGGTGGTCCTATTTCCTGTCAGAGGTCCACGTCTCACATAATGTCCAATGTTACAGTTTGTGTGAGAATCTTTACTACATGGGACATGTTTTTCTTCTGTTCTTGGGAGCGTTCGATAAACATAGCAGGAGACCTGCTGTAAAGCTGTAGTTCAGAATTAGGAAATGGACATCATGATTGTGTATGTAGTGTTTTCTGCTGTGCTGTATTGTGGGAAATGAGTTGCCTGTGGTTGTGGGTCTTAGTATTAGGGATGCGCCGATCCGGCTTTTTCAGTCCTGATACGATACCGATGCCTGGGCTTTGTATATCTGTCGATGTCATTGTTGAATTAATATTATAAACTGCATACCTTCCACCTTCCTTCCACCATGTAGAAGAAACTAAAGGCACCAAACTTTCCTAACTAAACATTACTTTCCTAACTAAGACAAACAGATGTAATGTATTGAGTACATATTTGTTATTTAAAGAACAATTGTGCATTCAAATTGAAAATAGAATGTAATCAAACTTCTTAAAATACATTTAATAAAATGTAGTAGTAGAAACAAAAGTGTATTGGTCAAACATTCAATAGTAATCAAACAAGTTACCAAACATATTACGTGCAAAGTCCTGCATGAATTCAAAATAAAACAGCAGCTGAACCCGAGAATAAATTAATTCAAAGTTAATTATGCATTTTTATATTGTTTACCATATTATTCATTCTTTCAAGCAGAAATATTTTTTTATATAAATACATTTATATATTAATCTTTAGAACTACTAAGTAATACTTGATTCAGTCAGGGGCATTAAGGGATTTTACTTCTGTTGCTTGATTAACATGACTTTGACAATAGCAACTAAATTAGGCTGAGGTCTCTTTAAAAGCGAATACATGCGAATGCGATGCACTGATACATGTTCCATTTACATTCACGTAATATATAATCAACTCTCTTTATGTGTGTATGTTTCAGTGTCTGCGCTCAGAAACCGAACTGAATTGAGTTCTCTCTTCCATCTCCAAACATATCCATATGCCTGCTCCTCTCTTAATCCCACATATTGAAATTTTTTAACGTTTTATGAAAAATCCACGCAGCACATTGGTTCTGAAATAATCTCTTTCCAATCGTCCCTCCGTAACATTTTCGTCTTGTTTTTATTAGTTGATTTTCGTCATAGCTTTTGTCATTTCAAATTCGTTTTTGTTCATTATCGTCCATGAAAAAAAATGTTGTTGACTAACATTATGACGAAAATTACTCGTCAACGAAATTAACACTGATCTCCACACAGCCTACTCTTTCGCTTGCTCCATGTTGCTTATGCTCCAACTGTTGCGAAACACGTGCTGCTAATGAATGACGTAGGATGTGCTGCGACCTATTTTTACAGTAATTTGCTGCAACGGAGGAAGCTTTTTCTGATCTCCGATCCAGCTATTTTTTCAATATGGGGCTGATCTCCGATCCTAATATTGGATCGCTGCACCCCTACTTAGTATGTAGATCATCCAAAGAATAAAAGTTGTGTAATGAATTACCCACCATCATAACCTTTCATACCCATAAGACCTTTATTCATCCTTAGAACACAAATCAAGATATTTTTTATGAAACCCGAGATAGACTCTCCATAGACTACCTAGGCACAGAAATGTAGTAAGGAGATAATTAAAATGGTCTATGCGACATCAGTGGTAATTTTACAAAGCTACAGAAATACTTTTTATGCACATAGAAAACAAAAATAATAACTTTATTCAACAGTTATTTTTCCTCGAAGTGACCATCTTTTGCCATTAAGGAAAGTACCACATGTGCATGCATTTCTCTGCTCGTAAACAAGGCACAGTGCATGTACATGTGTTGTGGTACTCTCCATAACGGCGCTTGGGTGGCACAAAGGAGAAGAGTTAGGGAGCTCTCGAATTTTATCAAAATGTCTTTGTCTTCTGAAGATGAACGAAGGTCTTAAGTAGTGGTGGGCGATAGGGCTGGGCGATATATATCGAACGATATATATTGCACAACTCATCAGTAAAGCCGGTTCTTTGATTAGCGGTAAACCTCCATCAGCTGTTTTTAAAATTAACTCCAGCTTATACACAGAGCCGTAGATCACGGAGAAGCTGCGCCATTGAATCACCGGCGAAACTGATCCACGACTCAAGAGTAATTCTCCATTCAAGAGTAACTTACTGGCGCTGTGTTAGACATGCTGTGTGTGTGTGTGTGTGTGTGTGTGTGTGTGCTTCAGTGTCTGTGCTTAGAAACCTGAATTGAGTTCTCTCTTGCGTCTCCAAACTTATCCATATACCTGCGCTTCTCTTAATCCCACATATTGAGATTTTAAAACCTTTCAGCTTTTGTTACTCATTTCTTACAAATTATGATGCATGTAATATTGTTTAATGTTAAAATACTTTTTCCATCCAAATTGAATCTCAAGAGACGACTATAAACAAACCATTTCTTTGTTGACCTCTAAGGACAAATACGCACTACAAGACTCAAGCTTGTCATCTTTGATGTTTCTAGTCTCATCGTGGCTCTCTTTTAGTCTGTAAGTAGTTTAACGATTTATACTTGGTAGTTTGGCGCTAAAGCAGGGACTTGAGTTATGTTCAGAAAACAGTTGAGTCATGTTTAAAACGCGCTTTTCACCATTTCTTGTATCTCCTTTTTCCCCACTAATTAAGTGTTAGTAAGACAATAAGAACATTTTAAAATGGTTTACTGTGTGGATGGAAGCAAGATTAGAAGTGTTAAGCTGTGAAAATCATTTAATGCACACAAACCTTCACTACATCTGATTTGTCCCAGACCACTTAAAATGTGGCTTGAGTGACAATGTGTCTTGTATGCATTTACACTTCGCTTTTAATGTGGACAAATGCTAACTAATGTGATCTGATCACTTAAATGCATGTTAAGGTCAGGTGTAAAGTAAAGACTTGTGGGGAGAAAGTGTTTTGACTTGCCTTGGACCACATATATTTTGCAGTCAGGTCTGCAAAAGATACATCCTTTATCTTAATTTGTTTTGAGAATCCTATGAAATGGTGGCTCAGAACAAGCACACATTACTTTAACAGATTAACAAGCACTGATCGTTATTAATGAATAGAGTTCACTGCATTTCCAGTCTCCTCAAACAATACTTTATAACCCCACTAACAAACCCATTCATCTGTCTTTTTTTAAAGCACTGAGATAACAGCACTGCTTTCTGGGCTCTATTCCAGGGTTGACATAGTTGTTACAGTAAGGATTTGATGAGAGAATAAAGGGATTTTTGAAATTTGATGAGATGTTTGCCACAGTGCTTGTTTTCTCTTGTATCTTAGCTATATGTTTTTATTGGCTTGAGATGGAACCGTTATGATCAAACGAGTCTTTGTCTATTTGTTATTTTAAGTCATTGGCAAATGTGCCTCAGCTTTTGTAATATCTTGCTTATCTTTATTATTTTTCTTGGGTTTTTAGTTTCCTCTATAGATTTGAATTGTCAAAGAATCGTCATATACACTGCTCAAAAATATAAAGGGAACACTTAATCAACACCATGTAACTGCAAGTCAATCACACTTCTGTGAAATCAAACTACCCACTTAGGAAGTAACACTGATTGACAAACAATTTTACATGCTGTTGTGTGAATGGAATAGACAACAGGTGGAAATTATAGGCAATTAGCAAGACACCCCAATAAAGGAGTGGTTCTGCAGGTGGTGACCACAGACTACTTCTCAGTTCCTATGCTTTCTGGCTGATGGTTTGGTCACTTTTTGAATGCTGGCGGTGCTTTCACTCTAGTGGTAGCATGAGACGGAGTCTACAACCCACACAAGTAGTTCAGGTAGTGCAGCTCATCCAGGATGGCACATCGATGCGAGCTAGCAAGAAGGTTTGCTGTGTCTGTCAGCGTAGAGCATGGAGGCGCTACCAGACGTGGGGGAGGCCGTAGAAGAGGATCTACCCAGCAGCAGGACCGCTACCTCCACCTTTGTACAAGGAGGAGCACTGCCAGAGCCCTGCAAAATGACCCTCAGCAGACCACAAATGTCAGAAACAGTCAGAAACAGACTTCATGAGGGTGGTATGAGGATTCACAGGTCGGGGTTGTGCTTACAGCCCAACACCTTGCAGGACGTTTGGCATTTGCCAGGAACACCCTGGTGCCCTGGGCTCTTCACAGTTGAAAGCAGGTTCACACTGAGCACATGTGACTAGGCATGGGCCGGTATGAGATTCTGACGGTATGATAACCTTGGACAAAAATATCACGGTTTCACGGTATCACGGTATTGTAATTACTGCTCTACAATGTTATATTTAAATGTCTGGGTAAAAAAACAACAATTTTTTCCAACTAAACACAGTATATTTTATTTTAGGAAACATATTGAACATATAGAAGGAAGTTTCATATTTCTAATAACACTATACTGTACTCAAACGCAAACATGGTGAAACCTGTGTTTTATAGAAATACAGACTAAACAAACCTTCAAATATTATGTTGTGTCCATTTACAAGATTAAAGATAAAACATTTTGAAAACTTCACTCTCTTATAGCTTTATACATAGGCCTACATACATATATCTATCTATACGTATCTCTCTATCTATACGTATCTCTCTATCTATCTATCCATCCATCCATCTATCCATCTATCCATCTATCTATCTATAACTACTTTATATGCATGTGTGTGTGTGTAATTACGAGTCTTTAAAAAGTCAATAAAGTATCTGAAAAAGATCTACTTTGAACAATACATTAAATTACATTAAATAAAGACAAAATCAATAAGAAATAACACAATAACACAAGAAATGAAACAATAACTAACACACGGTCCAATGCAATGTCTCAAATCAAGTGAATGAATCAAACAATAATCCAATACTGACTTCCGGAAAAGGGGAAAAACTAATGACATTTAAGATTGACAAAAGACTGACAAAAATAAAAGTGTTAGCGCGAGCAGGTGCGAGAAGATCGAGCGAGTGCTTGAATTGCACGCAGCTTACATCAGCATCAGTGGTGCGGTCGCATATTATTGGCATAGATTTGCCACCATATGAGTCGCGCTGACTGCGGATCACGTGGACAATCACATACACGCGCCTGCAGTAACCGTTGGGGGCGAGGCTGCATTGTTTTCGCTGCAGGTACCCACACACAACCTAGTAGGGAGTCCTGCGCTTTCACTTTAACGACACAAAAAATGCACATATCGTAGGAACAGTATAACTTTTTTTGTTTGTGGTTTTGAAACCGTGACTTTTTCAAATCGCGGTAAACATTGAAACCAGTTATCATACCATGCCTAGTTCATACCTCATTAATAAATGGTTCACAGGTGTTCATTTTTAAGGTTCACTTTCACAGATCACAGATCGTTAATAAATCATTATTATATGGTTCACAGGTGTTCACTTTACATTTAATGTTACCTTTTATTTGAGCTCAATTCAAGTTTATTTGTATAGCGCTTTTTATGATACAAAGGATTGCAAAGCGGCTTTACAGGAAGTTAATTTTACTACTTAAAGGTCCCATATTGTATTGTCCTTAAGAATATATA
This sequence comes from Enteromius thamalakanensis, assembly GCA_032357475.1. Taxonomy (NCBI): domain Eukaryota; kingdom Metazoa; phylum Chordata; class Actinopteri; order Cypriniformes; family Cyprinidae; genus Enteromius; species Enteromius thamalakanensis. The sequence goes on from JAUCMT010000114.1 coordinate 11,429,258, forward strand.
TTTCCGTTATAAGTAAGACAAAACATTGCTATATTTTTACAATATTTATATCTCTTTTAGGAGCTCTGTCAAAAACAGGTAGTTTTTGGCATGTCTAATTTCTATTCGTGGGCCTCTCTTCTGATTAGGGCTGAGCGATTTAATCGTCAATTTATTCATGCGCAATTCTTTAGTAAAGTCGGTGCTGTAGATCAATGGCGAGCTATGCAATATCGCCTTCAGAATCTAAAGTGATTCATTTCAGATTTTGAATGGGATATTGCATAGCTCGCCAGTGATCTATGGCTCTGTGTATCAACTGCTGCTCATTTTAAAAACAGCTGATTGAGATATTCCACTAATCAATGCACTGGCTTTACTGAAGAAATGCGCATGAATAAATCGACGATTAAATCGCTCTTTTTTCTGAATGACGCACAAACAGGCCAATCAAATGTAGTTGTCTTTACTTATACACGTTAGATATGATTCACCTCATGGAAACAATCCTATCAGATCGTCCATCCTTGGAGTGAGTGTAAAGGTTGGCCTATCTGGTTTCATCTTTTAAAGTTAGACTTTTCGATATGTTTCCGTGTTCTTGTTGCTCATCAAAGTCATGGGTGGTGTTCGGGTGATGACTGAAGGCAAGTTACCACTGAGTAGGTCTGACATTACATTTTTACAGAAGTTACAGCGGCTTGTAAAAAAAATTACAGTTACTTTATGCAGGATGTCTGCAGTTTACTGTGGATTGACCATTTTGAGAACTTAGATGGTAGTTACATAGCCCCCTAGACCTCACTTATCATAAAAAAAGACAGGAATTTTCAGATTTGACCATATGGGACCTTTAATACATAACTTATGGCAAACTTTGGAAATGTTGTATTTTACAGGTTACTAACGCTTATAACTTGACGTCAAACTTAATGAAATAGTCTGCAGTTACTAATATGGTGTAATTGTTGAGATTTGTGGGAGAAAATCGCCAAATGGTTTATAAAATGTTAAACCCTGAGGATGTTGTAAATGTTATTCACCAAATCTGATTCTGAAGGGGAATATTTGCCTTTAGGAAATAATTGTCTATCTAATGATCGCACTTCCTCCGGTACATATTTGCATCTATCCAGTCAGATCCGCTCTGGATTCAGTGTCAAGTCAAGCCACTTTTATTTATATAGCGCTTTAACAATACAGATTGTAGCAAAGCACTGAACATTATCAAATAGAACAACAGAGTAATG
>JAUCMT010000114.1:11441682-11455425 GCA_032357475.1 Enteromius thamalakanensis
ACAGGATAACTTTAAAGTCATTTTTCTCAGTTCTGCACTCGACGTAGTTACTGCCTTTTTGCTTTGTAGGGCAGTATTAGCATGCCTATTATTAACATATTGGCTGTTTAGTGTTTATTACTGATAAAGCACATATTATGGATGACCGTATTCTACATGTCATATACTTTGGCAAAACCTTAACAATTACTTTACTAACTATTAATAAGTCGGAAATCAATGGTTTATTGAGGCACAGACATAGTTAATGATTGTAAATAGCACAAATTGCAGCTCAAAATAAAGTGACCAAATGTATTTAATACCAATCATAGTGTATGTATAGCCTATGCAAACACATGCATTATGTCTTTTCATCATTTTATCATTTGATTTGATCTGCTCTCACATTATTCTGACTACAGACCTTAAAATTAATCACTTGTTGTCTTTGTCTCTCTCAGGATGTCCAGTATTCAGCATCAGATGGCCCAGTTAGACAGTGAGAGCTGGTCTGGACGTGCAGAGGCCGATCGGGATTGGGACTGTCTGCAGCTGCTGCGGGAGAAGGAGGCTCTGCTCCAGGAGATCACTCTACTTAGCCAGAAGCAGCACTCCCCAGACACACTTCTCCAGCTGCAGGAGGAGAAACACAAGCTGGAGGAGGAGGTGCAGAAAGCTCAGAGCATCCAGAGTCAGGGAGCCAATCAGAGGTCTGCTTTATTTCTTCATACAGTCATGTCTGTGGAATACAGTAAATTTATTAGCTAGATTCTGTGGATGTTTAGCATGCGTAGTATCTCAATTTGGGAATTCTGAGGGGCTAGTTGGCAGGTACTGTAGACCAAATTACATCCATGTGAAAAAAAAAAAAAGTTGCACTAACATGGCAATAAAGAAAACACGTCCCATGAACATAATATACCTCCACTCAAAACATGGTGGTAGAATTATGTATTTGTTATCAGGAAATCTTACAAGCGAAATAGTTCAGTTAAATGCCCGGAGAGGTAAATAAGGGTGCCCTCATTTCCCCTCTGAGCAAAGAAGATTTGCTTGTTCCAGCTCTGGTCCGCTTATTATGAGCGTTTTATATCCGAGACCTCAGGTGAGACATATAGGGGTCGTTTTGTCATATAATGTCAGGATACATATCAGCTTCCATATACCGTATGCATGTTGTTGTTGTTTTTTATAGATGTTGATCAGTTTTTTTGTGATTATTATGAGCCATAAAATAGTAGAATGACATTTTCTTATGATGGAGCAAATACATTGCATAAATCTTATACTACGATAGTCTTCTTCCACAGACTTAAATCATTCCCAGTTTTGCTCAATGGACAGTTGAGCATATCAGCAAATAGTCTTGCATTTGTGATCTTGTCTATGACTCTGTGGCAAATGGTTAGTTAACACTGACTGACTCCACAGATGAATTGCGGGAAAAACTGTATGATGATGTGTGTATGGTGTGTAGGATATTACAACAGGAGAAGAGGAATGTTCTCATGAGGCAACTTGAGGAAGCCACCCGTATCACCACCTATCTACACTCTCAGCTGAAGAGGTACATCACACACAGGCTGAACACCCTCATACAAACTAAATCCAGGGGGCAGAAATCAAGGTTGCCAGTTAAATTCTATAATACAATAATATCTTTTAATAACAATAAATAAATAAAATTAATAAATAATTAATTTAATCAATATTATATATTATGAATACACTATTTAATATTTATTAAACTATTATGCATTCATATTAACTCTTCAAATTTATTTTAAGTAATTTAAGAAAGGATGGATTGCTTCTGACTATAACTCACTAATATAAAAATAAACATTCTGCAATAATGTCATGAATTATTATTGGTTGGTGTTTTTTTTTTGACAAATTTTAATCGGAGTATACACACATATGTAGTATTTAAACATAAACTTTTATTTTGGATGCAATTAATCTCATTTAATCACTTGGCAGCCCTATATAGAATGTCCAGCCATACAGTATCAACCCCAAAATGACCATTTCTCTTTCTGTGTCCAGCCTTTCAGCCAGTAACCTGACGGTGTCCTCCAGCAGTAGCCGTGGCTCTTTAGCCTCCAGTCGTGGTTCTTTAGCATCCAGCCGTGGTTCTCTCAGCTCCGTCAGCTTCACCGACATCTATGGCCTGCCCCAGTATGAGCGAACAGAAGGCAGCTCTGATGTTTTGGACCCATCTTTCCGCTACCTTCTCCCTTTAGAGACCCACAGCAGGGACAGTTCAGCTTTCGGGCCAAAACGCTCCCACGACACACCACAGTCTCTCACATCTCTCTCCTCTCGGTCCTCGCTTTCCTCACTTTCCCCTCCCAGTTCCCCCATGGACACCCCCTACCACTCTGCCCCACAGGACTGCCCTCTGGCACAGATGACAGAGGAGTACATGGAGGTGGCCAGCAGGGGTCTGCTGGCTGAAGGACTACGGAATCAGACTCAAATCCAGCAGCACACTACTCTTCCCGGGGAAGGGGAAGTGGGAAACCCAGCCTCTGCACACCTCCTGGAGGGGAAGAGCCATAGAGATGGAGTTCTCCAAGGAACGCACAGCTCCACAGGTGATGAATAGCAACATTGAAATTGTAACTGACTGAACAATTCAGTTAAAATAAGTAATTGGAATTAATCTAATCTTTTTCATAATTGGCATGTTAATCCAATTTTTTTAATTTTTATAAAAAAAAAAAACTTTACAAATTTTATCCATCTGTTCTGATGTTAAAAATGATTAGCATTTTCTTTTTTGTTGTGTGTATGTGTGTGTCACTGTGTAGGAGTGACCCTGCGTTGTAAAAGTGCAAGTAGGACCAGCAGAAGAGCAAGACGAGTGTCTGCAGGAGTAAATGAAGATGTCTTGGCAACAGACAGTGGGGTGTTTGAAGCCTGGAGCAGAAGGTGTGAGAAAATTTGGCAATAAAGACTTTAAAATAGATAATTCTCCAAAAATCGCTCGTTCTGGACCTACAGTATAAAGGAAAAAAGATATTATGCTATTATTATTTTTAAAAAGTAGAAAATAAGTCTTTGTACAATAATATCACCATGATCCATCAATGTTTGGCAACAAATAAAATTAATTTACAAATATTATTTTAATATTCATGCCATTGGCCTGAACCTTCTTTTGAATTTGTCAAATATCATGCATTTTTATATCTTGTACACAATTGCAAAATATGGAAAAACATAGACTACTGTAAAGAGGTCAGCAATATATTTTGAAAGAATTAATACTTTTATTCAGAAAGAATGTCTTGTTCACAAGGGAAAGTAAAATGTTTTACACTGTCGCAAAATATAAAATAAATTATTATAAAAAATAACTCAAACAATATGTCATGTATCCTCAAAAATACTATTTTCAACATTGATGGAGAGAGAGAGAGAGGGGGATTCAGCATAATATAATTATTTCTGAAGGATCATGTGACACTGAAAATTCACCTTTGCCATCCCAAAAATAAATTACATTTTACATTCAAAAAGAAAAGAAAATAATTATTTGTAATTGTAATAATATTTTAGCCTGGGCCCACCCATACTTCCTTTGATGCTACATTCATTTCGCGAGCAAAGTTAGTCTGGCTAAGCTGCCGTTGTAAAGCATTTCAGTACCCAAAAAAATGTGAACCAATGAGAAACGAGCCACTACGCATACGTCATCGGAATGAGTGGTCTGATTAGATGTAGATTCATCCAGTAGTATACAGAGGCATCTGATGGATGCAGGTTAAGCCCGCCAGACTAATCTCCTATGAGCTTAATAGTCGCGGAAACCAGGCTAATAATATTTATTAACGAAGCATTACTGTTTTATTGTACAAGAAAATTCAGCCTTGCTGAGCATAAGAGACTAAACAAGAGACTAAACAAGAGACTAAACAAGAGATTAAACATTTAAACAAACTCCAAATGTTTGAATGGCAGTATATATACTTTAATAGTTGTTATAATTAGTCATAAATGTCTGAATGTCTCTTTCTAGTAGGACAGAGGAATCAGAAGAAGTCAGTTTTACTCAAGATGTCCCAGCCTCAGATCCAGTTCAGATTCAGATTGGTCTTCTGTAAGCACCACACACTCTCATACTCTCACCTGCCTCATTTCTCATCATAACAAACAGTACCAAATCGCTCTAACCATCAGTTTGCCTGTGCGTTCCCTCTGGGCTATTCTTTCACAGATATGATTCGAATGGCATGTTTTTGCTGCTGCATGTCCTTCAGATGAGAAATTTAAGCAAGGCCACCGTTAGAGATGGATGCAAAGTGTAAGTAGTCCCATCAGTTTTCTATTAATACGTTCATCCATCTCTACTACAGCGATGTCCTCTGCAGAAACAATTATTGATGAATCTTCTTGTTTATCTCTCTCAGATTTGTGAAGGTTAATGTTCTCCCGGTGGACTCCAGTCGGCCCTGCACATATTACTGCTGTAAGGCCCAGGAGCCTCAATCTCTTCTCAGCTTTAATGAGGGCTTCCGAATCCCTCTGAGCGCTGGAGGCCCCGGGGCCCATGCGTTACAGTTAAACCTCTGCGCTGTAGGACCCCTTACCCAGGAGGAGCTACTGGTTAGACTAAAGTTCACTCAGTTCATTATTTTATATAATTATCAATGAAAGATTTTGGATGCAAATACAAATTTGTAGTAGTTTGGACTCAAAAAGAGCATTTAAAGTCGTTTACACCTGTCTTCTGCCTTAGCTTTAGCGTTTCTGGGGTTCATGCTTGTTTGCTGTGAGATGGTGAACTGACCCGTATCTGTTTGTGGCTCAGGGCTCTGCTCAGGTCTCGCTGGCAGACTGTGCAGGCAGCATTGAAATGATCTTCCAGTGGCTTAAAGTGCACATCCATAACACAGAAAACCACAGGCCCGAGCACAGCCGCCTCAGTCAGCCCAACCGCATCATGGATGAAGAGGACAACGAAGGCAAGCTTGAGGTGAGATCGCTGGCTGAAGCGTTATTAGAGATTACTGAAGATCCACTAAAACCTGCGATGACCCTCGATGACAATAGTGCTTTAAAGGAATAGTTAGCTCCGAAGTATCATTTTTGTCATTAGTTTACCTCATGCTGTTTGTGGCCTGGAAAATATTTATTTATTGGCATAATTTGCTGCTCTAAACACACTTGCTTTGCTGATAATACGCATTTGAAAATGTTATATGCACCACTGTTCTCATTGTCAATTTCTCATTGAAATGATTTGGGGGAGGAGTATGGCTGTAATGGAGACGATGAAAATATACGAAGACTGTTATTAAAATGAATGTTAAAAGTTATAATATGACATTAAAACATGTCCATGAAAACATGAACACATAATTAGGACATCAGAATCAGAATCATTGGCCAAGTATACTTGCATATACAAGGAATTTGATTTTGTTAGGTGTTATGCTCTCTAGACATGCAACAAGGACGTCCATCATTATGCATAGATACAGTGTAAGAGGTACTATGGATAAGTGATGGATATGAAGACAATAGGTAATATACATACACTACTAACAATATATACAGGTATAAATTATACTAAGAATTACAGGTAGTGGTACAGGTGTACCACATAATGTCAGATTATGATAGCAATAGCAATGTTATTTTAAACAGCATCTAAAAAGGATTAGCTGTCTTGGGTGAAGCTGAAGAGTGACTTTATTCAATAAACTGAAGCTCGTTCTATGACACATGATATGATATGATATTAATCAAACCGATTTAAATAACTCTATCAGTTTTAGGCACTGCAGCACTGGTGATATGCAGTATGTACAGCATGTTGATAAATGTTGTTAATAAATGTGGCTAGCTCAGAATCTGAACCCTTCAGAACAAAGCCTGTCTTCAAATATAAAGTTCAGGACCTCTATAGTAATCTTACTTCGAGTGATCCTGACTTCAGTGTATCTGTGACTTAAGACGTTAAGATGTCTGCATCACAACAAATTCACAAAAGCGATTTGATGTCCATAGAAAGTCAACTTTTAAGGTTTCAAATAAGTTTTTGAAGAATAAAATGCCAAAATTTGGTTGAAATAACGTTACATTTGTCATTCAGTGTAACACAATAGTTATGTAAAAATTCAGACAACATGCACTTTCGTCTTTGACCCATGTCTCTGTCCCAGACATCACCGGTGACTTCAGACAACATGCACTTTTTCGTCTTTGACCCATGTCTCTGTCCCAGACATCACCGGTGACTTCAAAGCCATGCTTCGCTCTCTTCTCATGTCTATGCTGTGGCCAGCTAAGCAATCAGAGCACAGGGTGCCACCCAAACTGCTTTTATCCACCTTTTTCCTGACATTAAAATTTTAATAAGTATAGCTTTCATTCTCATCTCTGTCCAGCTGTTTTTAGCTGTACAAAAGTTTGTTTTGCTGCTTGATGTTGGAAATTTGTGTCTTATGTTATTTTAATGTATTATCTGAATTATGAACACATTGTTTTGCTGTGCAAACAGTTTTACCGTTGAGAGAAAAAGTGGATAACCATTTAAAAAAAAAACAGTTTTCATGATGGATTGGCACTTTCACGGCTATCATTCATTTTAATGCAAAGAAATTCAGACAACCATAAATATTAATATTGTAATTTACAAGGTTTTTTCTTTTTCAAAAGTAGTTCATAATAATATACTTTTTATAATCATAGTTCATTAGTGTTGTTTCAATAGTAATGTCTTCATTTATTAAATTAGTATAATTTTAATGAATATTACTCTTAATCAAAAAACGATGGTGATTATTATTTTTATTATACCGGAAATATGTGTTGTTCCGATGTTTGTACAGATTTCCACGTTTGTTAGTTCCACAGTTTATACGCGTAACAGGAACAATCTATCCAGAAAATAACTGGTACTTAGTTGTCTCTAAATATTTAGTTGAACTAACACATACACACACAAATTAAACATAGCATCTGTCTATTTTCGTGTAGGTGTCTGTGGTGACTCATTTGGAGGAGATGAAGAAAGAGTTACAGAGGAGTGAAGAGGAGCTGGAAAGGAAGGAAGAGCAAGGAGAAGCCGTTTCTGAGAGGTCCACACAGTCATTGCCTTACTATAAACCAATAAACCTTTCAACTTACGCCTGTAAGTGCACTCATTTTAGATGATGTGTGTGTGTATGATTTAGGAGTTGGCAGGCTGAGTCAGTGGACAGCGGCTGTAGTAACAGTACTGCGTTTGTCATTCCCTGTCCTGAGAGTCTCTGCGGTGAAGGCATCTGCATGACCTCTGGGAGACGCTGTGTCCAGGCTGCAGAGAGAAGTCCAATAATAAAGGTACTGTGAAATCATAGCGACTGTATGAATTCTCCTTCTATAGAACGGGAAAAAAGTCTTTAAGGAAAATACAAGCTACAAATGTCTGTTCCTAAACACTCCTGGTTTCTTTATCTGTTAAGGTTCTATTAAAATTAATTACTAAAAATGTTTTGCTGACACACTCTTTAATTGATATGATTATATAAATAATTGACATTTAATGCTCAATTGTTTGAATAAAAAAAATTAACTCAATTGTTAACAATATTATAACAAATGAAAATAATTATATTCTAATAAATTATAAAAAAAATGTGATATATTCCTTCCTATATGCTGAATATTCAGCAGTTGATGTTGACATTTATTTTATCTTTTTTTTTTTTTTTGCAACAGTCTACAATTTTTTTGCAAACAGTTTACAATTTAATGCATCACTGCAAAAAAATAAATAAATAAATAAAAATGTGTGAACTCAAACCACATTGTAAAATTAGAACAAAACAAATAATAATTATAAATTCTTTTGCATCAATTTAATGCGTTACGGCTAAATACAAAATCAAAACTTATTTACAATAGATCATCGAACAAATTGAATTTGTGTGTGTTTTTAGGTGGACAAGGCAACCAACACAGAAGGTGTGTTTCCAGAGCCAATGAGAATGCGGCCGAAAGAAAGGACAGGGCGCTGGGGTCACAGCTCGCCGTTCATGCGCAGCAGCACAATAGTCAGATCGCAGACATTTTCACCTGGAGCTCGCAGTCAGTATGTCTGTAGGGTAAGCAAAAAAACACCACAGTATAATTTTATGTAACAGTAATTATATTTTATTAAGATTAAGAATTAAGATAATGAAATTAAGCCTCAAAATGTCATTTAATAAAATTCAATGTAATCAACAAAAAAAAAGACCTTCACTTGATGTTTTTCTTCACAGTTGTACAGAAGTGACAGTGATAGCTCTACTCTACCAAAGAAATCCCCCTTTATCAGAAACACTCTTGAGCGACGAACCCTGCGATATAAACAGGTTGGAATGACTGGGTTGCTGTGCAACATGTTATTTATCTTTTGCTGTGGGAGGGTACTTATGTGTCCGTGTCATGTGACCACAGCAGTCGCATCGCTCCTCTCTGGCTGAGCAGCCCACACGTACCTCTCTGGACCTGGAGCTGGACCTCCAGGCCTGCCGTACACGACAGAGGCAGCAGAGCGAGGAGCTGGCCGCGCTGCGGGAGCTCAAACTGCGGCTGGAGGAGCCCATGCAGGGCCCCCGTGGCCCTGCGGACCTCCCTCATTGGGCTCTGCGGGATGAGCGTTTCCGAAACCTGCTACGTGAGGCCCAGAGACAGGTACTGCCCATTTACATGTATTTAAAGGCAAAAACATTTTATCATCATCTGCTTACCCTCATGTAGTTCCAAGTCTTTATGATTTTCTTTCTTATGTTGTACATAAAAGCTTGTAATTAAACAGTTTGTGGTCCTCATTGACTTTCATTATATTTCTTTCATTTGTTTAAATTATGACAACATTTTAATTTCTTTAATGCATGTAATTACTCTGACGCTTTTCATATTCACAGATTTATTTAAGTTTAAGCACTACTTTTCCATGTAATTTCTATAGAAAATTCACAAAATGTTTCTTTATTGTCACATCAATTTAGTGCAGCTTTGCTTCATAAGCATTCATTTATTCAAAAAAATGTGCAGAAGTTTTTTAACCTTAGTTATTATATTGTGAAAGAACATGAACAATAGTATATTATAAATTAACATTGTTTCTTTGATATTTAATTACCTTAAATTCACATTGCACGTATTGTAATGTTATTTATGCATATTAATAATAAATTATATAAAATGTAACCATTGTTTGTGGGGTTTATCACTATTTTTTGTCAAAATTTAGCTTTGAAAAACAGGGTGGTGGAGCACCGATTTACCTGACTTCCTGAAACATCAAAACATGAAGCATCACATTTATTATATATAATTTCTTTCTCTCTCGCAGGCCAAGCAGACTAGACAGGAGCAGAGGCAGGAGGAAGCTGCTGAGAGGAGGTTGCGAAAGGCCTCCAAAGAGGTTTTGCAAATGAGGGGCCAGAGCCACAAAGAGCCCCTCCCTGTGCAGACGTTCAAGTGAGTTATCTCTTAATCAGAGATTCCCACAAAGCAGGTAGAGATCTTATCGGGACCTTTTTTGAAAAACGCTTATTGTATTACTCTTTTCTGACGCAGAGAGAAGATGGCTTTCTTTACTAGACCAAGATTCAACATCCCGCCTCTGCCAGCCGACGACGTGTGAGCGCCCCCCATTGGCCACACTATCAAATATGAAGAATCTGTCTGTTTTGTTTTTTGTCTTCATGCCCATGAAGTAATTAGAACAAAAATGTAGTAATTTCAGCACAGAGATTAAAAGTTATTTGATATGCAACATTCGAACAACAGAAAGCTGTACAAAACAAGCGTGATTGTGAGTGAGTGTGTGTGTGTACGTGTGCGTGCGTGTGGTTGTACTAATGAACACGTACACTTATATTTTATGTAATTATTGACATCATGGCAATTTTTCCTGCTTGTTTAAAGGAGGAAATAACTGTTTTATAAAAGAACAAAAGCATCTTTTTACTCCTGTACGATGTACTTCTGATATTTCGATGTCTACGCTTACTTAAGGCTGGAAGACGGGAACAAAGTCAGTTTAGACAAATTCACTGTACTGTAACTTATTTTATAGTACTTTTCCTTGAAGGAAATAAAAATGCTCCCTGCTTTTTAATGTATTTTATAAAGCTTAAAACAAATAGCACTTACTGTAAGTGTTTTTGACGTACAGTAGAATGGAAATTTTGGCTGATTTTGTTTCTGTTACCTGATTCTTTAAAGTTATTTACTTAAAATGTCACTTTTTTTGATCCACTTTTGTCGCATTTGTCATTGTCCCTTGTGCTGTTATTCTATTAAAATTATTAATATTAATTATTACTTGTACTTTTCAATATATAGACAAATATAATTTTGTATGCTGTCTGTAAAAACGTCTGCAGTGTTACCTTTCTTATGAAGATAAAAGCATTAAAAACGTGAAAGTGCAGCTGAATTTGCCAAATGATCTTTCAAGATCAATACGATTGTTGGTTTGGTTTATTATGTTATACGATCTTTTAGGTCTTTTCCTTCTTTTTTTTTTTATCAAGGTTGTCCAGCAGGTGGCGTCTCAAACCTGCGTCTGTGTTCAGATGTGTTTTGGTGGTGTTTCAGGAAAACGACAACATTGTAAACTACAAAACTGCACACAGTTGTCTTTAAATACATATAGATATTACTCATTATGCTTTGCAATGTCATTTCTTTTACGCAATGCAATATTTAACAGCAGGACAATTAATGACCCATTACTCGGAGTGATTAAATTAACCTCAGCTAAATGATTCTGGTCCACTCCAGCACTTTTCCGGGCTTTAAATAGAAGCTCAGCAGGTTTAGTTCAAATGCATCAGATCTGGAACATTAATGAGGTGGAAATCTTAACACTAGAATCAGGAACACAGTTTTGTTTGTTTAAAAATTAGAGGAAAATTGCTGTAGTAATCATTAATGATCTTGAAAGCTGCACAGGGGCATAAAACCTCTCATTAAAGAAATTTCCATGGAGAGCTTTGATGGTTTTTTATTTTACTAAAACCACAAATTAGAGGCGATTATCAAATCGCGTTCATGTTTATCCCAACATCAGTCAACTGAAATGCATTTATTAATAAATCTATAGATATTGAGAAATAACACCTAGCTTTTTGACAGATTGCATGAAAAAGCAGTAATTGTTACACACATACATGCTTTCATTCTTTTCATAATATGATGTTTTGTTTAATATTTCCATAAAGCTGCCATTCAAAAGTCTGAGGTCAGTAAGGGTTTTTTCTTTTTTGTTTTTTTCAATTTAATCATCTCTTATTAAATTAGTAGAAAAGAGACCATGCAATTATTACAGAAAATATATTCATTTAATTAAAATGCTGTTTAATTAAAAAAATCTTCTTCAATATACAGAGTATCAAGCTGTTTTTAACTCCGGAGAAAGAAATTAATGTAAAAAAAATATGAAAAAGTTAATTTAAAAAAGAATGTGACTGTACTGTGTTTTTGATAAAACAACAGAAGCATTGGTGAGAATAAGAGAGACTTCTTTCAAAAAAAAACCTGTACCGACGTACCAATGTAATTCTGAACTAGTGTACACAAGAATTAGTAAATCATGATACTATTTTCATCCTAAGTTTAATTTAATATGAATACAATGTTCTCCTTTGAACCACTCAAAGCTCTGCACTCTTACAGTGTTCTTAATGGGTTAAGCAGCTGTTGGGGGGAGTACTTTGTTTTCCATCAATCAAACTCCTCTCATTCCACCGTGTTATGAAATCACAGTGATTTTGCAAAGCCTGGTATGTAAACACTTCTTATCAATTTCCCTTGTAAGCTTATCCGTATGTTCAGTGTGTGCTGCATTTAATTAGTCCCATGCTCCATCTTCCCTGTCAGCGAAGCGAGTGACATACAGCCTCACCCACCGCATGGAGATTAATGACATGCTCAGCCGCTGAAATACACAGTAACGCTAGGCCTATCTTTCTCTATTCCTGCCAGTAAAGCTGTTTTATCCAGAAATCTCTAACAGAGATCCTAAAAGTCGTGACCCCAATTCAGTCTGCTGTTACACCCAGTGTTGCAAAACCCCCACTGGCTTTGTGGCCTGAAATAGTCAATAAATGCAATTAAGTAATGCATATGAATTTGCTGTTGTAATTTAATGAAGTTCTCTTTGTTCCGGTCTCATTGTCTACCAGATGGCCCTCTGTCGTTTCAAGAGTTTGCTGTGGTTTGCTGGTATTAACAAGCAGGGAGGAGAACAGATTTACAGCAAAATCTGGAAAGCAGGTGAGAAACATTGCTCTTTCGTTCATGTGCTTTGATAATTCATTATTATTCCACAATTTAATAATTTAGTGTTCTGTTAATATATTTGGGATAATATTTATTGTTGTTTTATGTGGATATGGTTAAAAAATTCCATCATCTGTAAATATTTCAGTGATGATTCTTAGGGCTAAAAGGTACAAAATCTTAATAATGTCTTGTGCTGATCGATATGGCCGTCTTGGACTCGATACTGACACCTAGAGGCGTGACGGGAGTAATAACGAATCGGAAGTTACCGATGGGAGGAATGTGTTATTCAGTCAGCTCAGCTGTGAGTAATTAATTCTTTAATTAGTTTTTGGCTGATCGTGTCTCAACATGTCAGTTCTCAAGACCTGCTTAAGGAAAGATATCTGATTTTCATCACATGTAAGTAGGCCTACACGTGATAAAAATGTTCCCTCCAAAAGTAGCTTATTGTTTATTGAGGTAAAAACTGTAAGCGACATTGTAACAGGAAATTTCCTGAATTGTATTTACCACATATTTCCTACTGCTTGACATAAGTGTTGTTTATATTGAGACATTAATAGATGCCTTGAGATTTATGATTCATTTGGCTTTATGTCTTTCGATAGTCCTTCTTTCAAAGTCTAGCCAGAAAGAAAAGGCCAAGGAAAGTTGGCTTATCTTTTTCTACATAAACATTTTTCTAGCAGGCACCTGCCTCCCAGGAAATAGTTAATTTTCATAATAGCAAATGAATGTCAGTATCCGATTTTATTTATTGGGCAGGGTTGTGTAGAAACCTTCCATGTGGTCATTGTCCTGCAAACTAAAATGAGTAAATAAACAAGTAAAACGGTTGAATATTGCTCATAAATTACACATTTAATAGCCTTTAAACAAACAATCGTAGCAAAAAAAAAGGTGTAGGGTAAAAAGTATGATAGGTCTGTTTTTTTTTCTCTGAGATTTGTCTCTCGAACAGTTTTGCTCTGAGTGGGAGTAAGCACTTTAATTTTGGCCCTTTACTCCTTAGGTTTTCGACTGCTTCTTGCTTGCTTAGTCGAGGAGGAAGCAGTAAGAGATTCTCCCACTCACATACACAATGGGTGCTTCTCAATATCCCTCCTCTGTCCTCCATCCTATGACCCGGAAACCGTTCGAGCTCAGCCACCTTGAAGGACATCTCAATTCTCTAATTGCACCGCGAGGAGGCTTCATGAGGAGCGATCCAAAGTCTCGGAGCGATCAGCGAGGATACACAGGTGTATCCTATGCGGAAGTCTTTTATCGACTTAACGTGACACACGTATCAATTCTCCTCCCTCTTCACATCTGCTAACAACGGCAGAAAATTCTAACACACATAAATGTGAGTATTAAGCATGAATGTGGGTTATTTTTTGACATTGCCTTTAATTTAGATGTATAATGTGTACTTTTCAACACAGTTTTAATTATGTTTATTACGTTTCTTGATTTTACTGGCTTGCTTTTAAT
>JAUCMT010000114.1:11461085-11505745 GCA_032357475.1 Enteromius thamalakanensis
CGCTCTCACGGCTCGCTCCCCAGACAGCATGCCAAATTTGCTTATTCATTATTATGAGGAAAGCGTGAACTCTTGAAGTACATATGGGTTGGGTGCACGTTTGTGTGTTAGTGGGGAGGTGCGAGGAGAGGTGATATTGACATGGCATGGTTACTAATTCGATTTTTATTCACTTAATTTTATATTACATATATAATATTGAAATATAATATTAAAAATACCTTTCATAAAATGTTATATACAAGAATGCATGAATAGGTGCGTGTAAATGTATTTGTGTATATACAGTATAATGTTTATGTATGAGTATACAGGTGCTGGTCATATAATTAGAATATCTTCAAAAAGTTGATTTATTTCATTAATTCCATTCAAGAAGTGAAACTTGTATAATGTATACATTCATTGCACACATACATTTCAAGTGTTTATTTCTCTTAATTTTGATGATTATATTTGACAACTAATGAAAACCTCAAATTCAGTGTCTCAGAATATTAGAATATTACTTAAGACCAATACAAAGAAAGGATTTTTAGAGATCTCGGCCATCTGAAAAGTATAAACATGAAAAGTATAAGCATGTACAGCACTCAATACTTGCCATGAAGTTGGTCAGTCTGTGGCACTGCTCAGGTTTTATGAGAGCCCCGGTTGATCTGATAGTGGCCTTCAGCTCTTCTGTATTGTTGGGTCTGGCATATCTCATCTTCCTCTTCACAATATCCCATAGATTTTCTATGGGATTAAGGTCAGGCGAATTTGTTGGCCAATTAAGAACAGGGATACCATGGTCCTTAAACCAGGTACTGATAGCTTTGGCACTGTGTGCAGGTGTCAAGTCCTGTTGGAAAATGAAATCTGCATCTCCATAAAGTTGGTCAGCAGCAGGAGGCCTGACGTGCTCTAAAACGGACCTGAAAAAGGTAACTGTAACGTCAAGGTGGGCGGGTATATGCAAATGTGGTGAGCGTAACTATTACGCCTCTAGACTGTTACGAAACAGTCTGTGTTGTGTTGGAGTTTGACCTTTTTTCAGTCGTCTTTTGCAAACACTTGATTTATATAAGTAGGAAACTATGGTGTTTGAGACTCACAGTATGTTATGTCCATGTACTGAACTGTTATTATTCAACCATGGCAAGGTAAATTTAGTTTTCCATTCTATGGCACTTTTAAGAAGTCCTTCTGATTGGATTTTTTTTTAAATAAGTCAATAAATGGCAATAACCTTTTCTTTGCTATTACTGTATATGTATCTCCAACTTACCAAAAATATTGGTTATATAATTTCTCTAAACGTGTGGGTTGATTTAAATAGCAGACAACAACTAAGGGAAAAACTCTCTCAGCCTTTGGCATCAAGTGTGTTGATACCTGCCAACAATTTTGCTGAAGTACTAGGAAATAAAAAGCCATATACTCATAGTGTAACCACTTGCAAGCCCCATTTACACACAGTCAAACAAAGGATTGAGAGACAATCGCATGCAAATAACACTATGGACAATGATGGGTTTGTGCAATAATCAAACTGTCAAGACCATGCAGGGCCCATATTTTCTTTTGGCTAGACAGCCACCAAAACTGCACTTGACAAGTGTACTTGATTTATGCTGTCAGTTAGCACGCAGAAAGCTTTTTTTAAACACAAACAAGTTTTATAGGTGCAGAGATGCTTTATTGTGTGGTTAGCGCTGCAAAGTAAGGTACACTGCATTGAACTAACAAAGCACATTTAACACAGGGTTAGCCGTTACGCTAAATAAGCAAGAATCTGTCATTTGGAACCCATTAGCTAATTTAACATCCTGCTGTGCTGAGGAATGTTGTATTTACCACCAAATTGGCTTTAAAATGGGTTACGTTCAAGATAAAGCTGAATGTTTGTTTTTCAGATTAACTGTCTGCCTCTGAAGAGTAGCTAGCAAGAGAGATGGTTCTATTGAACATTTTGCATTTTCTCATTATTGCTTATATGCTGCTTGTTTCATGAGACCAACCAAAAAATCTAAACAGTAGAAAAGAAATTATTTGGCTGAATGAAGGATTCGTAGCAATGTTTGTTAACTCTGAATGTGCATATATGCATTAGCTGAAGCAACTGTTTTTTTTTTTTGTTTTGAGTGATGTTTGCATAAAATATGTAAGATAAAGTTAACATAAAACAGTTTGGGCTCTTTGTATCTGTAAGTTCTGTATTCCAGTAGATCTATAATTTAAATCTGGAAATGTGTTTAATTTTGAGAATTATTTTTCTCCCTTTTAAAATTATTTGTAGGAATACAATGCTGTATTCTTTTTATGCAACTGTGCACACTCAAAAAAAAATATTTATTGGACTTAATTTTGAATTTAATTTAGAGCAGGATATCCATACAATAAATGTGTAGACCCAACTAAAAAAAAAATGAATGCAATGAAATTTAATTGAGTTTGGTCAACTTAATCTGATCAAATATAGTTTTAATGAAATTGATACATTTTATGCTTTTTGAACCTAAACTAAAACATTTAACCGGGAAAAAAACGAATAAGAATACATCCTTCTACACAGGAGAATTTTTTTTTCATTTGATTTACTTAACTTTACACATTATGCATAACATAAGATGGTTTTAATACATCCATGGCATGCCCAAAGTATTTTTATTATTATTATTATTATTGTTATCAAAACAACTTTGATTCTGATTCATGTTAGCAGGTCCCCGATCACAAGGTCTACACTTTACCACAATGATAACCCCCAACAACACTAACATACCATAAGTTTTTTAGTACCTGCTGCCTTCTCATGATCATCTCCACCATCTCACTCCAATATCTTCACCTATTCCTCCCTTAATCCAGTTATTCACAGTGGTGTCTGGGATTTGTCCTGTCTCCATTTCCTGACTCTAAACAAGTGCCACACATACTAGTTACACTTTTATGCAGTAGTCATGGAAACCCTGTCCTAGAAGCACAGTCATTATTAACTGAGAGTGGGTGTTTGAGGAAAGAGAAGTTTAGTTTAGTTAGGCTCCTGTTATAATACAGTGCTCTCTTTCTGAACAAAAATAGATGAATGCATAAATACAGTACAGTGTTTTATTACATAACACATTATATGCTAAATCGCTGAATACTGATAGTACTTTCAGTTCTTTCATTAGACCAACAAAAAATACATCAATGCAGTTCTTTTGGCATACAAAACATAGGCAATGCAAGATTATATCCTGTGCTAACACTGTGACCAGTCAAAGTTACACCACATATAGAACTTGATTAATTGGTACAAGTTAGTCATCTGAACCTTTAAATTGAAAGTGCACTTTAGGTGCTACATTTTTAAATCACGAGAAGACATCACAAATGCAAAGATCACAGCACAATTACTGGTCTCCATGCATTTGTATGAGCAATATTACTCAGCTGGGCTTGTGCTGTGGAATAAGCTATAGGACATCCTTAATTTCCTGTTCCTGTTTTTCAAGCTCATTTCATTCTGTGATCCAATAGAACAAATAATAAGTGGTACTTCAAAACAGGATCCTATTTAAAGCTAAACCACAATTTACCTGATTAGACAATACAGCATTTTTACTGATTGATTACATAAGCATTCTGACAAACATAGTAAACTACAAACAGTTTTCAAGTGAGATATATATGTGTGTGTGTGTGTGTGTGTGTGTTTGTAAAAAAATGTCATTCTGATTGTATAATTAATTGTCAAAGGCAACTCAAGGGTGTTGCTGATTCTGGACTCAGAGGTCAGTTTGTAACAGATGGGAACATGCTTGGTATTCAGAATGGATTTATTCTTTGACCTTTAGATGTTAACTCAAAGGAACACACTCGGTGATTTAAGACTTTGGTAGTAAAATGGTGCATGACTTCAACATTTCATACACTTTAAGAGCAAATGTTGGACATTATTTTGTCCATATTGTAATCAGCGGAAAGGTCAAACAAAATGGTCAGACACAGCATAAAAATCTTGTAACAAAATAAGTTGCTGTGTTTTTAAGATTTTAGATTGTTTTAGCTAAACAAACTTTGGTCCATTTTAAAATATTCGTTTGAAAGAAAAAAATATCAGGAAGGATGCATTCCACTGATCGAAAGTGAGAGTAGTAATTGTTTTTCTAATATTCATGTTGATAACTTTATATTTAAAGTATTATTAGTTTGCACAAAAAAGGTTAAGCATTAATATTAAACTTCAGCTTCAGCATCACATAAATGCATATTAAAATATATTGAAATAGAAAGCAGTTGATTTATATTTTAATATTTCACAAAATTACTGATCAAATTAATGCAGCTTTTGAATGGCAGTAAAAAAAAAAAAAAAACTTTGAGTTTTAAAACCACCTAAGCACATAGTATTGAAACTGCATCATTTAAATGAAATTAATATACTGACATATTCAATAAAGTCCTGAATTAGTGACTTAATAAATATTTGTGTTGAATCAATACATGCCATTACAGAAAAGCTTATGATCTCATATGAAATGCACATTTGAAACATGCGTCCATAAACATCTACACAACCTGACAAAGATTATATAATGTCATTAATTCAGGATTTTTAAACTCTGACCTCCCACAGGTCTAAGCTTCTTTCCATTCCTTCTTCTTTTCCGTTGCTGACCTCTTGACCTCTGTCATTTCATGAGATCTGAGACGCTGGCCTCAAATTAATCAAAGATCAAAGTGTACAAACAAAGAGCTCAGTGGTGAATAGAGAAGCAGAGCAGTCTCCTGTCAACACTTTTTGGCTTGATCATGCATATTATCACAAAAAAGTCACATCATCCTGCGACTGCACCCAACGCCAGTGTGCGTCATACTCCAGCTGCACTTTGCCGTTCATTTTGCAGCTCTCCAACTCAACTTTGCCATTCTTGTAGGGTTTCATTTTAGGGCTTAGATTCTTCCCCAGCTTCTCAGCGAGACAAGCCCTGGGCGAATCTGGTCTGACCATTTGCTTCACTGCTTTGTCCAGGATTCCATTCGTCTTGCTGGGCTGGAACGGTCTCGATGTATCAGACGGTGCTTTATTCCAAACCTGAGCTTCTTCTTTTGGAGCATCAGACTTGACTTGTGGAGATCGAGTTCCAGATCCTGTGGAACTTCCCACTCCTCCTCCGGTACCTCTGGAGCCATCTGTCCCCATGGGGGTGGCACAGATTATTGAATCAGTCCCACTAGAGGGGCAGTACTCATCCAGGTCATCAGCTAATGTGTCCAGATAGCTGCCAATTGAAATGTTGTCCAGCTTGTCATGGGGGTCCTGCAGACTGCTCCAGCTGCCCCTCCAGGAGGTGTCAGGACCCTCCCCTAAGCTGTACTGACTGCTGGTCAGGCTGCTGCAGCGGCTGGTGAGAGCACCACGCTCTTCCAGGAGCCATTTCACTGCCTCGATGCCCTCGTGAAGTGCTAGCAACTGGTTCAAGATCTTGACGTCTGCTGCTCGTAGATAAGCCTGGGCAGAGAAAAATAGGAAGAACTAGGAACGTATTTAATCCAAGGAACTTTGTGTGTGAGTTCGTTGTTCTATAGGAATTATCCATGAGCCATTTAAAATTATTTACTCTATTATTTACTCTCTTTTAATTTAGATTAATAATATGCAACACTGCAAGTTGTCCTAGATTTTGTCACATTGACATGCTCTTTCATTCGAGTAAATTGTGCATTTACAGTCCATCTCCATTATCACAAAACCAACAACACATAAAAAAGGGTAGTAAAATTGGACAGTATACTATGGTGTTATAGCAAAAATGTAGGGGGAAAAAAAACTTAACAAATAACATGAGAAAAATGTATCTCCATTCTTAGTTAAAAATGTACAATTTATCTTTAATGTGTTTTTCTGTCACACCATAGGACGCTATAAACGGCTCCAATCACAACGTCCTGCATTCTCTGGTTGTTGACTTTTATAAGTGCTGCTAATAAAGACATCACTTTAAGCCACCTCAGAGTTACTGCTACGGGTGAAAATACAGCCAGGAAAATAGCTCAAGGGTGAAAATGTTTCTCTATGAACCATCATGATAATGAATAGTTAATAGAACTACACAGTATGAAAGCCTCTTGTGTTTCCATGAAGAACCTCCATGTAAACATCCATTGAGCCTTTCCATTGCACAAAATGTTCTTTAAAGTGGCAAGGATTATTTAGGTTATAAACATGTTATTCACAGTTAAAAAACTTATTTTATGATGGTTCATTCTTCTATAGCATCACAATGAAAACCTGCTTTTAGAACTTACATTTTTAAAACTGTATAGATTGTTTCAACGACAACAATATTAATAAATGTTCCTGCGCATGCATGCTTTTGTGGCCCAATCTTAACTTCCGGTAAACATCCAAATAGAATCGATAACAACATCCTAAAGTTCATTCTAGAGTCCATTATTTTTTTGAAAACGAACAAAATATGTTCGCTGCATAAAACAGACTGATTTATTAAAAATGCAAACTCATTCTCTGCCAGCAGGAGGTGCTTTTAAGCACGAGAAACGAGAGGTTTCACCAGTAACAGCTGTAGACAAAGCAGCCCTGAGCTTACAAACACTGCCTTATATTCAAGATGAAATAACAGTGATATAAAAACACTCACGCCTCGGTTTGATATTTAAACGTGCATCACATGGTTGTAGCCAACAACAATAACCAGATCCATAAACAAACACAGACTGGAAGTTAACTTGTGCGTGCGAAACGGTCTATAAAGGAATAGTACACCCAAAAATGGACATTTTGCCATTTCATGCATTCATTTGCATATATATTTAAATATTCCAATGTGCCAAATTAGAATTCAGATAATGTGAAATATTCCTTGAGGAAATGAGTTCTTAGGTTTTGCTATTGAAGACTTGAAATATAGAGCATAGTGCGAAGGGCTTTTTTGTCATGAAGGAAGTGTGACAGCTTTAATAAATGCTCTAAATGCATTCTGATTCATGCTGATTGTTGTATTAAGTCTGGAGGTTCACAAGCATGACTGGAGTCCTGTGCTTGACTGCAGAGCCGGTCCATTACTGTAAATGCTGTTGAGATTTATAGATCTTCCTGACAATATCCATTTCTGTCAAGCACTCTTCTCTTCCTGCTTCCCACAGCAAATGGGCCAAGCAATTTTCATCTGACACATCTGAACTTGATGTCTAAATAAAAGTAAAACCTTAGGGGGAAAATGAAAAGGGCTTTTAAAGGAAATAAATATAAAAAAACTACAATCTCCTTGAAATAATTAAACAAACAAAGTAGATTAAGTATCCATCCACTTAAGATAGATAGGTAGTTAGATAGTAGTTATTTATTCTCATTTACATCGCTAGCTTCCTCTCTGACTTCCTGGGCCAAATCAATAGAGAGTCAAAATGGATGCTATTGATTCTCTAGTTGGCCTTTTTACTTAAATCAATATATATATATATTAGATCCTTCCTCCATCATTAGATCCAGCTTTTGTAATGTATTCTCATTTTATGAAGTATATCTGACATTCCTTTAGAAGTATGTTATGAAGGTTCCTTTGGCAGCAGTGAAATATTTTTCTCAGGAAGTTAGACATTTACCACATGTAATATGATATACAAAGTCCTGAACCCTTTTGACTGACTGAATGGCTCTCTAGCCCATAAAACAGGGCCCATCAAATAGTCAGTGCTTCCTATGAAAGCCACAGCGCTTTGGCTCCCACAATCCCTGACGGATACTGCCCTGTCTGCACCCCATCAGCTACGGTCACACAGCACTTCTTAAAGAAACAGTTCATCCAAAAAGGAAAATTCTGTCATCATTTACTTACCCTCAAATCGTTTCAGACCCAAATGACTGACTTCTGTGGAACACATTGGAAACTGACAATCTCAGTCACCATTCATTTTCAATGCATCATTTTCCCCATACAGTGACAGTAAATGATGACTGAGGCTGATTCTGGCTTCTCCTACTGTGTTCCACAAAACAAAAAAGAAACTCTCACTGGTTTGGAACAATGTGACGGTGAGAAAATGACATATAATTGACCTCCTGACACATTTTGTGAACATTTATGATTAAAGATATATGTTTAAATGTGGATAATAAGCAAAATACCAATAGCTTCAGGACCAGCTTGAGACCAGGATATAAGATAAATCCGTTTAAGTGTGCTGAGCCTGCCATAAATCGACAGCATACTCCTATCCTATACATCCAGACCTCTATGTAATTTAAAGGGCATAGTGCACTGCTGACGTCAACCGCACTAATTACAGTACAAAAAACCATATGAGAACACTTTAGTAAAAATGGAACATGGGATACAAAAATAACAAAGAAGGGGGAGGGGAAATACAGCTGAATTTAGAAGGCAAAGACAAACGAGCATGTTTACAGCAAATAGAAAAAGATGTAAATACATAGGCTAAGAGACGAGATATTGAGAGAACAGATTGTAACAACTCTGCTCTGGTGTGGGTTGGGATCACATCGTTTCTGAGACTAATGAACACACTCGTAAATATTCTCCCTGTCTCAGCACTGATGTGGTGAGCGCTGATCTGGCTCTGCCCAACACCAGTCTGTCTGCATCTCTATATATGCATTACCAGATGGATGAATTAAATAAGATTGAAGTCGGGCTGGGATTCTTTAAATGTTTTTGTTTCATATGTTCACCTAGGCTGTATTTATTTGATCAAATATACAGTAAAATACTGTGAAAGATTATTACAATTTAAAACAACCTCCTGCTCATTTTAAAAAGTATTCCTGTTGTGGCAAAGCTGAATTTTCAGCAGCCATTTCTCCAATCTTCAGTGTCATGATATTTTAGAAATATTTCTGATATGCTGATTTGATGCTCAGGAAACAAAAAAACAATAAAAAAAACAGATGTTAATATTTTTTTTTGTGAAAACCTTAATCACTACACTTAAGTAACTCTACTGCTTTTGTTTGACCAAATAAGTGACAACAATGTTGATCACATTTTTTGTCATGCCTTCGCAAACTTTTTTTTTTTTTTTTTTTTATGAAACAGAAGAAATTCTGGAATACGTAGCCTACTGGTTGCTTATTGACAACTGACTGGACCTTTCAAGCTTTTAAAAGGACAAAAAAGCACTTTAAAGTATTGAAAAGTTTTCCAATATCTTTGAAAGCTCAGACCAGCATTGTTCACTGACAATATTCTCTTTCAGGGAGCTGGACAGTGAGTGAGTGAGTGAGTGAGTGAGTTGACCGTTTAAAAGAACTGAATAAGCCAATCATTTATAGTAATTGCACAGATTCTTCTAAATATACTGCAGTTTTCCCCAAATAAAGAAAGCCAAATGGGTTTGGAGTGACATGAGTGTGATGAAATAATTACTGAAATATCAGACCTATATCTGGAGGAACTATTTCTTAAAATAGGCCTCTTAAAATGCTTAATAAATGAAGACAATGTTATTGTAAGCCCATGCAATACAGTGCACTGTTGCAATAATAATGTGTAGCTTCCATTCTTCCCCACGAGCCACACAGTGACCTACAGACTCTCCTTAGGGAGAACATTCCACAGTGTCTGAGGCTCACACTGGAGATTCTCAAAGCCAGAAGAATTCCATTTTCCCACTCCTTAAAAACCATAGCTCATACGTCCTGCGTTCTAATCCCTGGAATTCTGGAGAGCTCATTTTCCATGCTGTGGTGTCCTGCTCTGTTAAGTATCACACCACACCAGCTCTGTGTGTGTGTATGTATAGAACTGAGCATTTAGTTATAATATTAGCATTCGGTTCATGGCAATAATGCTTACTTTCTTTATAATAAAGAAGAGGCTTTTGAGCATACACTCAGGTATGTGAAGAATGTTGTCATTCCATTTCATTGTGAAATACTGCAATAAGTAAAAATGCTGCATTTTTTTTTTTTTGACAAACTATCAATCATCTCTAACAAATAAGTTAAAGTAATAGTTCACCTTAAAACTGATTGTGTTGAATATGTTTAACCCAAGTTGTGTGTATTCACACTTGCTGTATCGCACATCTATCACATGGATAATCGTAACCCTATGGACTATGATTGTTGGTCCACAGTCAGGGTTGAAAAGTGCTGGGGACAAAAATGCACCAGATATGAATGTTGTTTTTTTTTTTTCTATTCTATTCTAGTTATGCACTGATCCTGTAGTTGTCAGATACTAAGCTACAGTACTTAGTGCTTTTGATTAAAAACTTAAGTCAGCTGTATAAACAGTGAATGTGGGGAAAAAACACTCCTAAATTTTCTAAACTATTTCATTACTGCAAATCTGCCATGATGGTAGACAGTAGAGAGCTGCATAATCTTACACAGTATCCAGTCGAGAATTTCAAATCCAGCAGAATATTTATTGTGTTATTGTTTTGTTTTTAAAGCTATTTTACTGTATTCAATGTTAAACTAATATAAGTTATAATTAACAATTCTAAATCAGAACAATCATGGGTGTTAAATGATTCAGTTCAGTGAAATAAACTTCATCATAAAGGTAAAAGAAATGCTCTTGAAAATCCATTTGTGGGAAAATGGAATTACTTTTCATGTGCACTACTGTTCAAAAAGTTATGGGTTAGTAAGATTTTTTATTGTTTATAAATAATATTAATTTTCTATTAACCAAGGCTACATTTACCTAATCAAATATACAATAAATGACTAATGCTGTAAAATATTCTAAACATAGTAAATTATATACTATTAATACATATATATAATTGTTTCTAAAGTGTAATAATTCATATATATTTTTATATATATAAATATTTTTTCTAAAATATACTATTACACACACACACACACACACACACATATATATAATTTTTTTAATTTTTTTTTTTTCTAAAATATCTGAAATACTATATTTTAGAATAGTATATCAATTTTATAATATCAAACAAGTCGTCAGTGTTACATAATCCTTCAGAAATCAATCTAACGTCTTTTGGTGCCAAAGAAACATTTCCAATTGTTCTCTATATTTATAAGAGTTATGCTGCTTAATATTTTGTGGCATTTATTTTGTAATACTTGACAATTTTAAATGAATCCTATCTAAATAAAAGTAGGTTAAAAAACGGTTAGAGAAAAGAAATAATTCTTACTGACTCAAAACTTTTAACTTTATTACTAATGTAATATGTCCATAATGAAACGGTAACAGATTTCCTCTGCATCACAGTTTACACACTTCCTGTGCTCATTTAACTGCAGTTGGCACACAGCAACACTGACAGGATTGAAAGCATCTCTCATATTCTAATACGTCACTGCTCGCTCTCTCATCTAACACGACACATGCACTCTGTCTCTCTGCATACCTTCCTAACCTCTCCGTCCTCCCGCTCTCCCTTTCAACCTTACTTCTCTCTTCCTCATTTCCCCTCTCTTCTCGTTCTATCAGACTGGAAGAGTCATCTCCCTTTCCTCCATCTGTCAGCACACCATCCCCTGTGTTTCCCATCTGTGTGTCAGGCAGGGAGAGAGAGAGTTGCATTCACCGGGGGCCAAGAAGCTCAAAGTCATCAAGTACATCTCTCTCTTGCCATCTTGACACAAATCGTAGGTGACATAAACAACAAGCTGTTTGATTTCCCAATTACTTCCAGTGTATTAAACGTGATAATCATTTTGTAGTGATATGCAAGTCATTCATTTTTGTACATGTATTCTCTGTTGCACTATACTGTACTACTGCATGTGACTGAACCGAGTTTGTGTGTGTGTCACTAGACTAGTCTGGGTCACATTGTCACAGTCAACTGTGTCAATGACAGCTGACTTGCTGTAGCTCATGACTGTTTGGGAACAGTGTGACATGGCATCAGGAGAACCCTAAAACACTAAATCAATTCTCTAACACCCCATCTACTCCAGAATTGAGTAGGCCTATTTGTAAATTACCTAGAAGCCACTATAGCCAGTTATGTACCACAACTACAAATGTGACTTTTCTATGCCATGTACTCTTCCTAATATGATGGTCCCCTTATAGGGAATTTTCTTTCTGAACTTATACAAGTGGCTATATATTTTAATAAAGACAATAGAATAAATACACTTCTATTTAAAAGTTTGGCCTGCCAAATGTTTTAATATTATATAATGAGCAAGGTTGTATTTTTTTTTTTTTTTTTTGTTCTGTAAAAATCATATTACAATTTTAATATAACCGTCTCCTATATTAAATGTATTTCAAAATGTAGTTTATTCATGAAGCTGATTTTTTTTTTTTTTTGTGTCAAATGATCCTTCAGAATTGCTATTGCTGAAAATAGTTGTGCTGCTTAATATTTTTGTGAAAACCACAATGGATTTTTTCTTTTAATAGAAAGTTCAAAAGAACAGTATTTATTTGAATATTGAATATGGAATATCTGAGATTTTTTGTAACGATAATGTCACGCTTAAATTATTTAATGCATATTAATATAGAAATATTCATGTCCTAAAAAGGGAATGACTTGGTAGTGTATAAAACATTGAAAATGTTACTGTGCTAAATTGTGTTAGTCACATTTAATCAATATCAAAAGTTAGCAAGATAATTATTAAAGCCTTAAAAATCTTTTGTTTTTGTAAGATAATCTTTTCTCTCTTAACATTTCTATGGATCATCTTGCAATGTCTAGTTTGAAAACCTTTTCATTTACATTTCTGTTTTAAGACTAATCCATATGTACATTTTAGTTAATCAAAGAGCACAATTATTTGTTTTAATAAGTTTTCCAAAGAAAAATTTCAAGACATTGCTTTTAGCACCCTTCACCTTTTCTATCTGAAACCACATATAGGGTTGCCTACACAGCTGATGCAGTAGAAAGCACTAACATGTTAAGATCACAGATGTATATCTGCAGCAAATTAATAACACTGCCTTCCAAAAATCAGAAATGCAACTGGCATTAGCATAATCCATGACCGCTTTGGGGCCTTTTACAAAGTCTCCCACTCAGTAAAGAGCACCATAGCAACAACATCAGGGTCCATTTGCTTAATGGCACTGCATTCCACAGGGAAACAAGCTCATTTCCCTAACTACAACAATTCTTTATACAACCGAGGGCGTATCGGCCCCAAGTGATTGAACTTACAGTATAAAGTAAGAACATCAAAAGCGGCAGCAAATCTTTTACCAAAACTCAAGCCACTCCTTTGTTTCTATATCACCAGAGATATGTGGTCGTCAGCAATTCATTCGTTCATTAAAAGCATTACTGCCTGTATGACAGTTTTGGGGTCATGCTTCAACCCACTATTTACTGTTTGGCAATGCTATGAGAAATTCTTTTGCTTCTGGTTGATTTGGTTTGTGGAATGTGGGTTGGGACCCTTCAAAATGAGAAAACAACAACAACATGCTGCAGGCTGCTTCTTGGGAGTTATGTTATGAAAAGATATCATAGTCAATCATTGTCTGTATATACAGTAAGAGCTTTACACTGGGATTTGTCTATGGAAATGTGACAAGGAATCAAAAAGCCCCATTTATTAAAAACTAGCACGTAATATTATACACTATTATGTGACTCTCTGTTGTCACAACCTTCATTCATTTTATGCTTTAGTATAAATGTGGTTGAGGATATTAGAGTTTGATGGAAGTAAATGAAGTTTATTACAGAGATGTAGAACTGGCTCTTACCATCTCCATTTTAAGTTTTCGGATCTTCTCATCCAGGCCCTTCTTCTCTGTCTCATTATTGTCTGTCTGATGATGAGACATCACTTTGTGCTCTTCTCTCATCCACTTCAGGAGCCCCTCTGGGGTCTTTCTCCCCACTTTCAACTCCAGATCCTTTAAATCTGGCACTGATTCACCGGTATTGCTCTCCTCCATGGTCATAGAAAAAATCTATTTAAAAGGAAAGACGGGAAAGAAAAGTAATTGTTCTGGATTAAACATTATAGCTCCTGGAATAAGTTAAGGAGCATATACAGTATTATGCATAAAAGATCTTCCGCAGTACGCTGATATTATTTGTAAACATATTACAGTCATTCAGCATGAAATCTGCTTCGGTCTGAACCAAAAAACAAAAAAAAAACACGTCACATGCGTCAACCGAGCTGAACGCATCATCATCACCACACATAAGAGTGTCCTACCTGATTAATATTCTAAACCTTTACAGGACTGTTTTCTTTCCCAAACGCAGCCTGTATGATCTCCTTCAGTGGGAAAGGCAGAGCACCTGAGCATGATGCGAGTCTCTCTGAAGATCGTCGTTCAAACGTATCCGATCTGCGTGCTGATCAGACTCCTCGGCTGTGCTGGTCATGCCATGACTTTGATGAGGTAAACTGTGTGTGTGATGCTCGGAGATGAAGTCAGGTTCGGAGAGGAGCTGTCTTCACTGAATGTCTGTCCTGATGTGCTTGAATCACACGGCTGCTGGACTGAATTCCACCTGCATGACAGCGAGAGGAGCGCAGAAGTTCACTGCCGTAAACAACGGAGTAAACGCGACCGAAGAAATGAACAATTCACGCCCACAAGTTAACCTGGTAATAAATCTACATTATAAAGCAGTCCTTTTTTATACCTATATATTAGGTAGAATTATAAGTATTGACGGTTACACTACATTTAAAGTGTTCATGTTACATTGTAACTATACATTTTATTGGCCTACTAAGTAATATTAATTGACAACATGTAGGCATATTTGGTTATGGTTATTTAGTTTTTAGTTTTAATTATGGTTAGTTAGCAAGTTATCCATATTTAAAACTATTAATGACAAGCTATATTAAGTACATGTAAAGTGTTACCGTAATCACTATAATAGCTAGCTACGAACAATAAATAGGCTAATAAGTGGCTTTACAAAATTCATTTTAATATTTTGAATATGAATGTATATCCCGTAATTATAAACTATATTTAGGTTCTAGCCATATTTCCATAAAAATTTCCTTTGGGTGAATCTGAATGTGATATGTGCCCTGGAAACACGTGAAAACAAGAAACTAAACTGGTGTAAGTAAAAAGATAGAAATGAACACAGTCTGCATTAATGTATATGTGCGAAATGATGATTTTGACAACTGGAACTGTTGAATATCAAGCACCACACTGTCTGCGAAACACATCTTAGACTGACATTTAATACGTTTCCACTAAAATCCTATCCGTAATCTGCTTGCCTGCCAAGTCAGAACAGTAAATGGTGAGTTGACAGTATGTTTCCATACTAATGTAAAATGTTGTGGCCTGTACCACATATTACCACATGGCTCATTTTGTAATTAGTTTGAAATTAAATGCAGATTTAGACAAGTATAAGTGCTTATTCTATTCTGTGTCATGCTTATGTTCTCTCAAGGCCAAGACTATGTCAAGATGACATCATTAAACATCTGCTGGCTGCACAATGAGGATCCCCCCCTCTGCTATAGTCATCAGGAACAAAAACAGAACAGGACTGTGAGGTGAACCTCACACAAAAGACCCATATTTACAGTCTGAGGTAACCATAAAAGTGTCATTGTTCATCCATTTACTTTAAAATGGGAGCATAATATAGGCCTAGCATGATATTTCTCTTGTCACCTTGGGGATCTATTACCAGACATATGGTATTATGAAAATATAAAAAAATATAAATAAGATATTTTTGCATTCTCCATTTGATATTTTTGAGAAGTAAAACTGAGAATTCCAGAGATTCCGAAAATTATCAACTATTTTCATGCCATTTAAGACTTCACTACATATCACTGTTGTTCTTTTTTTTTTTTTATGTTCTCCATATTTAGAGAAAGGATTCATTCTAGTGGTCATAATAGAAATTACATCTAAAATGGAAATGATGAACAGACTATGTAAAACTTTTATGCAGAATGGTGTGGGATAAGCTCAAGGTAATTATTTTTCACACAGGCTATATAATATCTAAATATTTTTTATCTTTTTGAATAAAAAATCTTTTTTTTTTTTTTATCTTTTTTGATCTTTACTTAATTTCCTAATGATTTTTGGCATAAAAAAATAATTTTGACCCATGCAATGTATTTTTGGATATTGCTACAAATAAACCCCAGAGACATTTAACCTTAAATTACATTAAACCAGCTTATGAATTTCATATAACTTTACCTCATTAGAATATAAGTAAAGTAAAGTAAAAAATATGAATAATATGACTTAATATGAATTACCATTTTTGGGTAAACAAACCTTCAGGAACAGTTGAAGTAACTATTATCTGATAATAGTTATCTATATTCAAGAGCACTAAAACCAGTTCAGATTATTCAGGAAATCTTTATCAAAATACTCATCAGAACACATGAACTTCCTCACATCTGGTGATATTTATCTCACTCCTAAGACTCCTGAGCACCATACGCAATGCATTTTACTTGTTATTTTACATGTAGAGCAGAGCTAGTCACAACTGGCAGTATTAAAAGTGGTGATCTGTTTGGCTGATTTAAATGGCAAACCCTACATGACACCAAGGTGTGTCACTCAAATTCAGAAAGCAAGGCTCATTCTTTACAGTTCCTGACGCAAACGCCCATGTTGTCCTTTCAAATTAACATATTTAATGTAAAAAACACAATGTCGGGGTGGAGTAACCTGTTACAGGAAGCAAGAAAGCACGTTCAACATCTTTCCTTACTCATGTCTCATTTCTCCTCCTCTTCAAACCTGTATTTCCTGTCTATGTGTATAAGTTGTTCTGTCTTAGTCAAGCATTGTCAGTAAACGTGTGGGAGACAATGGAGGACAGCACAGAGGAAGACATTGAGTCTCTGATTGAGGGGATGGCCTACATCCCTGGCCACTTTCATTTGGAGCTCAATCTGAACGGTGAACCCAACGGGCCAGTCACCCTTCGCCACCGGGACACCCAGCTCAAGCGTGAGAGTCTTAGGGCTGAGCTCGAAGCTGAGACGGGACGACTGCAATATGCTGTGCGCAATATGCTGGGCCTGCTGGCCTTTCATGTAGATGAACTGGAGACGGCAGAAGAGGCTTTCCACAGCATCTGCCAAGAGGATACAGAAAACCTCAATGCCTGGGCCAACCTGGGTTACGTATATGAACGCCTGGGTCGCGAGATGGAGGAGGGAGAGTGCATGGAGCGTGTGGCTACCCTTGTGGGCCCAGAGATGGGGGAGAACCAGGCAGACTGCAGGCTCAGGGTAGCACGGTGCATGGCTGAACAGGCGTACGCACATCCTCTTGATGTGGAGCTGGAGAGGGATGAAGATTTACAGGAGAGACTGACATCTGCGCTGATGTTATACAACCGTGCACTCGATTACGGAGAGGAACTTGTAAGCGCTTTACAAATTCTTATATACAGGGACACAACATGTTTTGAGAAATTTATACTTTGTGATTTTCTATAATTAAAGTAATATTTTTTGATTTCTTGATATTTATTGACCTTGATGGTCATGAGGGTCTTTTTTTTTCTCAAATGTTTTTTTTTTTTTTTCAATATTAATAACCAGTGAAGTACTTTTATTACATATTTTCCATAACATTTTTTTTAATGATATCAGCTTTTGACATTTAAGTCATTGTTTTTATTTGTAATTGTTCATTTCAATTTTTTTTGTTTTTGAATAAGTTATGAATTAGTAGATATAAATAACCATATGTCATTACATTTCAACTCTCACATTTCCTTTAACTCTCAAACAAAACACAGCATAATGCAAAATTCTAAATATACAATTCTGAGAAAAAAAATCTGTTATTAAAGCAGTACATTGTTGTTACGTTGCTTTATTTCTTACAGATACCAATAGAGGAAAAAAGAAGTTGGTATTTCAAAATGGCAACAATTTACATAAGGTATTTACAGAAGTATTTTTTCAAACACATCATCAAATATCTGACTGCCTATCTAAGCATTTGAATCCGCCATTACTTATCATAAATCAAAAAAACAATATGTTGATCTTAACCTTTGTTTAATTGAATAGGTTAGATGGAATTGTAATGGATTCGAAAGACGCTGACCTCACCAGACTGAATTATTTCAACAAGGGCCTCAAGCTTCTCACACAGACTCTAAAATCTGACCACAAACACCTCAAAGGTAACTTTCATAATGTAGATATGATAATGATTTTTAACAAAGCAATACAAACAGTCGGCTTATGTTTATAGATAATACCATAAATCACAGTCCAATTATGGTCTTTAGAGGCCCTCAGTTGTGAGATCAAATGTGTGGCAAATATTGGATATGAAGTTTCAAATGCATTATGTACATGATTCAATTGATTCATGATTCAATTGCAATTTTTTATATAATGCATATTAATTCATGGCGTTACATTTTTCTTGTTGTAGTATCATTCATCTACTTCACATTAAATATGATCACTAGCACTCGTTAAAGTGCTTTTTGTCTGACTATAATATAGTTAGATTTACATCACTCACCTTGAGGGCCCTGATGGAGAAATGAAAAGTTCCACAGACCAGCCTTTCCGGTTTTTATGTTGTCACGTGTCACGCTTGGCTCTGTAATGACCTCTTATCAGTGTCTTCTAGCAGATCTCAGATGGCAATGGAATCATTAAGACAATGTCTTTGTAACTCTTATTACTCTTTAGCCCTGGCCTGGTGTTACATTGGTCTCATGCTGGAGCGGACGGAGGAGTTCTCCACTGTGCCAATGTCAGTGCATGACTGTGGTTTCTCCGGATCTGACCCTTTGACATGTTACGGTTCGGTACTGAATGTTATCCCAGTTCAATTTTAGGACGTCATATTGTGGTCTAACTAACAGATCAGTTTCCAGAGATTATTTAAACACATTTCCTCTGTAGCTACAACATGTATGGGTGTGACCTGTTGTTTCTTGACACAAGTGTTAGAAAGATGTGTTTAGGTTTCTGTTTGATATGATTAAACATAAGCTGATAAATTGACATGCAAATATAATAAAGCTAACAATCAATAACGAAGGGTAAAAAACTCATTAGATTTGTTCTCATTGCTGATTTCCACAGGCCATTAAGCTTGCTACGGATGATGCATTCATACTCAACAGACTAGCAAACGTGTTCTTCCTGTCAGGCAAACTAGAGATGGCCACAGGTATCTGTAACATGGCCCTGAGTGTCCTGCCTGATGCAGAACTCAACTGGCAGGCTTACTGCACTCGTGCCAAGGTAAGCTACATACTTGATTTCCACCCAATTTCGTAATCCTGTATCTGCTTTCTACATGTGCCTGTATATAAAGGCAGTCACAGACACTCAATGTGTTAAATTAGTGGTGTATTTCTTTTGTTTATTTATAACTTCCCCATGAATAATATCATGGAATGTACAAGGATGACAAAAACAAATCCTTCTGCAAAGACAGAAACACCCATTTTGTGACTCATGATAAAATGTGCTCTAAAATTTAAGGACACAACGTGTGTGTTATTGCATCTAAAAAACATTTATGTTAGGACTAATCCCTTCAATTGGCCCACATTTTAGTAGATTAATCTAGTTCAGTAAAGGAAACAATATTTTAAAGCTTTTGGGTTCTTTCATAAATGCAATGCACTTCCTGGGAAACTTTGTCCACTTGTAAAACGTTTGTCATAGAACTAATATAAGATTGAAAGAAAAACTAAATTTCAGTACTTTTGTAATATAGCATTGAAATATAACTATTTATTTACAAAGTCACAAAGTGACTAGTGTTAGTTCACCCAAAAATTTAAATATTGTCATTCATTTCTTACCCTCTTGTTCCAAACTCATAAGACCTTGTTCATCTTCTGGACACAATTAAAGATATTTTTTATTAAATCTGAGAGGTCTCGGGCTCTGCATAGACAGGAAACTGCAATGTTCCCAGTCCCAGAAATCTAGCAATCGGTAAAAGTCCATGTAACATCAACTTAAATTTAGCAAAGCTTTAAGAATACGTTTTGTGTGCAAAGAAAACAAAAATAACAATTTATTCAACAATTCTTCTTCCCAAGTTACTGACTTCTGCCATTTTGGATAGTATCACAACGCATGTGCACGCTTTCCCCAGTACATAATCAGTGGTGATTATGGGGAAAGACCTTAATTTAGGGAAAAGAAAAGTTGAATAAACATTATTTTTTGTTTTCTTTGTGCGCAAAAGCTATTTTTGTACTTGCGCAAAAATTTATTTTGGAATGACATGAGGGTGAAGTAATTTATGACAGAATTTTAATTTTGAATTATCCCTTCAAGAACCATGTACTTTCCTATCAGACTACTACTCTGCATGCAAATCATTTTTGGGTCTCCAGTAATTTCTGCCACTATTTCTACGCATCTAAATCTTGCTTTTATAGTTTTATTGCAACTTTTTCTCCAGCTTAGTGTCACCATGTATGCAAAGGATCTTGATAAAGCCAAATGTGGCCAGGGTGGCATCCCCGACCGTCAGATTCTGAAAGAGGCCCGTGCTGATCTGGAACGTGTTCTGGCTGTGCGACCCTGTTTGAGGACTCATTTGGAGTTGGGTCAGGTAAGAACATAAACTATAATCAAACATTTGGAATAAGTCCCTTATGCTCACTAAGGCTACTTCACTATCACTTTAGATCAATAATAAACTTTAAGTGCTCCTATGGGTTATAAAAGGTTCATATTTTGGTTTTGGGACCAAAAACAACAGGTTGACATGCATACGAGGTCAAATAACACAGTTATTTTTTTACTTATTTGTTCAAATAATTTTTGCGAACCCCTCCGGTGATTTCAATGAAAGCTTTTAACTCTACAAGAGCGCCACCTTGTGTCAAAGAATGAATTTGCATTTTCATTCAGACCAATGCAAAAAGGCCAAAAAGTTTGAGGGCAACAAACATTTTTACTACATTTACCACAAAAATGCTTCCTTGAGAACTTCATCTCTCTTCCCTTCTCTCAGGTTTACTACTATATGGGTGTGGACGCCCTGCAGGAGAGCCTGTTGGTGGATGAAATGGCGATAAACCAGGCCTTGGTCAGTCTATCTAAAGCTCTGCAGTGTCCTCTGGGCTCTACAATCTCTAAACTACAGCTCCTACGGGGTCGCTGCCTGCTGCTGAAAGGAGAGGAGCAGAATGCCATCGATTGTTTTAGGAAAGCGCTTGAACTGGAACCTCCCAGCGTCCAAGACACGGCAGTCCTGCGCTGCCTGCTACAGGCTATTCTAGTGAGCTTCACCCAGAGCGGGAACAACACTGGTCAAGCTATAATTCAATTAGAGGAATGTTTACAGCAGGCGGAAGAGCGATACGGCACAAACATTGTTCAGACTGAGTTGAAGGCGCTGAGCCGAGCACACACTGATGAGGTGACGGAGCTCTCAAAAGAACTGGTGAGGAAGGGGAGGTTGGAAGTGGTTAGAAAGTTGCTGAAGAGCGTACAGCCAAAAGGGGAAAAGTTCTCACTAGGAAGGTCCGCGTCTATTTGAAAAAGTCCATGGAACAATGGGAAAGGACTCCAGATCATGTTCTGATGGGCAGTTATGAGATGTTCATATTAAGAATGGAAAATAATGGAGCTACTCATTTCAAACTAAAGGTATTGGTAGCGCTGAGTAATGTACAAAGGAAATGTGTTCTAAAACACTACAATTATTGCTATGATGTTAAACTCCAAAAGGTGATTTGGAATGTTGTCTTTATGGCAGTTCTTTCCTGCACATGCCACAAAGCATGAAGAGCCAGTTTAACAAGAAATAAATGCTGAAAACCTGGAAATGTACTACAGGGTTCTTGAGTGTCAGACCTGAGTGAAAATCTAGAATTTTTAAAAAATAATAAATGAAAACTCTTGATTCAAATATGAAATGCCATACAATTTCTGGATCACTAATAAGCAAGTTTGTGAAACTGATCATGTGAACATTTTTAGGAAGATTCTTAAATCATGCTGGACAACATGATCAGGTTTTACACAAATGTGTAGTTCAAGCCAGCTGCCGTCATTAAAGCAAGAGAAATCTCCTCATTTAAATTATCTTAATATAATGTCAATTTAAAAACCATGGCTTATAGGAAGCATATGGCATTTCAGTTCATGATTAAATCATAGATATGTCTGCATTAAATAGTAAACACTAACCCAGTCCAGCACTGATTAATGTTGTTTAAAAGGCTCCAACATTGAGTCTAATGTATTTTACCGAGAAACTGTCTTAAAGTGATACTTCAACAAAAAATGAGTTATCATTTATTCACTCACTCTCATGACATTCCAAAACTCTGACTTTCTTTCAAGGAACATAAGACATGTTAAGAAATGACTCATTGTTCTGTCAATACAAATGGAAGGGAAAGGTCTCCGACATATTTTCTTGTGTGTTCCGCTAAAAAAAGTCATACTGGTTGGGAAAAAATGAGTAAGGTAAAATATTGAAATCTAAAAAGCAATCCGTTTCATATCTGTATTTTACACCTGTAATGTTTCATATCTCAAACTGCACATGAAAGAAATTTCCCCTCAACAAAATTGGGGGTTGGGTTACATGCTTTTAAGGTGAATCATTGATGTTGCTTGCAAAAGAAACTCACTTCAAAGTCCTGCCTTAATCTCAAAGGATGGGGTGAGCAGAAGTGTCCTTAATAGCAGAAGGGTGATTTATAGCCAAGTCTTTTAAGGTCCAAACAGAACATCATTTCAATCTCTGGACCTTTTTTCCTGATAAAAACTGCTTCGAAAATGGAGATCCTGATACCAGCACAATGAAACTAGGTGTCCCTGCCTTCACTGAGCAGCTGGAAAAAACAAAATAGAGAAGAAAAACATCAGAGACCCATTCAAGCAGTCATAAAACCACTTAGAGGAAATGTCTCTGAAATACCTTTGGTGCCGAAGAACGTTAAGAAGTGACTTTTCAAGATCAACTTGATAAAGGTTTCCTTTTTCAGGATCCTCAAAAAACAGCTGAAAAAAAATTGAGGTTAAATAAAGTCATTCAGTATATTATTTAAATTCTAAAGGGTCAAAAAGGTGTTCACCAGGTGTGTCTTTGTATACTGACCTGTAGATTTTGTGGCTGATATTTTCTTTCTGAATCCCAGGGAGGAAGCTCATCACCAAACATAACTGCTAAATGGTCCATGAAGCTGAACAAGCCAAAATAAAATGTAAAAAGCAAATCTCTATTTGCATATTTTCAATTGAAAGAAATCAAATTCCAGCAGTTTATATTTCACGAGTTTCGCTTTTTCATAATACGATAGTAAGCGAGTTTGGCGTGTTGTCCAGGGGGGAGCCAGGAGATCGATGGACCCCGAGCCCTAGTGATTTGAACCCTCAAGAGGGCAGAGCTCAGTGTCCGGAGAAGGGATGCACCAAAAAGAGATGTGGAAGGGAAGGAAATGGGTTCATTTATAGTGGGTGTGGTAAATTTGATTGGATGGATGAAATGAGGTGATTGATAATGCAGTGCCAGCTGCAGTTGATTATTCATGCACGCTCCTCCCGAAATTAGTTTTGCAACATCACTTAGGCCGCCTTTCCTCGAAGGATACACATTTTGATTTGTAACAAACCTGGAGTTCTCGCAGAAAGCAGATATGAAGTCCGTCTGGCTGTGTTCAGGGTAGAGGAACAGCACTGGCCAGTGAAGGACTCCCTGCTCATCCATATAAACCTGAGCTCCAGTGGCCTCCTGAGAGCCGATTCCATCAAGGTCCAGATCCGCCAGGGCTCTAGACGCTCCTCCATCATCATCCTCACTGTCCGAATCCCTGTGTTGAGAAGGCTTGGCCTTCATAAGTTTAATGCCACGCTCCTTAGAAAAAAAAAAAAAAACTCTTTAAAAGATTTTTCTCTCTAAGTTTTTTTTATTATTATTTATATTTAAACACTATCTACAGTACCTTAATGGCAGCTAACAATGCTTCTTTCTCATTCTGCTCCTTTTTCGCTTTAACTTTTGCCTTTCTGGCATCTCTGTCTGCTTCCCTCTACAGTAAGAATACATTAAGCACAGGAGCAATCAGAGCAAAGAAAATTAGATTGGAACATTGTAAATGAAACGTGCACAGTTGGGTAGTGAGGAAATATAAGTAAAATGCAAATAAGATGGTAATGTGTAATGGAGAAATTTATAACTATTATCACTGAATCCAAATGGATCATCTGCTGTAAATGGGTGCCATCAGAATGAGATTTTAAACAAGTCATAATATGCAAAAAAAAGAAAAGAAAAATAACTAAGAAGTAATGCACACAGCCCCACACTTCTCCACTGCATCAATTAATTAAAATAAAGTCAAAAGCTGTGTGTTGCAATAAACAAATCAAACATTTTTCATTTCAAACCATTTCTTCTGTTAAAATATCAGTCCTTTAGCTGTAATATGGCCATATCCAGTAAAAAAATTGCCATGTCTGATTCAGTAGAAATATTCCCAAATTAAGCGCTATTTACAAGCAAAACAAAACAGTTCTATCAATTCTGGTATAAGAGGATAACAGGGGATGGACTTTTTCACTGGAGGAAGTATTATTAAGGATTCTGAACTAATAACTTGGCCAGAAGCAATTAATTATTTTATTTTTTTACCAAACACACTTCGCTCGACTGATGCACTGTGGTGTAGATAATGTGTGTCTTATTGTGATGTTTAAACCAGCAGTTCGGACTTATTCTGACTGATGGCACCCATTCACTGCAGTGGATGTAATGCTAAATTTCTTCAAACATGTTCTGATGAAGAAACACACATCTACACCTTGATGCCCTGAGAGCAAGCACATTCTCAGTAAACTCATTTTTTTTCTTCTACCTTCTGTTTATCTGCTGTGGCTCTCAGCTCCTGTAGTTTCTTGTCAGTGGGAATTAGCCTGAGACCTTCATCGCACAACTGCAATGCTCCTTCATAATTACGCAGCTCTATTGAGCACTGTGCACCTAAAATACATACATAAAATTAAATATATATATACTTCGTAAATAATTATTTTCTCTACACAAAGCTAACTAACAGCTATAGACACATCACCTCTGATTATTGCTTTAATGTGGTCTGGCTTCAGTTTCTTTGCAGCTGTGGCATCATTCAACGCCGAACGCATATTTCCTGGAGGAAAAAGATAATTGCATACAAGGAGGAAAAAAGTTAATTATGATGACACATTTGCAAGGCAAAAACAGACTTGTGTGTGCGTATTTAGAGTAATACTGACTTTACCTAAATGGAAATGTGCAGCTGCACGGTTGGTGTACAAAATTGCATTGAGTTCTATATCCATGCAGTTCTTTTTCAATCCTTCTGTGTAAGACACTACAGCTTTCTTATAATTTTTCTCCTTAAAGTACTCATTGCCCTCATCCTTTAGACTTCTGGCTTTCTCTAAGGGTAAAAAAAAGGTTTAGTTGTAATACATTCAATTGTAATTTTAAAGGAGGTAAACTGCTTACATAAAGGAACAATCACAACAAAGAGAAAGTAAGAAATAAAGAGCTTCGCATGCCTTCAGGTGTTCTGTCATCATCATGGATAATAGACTGAATGCAGGCGAGATCAGGGTGTTTCTCTGGGTCTATGCTTTCTGGGGCTGTCTTCATAAACATGGGCACCTTATCAAACTCCTGCAAGATTTAAAACTAGTATTTATATACAATATAAATAAAAGCTGTGGCAGTCGAATGCAATGAGTACTTATAACTTAGCACACTGCCTGAACTTCAGTATCGTCATCTTCTAAGTTTCACAGTGACATACTGTAAACACCGTACTTTACGTCAGTTCTTACCTCCTCCCAGTTGCTTTCATTAAACGCATTTTTGTATTTTTGTGCTTTAAACTTCTCCATAAATTCATCCATGCCATCGTCACTGTCATCGCCTTGCGCTGGTGCAGCCATCGTTTTTC
This sequence comes from Enteromius thamalakanensis, assembly GCA_032357475.1. Taxonomy (NCBI): domain Eukaryota; kingdom Metazoa; phylum Chordata; class Actinopteri; order Cypriniformes; family Cyprinidae; genus Enteromius; species Enteromius thamalakanensis. The sequence goes on from JAUCMT010000114.1 coordinate 11,486,949, forward strand.
TATATTTCGCTTAAATAAATGTGGTACCTTAATAATGTATCTTTAATAATGTAAGGTATCCGCTCTTAGAAGCTACACAAAAAAATTCAAAATGCGATCAAACTGTGAATATATTATGGCAAACAACCACATGCTCTCAACAAGCGAGATGTTCCTGTGCTGCTTGACACACGTCAGAGACGCATTATCGCCACCAGGTGGTCTGGAGTGAAACAAAACTTGTTCTCTGTCAGCGATTCCAAGGAGGATATATCTTAGTCAAGTCAAGTGTTGATCATTTTGTAATAAATATTTAATTGACCACGTATTTAAATCAAGACTGCATAATTTATTTATCTTAGAAAGGCATTGAATATTGGCTTGGAGTTATGACGACATAACTGTACAACATAAAAAACTTCTCCCACTAAAATAAAGAAGCTTATGGAAATATTAGTAAAATGTCTAATGAAACTGCATCATTTGAGAACTTATTTTTGCATGGCCATTTTTATTGAGTGTGCATACTGATTGGAAAATGACGTATTACGTGTATTAAATATGCTTGCTTATTAACATAAATTACCTTTGAGCAGACTTTAGCTACTTTGCATTAAAAACTTGAAGGTAACATGTCATTGCTGAGTGTTTTTCAAGTTTCCTTTCAGATGCTTTATACTAGACTAAATTAGTGAATCTCGATGGCTCTATAATGACAAGAAAATGACAAAAATATAACAGACCTACTTTATTAACAATATTTCCTTGTTATATCATTAGATATTTCTACATCAACATACATGCATTACAGACACACTCTTGTACACAGCCTGTAAAATGTGTGCAAAAATGTTATAAAACAATATAACATATTAGATAGTTTCAACTTTACTTAAAAGATCAACTAGCCCCTCTTTACTAAGGAACATGGTCTCTTCGCTCTGCTGACAAATCACCTCAAAGCTGGGCAAATCCTCTAAAGCTTTTTGTCCTATCACCACCATATATGGATACCCTAAAATTTTAGCATCCTTCAGCCGTTTACCAATGGTCATCTGAACCCTGTCATCCAGTACCACCTCTCCTCTCAAGTTTGGTAGGCTGTTTCCCAAGCTTTGAGCCAGTTCCTCAGCCAGTTGTGTGGCTTCATTTGCTTTGCTGCCCTTTTTAGGCGGCAGGACACACACTTGATATGGAGCGATCAACCCAGGCCAGCGAACAGCATCCTTGGATGACATCACCTCTATAGAAGCAGCAAGTATTCGAGTAACGCCAAGTCCAAAACACCCCATCTCAGCCACTGCAGGCCTATTGGATGCGTTAACAAACATGGCCTTAAAAGCCTGTGAATATTTTGTGCCAAGGTAAAAAGTGTGGCCCACTTCGATGCCTTTGGATTCAGTCAGTGTGCCAGTTTGGCACTGTGGGCACTCAGTCTGCCCTGGTTCCAAGGTTTCCATGTTGGCAGAGAAGCCACAGTTTCCACAAACAAGTAACTGGTCTTCACCAATGTCTGCAGGCAGCTGAAACTCATGGGAAAGTGTGCCTCCTATGTTGCCGGTGGCAGCCTGTACCTGCACCCAATTCAAACCCAGTCGGTCCAATATCCGTCCATAAGATTGACACACAGAGTGGTATGTCTGAAGAGCCGCCTCTTCATTAATGTCAAACGAATACATGTCTTTCATGTAGAACTCCCGGCCACGCAGGAGCCCAAACTTTGGCTTCTGTTCATCACGGAACTTGCGTGTAACCTGTAAAACATAATCATGTTATCTGCTTACTGTACATACATAACTGTTAGGGCTTTACAATAAAAAAGATATGCAGGACAGCATTGTCATTGCCGCACTGTCACAAATCATCCAGACAGCAAGTGAATACCGAACTGAGTTAAGCTTAAACGGATGACTACACACTCAATTTTGTCAAAACGCCTATCTTGGCGAGTATCCTTGCAAACACAGTGGGTTAATACCTGGTACAGCAGAAGTGGGAGCTTCTTGTAAGATATCGTCGTCTGGGAAGCAAAAAGCTCTGTGACTGCTTCTTCATGAGTCGGCCCGAGGCAATATTCAGCATTGTGCCGATCCAGTAATCTGAACATCTCTTTCCCCATAAGTTCCCAGCGGCCACTCTTCTTCCAGAGTTCTGCACTGCACAGTGCCGGCATGTCAACTTTCTGCCCACCAATTGCATGCATCTCTTCATCAATGAGCCGGACCAGCTTCTCCATTGACCTCAGAGCGACTGGTAAGTAATAGAAGCAGCCAGGGTTGGAGGGATGGATAAGCCCTGTCTGCAGCATCAGTCTCTGGCTGCGGCATGTTAAGTCTCCTTCCTCCTGACCCTCCCGGAGGTTGGATGTCTGGAAGAGGCGAGACGCAAGCGTTGGTGGGATGATTGGTTTGGAAGAGACAGAGACGAGGGGAGAGGTGTGGATGGCACATTTGATGTGGCTTCTTTTTAACGCTTTGAAGCGCGTCCTGGGCAGAAGGGCTGGGAGCTTGCGATACCAGTGAAGCATAAAGATCTCCATTTTTTTTGATAGCTTAAATTCTGTAAAGCTTTTAAGGAAGAAACAAACAAAGAAAAGCATGAACAAACAAAGTTATGGTTTACAGTGGACAATCGATTATGCCACACAGAGTATGCACCTGTAGAATATGGAGAAATGAATAGTCTGCTCATGAAATATAATATTTTTTTACTGTATGAAATGTCAGAGATATAGTAAAAACTTAAATATTTATCTATACGCTTTGCGGATTCGTTAAAAAATGTAGAAGGTATCCTTGTGGATTTACGTATATATATAAGATTCAAATACGCTTATATGAAAGAGATAGAGGAAGAGACTTATAGTAATGACATATTCTTTATATTTTAATCTTTGTCATTGAGTATGTTAACATGTTAATGTTTGAGTGTGTCAAAATGAACACTTTACTGTATATTTTATTCTATATACAACTACAAACAAATGTATTCAGAACTTCATCTTCAGAATTTAATACTTTTGATTTAGTTGCTGGCAATGTGACTGGCTAGAAGCGAAGACATGCTTTGTATCACAAAACAAACGACAAAATGTCAAACTTACCGTGTTTTGTGTCCTGCTTATATCTAGAAAATCGTCTCGGGTCAATCTGAGATCATTACTTGGAAACTGATGATAGCACACACGAATAAAAAGATAAACTAAAATTCTCCATACATGACAGGATGACCTTCTTCTGGTAAATCGCGCAGCGTTCAAGTGCACCACACCGCCGCCTGCTGCATGGAAGTCGAAAGCGCCCTCTAATGGTCTAAAGAGGAGGAGTCTGTTTCTATGGAAATTTCAAACAAGAAGCCTCAGCACCGGTTTGTTGTCCTGCAAGTAGCTTCAAACCATAAAGCTAACCGCTTCTGTATTATTTTTCTCTTTTAAAAGTGTGAAAAATGTTAAACACAAGAGTCAAACAGAAGAGAACCGCTCTGAAAGTCGCCAAGTAAGTTCATAAATAAAAGGAGCATGTCAGTAATACATACGCAATGTTTGTAACTTTAATTGAGTTTTAAAGTAACGTAGTAACTTTAAGATTAAGATAAGTCATGCTCTAAGATTAGTTATGCTATTCTACTACTAAAACCATTTTTAAACAGCATATTTAGTCCTTTGCGATTTATAATGCTGGCTTGAATTGGGTTTGTTAAAATTTTTCCTTTACTGGCTAAAGCAGGTTTTCTTTCTTCCAGGTCATCCAAAACACTGAATGTATCCTCTGGAGTATTTCGTGTGAATCAAAGCATCACAAAGACCATCAACCCCTCAATCAGTGGAAAGAGTTTCAGCTCAGCAAGTGACAGTAAAGTCCTGGACAAGAGCTTGGCCCAAACACCAAAACACAATGTACAGGTAATGGGTGTTTTTATGAATATGTATGTGGTTATTTTTTCATTCATTTGTGCCATTACTTTGCCAGGTATTTGATCAACATGGGCAGGACGTCACTCCTCGCCCATTATATAATCCAGATCCTGGGGTTTTACAACCTAAACAAGGAAAAATATTCCCTGCACATGATACTTCATGGGCTACCATGACAGACTTTCAGTCGGTAGCCTTCCAGACCACCAACGCAAGCTTCACTGGACCATTTACAAAGTAATTGGGAAAATATCAAAATATCACTTCTCTGCAGCACTTGGCGTGAACATAAATCTGTACCACACACAACTATCCCACTTTTGCTGCTATAATAAACAAAAAAATAATCTCTGCTGTCATATCAGGTCTTTTTTCGGGAGCGTTTCAGCATCCAGATCAAGCCAGACGACAGAATCAGTGACTGATGAAACTAAAGACTTGTTAGTGAAACCATACTTGTCCAGCAGTCTTTCAGGTTTTTATTTCCATTCTTATATTTTTGCCAGGTTTTCCTCATTCATTGTCTGATGAATTAATGTTCCAGTGTAGCATTTTGGTGGTTTTGCTCCATACAGATGTTCAGGCTCGTAGAGAGGAGGTGAAAGAGGTCAGGGAGGACATAATGGACAGGGTGGTGGATTCTTACCTGACTGAGACAGAGACCATCTGGATGCTGGACATTCCTGCAGTGTCTGTGTCAGTAGATTCAGAGGACGCTGAAGCAGTCAAGTGAGTCACAATTATTATAATTTTTTCCCAGTAATAAATTTGAGTTAATTCTGTAAACTAGAATGACATTTGACTTGCTGAACATTCAGGTTATTAAAATTTATTTTCACTAGCTAAACACACTCACACTCACGTTTTCCATTATAATAATCTGGCTGCTTTTTGTTCTTGCATTTTTAAAGGAAAAGAAACCATGCTTACACGGAACTGTGCAAAAACAGACAGGGCAATGATATGTATGTGGAGCGATGGGTGCAAACATTTAGTGATGCACCAAAGACAAAGGAGGTCCAGTGTGATAGCATTACAATGGTAGAAAAAGGTAAAATGTCAATACGAGGTGTATTAACTGTATAATCTGCCCTTAAAATAAAAGGGATTTCATTATTTTAATCCCGTTTTTAATGTCTCTACCCAGCTGTCATGTCTACCACCTGGGACATGTATGATACATTCAGCAATAACGGTGATGTCAGTGAAAACACTGTGGTCTCTGCTGAAGGAAATAAAGCGACTGTCCCAGACTCCTCGTCAATGAATCACCTCACGAGCACTAGCGGTCCTGACCAGAGCATGTCTGTTTACAGCACCATCAGTACAGGTAATTATTTTTTAAAAATAATGTTCTGTCATTCGGGAGAAGCTAAAGAAATAAAAATGCATCAACACTGTCAGGTTACGGTAAGTTTTGTAAGTTTTCATAAGTCTAAAAAGTGCAATAAATAACTTTCTATTGATGTATATAACTATTTGAAAATTTGAAATCTAGAGTGCAAAAAATCTAAATATTGAGAAAATTGCCTTTAAAGTTTATAGCAATGCATATTATAAATAAAAAAATACGTTTTGATACAGTAGGACATTTACAAAATGTCTTCTTGGAATATAATGTTTACATAATATCCTAATGATTTTTGCTATAAATGATAATGATAATGATAATGATACTGTATTGCTACAAACAAACCCATGCTACTTATAACTGGTTTCATGGTCGAGGGTCAAATATGCCAATGATACAAATTTGTGTCTCTAAAAAACAAGTAATTCAGTTATTTCACATTAAATAATTAAAATGGTTAAAAAATACATACATTTTCCTCCTTTTAATCCAGTCAGCAGCTCAAGTGCGCATCTCGAAAAGATGACTTGTGTGCTTCCGGTGGAGGAAGAGACAGACCATGAGCTGATCTTACAGTCAGACAAATTTAAGCAGGATCTGGCGGTGATGGAAAGAGTGGTTCTGGCCAATATCTTCCAGCCCAAGCTTGCTGCATACAGACAGCTGCCTGTAATAGACGGTGATGTATTTTGCATATGCCTTTTCATCTCAGTTATCAGAAGTTGTCTTTTTTCACTGAATTTAAATATTTTGATATAAACGTTTGCTAGAATGTGTATATTTCTATGCTTAACAGACCCAGACTGTGTGCAGACACATACAGAGGAGGAAAGCTGGACAGAGCAGTCTAAAAACTCCCTGAGCCCATTCCTTGAGCATCTCTGGGCCTTCAGGTGTGAGCTCACCAAGGGACGAAATGTTAGCAGTATGACCTGGAACAAGAAAAACCCAGTACTATCTGCCTTACCAACACATTTCATTCACAATTTAGCTATTTTTTTTTTTTAAATCTTCACTGAACAACATGCGATTCCTTGCAGGATCTTTTTGCTGTGGGATATGGACAGCTTGATTTTAAAGATCAGAAACCTGGACTTGTGTGCTGCTGGTCTTTGAAGAACCCCACGGTAATCTGAACACCGTAAAGATAAATATCAGATTTAGCCAGTGCAACAGTGTTTATAAAGTATTTTATTTGTACGGATGCCTCGAGAGATGTTCATTTAAATATAATGTTCATCTACAGTGCCTCCCAAAATAATATGTGACCACTGTATTTTGTTTGTATGCCATATCATCTTGTGTTTCTGTGAATATTCTTTGTTCATACTTCTTTCAGTGGCCTGACCGAATCTTTCATTGTATGAGTGGAGTCACTGCACTGGATTTCTCAGCTTGTAATGCCAATCAGTTGGCGGTAGGAATGTATGATGGCACCATTGCAATCTATAATGTACAGACCAGAGAACAGACACCCATCATTGACAGCAGGTGGGGCTGTGAGCATGCCTTCTTTTGATCAGTAACAGAAAGTTACAGGTTGTAACTTAGTCAAAATAGGTTGCTCTAGTGGTCCTTAACTGCTGATTTGCGACCCAAAAAACATTCAAAATTATGTTCAAATAATATAGGGTAGCAATTGTAATAGACTTTAAAGTTCCTACATTCAATCTACATTTTTATGTAACGGACTTGTAACAGAAAAATTATAATGAAAAATTAGATGACAAAATTTAAGGCTAGTCTAAGCATTTTATATAATGGTCCATAGATCTTACCTTTAATTTTTTTAGTGCTCATAATGCTGCTGACTGAATTTGACAGTAGTGAAGTCAACAGAATACTGTGTCATCTTCTAACAGTGACTGCGCCAACATGCACACATGTCCGGTGTGGCAGCTCAGATGGGTTGATCATGACACAGGCCTGGCTGGAGAGTATAAAGGGGAAATGCTAATCTCTATATCAGGTGATGGAAGAATCAGCAAATGGATCTACTACAAAAGCCTGGAATGTGTTGGTATGTTCAAATGGAAAAAAGTCATCATCTAATCACCTTCTAATTTTAACATTTTTCACAAAACCAAAACAAAAAAACACCTTTACAAGCAACAAGTTTAGTTGCTTTTATTAGCCTCATTTCTGAATGTTTAAGCCACATGTTGCCTAATTTGTAATTTTTCTGAATTAGATTTGATGAAACTAAAGTCGCCTAACATGATAGCCTACAACCAGCAGAAGATCTTATCCCGGTCTCCTGGGCTGTGCTTCGATTTCCATCCTAATGTGAGAAATATCTTGAAAATAGTAGTACATCTCATAAATGCACAGAAAGCAGTGAACGAGACTTATTAGCTCATGCTGTTATTTTACAGGATTCCAAAATCTACCTAGCCGGAACAGAGGAAGGTTGTATTCACAAGTGCTCTTATTCATATACCGAGCAATTCTTGGAAACTTACAAAGCCCACACAGTATGTAGAAATGCTTGTCTCGTTTTCTTTAAAGTGCTTTATTATTGCAAAAAAAAGTCTTTAAACACTTTTTTTCTATTTACTCTGCACCTTTCCTTAGGGTCCAGTATATAAGGTTACATGGTCACCATTCTGTCCAGGCGTTTTCCTAAGTTGTTCTTCAGATTGGACTATTTATCTGTGGAAGCAGGACCTTTTGAAACCCGTGCTTGGTTTCAACTCTGGTCAGAAGGCAGTGTTTGATATCATGTGGTCCCCTCACTGTGCTACTATTTTTGGAGCTGCTCGTGAGGGCAAGGTTGAGATCTGGGACCTGAGAGTCAGCAGGTAAAATCTTAACATTTCTATAGTTTTGAATAAAAATAATAATTTTTGGCACTCAGTCTTTCTATCCAGCTATTTACAGTGCACTCCATTTTTGTTTAATAGTCTGGACCCGACGATTGTGAGTGCGACCAGTCCAGGAGTGAATCCGACAGCTCTGCTGTTCACCCCTGAGACAGACTGTCTTCTAGTGGGGGACAGTGAAGGCCAGGTCACTGTGTACAAGCTGAAAAACCTCCCCACTGGAGACAACACACAGGTCAGGCCTTATCTCTCCATTTCCATGATGTTCGATCTGTGCCATATTCAAAGTAACCCATTTACTCAAATGTCAAAATCATTTCTATCTGTTGTGTAGGTGGAGGCATTGGAGGATGTAATTCGGACCACACTGTCCAGTCAACACACATTAGGAAAGACTGACAGAGATGTATAGTAGGGTCAGGCTGTTTGTCTTTACCACTCCATCATCATAATTTATATTCTCTGGCAGACTGGGTGACTCCATTTTACATAACAATGGGATTACAGCACACCGCCTGTTTGTGCTTACTTATTTATAGGAATAAATATACTCTTACAAAACAATGAGCTGTCTTTTTGGGTAAATTGTTGTATGGTAAATTATTAATATAGTAAGTAAATGTATTTCTTTAGACTTTGGTCATTATGGGTAGTATAACATAGTTTTGTAAACTAATTAACAAAAGGCAAAAAATATATATTGTAAAAGAAAAAAGGAGATAGCAGACTTCTTGTATTTCAAACAATCTATTTTGAGAACATTTTAGCATTTAGGCATTGATTGTTAAATATTTTTCCCAGTCATAATTACTAAAGGTTTTGCGACTTTTTCTCTTAAATTTGTGAGATATAAACTCGCAATTGCAAGTTATAAAGTCAGAATTGCATGATGTAAACTCGCAATTTCCGAGTTATAAAGTTTAATAAGTGGAAAAAAAACACTGATATATTCTCAGAATTGCGAGTTTATTTTGACTTTTTAACTCACAATTTTGACTTTATATCTCGCAATTGTGACAACATTTTGCAATTCTGACTTTATAACTTGCAATTCTGATTTTATATCTCGCAGTTCAGACTTTATATCTCGCAATTTGCAATTCTGACTTTATATCTCGCAATTCTGATTTTATATCTCGCAATTTGCAATTCTGACTTTATATCTCGCAATTGAGACTTTATATCTCGCAATTTTGACTTTACAGTATATATCGCAATTGAGACTTTATAACTCGCAATTTTGACTATTTAACTTCCAATTGTAAGTTTATATCTCACAATTCAGAGGAAAAAAAAGTTACAATAACCTTTTTTTATTATTATTTAGTGGCGGAAACGGACTTCAATACTATACTGTATTGTCATCAGGTATTGTTTTGTTTTTCATGGAAACCACAGACAGAATGTAAGTTGTTTGTTTTATGGTAATGGACGGACATTTTTATTACCACTTGTCCACCACACATTGCATCTTATCTACAACATGAGGACCACATCACACTTTTAGAAATGACTCATTACACATTTTAAACTGTTTTTCTCTCTTACATCTCTGAAAAATCTATCATATGAGCTTTTTAGTACAAATCAAACAATTTAGCAAAGAAGATGCAGCTCAGCTTATATAAGAGCTTTTAAAGGGAACAGCTGTGACATTATGACAGGAAATGGATCCTGCTTCTTTACTAATGTATATGGGACTTTTAATCCATATGGCATATGGTCATATATACATTTCAAAACACTTTTCCAAATTAGTTTTTGTGTTGAAGGATAAGTTTGTATTATATTATATTATATAGTTATATTTTTTAATTTAAAATTGAATTAAGAGACATTTGTAATATAATATAATATAATGTTCAGTGTTTCCCTGTTTATGGCGCTGGTCTGAAAGCCAACTCTCACTTGCAGCTTATATATTATATTTTATTATATTATTTAATTTAAAATTGAATTAAGAGACATTTGTAATATAATATAATATTCAGTGTTTCCCTGTTTTTGGCATGAGACACTGGTCTGAATGCCAGCTTTCACTTGCATTTTATATATTATATTATATTACTTTAACTACCTTTTGCAGTCATTTTTAATTTAATATAGCATAAAATTAATGTTAAACAAGTGACATTTAAAATGTTTTCTAAAGTGAGATAAAATTTAATTAACAAACATTTGACATTAAAATAATATTTATATCCACTTTTAATTGTAAGCTTATGTACAATGTCCTTCAACACAAAATCTCATATATTATACAAAATACAAATGTCTGTTAATCAAATTGCAATTGATTCCAGGAAACTTTCCTTGATTATTTCTATATTTTAAAGCAAATACAATGTTTGATGCCAAACTTTTTTTCTTAATATTCCTCCTTTATTGTTTCCTTGTATTGACCACAGACTTTTATGTTATTTTGTCAGTAGAGATCATCTCATGGGGCACATCAGCCATAAAACCATAATGGCTGGGATTATAGTCATATTGCTCATTTGCACTACTTTTTCTCATTGACCAACTAGGTTTAAGGTAACAGAATTGGATGGTCACATCAGCAGATAGTGGACATCTGTTTTGCTCGGGGAGCAGCATTGGTCTTTATGTGACTAGATTATCCATTCATTAAGGAGAACATCACTGCAATGAGACCATTAAACTGGAGAAGTAAAGAGACAACAGCTTGTCCCTAAGGATGTAATTTTATTCCAGATTGGGGCAGTAAAGCACCTAAATACCTGCTGGCCTTTGTTTTCCGATCAAATTTGTTTGACTTGAGGGGATCGAGTAAGTGTTGGGTGGGGTTTGGACAAAGCCGTACAACATGCCGCCATAAATTGGGGTCACGTCTCATGGGCTAATCAGACGTTTGCCAGACCTGAGAGAGATTGGCAGAAGATCTAGAGGACCTTAAAGAGACCGAAGGAAACCGTGAGGGCAGAAGAGGAAGCCACTATGAGAGGTTTTCACAGCCCTGCTCTGCTGCTGCCCGCTCTGCTGCTGTGGGCTGTGTGTAGCATGTCAGAAGTGCAGGCTGATGTGAAGATGGTCAAGCTGTGTGGTCGAGAGCTCATCCGAGCCGTCGTCTACACGTGTGGCGGCTCCAGGTGGAGGAGGTTCAGAAGTCCGCAGGATATGGAAGGTCAGTTTGTTATACTGATAGATTCATGCTAATGCATATATTTTTTTTAAAAGCCCTGTCATTCTCTAGAAGTTCTGTTAGTTTTTAATTCATTCCATTCAATAATGGAATCTACTGTAGATTAAGAAGTTTAAAACTATTTTAAAAATGTGCAATTAATATCTAAAAAAATTATTTATTTAAAAATACAGTGTGTATATATATATATATATATATATATATGTGACCCTGGACCACAAAACCAGTCATAAGGTAAAATTGTACAAAACTGAGATGTACTGTATACATCATATGAAAGCTCAATAAATAAGCTTTCTATTGATACATGGTTTGTTAGGATAGGACAATAAAGAGATGCATCAATTTGAATATCTTGAATCGGACGGTGCAAAAAATACTGAGCAAATCACCTTTAAAGTTGTGCAAATTAATATCTTATCAATGCATTTTACTAATCAAAAATGACATTTTGATATGTTTAAAGTAGGAATTTTACAACAAATCTTCATGGAACATGATCTTTACTTAATTTACTAATGATTTTTGGCATAAAAAAAAATCAATAATTTTGACCCATGCAATGTACTTTTGGATATTGCTACAAATAAACACCAGCGACTTAAGACTGTTTTTGTGGTCCAGGGTCACATATATATAGTATATAGTAATGTCGAATAAAATGACATCTATACACACACACATATGTGTATATGCACACTGATCAGTGTATATTTCATATATATATATATATATATATATATATAAAAATCATGTTTCTTAACATGTTATCAGGAAGCCACTATGAGAGGTTTCTTATTATTGTGTTAGCTAGCTGTTATTTTGTTTATATATATATATTGTTTTTTTATTTTTATTTATTTTTTTTTTGTATATACAGTATATATATATTTTTTAATTTTATTTAGTTGGTTAAAAACTATTGCAAATGAACTCTTCATATATATATTTACACACATTACATTAAACATTAACATTAAACTGTTCTAAACATTTTTGCAAATTACCTATGATTGCATAAATATCTGCTACTCTTGCTTACCCTTCAAGTCTGATGATATTTAACAGAGTACTTTTTTAATTGTATCAGTGAGATCAAGTCTCCAGTCAACAGAGAAACAACGTCTGGTCATATTACATTCCCATTAGACGGACACATGTTTAGTTAAAGCAGAAAAACTCCCGTGTCATCTTCTCCTGTCATGACACTTCAGACCTGATTACATACGTTATAGACTTTAATTATAGACTTAGACTGTACAAATGTTAACTTTGTATTTTGTGTTTGTCGTTCCACAGGGTTTTTTAATGGAGATCTAAGCAGTGCTGAGGATCTTAGTCTGGCATCTGACCTGGCCAGGCGAGACTTACATCAAGACTGTTGTCAGTATGGCTGCAAGAAAAGTGACCTTACGTTGCTCTGCTGAGAAATTAACCTGTGTTTTTCTATTTGCCTCGCCATGTTTTCTTTCACATCAAGTCCAAATAAATATGAACACTTGTCAGTTCAAGTACAGTCAGCTGTAATTGATTTAACATCTTAATTTGTCAGTAGATGATGCTAATTTACATAAAAAGCATGTCTAATTTGGGATTAGATGATTCTGCTACAATTGTACTCGAAAACGCACCATGAAAGAGGTTAAATATCAAGTCACCAACAGCAGTGAAACTGCATCATGAGGTGCACAGCAGTGATCGTTCATTTAAAGTGTTTAATTCTAACTTGTATTTTGCGAACTTTGTCAATAAACATTATTGCATATGCATCAAAGGTGTTTATTTGCCCCCAACAAACCAATCTAATTATATTAAAACATTCTATAATAAATGATTGATATTAATACACAATACAGGTAAGCATTTTTAAGCCTATTTTACAATAATATTATTTAATAAATTTTAAGCATGACAGAATACATCAACTTATCAGGCTTATATGTTTTATTGTTTTGGAAAGAGCAAAGTAATCTCAGATCATTGTTAACATTTTTTTTTTGTACAAACACAGCTTGCACATGTTGCTGGGAAGAGATGATTTACAATTACCAGACACACACACACTCACAAACTCTCCCTCTTACACACACACACACAGGAAATTCAACATTCACACACAGCTCTACTTTTACGTCTAAACTGACGTGAGTTTTCTCATTTCTTTTGCGCATCTGAGTGACGTTTCACTTTAGACCATACCGATTAAGCACTACACAGAATTAAATTCAGTTTTGTTTTTTTTCAGCTGACAGACTCCAATCTGTTCTTCGATTTACCTCAGTGCAATAAAAACCCCTTTAGTTATTATAGTGCTCAGAAAATACGCAATGCAGTGTTAACGGATGGCGAAGCTCATCCTTAACGTTAAATGTGGATGGAAACCTATGAACCACAAAGCACCAGTATATTCGTCTCCAAACCGTCACGACGTCTACATCAGACACTCAAAGATGGAACCAAAATGTTTGTTCTTGACATTGAACATCAGAGCATCTGGTAAGTTAAACAGCAATACAGTGTTTTTTTTCCTTTTCATAATTTTTTTTTTTTTCACAAGAAACAATATTTTCACTTTATTCATAGGTTTAAACATTTAAAAAATATGCAGCTCATTTTCTCTTAAAGGACAATTCCGGAGATACACGTACAAACGAAAAGAGAAGAAAAAAAGCGATTTGGTCATTTAACCACTCAAGAACCTCGTCATCTCACAGAGACCGTTACCATTTGCAAAATAAAGATGTTTTGAAGCGCGGGGGCTCATGCTCAGGACGCTCAATAATATGTGCTGTGGAGGGGAGGGGGGAGAGGGGCTGGATACAAACACATCTGCATGAGTGATAAAACAATTTACAATGTCCAAAAGCTGACGATCCATGTTGAACTAATAGTGCTGCTATACATAACACTGTAATAACATTAAGCGTGATGCATCTAGGTAGATACAGTCTCCTGTTTCGTTTTCTCTTTACGATGTCATATATAGCATACATTTTCTGTTGCACTCGAGTTAAAAAAATTATATCTGAAATCAATTTAAAAATTATACCTCCGCATTATACTGTACACAGCTTACCCAACTACACAGATAACAAAAAAGTCCAAAACTTTAAGGATCCTAATTTATGATACCATTCAAAGTCTAGTCATATACAGTGTAACTTGTTTCCTTTTTTTATATATATATATTTATATATATATACACAACAAAACATGAATAAATAAAAATAGAATGATGTACTCTGATGTCTATCACCGTTCCTTCGGGAACAACAGAAAGGCTATTTAATAATACAAGAAAACACCAAACGGCCTTCGAGATATATATTATGACTTCTTCTCTGTTCTTTTTTGAGTCTACTGCAAGCAGGAGTGTATTTTTCAAGCGGTGGCTGTCTAAAAACAGATTTGACAAAATATAATTTCTATCCTTCTCCAATTAACGAACCTGACTGCACTGTGTGAATTAAAAGGAGATATTCCTGAATAGGCTTTTTTTTTTTAAATAAGCTTGAACAACACCAAAATCCGATGCAGACCTCATACTACATGCAACAGTATAGCGCCATCTTGTGGCTGGGGCTCATTTCCTCTTTTAGATCGTACTAACTTGCTACCTTGTTCGAAAATGTGATACTTTTGACAAACTGAATGCACAGAGTAATAAAAACATCACATGTTCAGTATCGATTTTAGAGAAGGATACAGAGATTTCAGGTAGGCACAGCCAATAACACGGCGGACAGAAATAGAGGCTAAACCTTACGAACAAACCCAGGCCGCAATACAGATGTTGCAAAGTGAATACAGTTCACAAATATAAGAAGTACACCCTAAAACGGTCCACATTTTATAATGCAACTCATATAATACTGCTGGAGTGTGTGTGTGAGGTCCACCTGTATTGTACATCTACAAAGGTTCATCCATAAGGTCGGGTAGGGGTCATGTCCTGTGTTTTAAATACTCAGAATTGGTCCAAAATATGCAGACTTGCGTGGTGTTGTTTAGTTGTCTGCCATGTATTTTCCTATAATGAAAGCACAAATACAGTTTTATGTTTTAAATAAATGCAGCGGAACTTTTTTCTCTCCAGATTTCTAGGCTAGTGCTGATCAAAACAGATGTAACTCACCTGCTGCAAACCTCTTTTTGATGAGGGAAAAACGATATCCAAGGCCAGCCAGCTCAATGTCACAGCCTGACAGAGTGCTGCCCTCACTGGTGAACTGCACTGCCACCGGAGCCGGTTTACTGGGACCCTCTGTTAGCTGGAAACGAGCCAGAAGAGATCCCACACCTGAGGATATAGGGAAAAAGGGTGGATGAACTCAAGATAAGCAATTCATTTATTACATTTTGTTATAGCTAGTTTAGACCATTCAGAAGTTTGGAGTCACATGTGACCCTTGACTACAAAACCAGTCGTAAGGGTCAATTTTCATAGTCTGAAAGCCGAATAAATAATAATGTATGGATTTGTTAGAATAGGAGAATATTTGGCCGAGATAACAGCTATTTAAATATTTGGAACCTGAGGGTGCAATAAAAAATTAAAGCATTAGGAAAAAAATCGCATTTATAGTTGTTCAAATCAAGTTCTTACTGCATATACTAATCAAAATATTTATGGTAGAAAATGTACAAAATATCTTCATGGAACATAATCTTTACTTAATTTCCTATTGATTTTTGGCATAAAAGAAAAATCGATAATTTTGACCCATACAATTTATTTTGGGATTTTGCTACAAATATACCCCAGCGACTTAAGACCAGGGTCACATATATTTTAAAAAGAAATAAATCCTTTTAGTATTACTCTGTTGTAAAGCTGCTTTGCAATGATATGTATCATAAAAAGCACTATACAAATAAATTTGAATTGAATTGAATTACAATTCAGCAAGGATGTACAGTTTTAACTGTACAGGCATTTATAATGTCAAAATGTTTTTCTTTTGAAATATGTATTCATTAAAGAATCCTCAAAAATATTAAGTAGCATATTAGAATGATTTCTAGGAACACTGAAGACTGGAGTAAAAGCTTCTGAAAATTCAGCTTTGCCATCACAGAATTATATATATATATATTTTAAATAATTATTATTATTATTTTAAATGGTGGTAATATTTCACAATATTAATGTTCTTACTCTATTTTTTATTACATAAATGTTGTTTTAATGAGAATAGACTATTTTTAAATACTTTGACTGGAGTGTATATACACACACAAGAATGAACCATGAATCTGACCTCCATTCTCAGACTTCTGAGAAATATCTGGAATCTTCCATAAGATTCTCTGCTGTTCGGCATTCCTGTAAAGATAGCAATAAAAATATATATTATAATAGAAAGTACGTATGGACTTCGTCCAGATCTAGTACTAGTCATAGTATCATTTATTATACTCTCAAACTAAAGTCCAATCATAAAGCTTCATTTTCACAATGACAGTCAGATTTTCGAAGGGCAAGTAAGTCCAATAATAGAAGAATCTAGTTCATGTCTCACCAGGCAGCTGGGGGAAGCACCGCCTGCAGTTTGCTGACGCCTCCGTCCACAGGAATGAGGAACTGAACATTGTTGAGGGCGACAGGAGTGGTCATGGCACCACCGTTGTACTTGTAGTCTATCCTCAGATCGGTACTGGTGGGCTCACACCTCCAGCTCACTGCTAGATTTAGAGGAGTGGACTGTGGACCCTTTGGTAAAACCTGAGAAAAAATGTGATCATTGAAATTTTAATAAAGTGTTAATGACATAGTCTCATTTTTGTCAATCTCAACAACAAAACTATCTTTTAAATTAAATAAAATTAAGAAAAACATTAAAGAATAGTGATTAATACATGAATTATTAATTTATAAAATATTGAATTTATGAACAAAATTCAAAATAATGTAATAAAATAATATAAAAATCATTATTAAAATTATTTTATAGGTATTAAATTAATAATAAACAATTTTAAATAATGTACTTAACACCTATTAATAAAATGTGAATACATTATTCTATAAAATAATACATTGAAAATGAATAAATCAAATGTAATTTAATTGAAATATAAAATTACTAATAATTCATTCATTCATTAATGATAACTGAATGAATTTTACTTTTTAAAGACATTTTTATTTACTGATATTAACCAATTCAGATTTTTACTAGGTCCGGAAGCTTAAACAGCTAAAATGACTTGTGTACAATATGAAACAAATACTAGATATAGATTTTCTTCTGTTCCCTTATATTTCTGTGGTCAGTGTTGCTTTGAGGTTCTCACCTGATATTTTAGCATGTCTACATTGTAGTAAGTTGCTTGTGGTTTCTGCTCTGCCACCTTCTTTAAATGAGTCATCAGGTTTGGCATATTCACCCAGAACTCCTTCGAATCAGGATTGGGCTGCGTGGTGTCACTGTAGGAAAAAGGGGTTCAAGATGCAAATCATACTCAAATAAAAGAAATAATTAGGTATTATCTGTTCTTCCTGTATCAACATGTACACCATTCAAAAGTTTGGAGTCAATGTTTTTACGTTACGCAATTTAGCACCAAAAAACATGCCAGTAAATTTTGTGACAATTTGTTTTTATTAATATTTATTCCTTTTGAGTTCATCAAAGAATCCTGAAAAAAATGTGTTATGGTTTTCTCTAAAAGACGGCACAACTCTTTTCAACTTTAATAATTATAATTAACAAAATCTAATGTAATTATATAATTTAATAATTTAACAAATCAGCATATTAGAATGACTAAAATTCAGCTTTGCCATAACAGGAATCAATTACATTTTCAAAGTATTTTGAAACCTAATAATATTTAAAAATATTAAAACATTAACATTAAATCACATCCAAAATACACATTTTTGTTTATATAACATTTATATATTTAGAAAATATTTAAATATATTTACATGCACGTATGTTTTTATATATTTATCATTTATATTACATATAAAAATATAATAATATATAAACATGTTAATCTTAAATATATACATTAATGTGTGTGTGTATTTATATATACACAATAAATATACACAGTTCACACACAAACATTACTTAAACAAAAACCTTAATTCTAATTACAGCACCTCATCTTGATGTAAACGTCACAGGACAAATCTTTACTGTATCAAATAAATCAATAATTGCAGCTTAGGTGAACATGTAATACTTTGCATTAATAACCCCAAAGCTTTGAATGGTAGTGTATAAAGCTTTTGCGAGATCAATAAATAATAGCTTCCCCTCACTACTCCTACATAAGTGTGGAGATCACGTATAATTAGTCATGCACTATGTGAGTCAGCCTCGGCTGCACAGGAGTCATTCTGAAGTGAAATCTCACACTGAGAAGATGTGCTTAGCTATAGAGAAGTATTATGCTGCGTCCGAAATCGCTTACTTCCCTACTATATAGTAGGCGAAAAACAGCATGTGAGGCGAGTAGTGTGTACGAATTCATAGCGTTCGAAATTCAGTAGGCGAGAAGTACCCGGATGACCTACTACTTCCGGCCGAATTCTGTAGTAAGCATACCATGGAC
>JAUCMT010000114.1:11511145-11561267 GCA_032357475.1 Enteromius thamalakanensis
ATATATATATGCACCTTTCTTGTAGGCTGTTGTTTCAAATTAAAGTCCCTCGGACAGTGAACACTTAACAGGATTCATGGGGTGTTTTCCCAACTTTCCCATACTCTTTTCCCAACATGTAAAAATATAGTTTTAACATTAACAACAGGCATCAGGACAAGGAACATTGCTGATAAGTTAGTTAAAGACTCTTGAATGTAAAAAAGTGGACAGTCTGTAATATTACAGCATGTCTTGGCAAGTAACTAGGTCATATTTTGTGTCTTGTCTTGGGCAAACGCTCTCCTATATTGGATACGTGTAACCTAAGCTGAGTGTGTGCAGTGGGTCACGTACTGTACTGCAGATCTCAAGGAGGTGTTGCAAACAGTAGTTCCTGCAAACACTAGTCCATTCAGCTTAAGCTGTCATCACGCCCTTCAGTCTTCACAATGCATTATTAAAATAGAAAGAATCTCATGAAAATAATACACTTTATCTGACAAGCTACCAAACATGGCATGATTTCACAGTAATGCAAACCTCTGAGGATTTCTTAGCCAGCACAAGTCCTTACTTGTTATAGTCAATCTTTCTGCAGCTGGCTACACGGGTTTCTCTTAGTGTGAAGACGTGCCTGCTTTTAAAAACTGAGAATGTGCATACTTTTGAAAACACTTGGTTGCTTTGGATTAAAGAGACTGTGTTCTCCTGGTGTTATGACATGATTTTAAAGGGATAGTTCACACAATAAAAAAAAAAAATTATGTCATTGTTTATGCACCCTCATGTTGTTCCAAAACTGTATGAGTTGCTTTTTTATGTTCAGCACAAATAAAGTAACCAAGCAGTTGACTTCCAGTAGTAGTACAGACAAGAGTTTGGTTACCAAAATTATTCAAAATATCTTATTTTATGCTCAATAGAAGAAAGAAACTCACACAGGTTAAAAGTACAGTGACCCCTATATTTGTCTTAACATTTCACAGTTAATAGTGCATGCTTGTCTATGCATTTGAATAAAGATCATGTCATGCAGCTACTGTAGCTTAGCTACTGACAAACTCCAAAACAAATGAAACAGAAATAAATTACATTGGGTAATACAGATCAAACTAATTACCATGACTTGCTTGAAATCTGAGGTCCTAGGACTCAAGGGAACATCTTGTGGTTGCCATGAGGTAAACCCTCATGTAAAATAAACCGGCTGATCCAGCAAGACTGCACTAGTTCCCCTCTTCACCTGCTGTTATATCACCTATGTAGACAAAAAAGTTTTTTTTATTTTTTACAAATCCACTGTTTTACATTTTACTGTTTTCTAGCATAAGGGTGTAAAACTGCAATATTCCAACAATATATCCCTAAATACTAAAGAAAATAAACTTCCCATGTATGGGGTATGAAAGTATAAAGCTAAAATCATATTTTATCGTTATATATCATGATCGTTTGCTTCTAAATAATGTAAATACCTTGTAGTTTGTTTACATGTTGATTATTAGACAACAACAACAATGCAAACACACTGACAAATAGCCTAACTTACTTGTGATTTAGTGCAGTGAAAGCTCACATTATTTATTTGACATCGCGTCGTCGAAATAGAGTAGGAAATAAAACATCGTCACATTAACTGAAAACAGAACCCAAATTAAAGCACAACAGCAAATGAATCCACATTACCACATTTCCTCGGATTCCTGCTTTGCGCAACTGTCTCAAAAACACCCGCTGCCTCCTGTGTGTGTGTGCCTGCGTGTGTGTGTGTGTGGACCTGCCCTTTAAAACATAAACAAACTCTTTTCACACTACAAACATTCACAGAAAAAGAAAAAGAAAAAACCCTCCAGCTTTCGCCGAGGCGCAGATTCGACAAGTAACGTTAGCCAATAAAATCTGTATAATATTGTAGAGATATTTCAAAATTAAAACGTGACTAAATTAGCATTAAAAAACTGACACGTGAGAAACTCTTGTAAAGAGACTGGACCGATTTATGATTCACATATTATTTTATAAAATATAGATTCCACTGCACTAAAATGTTCGATATTCAACGTTGCATATTAATTTACCTTAGTAGTGCTAATATAGTGATTAGCCAGCAATAAAAATGCTAACAGAATGCTAATCTCAGATAATGTTAAAGTATTCATGACTTTAAGAAATATGACGAATTATAACAGAATTTGAATTGAAGAAACACCATAACATTTTGTAAACACTGAAGCTTATTTATTTTGATGAATTGTCTTTGAATAAAGGGTACATTTGTTTTCACACTGCTGTGGGTCATTTTCTCTGTACAGAACACACAGATCAATAAATCCATATAGCAGTCATAAACTAGGCAATCCTGGATTGATTAAACATCTTTACAGCGGTCACACTTAAATGGCATCGTGTCTACCCATATGTAAATGTGAAATGATTTTGCCTTCGTGTTTACACGTCAAGACGAGGTTTCATTTCTTAAAAATTTCCAAAGTTGAATACAGAAGTGTAGCAAGAGTTACAGATGCAGTCCAATGATGAGGTTGCCATAGTAACCGCAGATCATCAGAGGCCTAAGACATTGTGTTCTAGCGCAGCCCGTACTGCGTCTCTGATGTTTGTGGGAGAGACAGAGGATGATTAGCATTCAACATGATATCATAAGGTCACAACTCATGATATGATCTCTCTCTCACTCGCTCTGCGTTCTCTGTGGGGAAGTAAAACATTTAAGGTTCTCATATAAGGTTTGCATCACTTGCAGAAGTCTTTTGTAAATTACATACACATTCCAAGACACTAAATAAAGCGTAAAGATGGCTTAACATGAGTGCATTTTCTAAGTGGCTGTTTTATGCATAGGCCTAATTTGTGTATGTGTTCACCCGTTCTGTGGGCCAGCTGAGGCCAGACACATGCTGCATCCACCAAATGTCAGAAAGCATTTCAGATTCCTCATTTGAGGCAGAGCATTGTCCCCCGGGGGAGAGCAGCTTCCCTTTTTTCTCCTCCTCTCCCTGCTTTATCCATCCCTCCCTCTGTCTGCCAGCTTCACTGCACTGAACTCCTCTTCCCGGAGAAGATACAGTTGAGCGGATGCAGGGGGGTGGAGGAAAAGAAAGGGTTTAGAGAGTTATGCAGCTCTGATACTGCGCCATGTCGCATTATGAGATGATAAATGTAATCTATCTTTCTCTATGTGACAATGAACAGTTCAGTGCATAAAACACTTTTGGACAATTTAAATTACTAAATGTGACTGAAGTGTTTTGTGATTTTGGGTGCATCTCAATATAGACCTACACTACTTGTTTTTTTATTTAGTGGAGACCAGAGATAGCTGTCAGATTTTTCACACCAGTATATATTTTAATTTATTTATTTATTTATTCATTCATTGTTTTAAAAATAGATTTTTTTTAAATTAAAATGTATTTAAATGTACATACAGAGAAACAGATTTGTGTACAGTAGCTGCTGTTCCATCCAAGCAAAAATGATTTGTTCAACCCAAGCTAAAGAATAATAAAGTGTGATTGATCAGATATAAGGAATTATAAGCTTATGAGAATGCTTGGCTAAAGAGATGTTTCTTTAATCTAGATTTAAACCAAAAGAGTGTGTTTAAACAGTGAAAGTCATTATATCAATTGTTTTTACCTCAGTATCAGGCTGCTCGTAATCTCCTTGATTGTTTCTAGTAAGGGATGATGTCTTGGGCTGATGTGCAACTGTGAACAAGCAATAAAATAAATCAACCAACTGCACGCAGACTGGAAAAATCTCCTCTGACACGCCGTCAGTGCAGAAAGCCTAGACAGCTGCCGCATGAGAGCTCAGTGAAGGAGCACTGCTGACCCGCAACTAATGAGTGTGGAAAATGAATTTCGTAGCGCTCTCTGGTTAAGTACATCAAACAGAGAGTGAGTGAGGGAGGAAGGGGAGATGAAGAAAGAGGAGCAATGTAATTTTGCAGTCCAGACAGAACAGAAGAAAGCTCTCTCTGTGTAAGGCCTTTTTGAATACTAAGTCTAAATGGACCAGTTTAAAAGGCATTTCTGGCCATTTTGGCACTCTAGGCCAGTCACTGGGGGTGATTTCCAAATTTGTCATGGCTATAAAGTGTAAAACAAGTTCTCACCAAAGACCCTTGTCTAACTCCAGATGGGAAATTTCCAAGAAGAATGGAAATTTATTATCTTTTGACCCCTCAGTTTTTCCTTTATCCTTTATCAACTGAAAGAAGTCAATAAGGTCTTGCATTATTTTCCATCCCATTGTGTTTTGCTTTTTGATTTAGATTTTTTCTTTTTCTTTTTACAATCTATTAATCGAAGAGCCCTGATTTAAATTTAGAGTTAGATTAGGTTTATCAGCATGTTCCCAACTGATACACAGCAACCCATTTTACCAGAAAAAATTGTATAACCTTTTGTTGTGACTAAACCCCCCCAATATTCCTCTGCTTTGGTCTGTTTGTATATGACACACACTGATGTCAGTACTTGTTTGAGTGTTTTATGGATTTCATTTTAAATTGCTTTTGGCAAGCAGGCTAAGCTAGACATCTTGACACTGGGCAGCAACTCACAAGGAGAAAGACTGTCACCAGTCCCTTCTCCTAATTGGTTGGAGGTTAAAAATAGCTCTGGCTAGCCATCATGAGACTGATTTACAGCCTTCATTTACAAGGCTAACACACTCTCAGGGAGTTCTTCAAACACTGCATGATGCAAACCCTGAGTTATCCATGTCATTCCTTCTTGCATTTGGTGCTTCTCCTCTTTAATTCACGTCACTCATTTACTGCAGGGTTCAGGTCAGAGGACTGGGACTGCCATCGCAAAAGCTTCATTTTGTGCTCAATGTCTAATTCTTGTGTTTATTTCTAACAGAGTTAATATATTATTGATTTTTATCTGTTGGTATTTGATAGAATCTATGATGTTATGCGTCTAAACAAGATGTCCAAGACCTCCAACTGAAATATAGACCCACATCATAAAGTTTCATCTGATCATAGAAGTCTTGTTTGTAGTTCCAGTCCTGTCTGGCACCTAAACATGCTGAAGTTTTTGGATGAGTGAGGTGAATTTTTCTTAAAACCCCCTGAACAAAATGTGCTGATTTTGGGGCTGTTTGACAATTTTTTTTAAAGGTTTTCTGACTCTTTTCTGCAATTCTCCAGCTGTGATCCTTGAAGAGTCTTTAGCCTCTCAAACTCTACTCTTTCACGTATATTAGGATGATAGAGACACACGTCCTCTTCCAGGTAGCTTCGTAACATTTTATGTTGATTGGAAATTCTTAATTATTTCGCTAATGGTGGAAATGGTCATTTTCACTGCTCTAGCTCGCTCTTTTTTAAAGTCATTTCACTAATTGGTGAAGCTCAATTATCTTTTGCTGCACATCATAAATATATTATTTGGTTTTTCTCATTGTTTTGATGATTAAGGTAATTCAGGCTTTGTAATTTCTGTGAAACGGGAAGGCAGGGCTGGATAATTTCATGTCCATAATCACCCAGGAGCGCTCAAAATTATGAATACGAATGGGATATGGGAACATACTTCAGGGATATATTACTCATGAAAAAATCTAGGGGTGCCTATAATTGTGGTCAACAAGTATTGGAGAAAACATTTATTTAATCACAAGAATTTCTCCCTATTTTCAATTGTTATATTTCAATGATAGATTAGAATTGTGTGTCTTTTGATTGAAAGATCAAAAGGATAAACAATGCAGATTTATGTTCACAGCCAACTTTGTTCAGATTTACCAAGGGTGCTAATATTAGTGGAAAGCACTGTATGTATATATATATATATATACAGTATATATAGTGGCCTGAAATGGCCCATGTTCATCTGACTCTCTCACATTACCTTTCTTCTTGCTTCACATAAATTCTTGAGATTCTGGGCAAACAGCCTCAAAATCATTCACACAAAGAGATTTCAGTCGGGTCTGTGTCATTTAAGGGCTGACTTAGCTGGAGGTACAGAACAGGACTGATATTCACTGGATGCAATGTGACCTGTCACACTGCATTCAGCTTCAAACAAGACGACCACACAGAGGGTTCAAGTGCAAATCTGAGGGCCTCATTTGAGATCAAGGTTCCTTTTCACACATAAAACTGTATATATTTATATTCATCTGCAATATATAAAGCTGATTTTTATATTTTTAATGTTTTTGAAAAAAGCCACTTATGCTCAATAAAGCTGAACTTGATAAAAATATAGTAAACAGCAATATTGTGAAATAATATTTATGATATAATTATATATAATTTAAAATAATTCCTTATTACTATCAAAAATAATTTAATGTTTTTTTAGGATTCCTTTATTAATAGAATATTCAAAAGAACTAGAAGATTTTTTGGGCAGGTTAATGCTTATTGAAAGTATTCATTTCTTAATGGCATTATTTGAAAGATATAACAAAACAGATATTGTATTTATTGTATGCAATGTTATAATATGTATATTTAGCCTAGTGATTGATTATATTGTTATATAGTTTTGTATTATATTGTTAGAATCAGTGCAAACTGACTAGAGATGGATTTACAGTTCCTGTAACATAAAACTGATGAAAAAATAGATGAAGACATGCTTTGTCTTTAATCACTTCATAGAAAAGTAGCTTCAGGTTTTATTGAACACAATATACAATATTATTACCATACATTGTGTGAAACATTGAATATTCACCTGCAACAATGTGGGATAACCAGACGATAAAAACTCATCCCTCATGCAGATAGCACTAATTCTGTTGAATCCTCTTGGATGCAAATCGACTCAAAAGATGTCAAACATAGATTAACAAAGTTATACTGACAATTTGAATTTCAAAACTGCTAACAAGGTCAGAAAAATAGTTCACATTAGCACAAATAATTACAGAAGATCACATTTTCGTAATTATATCGATTTCACATTGTTGTTCAGAGATAGTGACGTTGGTGACCAATTCCTCTCCTGCAAATGTGCATTTACAGGCTGAGCTGTTTTAGCAATCTCCATTCAAAATGTTGTATATATTCGAGGGCCACGTTCTGTGGAGAATCTGGCAAGTTACTTATTTATCGATGTTACACCAAACAGTGATACACAGAGCTTCTAATATCTGACAGATGTCTACAGTATGCATTTATGTCTTTATCTACAGACTCTCCCCGTTACCAATGGGTCGCGTGTCTCATAGGCTACTGTTCTGGGCAGTTGAAAATTGTGCAATATATTCATACATAGTATATATAATATATATTTATTTATATTAAAACATAAACAATATTACTAAATAAAACAGACTCAGTCCAAGAGCCCACTACACAAGAAACACCACCAGTTTTAGGTAATGCAAGTGCATATAAATTAATCCATTTACAAAGAAACATTATTTCTTATGTACAGTTAACGGTAATAAATACACTGTTATAAACAGTAGAGGACCAATCTGAGCGCATATAAACAAAGTGAATGGAAGGAGTCGTGAAAAAGCGTGGGCTGGTGATCAAGTGACCTGACGGACACTTGCACACACAAACACAGTAATGTGTAGACACATATATATATATATGTGCGCACAAACATACATTTGCATGCTACTTTGGCCATTAACTGTTTCCACTGTTGAGACTTTAAGTGTAAGGTAGTTAAAGTACCTTAAAGTATGAACTACACACAAACTTAAACGTTAACGGTGACTAAATGTATGAGACGACAATGCTAATGTCAATAGATTCATCATAAGACCGGGATGTTGAAAACCGATGAGTGAAATTGTTGAAGTACTTGAGCAAATGTAAGTGAGAGTTGTTGTTTTTTTCATATCTTGATGTTCTACGGGATGGGGAAGGAAATCGGTTTACGTCAATGTTTTTATCTTTGCCTTAAAAGTGAGCCAATCATGAGAAAAGATAGTGAGGAAATGTTCTGTATCAAAGTGTGTAAAAAAGCTACAAAAGCTAGATTAGACTGCTTTTAGTCTGTGTGTCTGAGGTATGATGGGAAGAATGAAAAACCGCTGCTGTAAGGAAGACAATTATGATGAATCGAAAGCAAATAAACATTTAATTGAATATAGCTTTGGCTTTCCCTATTATTTTGTACATTATGAGACCCCTAGTGATTGGATTTTGGTGGAGGGGGTGCTTGTATTTTGTTTTTCGATGGGGTCTTTATATTTAAGGGCCTTTAAAGTTTTTTTGTGCAACAATGCATTTACCTAACACAATTATTTTTACCCTAATGTGGATGGGATGTACAGAGCCAAATAAACAGAGTTTGTGCTCATATTTAAAAAGTCTGACACAAATGTAGCTAGAATAAACAGAAAGTGCCTCTAATAATTTCTTAGTTTTCTGATCGTTCGTCAGATGTTTGGATTATTAAGTTATATTGCCAAACAAAGGAAGACACTAAGTTCTCTCTCCAGCGTAGATATAAAACAATTCTGCATGTTCGGTCTGGTTTGCTTTAGAAAACGAAAACATTTTAACGTACAGTTATACTAAAACGTGTTCAATAAATAAAAGACTATTAAAAAGACAATAGTAAAAAGGCACACAGTCTTTAGACAAATGGTACAGAAAAGTAAACAGTTTCTCTCTTTACAAATACTTGTTCTTCAGTAGTTCGTGTTTGACCTCATCACCCATAGCTTTACAAAAAGTTTTTGTTGGTACAAAAAAAAAAGAGAAATCCTCTCAGTAGTGTCTACTCCTCACCAACAGGTAAACAAACAAAACAAACTGTCCATGTTGGCCCCAATCCTTCATGTTTATCAAAGTCGCCTGTCAATTGTTCAGGTCCAAAATGTCTGCAGCATTTATTTCCTGAGAACTCCTACCAAACTGTCTCCAAACGTAAGTGCAAGGAGGGCAAGACATCCTCCTCCCACGAGGGCCTAAAAAAGCACCTCATGTGGGCTTTTTAAAAAGCATCAACTGCAAGATTGCTCCTCTCGCAAGGGAAAAAAATAGCTACCGCCTATTAAAAGACGCAGAGTCCTATGTGTCGACAGGTGAGGCGTCTTCGGTAACTATCTGGATGTGTGTAGTGGATTCCATTTCTTCCCCTCTGTCTTCTTCTTCTTCTTCTTCCACATCCTCTTCCTCGTCACCCTGGCTTTGTTCGTCTTTTTCTGTGCCTTCTGAGTCCTCTTCCTCTAGCGTGAGCTCAAACTGGAACTTGTCAGGCCCTGAACCCCCGCCGTTGCCTTCTTTGTCGGACTGATAGAAGGGTGGGGAAGGGCTCTGGGGGATCATGCTCTGGTACCAGTTCCGATTATCCTCCAACGTGTCCAGGATATCCTGAGCATCCGGGTGCACCAAGTCGGCCCAGGTTTCCCACAACGGGTGGACGATGTAGTCAATGAAACCCACCTGAAGAGAAAAATGTGTTAGATGTTGTACTTAAAACACAGTACTTCATGAGACTGTTTCATTTCAGACGGTAACTGACCTGTGATTTCTCTACCGAGGCAGTGTGTTTGTCACACATGGGGCTGATCTCCATGCCACGCTCCCTCTCTCTGTCACCCTGGTGAAAGAACTCATCCATGATGCGGTCGGTCCACTGCCGGTACAACTCGAGAGACTTGGTGGGATTGCTCAGATCCGCGCAGTGAACCATGTTCCTCAAGACCTGAAACGACGTCACAATTTTAGACAACTGCCGTTTATCATGTCTAATTCATCAAATTCATCTTAGCTGGAGATCATGCAATCATCCAATTTTACAATGGGAAGGAGAACAGAAGGATTTGTACCTGTATTCTGTCTGTGTAGTTGTCCAGAAGTAAAACTCCTGAGCTTGTCACTTTCTTCGTCTCCACCATGGTCTTTAGATCAGCCAGCAAGCTCATGTGCTTAGACATGTCTGTGGCAAGTACCTAGGAAACATTGAACAAAATATGTGTTAACATATAAATCATTGCAATGTAAATGAAAGCAGATTGCCTCGAAAGCAGAAAGGAAGGAAGGAAGGAAGTGAAGAACCTTACCATGTCAATGACCATCTTTCGAAGTGACTGACTCTGTTTCTTAGTGAGGTTCTGGAAAATGTTGCAATTGTCCTCTTGGAGAAGTTTAAAGCCCACGGCTAAGTGGTGGTTCTCCAAAACCGATTCATCATTATACATGAGCGCTAACTCAGAGTCTGTAAGAAATGAGCAAATACGCATTACAAAATTAATTTAAGTGTCTCCATAAAAATATACTTCTAGTAGGGTGGAAATACACTTACTTGTATTGATGAGGAACTGGTTTGAAACTCCAGGATGGTCCACATCATGTATGGCTGCTGCAAAAATGGCTGCCAAGATCTCAAGATCCGTGAAGACAGCCTGTTAAGGAAAAATAAGAAAAAAAGGTCAGATATATGACATTTTTGAGGGAAGACTCTAACAACCCCATCTTAAGAAAAGCGTCCTTACATCTAGAGCAGGTGTGGACAGCAGAATGTGAGTTGACTGGGCCACATCAGCAGCGTGAAGGCTGTTATGATAGGCCACGTCTTGGTGGTAATGATCCTCAAGGGTCATCATATACGTCACAAAAGTATCTGCAGGGATCTTAAATGTCTTAAGCAAGTCTCGTTCCTGTTACAGAGAGAAGCAATATTATTACAGTCTTGCACAATAAGATGTTTTTGCAAAATGTTGGAGGTCAAAATCAAAAGAACTGACCTGGAAGATGGCGTACATAATGCAAGTGAGAGGCCGGTTGTGAGAAAACTCGGAAACCGTAAAGATGTTCAGGCCCCATTTGTTCAGGTCCTCTAATTCCTGGAAAGAGAAGGCACAAACGATTAAGATCAACAGAAATTTTCAGTTAAACACACCTAAGAGCACTAAAGTATTATACAATCTTCCACCTACCTTTGACAGTAAATCCTCTTTGTCGGTTTTGACACCAAAGCGAGCGATGCCGCTGTTGAGGCTGGGCCCGTGGAATACTTTCTTCACACCACTGATCTGAGTCATCAGCTGCTGCTTTTTCTTCTTCTCGCGGGCTTTAGGTGTAGGCGAGGGAATCTCCACGTCATTCTGCTTATCTGTGAGGAACAGCAAGAAACGAATGATTAGAACAATTTTGATCTCTTTTCCTGGTGGTTACTAACCTTACACTCAAATTTCCAAAAAAGGTAATGTGGAAAACGAACATTGGATAACCACGAAACCGAGATGGTTCTCAAATCTTTCTATACAGGTCATGCACAACTGTGTCAGTTGTTGGCAGATCACATTCCAGATTACTCAATCTCTTCATTGCAGATTTCACACAGACGAGACATATACAAAAGCTCATTGTTGTGAAACCGGTGGCCATGTATCTTGTTTCCCTTAGTGACGTAAACAGACGCCTTTGGCCCAGGTGCAGCGCCACAGCTGAATAGCTCACATCTGCACTCAGTGCGTGTGCTTCTCAAGATTCGTTGCCCTCGATCGGCAGAACAGACACCCAATTCACAGCGACTTTGCCACTGAGATATTTGAGCAGGGCTCACCCCTCCCTGCCTTCTCCTCTAGTTCCACTCTCCATTTTCACTGTGACAGACCTGTCAACAAACTGCAGGGGAGCCCGTGTCTACTTCATATGGCATCTCCAAAGGTCAACCCTCAGGAGATATCAATTGACAAAAAATGGCGGCACAGGAAGGGCGTATCTCTGGGGCAAAAATGCCATAAAGCCTCATGTTAGGGATTTCCTCTTGTGGAAATTCTAATACAAATTCTCATAAAGAGCCACACGCCGTGAGTGGACCGAATTCTTATTTTCAGTTTCTCAATTACTGCAGATTACGTTGATCTCTCTTGCCGTGAAACTCTGGCACATCACTGAAAGACTGCGATAACACCTGGTAATAGCCGCTGGCTTGATGGGAAGTGAGAGGAGGTGAAATATGAGGGTTGGTTAATTCATTACAGTCATTATCCTCTTCACTCATATGTCTCTGTTAAACATGAACCCGTACCGTAATCAGCACCGCAGTCATTCAGATGGGCTTATATCCTGAGTGAAGAAATGCGAGGCACCCTATTACGATGACGGAACGGAAAGGGAATATGAGGGAGTACTCGTCTCTCTTTCATCTCTGTTTTTCGCTCCTTCTCTTGCAGTTAAAGATGCCTGATCAAGAGAAAATGCCTCCTATCTGATCCCACAGAGCATTCGCAGTGCTCATTATAGCCAATTTGCTTGTTTTCTCACAAACATCCATCAGGGCTCTGTTTTTCTTTTCGCCTCTCCGCCTCGTTCCATGAAGGATTCTCTGTCACGTGTCACTCCACGGCTCGTTCTTATACATAAAAAAAAGGAAACAACCAAAGGCAAGCCACATGTACAGGCTGTGTGCACAGATCCAAGATTTCAGAAAAAAAAAAAAAAAAGGAAGAGACGTTAAGTCCGGGTCAGATTTAATCTTACACGTTTTGATGCAGACAGCGAAATCGCAGTGGCATAAAGTCAGCAGTCACACGTGACAGAGCACAGATGTTTCACAGATTACATTTAATCCCAGGAAAATCGAACCACTTTAGTCCCAAATAATCCGGCCACAACAACAGAACGGACACCAATATTTATTTAGCAGATTTTGTCATCAAATGTTCAAATTTTCACTGCAAAAACCTTTTTCATTCTATATTTTTGCCTTTTTTTATCAAATAAAAATTTCATTTTTTAAAAATGGATTTGGATGGGTAAAAATAATCGAATTAAATTATAATAACTTTTAATGTTTTTGTATGCTTAAAAATATTTAATACAAATTTGGTGAAACTCAATGTAAATGTTATTTTTTGTTTTTACATTTATTTTTTTACAAATGTTATAAGTAAGCAAGACAAAAATACTGATTACATTTTATTTTTTTTGCAGTGAGAGGGGACCTCACACTGCGGCAAGGTACTTGAGTGTTTGTGTGTTTAGATGGGGCATGCGATGGCGTTTCGATGAGAACACAGAAGCTGGATGAGTCACAGATTCTCTTGCCTGGATGTTCCGTGCTGGGGGGTTCCACCGTCAGCATTGCTTTACAGCAGGATCCCATCCCCCTCCATCTCTCCCTCCCTCTCCTAACTCTGCTCTCCTTTCCACCCCCCCCTTTCTCTTTTTTCCAACTGCTGCATTGGGGATCTCTCTCCTCATGCAGAAATGAAAGTCTGATCTCATCTCACGGCATTCCACACACAAAATGAACCTTTGTAATGCATCTTTTTATGTAAAATACAACTAATGGATATTTTTGTTTCGATAGGTTTTCAATATACAGCATCGGTGGGTCTAAACAGTTCAGCCCTGGAAATGACGCAGCCCAAATTCGATCCACAATGGCGCATACTGTATATAGCCAATGTTTAGTGATGACTGCGGATATTTTATTGTAAGAGTAAATTTGTGTGTGATTACCTAGGAAGGTGTTGGAGATGAACTCCGACACCTGATTGCCAGATCTGCTCATCTCAGAGAGGTGCGTCAGCTCCCTGTTCAACATTCTCTTGAACTGGAAAAGAAAAAGAGGAAGAAACATTAGTCAAAAACCCCAAAAAAGATAATTGAATCTTCAGTAAGTCTGCCATTTTTCAGGATTTTTACAATACATTTATACGGTCATGCATTTACATAAAATACTGTTAATTATTTCCAAATAAATAATATAATAAATATAAATAATATAAAAATTATCGTATTTAATGTCTTAATGAACTATCTCTAAGTATCCTAATATCTAATATATTTAAATCTCCTTTTAAAAATATTTATGCATTTATTTGAATGCATTAATTTCTCTTGTTTTTAAATAAATCTCCACACATAATGCAAATGCATAAATAATGAGAAAGATGTGCAGTACAAAAGATAAGTTTGATATTTCATTTGTAAATTGCAATTTTCAAACTGTTAGTAAGTTTTTTCTTAAAGCATTTTCTTTTCTTTTTTTTCATATAATTTATCAACATATGATCCCAAAGCAATGATGGGGTTCCAAAAAGACGCAATGTTGGCAAAAAATAAATAAACAAATGCATATATAATTAAATAAGTCAGAAACGGCAGCCATATCCTGCGCCACATCTCTGATTTTTAAGTTTCATTAGCACAAAGATATAAATCACAAAAACAACCAATTTAATTAGGCTTTTGACATCCCAAATCAACATCTTAGCCATAATACAAAGATTTATTCGAAAAAAGCAGCCCGAAATAGAGCTTGGATCTAGACATTCCAGCACAGGATGCCACACAGTGAGACTTGCTGTAGGTTTTCCTCCTCAGTGTCTCTCTAGACCACCAACAAACACCGAACCAAAACCAACCTCCATTAGCAGACCAAAAACAGCTTAGTAGCTGCCATACACACCTTAATGTAACCCCAGGATACAGAGAGAAGGTAATTGGCCTCAGGCATTTTGGATCGTATTTAAGCTCCCGAAATCCACAACAGCGCACTCCTATACCACAAAGGAAAAGAGCCAGAGAGAGGCAGACGAAAGGGATTCTTCTTGTTGGGAAAATCGAAAAATCCCCTTTTCTCTCCTCTCCTACTCTGCTTGTTATGGATTAGTAGCCGAAAAGCAGACACAAGCCGTCTTCACAGCAGCTCTCGGCCGAATCGCTCTGCCGTTGACTGTCCATTGCTGCAGATTCGAGCGGGGGGCGACGATGGATGGGAACACCCGTCCTGTGCTGGAGGATGATCCAGAGAGCGACGGCCGGAGCTGGAAGCGAAGCGGAGGGTCTGGAAGTGCCAATGAATTATGGAGGAGATGAAGGAACAGTGGAGCAGAGGGAGGGAGGGATGAGGGAAAAAAATGCTGGGATGCTCATCTGGCTGGAGGGGGGTCTTCCTCTGCTGGATTAGTGCCGCTCGGCTGCTGCAGTACGCTCCTGCTCTCTCATCATCTCGCTCTGTCTTTCTCTCTCTCCTTCTGCCTCGCCCCCTCCCTCTCGCGTCTCTCCCCCGGTCTCGAGTCTGTCAGCCCCAGCAACACGCTCCATAGGCACATATGATTTGACAGAGATGGCAGAGGAGGGGGGGAGCCCCTGCTTTGTTATGCGGGGAAAGCGCGAAAAGAAAAAACATGTAAAGAAGGACTGAATCTAAGGTGGCCCTCTGCTTTTTGGGAACAATTCGTCGACTTTATGGGGTTCCTAATAGAATGAAACTTGTAAGAACGAAGATTTAGATGAGTCTGGGTTCTTTCAGGCTCAGTCAGCCTTCTTTACTGCATTGCCATAATGCATGAGGCTTCATATGGAGCTATATCTGCTATTTTTAGCTTAGAGTATGGTGGGAGAGGAGACTTGGATAATTGCCTCTCTTTGTCTTTTTTCGGTGACATAAACACCCCCCCGTGACTCTCTCTCTCTCTCTGACTCTGACTCTCCGTCTACATCCAAGCACCAATTACACCAACATCCCAACGCCATGGCAACAGTGTCATGTGACATGGGCTGCCGCTGAGGCTTCCCTCCCTCCCAAGCCTCCAAAGATGGCAGCCCAGGAATCACGAGGACACCACTGCATCTCAATAACATTTGCCAAATCAACCCCCAATTCATCAAAACGGGGAGGAGGCAAAGGGCCAAAATCGATGAGCCGTCCTTGATAAAGCTACCTCAGGCAGAGTCCAATGACAGGGAAAACCTTTAGTAAATATGAGGAAAAATAAGCCAATTACTGGATTAAGATGGAGTTAGTATGATTTAGCTTGTCAACCTATTGGCTTACTAAATGGACAGTCTTAAAAGTCTCCAAAACCACTAAAACCGGGGTGGGCCATCCTCATTATATGATGTATTAAAAAAAAAAAACACTAGATGCGTAATTACACAAAGGATTCACATTTTACTGCTTGTATGTGAGTAATATTCAATTATACATGAAATCCCGAAGTAGAAAGACTGAATTGGCTTAAACAGAGCTTGTTTAACACAGAGAAGTTGGTCTCATATTTGAGGAGCTAAAAGGATTCATGCAATGATTTTGGATTCTCCGAACTGTGAAATGTATGTGCGTGTCTGTGTTTGTGCGCCTTCATGAGAAAAAGAGAGTGGGAGGGAGAAAGGGAAAGAGGGGGGAAAGAGAAAGATGGAAAATAGCGGAGAATCTCTGCATTATGCTGCAGTGGGGGTTCCTCAGCGATGCGTGAGACGTCTAGTCAGAGCAACAGTAAACAACTCTGACATATCAAAGACACTCTGCCTTCCGCGGCTCACATTTCTTCTTATCATCCATATCAGTAAATCCATGAGAGTGTCTCTCTCTAAGCTCTGTGAGAAACATGGCTGTAGGGGGGTGGATGTGCGCCGACTTCTGCTCTGAGAAGAGTAAAGGGTGAATGAAGGCAATTTCATTCTGAAAGACCTTCGTTCTATAGAGAAAGACGCTTCAAACACTTGATTAAAGCTAACCAATTCTATTAGCTAACAGTGTAATGCATTTATAGGCAAAACCTAATATATTTAAGAGATTATATCTGGGTAGCCAACAAATTATGAACATCAAGGCTTAAAGTTAAAATTTATATGAATGTATATTATCTGTCCTGTCACCATTTTTCTTGTTTTTGCCTTTTTTGACATAACTAGTTCATTTAAATGCTATAATATAATCATTTTAAATACAAATATTCCCTCCACATTTCCTTGAGCCCATCAGTTAACATTGTAAATTAATAAAAGCTACATTGTTATTAAAGAAATAAGCGAATGGCTTTTTAAAATACAGTAGTTTTACATGGAGAAAGGGACAACAATGGATACATCAACTTCCCAGATGTGTTTCATGTCAACTATCAACAAATATGCATATAATATATGCAATACTTTCTATGTATCTAGATACAAGTTTTCATTTTTGCATTTCTGTAGAATAGGATAATCAGCAATTGGATGCTCTTCTTTTCTCCACTAGTGGGCGGTATAAACCCACAGATTTTAAGTTAGATTTGTGCGGTCACCTCACACTGTTCGCCGGTGGCATATTCAATCAATTTCTACTGTCATCATGACCTTGTCTAATGTATCAATGTGTTTGATGTAGGACGGACGAGTCGATCACTTAATCATCAAAATACATATCACTTTTCAGCTGTCCATTGTCAGTCGAGATCTGTGTTCTCATATCTCACTCTGTATTCAAACTCGTATGTAAATGTCACACAACACTCATGTTTTTTAATTACATCTAACTACAGTAAATGTCTTGTGTTCATCATCTAGTGGGGGAAAGCCCCCATTTGTTTCTTGGTCAGGAATTGTGGGAGTTTTGCTGCACTGAATGATGTCACTTGAGAAGCACATAATTGCAAAATCGGCAAAAGCCGTTGATATATGATGATCGCTGGAAGAAGACTGTGACGCACATCGAGATGACAAACGAGTTCTTTGGTATATTAGAACAGTATCATCAATAATGACATAACAGCTTCTGAAGAAATCGGCAGCTCTTTGTGTGCCAAACCAACAATGCCTGAGGACAAATGCATAACATTTCACTTCCTCTAAATTTCTTAATATGTGCACAAATGTGTGTGTGTGTGTAAAGTCAACTAATGGACCAAGTAAAATAATAAGCAGTTGCTAAATTACAGATTAAAACATGTTAAGCTGATTTAGTCTCAATTATACTCACAACGAGGATGCAATCTAAATCCATTAAAATTAAAAAGGAACTTCAGCTGTTTCAAATTGACTAAGATTGTTTCTGTGATTACCAGAAGAAAAAAAAATAACACTCAAAATGAACTATTTTAACATCAATTTCCATGCATGCTTATAATGCATTGTGCTCTCAGTCTACAACTAACTAAACATGCAGAAAACACTAATTCAACTTCAGACATCAGCTCAAAATTACATGGCTCTGACCAGCTTATATTATACATGTGTAACAACACAATTCATTCCTTTAAAGCTATAACCACACTGTTTAATCCACATAATCCACAAACTGTCTTATCCACATTGTAACTTTTTTAACACAAGAAAGAACTGCGCAAAAAATAAACCACTCCGAGAAGTCACTTTTCATTTCTAAAAGCACACTTATCATGAGAATTCAGAAATAAACTATTCCAAAAGCTACTATACACAAAAGTTATGTCCTTGAAAAGTTCACCAAGCAACATCCAACAAAAATGAACAGCCCACTAACATCTTAAAAGAAGTTTAAAACTGAGGCTCACCTTTTTCCAGCAGGTAACTTTTCCAATCTTTTTCTCATCTTTCCTCTCAAAGCAGCAAGCTCCCATTTTTAAGGTTTGCTGCGAATTTGTGTCACCCTGGCTGTCCTGAGTCTTAAGTTTTGAAGTTTGACAGTCGCAGTAGTGTTACTGACTAATTTTGCTGTGAGCGCTAGCTGACTATCCTTCAGTGTGTGAGTGTGTCACTGTATACACACTCCCCCTCTTACCGTGGGACCGCCTCCTTCCGACACACACACACACACACATCGGAACTCTAGCCCCATTGCAACATAGTTTATAGGGTAAATAGTGTGCTCTGGAATCAGATCAAGCATACTGATTTGATCTCTTAAAAGTCATCAGAGCAAACATTCTGCCACGCACATGCAGATGTATTGCAAGTTGTCACTTACAAATAACAAAAAGAGTTGTTTTAAAAT
Source organism: Enteromius thamalakanensis (assembly GCA_032357475.1). NCBI lineage: Eukaryota > Metazoa > Chordata > Actinopteri > Cypriniformes > Cyprinidae > Enteromius > Enteromius thamalakanensis. The sequence continues at coordinate 11,529,781 of JAUCMT010000114.1, forward strand.
TTAGAAAGTTAACAAGCTGCATCCAAATGAAACTGAAACTTTTAAGTACCTTGCTTTTTAGGTCTTTCTCCTGAGAACGTCTTTTCATTTCATGTGTGTCCTCTATTTATAAAAATGAGTTATTATAATAATTCAAATAATTAGATTTTTATTTCTCTGAAGAAAAATACGGCCTACTAAAAAAAGTAGGCAAATATGTACAATATACTATATAACTATATAATAAAGAAATCTATGCTATTTGATCAAATTTGTCTTAACTTTTACAAAACAGTTAGAGAAGGAAATCTCTCATAACTTTTCCAAATAGTGACTACATTTGGGGATTCCATGTGGCCATGGACTTTAGTATCTACTTAAACAACTTTGTCAATTTACTGTAACAAAAAGAGCGAGTCTGCAGTTTCCTTATCTTGACTGGAATGTCCAGTTGACTGAAACTGAATATACATATTACATGCTGGCAGAGAAATCCTGGAACTGACACTGTATAGATTTTACATGCACACACAGCTAATACACATCAGACGACGCAGGCGTTCAAAAGGGCAGCAAAAGGTCAGACGTCCTGGTATTCTCTGTACAAGTCTGATGGCTATCTTTATATGCTATTTCCACAAACTTGTACAAAAGCTCCCAGGATATGAGCATGCCTTGAGCCAATCAGGTTTTGTAAATGTCCTATTTTTTTTGCAAATGAATTGCATTGTTTATTCATGACTATTATTGTTGGCCTGCATGCACTTAATTAAAATAATGCATTTTTTGTCATTTTCCACTAAAAATATATATTAACCCTTAGATAATTTTACTTTAGATGCAAAAAAGTATAACATGCACAATAAAAATAAATAATTAATAAAATATCAATTATAAACAGCACTCTTAGCATGCATTTTCTCATGAAACGTAAAATGATCGTGTTTTAAGGATGTTTACATACTTTTACTGGAAAACACACCAAAATTAATGATTAAACAAATTATAAACAGTGAGAATTCTGGGTCATCCCAAAATCCATCCTTTTCCTGCACATGTATCTGTCTGCTTGAACCTCTGAGTGTGTGTGCGGGAGTTAGTGTGTATTCATCCCTATTGTCTGCAGTAAAAGTCCCTGTGCTGCAGTGTATGCCTGTTTGACGTCAGCAGAAGAAGAAACAAACAGGGAGTGCGGCCTTGCCCTGCCATACAGAACTCACTCCCATTGTAGTCTGGACCCGGCTACAGCTTAGGAAGGAGACAGGAAACCTGAGTCACAGCTGCAGGACACACACACGCACAAACTGTGGAGCTATGCAATGAATCACATGATATGACACTGACAGCGATGTGAAAACAATTTAAAAGTACACAAACGATGATAAACAATGCAGGCTGAAACATGTACTGTATATACGTCTGTAACACTGACAGAAATTGCTTATCAGCAAACTTTTCATAAAGAAATAAGCTATTTGTGTTTCAAATTCAATTATATTGTATATCATTTGCAACAAAGTGAATTCAAGTCTAGGAAAAAAAGAAGGAAAAAAAATAGATCTAATAAAAAATTAATTTTATGAAAAATTAATTTTATTCATAAACCTCATTGTTAATGACAAGCTGTCAATCAAATCAATTTCAGAGCATACTGCAGTAAACCACATTTCCAAAGCAACATAAAGGGGTGTGGAAAAAACGTCCTGGAAAAAAGACATGCTAGAACCTGTTTAATATGCTGGGAAGACATGTGTGAGACTGTTATGATAGTAAAGTAATGTGGCATCTCTAAGGAAACCTTACACTTCAAATACCTTGGAAAACACGCCACAGCTAAATCATAATAAAGCATAGAATTTTAAATCTATTTAGCATATTTCAGAAATCTGAAATGGTTCTAAACTTTTCATGCTGACTGCTGGAAAACTGAATGTTTAATGCAAGCTAACTGGCACGAGTACAGACTCTCAATAGCCCCATTCACAAAGCGGCCACCGAGAGAAGCATTCCGAACAAAAACAGACCATCAGGAAAAAGTTCTTGAGCACGCTGCGCTGTGCAAGCATCCTCCGAGAGTTTTCACAACTTCCAGAAGAGCTCTTAAAAGAGATGTGCTGCATCTTCTCACCTTGTTGGAGGCCATGTCGCTGACGGAGCGGTACGTCTGGATGGTTTCCAGCTGATCCAGACACCAGTCCAGCTCCTCCATGGTCTCCACGGCCAGCTTCTGGTAGGACTCGTCTGGACAGAGACACACAGAAAGGGGGGCACCGTGAAAATCCTGCTGCACGGCCACTCGAGCACAGCCCGCCAGACGTTCCTTCATCCTGGGCTCGCACACACACACGCACACACACTCCCAGACTGTATGAGAGAGTGAGAGTGCGTTCTTCTGAGTGCTAGCTGTGAGAGATTTCCCCCCCTGCTCGCTCCCTCTCATTGGCCCGGTCCTTGTGGCTAGGAGATTCTGCCTCTTTGGCTTTGTGCCCCTTCCTCTCACCCCCTCCTGCCTCTTTTGGTGTCGCCCTCTCTCTGCGTGCCACTCTCACTCATGTCTGAGAGTTGGCTGCGGTGGGGTGATACAGCCTCTTGGCTCTGTGCTTCCTCATTTCACTGCCCTGTTTGGTATCTCTCGCTCTCTTTCTTTCTGGTCCCTTACCCTTTTTTTTATTTATTATAATTTCTGTCTCTTGTAGGCTCTGATGCTAATAGAGAGGAGACAAAGGGGGGTACTCTGCAAACATTGCTGTATAAACTTGTACGTAGACACACACACGTTCTTGTTGTGAAATAGAATTTATGCAAATTTTGCATTAAGTTAAAACTGCAAGCACATTTGAAGACATAAATATTCACTTTATGCTCACACTGATTTCGCTGGTGATGTAAAATTAAGCTAGCTCTTGATTATTTAATTAATTTGTATATTATTTTAGGAGATCACTGGGTTTCCTGAAGGGACGATTTTTTATTAACATTTTTATTTTTTAAAGATTTTTAACTTTAGTAACAGATTTGATTAGCATAAGATTTTTTTTCTAAAACAATTCTTACCTACCTTAAACTTTTAAATACTAGGGTGTTTGAGAAATATTGCTTTTTGTTGTTAAACTGGTATATACAGTATATATATATATATAAAACTCTGTATTAATTTTATTCCATTTTTAATTAGATTTTTACAATATTTAGCTTTTTATATTAAACATTTTAAACTACTCGAAAAGAATAACTTTTAAATATAAGGAGATATATTTACAGTAAAAAAGCTGAAAGGCTATACTGTTCAACCAAACAAACAACAAAAGAAACAAAATCAACAAAAAGCACATACACACACGAGTGACACATCATTACATTTTATCATGCGCTTGAATTAATGTCAAGATGTACGTAAACGGGTCTGCATCATTCCTTGTATGCCACAGAAATGTATGAAGCATAGGCGTGAGCTGTGTGTGTGGGTCTTGTTGAAGCATAGATGTGTTTACTGTAGAGGGGAGTTTGGTGAATAGGTGCCCTGTGGCTTTGGGACACAGACGCGCCCTTGTGTGCGTCTGACTTTGCTGTGGTGGGTCTCCTAGTTGCAGAACAACACAGCAGCAGAACTTTAGCAGGGCCCTGTCGAAGGACTCCTCTCTCATCTCCACACGTTCAAAGCCACACAAGCATATTTGCTCTCCGAACACCGGGAGAAAAAGCTCTTTGGTGTGGGTAATTCTTTTTTCCTCTTTTTTTCTTTTTCTTTTTTAAATGCATGTCGATTTACCTGCAAACTACAACACCAAAGCAATGTCGAAAAGTAGATTTTCTGAACAAGATTTACATTCTCACAAAACTGGACCAAACCAGTTTTATTACCTAAACGAGAGCAGCTAAGCATAACAACGTTTTTATATTTTTTGAAGAAAATGTGAATAGCCCATGAAAAACAGCCATAATGCTGTGGGTGCCAGAGCACTGGTGTGCGGTTGCTGAGGTGTTCTGAGTGGTTTGTAGTGCATTGGTATCCAGTTGCTAGGGTGTTCTGGGTGGTCGCTAGGTGGTTGCTTACGGACCCAAGTCAAGAGACCACCCTCAAGTCTCTAACATTCTCGTCTCTAGATAAGACTCAGGTCCCAACATTAAATACAGTTTTAGCTTTTGAGAATATTTACATGAAATACTTGAATTAGTTTAAACAATTTAATGTAAATCAATCTAAACTATTACTGAATTATAGGGTAGATGATAGATAGAACATCATTTATAATTGCAAAGAATAGTTATGGTGTATCGTTTAAATGTTCTTGAAATTTTATTCACATTTCTTCCTTCTTTTGAACTATACAAAAGCAGCTGTAAATAATATTATGATGGATGGATGGATAGATCTTCATTTATTATTGCAACGAATAGTTATGGTGTTTTATCATTTAAAGTGTTCCTGAAATTGTATTCACATTTCTTCCTCCTTTCATTTTCTATGCATACACCTCTCTGTAAAGGCACAGCATGTTTGACAGGACCAGTGAGGTGTCCGACCACATGTGCGTAAGAAGGGTTTTTCCTTTTCTCTTCCTTCGAGACGCACATAACACAGCACAAGCACAAGAGCCGACGGCCGGCTTTTTCACATTCGGAAAAAGCAGGCAACCGTCCAGGAAAGATGCGGACATATGGCCATGCGGCAGTTGCCCACATACCATGAGGTCATCTAATTACAGACAAAAGGGGACAGATTTCAGATAATAAGCTGTTATTACTCATGCATAAACAAACAAAAATAATGAATAAATAAAATAATGTGCATTAACCATTTACCAAAATTATGTATGTGCATTCAGCTGGTCAAGTGGTCTCAACATGGTAGAGACCATGAGTGGATGACACATCTTATGCAGAATTAAATTACATTTCTAGGCCTAGATATGACTACAGTCAAATATGGTATTCTATTCTATTCTGTAAAGTAGCATAATTTAAAATATCTGTAAATGAATTTCCTACGTGTAAGGTTTTTTGTTGTTGTTATCTTCAGCTAAAAAAATTTTAATGCTCATTTCTCGGCACAACTTTTTGTGTGTGAACTTGACTTGCATCACTTGTGAAGGTGTGGTGTTATAAGAAAAAGTATCAGCATACCGAGAGGTTGGGTTTTGCGGCCACAAACTGTGTTTGCATATGTGTCATTTGAGGTTACTTCAGATCACAAATATCGTATCATGTCTTCTGGAGGGAGTTAATGTCATGGCTTCGCTCTGTGCGTATGTGTGTGAGCTGTCGGATGTGGTGTGGTAACAGCTGTGTGTCTGTCTTCCTGATGCGCACTGAGAATTAGTTGAGAGCATGTGCTTACATGTGTCATTTTTCATTTCGCACTCTTTCTCTCATTCCTTCATCGCTGCCCCTGCTGAATTCATGCATAATGTCTCAACGCTTAGTCAAGCAGTGGAAGGATAAACTATAGCATTTCCAATAAAGAGGAAGCATGACGACTGACGTCAGCTCAAATCTCAATGGACCTACTAAGAAAACACTTCCTCTGGTTCTGATTGTACGAAGAGAGGGAGAAAGAAAAGAAAGAAAGTTGGGGAAATTCTGGAAAAGCTTGTTTGTAGCCAAAGGACATTATGAAACAGCGTAACAGATGGGTTTCTTTCTGTAAGAGAAAAAATTATGGCTTGTTAAATTTAAGGAAAACAATCTCACTTCCTTTTTCTTTTTTTCTTTTTGGTTAAATATATGAACAATTATATAGCTATTTGGGATTGGAGACTCTCTGACAGAGGAAGATTAAATGTTTACCAAAAGTCAGTACATTTCTAATTTCTTTATTAACCTTATTATTAACCTTATGCACTGGTCATTTAAAATTGGGAAATATCTGAGAAAGAGAAAGACTAGTGTTATCAGTCGTGCCTCTGTGGTGCTCTCTGAATCACAGCAGCGGGAACACTCGCCCGAGTATTAGTGTTTCCCCCCGGACCTTTTTGCCCCACGTACCTGGGCTGAATTCACCACCAGCTGTTCGGCATTATCTGCTCTATAAAAGCAGCGTGCTTCAACGAAGTCTTATTTACTCCTGTAATAATTCTGAGCGGGGCAGCTGGAATTCTTATAGATGAAGAATTCGCAACTAAAAACTCTCTTCCTCTCCTCACATGTACTCCAACCATGGCTGTGGCAGCCCTCGACGGCCGACCACTAGGGTCCGGGAGGATTTCCACCCAGACTTCTAAACTGCAACTCGTCACTAGTTCATTACATACTGAGAGGATACACTTCTTCACCATCACCTCACTAGAGCACCCCATCATCCTAAGCCTGCCTTGGCTACAACAACATGATCCTGTCAAATCACTCAGTGGTCCACCTACTGTCATCTACTCTGCCTGCAGCAGACTAAACGACCTATTCACAGCGTAATCACTGCACCGGTGGAGACATCAGAGTTAACTGACTTACCCAGCCAGTAACGGGACCTCCGAAGAGCTTTCAGCAAGGAGGAAGCAACCCAATTACCACCACACGGATCCATTGACTTGCTAGCAAGAACAGTGCCACCTAAAGGTCGTATTATTCCTCTCTCCCAACCAGAAACTGAGAGCATGAACACCTACATACAGGAAGAGCTGGCTAAGGGATTTATACGACCATCCACCTCACCCGCCTCGGCAGGCTTCTTCTTTGTTAAAAAGACCCTGCATCAACTACCAAGCTTTGAATGAAATCACAGTCAACTTCAGATATCCTCTACCTCTCGTCCCTGCAGCTCTGGAACAACTTAGCTCTGCACGTCACTTTACCAACCTGGACCTCTGCAGTGCCTATATTCTAATCAGAATCCGGGAAGGGGACGAGTGGAAGACGGCCTTTTCGACCACCAACGGGCACTATGAGTATCTGGTAATGCCCTTCGGGTTATCCAATAGCCCTTCTGTGTTCCAAGGTCTAGTCAATGACATATTCAGAGATTTGTCATTGTCTATATTGATGATATTTTGATCTGTTCCAAAGACTTTGATTCTCCAGCACGTCCGCACATTCCTCAAACGACTCATTGAACACGGACTCTTTGCCAAATTCACAAAGTGCGAATTCCATTAAACCAAGATTGCATTTCTGGGATACATCATTAGTGCCGATGGAGTGGCTATGGACGACAAAAAAACGTTGTGAATTGGCCTAAGCCCCAAAACCTAAAAGAACTGCAACGATTCCTAGGATTCGCAAACTTCTACAGGCGGTTCATCAGAGACTTCAGTAAAATAGCAGGACATCTCACCTCAATGACAAACCAAATGCCTGCCCTGGGATTCTGTGAGTGATGCAGCCTTCCGAGAACTCAAGCACAGGTTTACTACAGCACCCATCCTTCGACATCCAGACCCAGAAAAGCAATTCGTGGTTGAAGTGGATGCTTCCAATACTGGCATCAGAGCCATTCTCTCTCAAAGGCAAGGCAATCCTCCTAAACTGTTCCCCTGCGCTTTCCATTCCCGAAAACTCACGCAGGCAGAACGTAATTATGATGTGGGCGACAGAGAGCTTCTAGCACTCAAGACAGCACTCGAGGAATGGAGGCACTGGCTGGAGGGCTCTAGAGAATCATTTCTTGTGCTGACAGATCATCGCAACCTGGAGTATCTCCGCTCAGCAAAAAGACTTAACGCCAGGCAAGCACGGTGGTCTCTCTTTTTCTCCCGTTTCCACTTCTAAATAACTTACCGGCCTGGATCCTAGAACATTAAAGCCGACGCCTTGTCTCATCAGTTCGATGGTCCTGGTACTGTCAGTCAACCTGAACCCATCCTACCGACCACCACGATCGTCGCTCCTGTTCTATGGGATATAATCAGAGAAATCACAAACGCTCAAGCCAATGATCCCACTCCAGCAGAATGCCCTCCTAATAAGACCGATGTTCCCGAGTTACTAAGAGACAGCATCCTCCATCTCATCCATGACACCCCTAATGCTGGACACCCAGGTATCTTAGCCACCATAGACCTCGCCACCAACTGCTTCTGGTGGCCTAACTTGTCCACGGATATCACTAACTTTGTCAACGCCGGTTCCATCTGCCAGGTTTCTAAATCCTCTCATCACCGCCCGGCCGGACTGCTTCAGCGACTACCAGTACCGCAACGACCATGGTCAGACATGGCATACTTTATTACAGATCTGCCACGCTCTAATAATTTCACCACTATTCTATTATTGATCTCTTTTCCAAAGCCTGTCGTCTGGTGCCCTTGGCCAAACTACCCACCGCCTGGGAGACTGCTCTGACCTTGATGGAACACGTATTCCGATACTATGGCCTCCCTGATGACATAGTTTCTGACAGAGGATCCCAGTTTACATCACGGGTGTGGAGGGTGTTTTGCACTCAGTTAAACATCAACGTAAGCCTCACCTCGGGGTATCACCCGGAATCTAATCTCACTGGCTCCAATGCAGCGATCAAACCTGGGAAGCTGCTCATACCCACCTTCAGAGGGCCATCCGATGAGTAGCTGCCCAGGCCAACCATATGAGCCAGGGCAGTGGGTCTGGCTTTCTACGCGGGACCTCAGACTCCGTCTACCCTGCCGAAAGTTAAGTCCCAGGTACGTGGGTCCATTTCAAATTCAAAAGACAAATTACACCCGTATCCTTTAGATTAGATTTAACCACCACTTACCGTATCTCTCCTACTTCCATTTGCCTGCTCAAGCCCGCTGCTGAACCTGCCAGAGAGAGCCACTCGCAGGCCTCTGTCACTAGTCGCGCCACCGTGGTGCTCTCTGAATCACAGAAGCTGGAACCCTCGCCCGAGTATTAGTGTTTCCCCCCGGACCTTTTTGCCCCACGAACCTTGGCTGATTTCACCGCCAGCTGCTCTGCATTATCTGCTCTATAAAATCTGCTTCAACGCGAAGTCTTATTTACTCCTGTAATAATTCCGAGCGTTCTTCTTGTTGGATTACCTGGTTTTCTATTGAATTGTTTATACGGACTCTTGACTCTCACTGCCTGCCCTGAACCATTCTGCTTGTCTCCTGGACTACTGATCATTGCTTTCCTGCCCTGAACTTCCTGCTTACGACTACGATTATCTGGTTTGTCTTCTCCATTACTGTCTGCCTGTTGTTTGATCTATGCCTGTTTGACCATCCTGTTAATAAAAGCCTGCAAATGGATCCAGACGATTCTAGAAAATGTAATGGTGTTATTAAGATAATGATGCAATACTGAGTAATTAAGACAATTTTACTTACAACCATACTATAAAAAGAAAAAATATATAAATAAAATAAAATAAAACCACTTTGTGTTTAAGCATATTTAACTTGAAAAAATTATTAAGAGCATAAGGAGTTTTGCCATTGTACTGTAAGTTTTAGAGAGATGCTCAAGAGCGCCCCCTTTGTGTTCACTGTGCATCCACACTGGCAAGACCTCAGTGAAATATTGCCCAAAAGAACATGCAGCAATGTGTAGACTTATGCTTAATAATTCCAGATTTTTTTACCTCCAAAGACAAACACTCAATATACCACAAATTTAGTAGCTTCATTAGCTTAAGCATGGCTGAGAAGGATTGGAGGATTTTTTAATATCTTAAAAGATATTTTGTAATTGAAACCGTACATAAGGATAATACAGTGCTCATTTAAGATGTGATAACCCCTCTCAACAAATGTTATGCACTTTTATATGTGACAGTGGAGCATAATAGAACTGTGAAGGACATTCCCTTAATTTACTTTATGGTGGTTAAGTTGCAACATATCAATTTTCTGAGAAGCAAACTGGTTCAAAAAAATGTTTTCCATTAGGAGGCAGAGCCCACTGTTTTGGCTCTGCGGAATACAACAACAGACACAATGAATAAACGAAGAGTGCTGGAAAAGAGCGCAGTGAGACGACCCAACCACATGAATGGGAGTCCTCTGCAGAAGTTGAAACAGGTGCTTGTTGAATTGGGCATGTTAGACCACACAAAACATGAGACTTTGAAGCCATATTTTTTTAAAAGAGAAATTGGAAAAGGACAGCTAATGAGCAAGAAGTTAATGAGGGCTTAGCGGTATTCATTAAAAGGTTAGAATATGTTTTAAATAATTTACTTTCAGAATTGTTAAAACATTCTTTTTCCAGTTTGTGTTACAAACTTGGCCCTGTTTCCATGTGTGGGTGTGAGAGAGACAGAGACCAGGCCAAATCCAGCCAAATTAAAAGGCCTGTCTGTTAAAAAACAGCCCCCTCAGTTCTTGTCTCTCATCACAGAGCTGTCCGTCAGCCTCTCTAAAACTATTCCAGACATACTCCACACTCATTTACAAGGGTATGCTTCAGAATCATGAACCAAAACTGGGTAAAATTTCTGCCAAGAGTGCAAGTATAGGATACGCCATGGCAGAATACCTAATACTGAATTAATAGTAACTATAAAATATTAACGTTTGATTTGACACTAAAGAAGTGTGTCTCTAAAGTTTGCGTAAGGCGGTTTACAATCCTTTTCAGATATTGTCAATATGTTTATACTTCACATTTCAGCATCCATCGAAAATGAAGCAAACTGTATGTTCACTTTATGTAAAAACACACAGAATCTGCATGAGATCACTCTGTTGACAGTGGTATCTGCAAGTTTTCAGATTTGTTCCATTAAACTCAGAACTGATATCAGCATTTCACAAGTCAATAGTCAGTTCAGTGAGGGGACGTGGGGTAAGCGACCACACAACATCCAAACATGTATTCACGAGGTCCTGGGTGGTTAAAGTGAACATACACACACAGGGAAGGCTTTGTCCTTTCACCTGGCTTGAACCCTGCCACCAAAGTCTAGAGTATTGACAGACCTCAATAGGGCTGTTGACTCGCTGACCCATTCCAACCCCATTACCATAGACTAGGAAGCCAACATAACCCAATTAGTTCTAACTTTTGTCAGGTTTGGTTTTTCTTTCACTCTTACCATTACTGGAACAGCCAACTGAGATTCCTGAGGGAATCTGGGGTCAGCGGCATATGATGATGTGCAATGTTAGAAGATGTTTTAACGGATACCAGCTGGAGTTTTAATGATTTTGGGATCGCAGCCAAATAATGGGTGAAATCAATTTGGAAGTAAACATTATGATGTCCTACCCACAAGGGCAGAATGTTACTCTCTCATACTGTATATGCGTATTTGTGACTGTATGTCACTGACACTTTAGTTTTATAGCATTTACAAGCAAAACTCTTTGTTAAGAGATGTAATAGATTTAAAATTCTTGTACGATAAAAAAACTCAAGTAGCCTCTTAGCCACGCTATTTTGAAACAACCCTGAAGGGTAGAAGTGCCCTTCAAGGGTGCAAAAGTACAATTTGGAGTTTGCCCAGCATTTCAATTCACGTGCAACTTCATCTGTGTTCAATAAACAAATCCATATGAATGAAAGAACTAGGGTGGAATAAGGGGTGGCACAGGGAAGTTGGTTGGAGACTACTCATTAACAACTAAAAGCTAAAAACTATTTTTCATAAAACAAACCTACAGCCTTCATGCTCAATGCTGTTCCATCATTCTTTCCCTTTTATCATTAAGGAAACAGGATGGACAGGATATGTTAGGTGCACAGTAGAGGAAAGATTTATGATCAACATGTCTAGAGAATCACAGCTCATTTACCTGTGAATTCCCACAACGTCAACCAATCATATAAAAGAAAACTTAACAATTGATTGACTATAACCTCAAGCACTTGAGAAAGTAAAAGTTTCCCAACAAAAACAACAACAAAGTATATTGCACCATCAAGCCGGCAGCAGACAGCTTAATAGAGATCATTAAAGGAATAGTTAATCCAAAAATTATAATTTTGTGACACACCATCATGTTCTTCAAACCCTTTTCGTCATAAACAAAATTAGATGTTGAGCAGAATGCCAAATCTACTTGTGTTCATGCAACAAAAGAAAATGGCTAATAAAAAAAATACACATTCAGAGCCAACTGGCCTTGGTTCAGGCATATCATGGAACCTATCTTCATGCACTTAATTTGAAAAAGGCACCTGTAAATAAGTTTTGAAGGAGCTAAAATATTATTTTCTGTAAATGACTGAATCAATCACACAACTTTTCTGCCGTTCTGCCATATTTATGACTATTAGCAGAGCAAAGTAATGGCAGTGAATACAAAAACACCAGAACAGATAAAGCAAGAAAAAACAGGTATCACTGGTTGGCAAGTCTCAGAAAACATTTTGAAATGAATATGCCCTAAAAAGTCTAACATTAATGAATGAATGAAATAATAAATATTTGTCAATAACAAACTATTAACTATGACTTTTGTCTTTGTAGTTATTTATTTATAAACAAATGAAAACATTGTTTAATTTTTTTTTTGGAGCAAAGATTTTGTTGTATGGAATATACACTTTGTTTTTCCCATCACACATAACGGCAAAACATTGTTTAAATGGGGTGAGTAAAATTAGTTTTGGTTGAACTAATCCTTTAATTAAAAGTTTAGTCAGTCAGTCTAGTATAATAATGTGTTGTCTAATATGAAGCATCACGTGAACGTTTCTCAAAAGTGGAAAGTATGCACGTGTAGGAATGAACGTTAATATGCCTCTAAAAGGAAATTCTAACCAACAAACCTGTTAGTTCACCTGCGTTGACAAAAACAACTTCCAATAAGTCGACTCACACATGTTTTTATTTGTGATTTATTTCCTCATTCTCATATTCTGAGAAGGAAATAAAACTTTGAGTCACTAATGCCATTTTTGTCTCAGTTCTCTTAAATAACTGGAGACTGTTTTTCTCAGGTGTCCACAGAAGATTTAAATCTGATTAAAACACCCAAACAAAAGCATCTACTCCTAACTCTCTCTCCTTCTTTCTCTTTGAGCTTATTTGAAGACATGCAGGCCATTTGGCAGGGCTGTTCATTGGGGAAGGGCAGTTTGTCTGCTTTATGGCTGTGCTGACGTCAATGGCATAACTCAAATAGTTAGCAGGGTGCATGCTCCCAGCTTTCAAAAGCTGCACCACAGCTGAGCCAAATCTAAAACCCGAGACAGACTTCTCTCAGACAACAGTCTCAGCTAACATCTGTTCTTCTCATTAAATACCACTCATCTTAAAACGTAAAGATTTGCTCACAGATTTATAAACACTGTTGTCTGAACAAAAGCTTGTTCATATATAAAGAAACGAGGTAGTGCTTTGACTGGGACTCATTTCTGACTGGGACTTTACACTTTTTGTTTTGAGGTTTGAAAGCATTAGGTCTACAGTCTGACAGCAAAAGACATGACTCTTTCTAGCTGACTCCAACACTTGACAGATTGACTGACCCATAATATCTCTGCTTTTCCAGCTATGCCCCCTAATCCCTGTGAGTAAAGATAGCAGAGTGTTTTCAAGCCACAGACCTTCTGCTCCTATTGGCATGATTAACTTCGCTTGAGTTTGTGGAGACACCAAAATCATTCAAACATCAACAAAGAGGACTGAATTCTTTACAATTACAGCCAAAAACTGAAAGTGACATTATTATAGTGACAAAAATGAGAATTCTCATTTTCCAGCAGAATTGAATTCTTGCATCACTTATGTTAGGAAGTGTATACATCAGTTTTAAAACACTGTTGTCCATTACAGAAGCCAAATCATTTATCTTAATCGAATAGTCCACCCAAAATGACAATTCCGTCAATAATTAACCACCCTCATGTAGATCCAAAACTGCAAGACCCTCTTTCATCTTCAGAATGCAAGCTTTCTGACCCTGCATAGACAACAATGCAACTGACACGTTCAAGACCGGGAAAGGTAATAAACAAAATAGTTCTTTTTAAGTGTAACTAATATATTCCCAAAGTTTCATAAAATTAGACTGTTGTCACATGGACTATTTTAAAGATGTTTTTACGATCTTTCTGGGCCATGAACGTGTCAGTTGCATTGCTGTCTGTGAAGGGTCAGAAAACTCTTGGATTTCCTCAAAAATATCTTAATTTGTGCTCCAAACCTTAACGAATGTCTTGGAACGACATGAGGTGAGAAATTAATGACAGAAATTTCGTTGGAATTCCGGTGAACTAATCTTTTTCCTGCAATGTTCTACAAAGGCAGCAAAGGTGTCCAAATGAACCAATGATTATCTCTAGCTACAGACACATACACAAACCACAAAAACATTTCATGCAAAATTATATTTGCATACTAGAACATTACAATATCTGTTCACTAGGGATTTCACATTGACTGTTTAAATGGTAAATACACAGTTATATATATACTAAGAAATTATTTTAATGTCTTGCACTTGGTGAAGAACATACTTGAAGTTTCTATAAAAATGTAATAGATTTGATTAGACAAAAACTGATAGAGAACAGTGAGTTATGCAATATTCCGTGGAGAGAAAAAGGGCTTGTGCTGCCTTCAGCACGACCATCTGAGCAATCCAAGGTGACGTGAAAGGCGTAGCATATATATAACAATAATATTAGTATTTAATAACACTGTCTTTAGACTATGGAAAGAGGTTTGGTCTTATCGTTCATACCATAATTATTACATAGTGGAACAATGTAGGGTTTAGAGTGAATTTAGCTGCTTATACCAACCAAATAATACAAAAAATTGATGTCTGGATATCAGATGGGCAAAATAGTACATCAATACATAATGTAGACGTGCATGACGCACTTTAGGTGTTACAATCCAGCCTCCGATAACTTCAACAATCCCCTTTGTGCACAAATACACTCCCCTTGTTGGAGACCAGAGGTGTTTGAAAATATTATTAATGATGTCACGCCGTCTCTAGGGGTCTTGTGTGTATAAACACAGTGCAGGGCAGGGATCTGAAGCCAGTTTGGCACCCAACAGTGGACGAGGGGCTTTGGGAAGAGAGTGTGGCATTCCACACTTTCACACACAGAATCAACACACACTCTAGACATCAGTCAGGCAGTGGGGCTGTGATGACATGTACACATTTCACACAAACACACTCGCACACATCAGTTAAGTCAGCTAGTGGTCAAACACTGAAGAGACAGATGCAGATACGGTCACGTAGACACACAAGTCACACACAAAGGCCAAGGAGAAACGTCTCTAGACTCTACAGCTACATTACAAGGCCCTTACTGGGTAAGGATGTGGTGTACTTAAATATCACTGACCCATCATGGTCTTCCAGCCTCAAAGGCTTCCATTCTGTTGACGTTTTCCCACTCTGTTGCCAGACCCTGCCTGTTTGGGTGGGCTGTTGCTAGAGTGGTTGCTATAGCACCCGAGCCTGAGGTAGATGATGAATGGAAATGATTTGACCAGAGGTACCATGTTGTTTTTAAAAAAGAGGTTTCTACTACTAAGTTTGTAGTTCCTCTCCTGGAATAAACATATGGCAAGGTGTTTTGGTAGATTTAATGGTTTATACATTTTGGTCCAAAAGTCACAAACACTTAATAAAACTGAATTTTCTTGTATTTCTGAACAAATTAAGTTGATTAGTGGCCTATACATAGTACATTATTATTATATTTTTTAACTTCCATCAATAATATTTTCTTTACTTTTTTCTTTTTTTTATGCTCAAAATCTTAACATTATGCATTCCAGATTCTGTCCAAGGACTTCAGATGTTTAGTAATGTGCACTGCCATGCTTATTAAATAAATAAATGATTAAAAATGTTAAATTTGATCTCAGATGTTTGGATCCCATTGCATGACAAGCAATATTGCATGCTCCAGCTAAACAAATATAATGCATAAACAAATAAGTAATGACGCATATTCTAATGGATGGATGCTGCATCTTTTTTTTTATGAAAACAGGGATGCAAAACAACAGAACTAACCAAGTAGGCGTGTTTTTGCATATCCGTGCAGAACAAACAGGAAGAGTCTGCCTTTCTTCCTGGTCATAACCATAAAATGCCTTCTTATGATCTTTCCTGTGGTAAAGGAGCAAGCAAGTGGAAATACAAAGCTTATTGTTTGAAGCTTTTTCATAATCTTCCACTCTAATAAAGGGCTTCCAACACCCTGGGTGCTCTTCCATCAAGCTGTGAGCTGAACTTTATTCAAGTAGCGTTGGCAAATCAATGGAGACAAAAAAAAAGAAATAATAATATACTCTTATAAAGTTCTGTTAATATGGAAGGGAAATCTGAGCTCATGCCTCCAGCTGACAGAGGAATTAGCCAAAACATTTGTGGCCGCTCAGGTTTCCAAAGTCCCATTTGAATTCACAATATTTCCACTTATTCTCAAGCTGAACCTGCGGTTTAACATGTGAGGTACTACCTCTCGTGCCATTCTGAAGCATGACCCCAAAAGCCGTGACGATGACACTGACGCAGATTGTCGTTCCCATGGGTGGACCACTATAAAGACCACCATTGTGAAAACAACCTCCAAAAAACAGCCCTGCCAGATAATACCAGCTGGGGAGTTTGAGTGCTTTGTTGAAGCTAAAGCTGTTAACGCTTAAATCATTAGCCAACAAAACCCCTTCTGATGAAATAACTTCAGAGGGAATGTTACCCACAACATTTTGATCTGAGATCACATTTCACCCTGTCAATCCTAATCTAAACCATTAAGCCCAAACAAGCAAGCCATTCCTCAAGCTCTGACGCAAAATCAGATTTAGATGAGCCACGCTCTGATCTTTTCCACTTTATTATAAAAATGCAGAAAATAAAGCTGATTCAGGTTCAGCAAGAATCGCTTGCTATTGACGTAAGCACCATGGATGAAAGCTTGAGGTGTGGGTTAAGCTTAGACGGGTGGCACGTGAACAACCTGCACACATATTCAATAGTTTGAGTGCACAAGAGCACTGAGGCGAGAACTTCAAGGGTTTTCCCGGAAAGCATTCCCAGGGCACTTCTTCCTCAATACATCTGAAGTCTGTTCACACTGAGAGCAACCTGGAGTGAGAAAATGACCAGAAATTGATTTTTTTGAAAAACATGAAATAGGTACTAGGCAAATGAGCATTGCATCATCCATCTAAAGATCCTTTTAGGAATACTTTACTAGGGATTAGTGTCGTCACGGTACCAAAATTTCAGTATTCGGTACCAATACCAGTGAAAATCCACAGTTGTCCATACCAATTTCGGTACCAAAGCAAAACACAAAAACACTTTTATATAAGAGGACTTTTATTTAATCAAACAGCGCAAACTATATTTCATAGCCTAGAACTGCTTTTCTGATGGTCCGATTTTAAAGATACAAACATTAACCATACATTTGTTCTCTAACACGCATATTTTGGCTACACAGGTCATTTAAAAGCCTCTAGTGTGTAAAAATAGTACACTATGTCCTGTTTTAAACACTACAGGAGCATTCAATAGTTAATAATAAAAGCCGCCCTTGCTAACGTGGTAACAATTTACTAAGCAAATTGCTGTTTGAGGTGTTTTATAAGGTTCGATGTATTTCTTCCTTTTGACATAAAACTTTGATGACCATCTAGACAAAAATATGATCAAAATATATATTTTCCAGCTTTCTCACCTCTATCAGGGAGCCGTCTGATTGGATGATTTTAATGACGACCATCATCGGGATGCAAATCATAGAAGCCAGCGCAAGAGCCCAACCCAATCCAATGGACCAATCAGGATACTCGTAAAGCTTGTTATAGGTGAGCGGCTTGTATTTCACCAACGAGAAGACAAAACAACCCTGAAATAGAAAAATGAAAATGATCAAAACCACTGCTGTATAAGTATAAATTGCGTTTCTTCTCACACTTACCACACAAAGGACGGGAGTGATCAGCATCCAGCTCCATTTCATCCAGCCGTTGGGTCTGTAGCCGATCATGTCCTCTATAGCATCGTAGAAATTATCAGCCCCTACAAACACACATGCAGGCAAGATTTGAGCTGTGATTTTTATTACGCCGATTTAATGTGGGGCCATGAAAAACAGAGATGTGAAAAAGCCCAGAGGACTGATGTTATTATATAAGACTAAATAAGATTATATAAGATTAATCTCAACAAACATTGCTAGACTGCTGATTGAGCAACATTAATGAGCTTAATGCAAAGATCAGCTCGAGATTTATTCTGTAAACACAAGTGACCGCACCATCAGTTTTTGAAGAGACACATTTAATTTAAATAATTGTGCATGTAGTGTGTGTTTATGATGGTATACTGTAATTTTAGTTTAAATGTATATTAATCCAGCAGCACTGAATAATTTGAGGTCAGTAAGATTTTTGAAACAATTATGAAAGGCACTTATACTCATCAAGACTGCATTATTTGATCAGCATACAGCTAAAACAAAAATGTTGAGAAATATTATTACAATTTAAAATACAAAAGTTGTGTTTTAAAATTTTTTAGTTCATTTTATTCCACCTAGCAACCACAATGACCAATTATTATTATTTTTGTAATATTATAAAAGTCTTTACTGTCATATTTTGATAAATTTATAGCATCCTTGCTGAATAAATAATTGTAAAAAATTCTAATAAAAATACAAATAATTTATTTTTTAAACCTTGCAACTGGTTACCATTTCACTAAATTAAAATAAAATAAGATAAAAAAATTTCAGACATTTTTAAAACCTTGGAACCGGTTACCATTAAATTTTTTGCCTCTTTTATTGAATCCCCATTTAGTCAAGGAGTAGTGTATATATATATATTTAAGGAATTAAAATTCTCAAATAATGTTTTTTTTTTTTTTTTATCTTTCCTGACAGATTCAGATTAAAAAAAAAAAATTAACAGATTTTAACTTTTTTTTTTAAATACATGTTTTACAATACAATTATAAAATATATTAGTCGTAAACTTTTTTCTTACATAATAAGAGAAAATATAACAAAAATATTAATAAAAGAAATAAAAAGTCTTTAGTTATTATAAAATATCCTTTAAAACTAGAATGATTTATATAATACCAAATAAAAAAATTAAATGGCCTGATTTTATAGGTTAAGTAAAAAGTCCAAGTTAGCCTTTACTTTAAAAAAATGAGTGAAAATTAAAGAAAAACAAGTGCAAAATTGAATTGAATTAAAATAAAAAGCTAATATTAAAAAGCCCATCTAGACATGCACTAGTGTGTCTTACCGTAAACCCAGGCTACTGCAACACATTCAAAGAATGCAACCCAGAGAAGGCACACACCGCTGGCGGCGTAGTAGTCAAACAGCTGGAAGACGTACATGCCACCCTGAGAGAGACAGACACACATTCAGCATTCATACACTGCAGATCAACACACTCCTCCGTCTCCATCCTCTCGCTCTTACTTTAGTGACCATGGTGAGTCCCAGCAGGTAACTGATGACGCAGATTACAGCGATGAAGATTTCTCTCCGGTATCCCTTCCTTAGGAGGGATGGGTACAGGTCCACCAGAGAGGTGATCTGACCCTCCACTTCTACAAACTGTTGGGAGAAAACACACACACACACATGTGATGAACGGATTCAAAAGTACCAGTGTTATTTGAGAAGTTACTACTACTGTAGCATTATCATCAATATTTTCTAGCATTTTTTTTTTTCAGTTCTAACACAGAAGAAGTGCTTTGTCAATTTTACTTAATTTATTTTTTTTGCCTTTATTTCATGTGTCATATTTTGTCATTTTAGTACTGATTACAGTTACATATTTTCACAAATATTATATTTTTAGCATATTTTCCATTCAGCTTATCCATTTCAGTTTGGAAATGACTGAATTGTTTTATTGGTGATGGCACTAGTAAACACAATACAATACACTAATAAACAATATAAGCAGCTGTAATGACCTCTCAATGGTCACTTCTTGTGTTTGTTTGGATAAAATAAAACTTAATTTAAAAAGTTATATATTATATTAAAAAACCCTAAATGAGCATAAAATAAAGAGCTTTTGTCATATACTGTATTGCTACATCATGTTGTGCCTGGTTAAGGCCTGGCGTGACAATACAGTTATAAAGACATGCTCACACTGACTGATTTACAGAACAATGCAACCATTTAACTTTATGTAAATAAGAAGTGATGTGATTTAAACAATACCAATGTTTGTGAAGCAGAGGTCACGTGATACACTGGATACTACAGACCAGTACAGATGCCTATTAGTGGCCATCACTACTACCGTACATTGTTAGTTTTTACAGTTTTGTTTCAAATATAGTTTTTGCATTTTGAAAAAAAATATATACTATAAATGTTAAAAAAGTGAAACCTGGGATCTGCAGTAGTAATCAGTTAATGTTCGTATTAATAATAGCTACTATTAGAAGTGACTCTGTTGTCATTTCATCATGAGTAGATACTGATTTTCTGATTTAGTTGTAATATTCACATGTTTTTGATGAGAACGGACAATGCGGGATGGACTTTTTCTCTGAAGGAAGTGTTTTTATGGACTATTGATATGTATTTTTGGCCAAAAGCAATGGTTTTAAGTTATTAAGAGTCCAAACAACAGATAAAACATTACATTCTGACGGCACCCATTCACTGCAGAGGATTTCTCCAAATTGTTTCTTTTCCTATGAAGAAACAAACTCATCTACATACAGAAAACGCACTATTCCTTTAAGTTTTTGTGTCTCTTAGTATAGATTAAACTGATGATTATCCATGAATCAACAAAAAAAACACTGCTTTAATGGGACTAGCCTGCTGAAGTCATATGAGGTAAAGTGTCCTAATGAACAAACAATGGTGACATCTGACCCTCATTTGTGGAAAATCAAAACATGCGTGCGTCAGCTTACTGTCTAGGGGATAATAAATCTTTTCTGACATCTTTTCTAAATGACATTAATAATAATGGCACCCTTATTTATGTCCACACTGTTGTTGCTCTCACTTTGCTTGTGTGATGTAGGTGTCAATTCACACACACACACACACACACGCACACACACATACACAAAAGGAAACATGATCCACCGCACGTTGGCTTTTCAGCAAGTCATATGAGAGCGGAATACCTTCAGCATCTCGTGATATGTGTGTGAGGGTGTGTTTGTGGGAGGCAGCCCAAAATACAGCGGCATAATTCCTTGAGAGATGATGTTTCACATCAGGACTATGATCTACTGGCTTAACCAGTAGACATCTCAACGCTTGCAGTCTTTCATTCTAACACCAGGAGACTCATATGTCACACCACCCAGAGGACGTTTTTATTACTCAGAGTATTAACAGAGTTTCCAATTATGCTTCAGTGGTGAGTTCACCCAAAAACGACTTCTATCATTTGTGTTCAGCAGAAGTCATCATTTATTTGGGAGTCAGTGATGCGGGGTTGACCCGAAATGAGCAGGTGCCCAATTAACCTTTGTAATTTATATAGTACTAGACACAGTTTTCTATGAAATACATAGGCCTGCACTTTATTGGTTAAATTACTGGGGCAAAGATGACGCACATGTAGAGATGGAGGCGGCAAGAGAGAAGGTAAAGACTGGGGAGTGGAAGCTCCACAAATACACAAACAGTAAGAGCAAAGAGTGGGAGACATTTGACGAAATAATGAAAGATGATGACCAAAGTGCTGGCTTTGTCATGTGTAGGCTACCTTTTGAATGTTGAGCGTTATTAACTGAATAAGTGTTGACGCGGGAAAAAATTCCCGATTTCACAACACACTGAACTGAGCAATACCATTGTATCATTTTAATAAGTTACTTTTAACGCATATAGCTCAACACATATTGACAACGTCGGTCGGGTTCGGGTTGTTTACACATTGACCCGCGCATCACTGGTATACACTAAAACAATATGCAAAGGGATCATTCTTGTTGAGTCTGAATATTTTGATTCAGAAACGGTAGCCAGGAAATTTAATTGGACGAACAAATAGACAACAAAATCTTTTTCAAAATGTTTTATCCTCTCTATCCACCTGGAACAGCCTGATTGCGTGTGGTTTGTCTGGATATCTTTATCTTCTGGCTGCCTCGCCCGTGTCAGTGGATCTAGTATGGATGTGTCATACTTTTGCTGAGTCTAGTCCATTTGACAGCGTGTGCCATGTTCACTGAGGCTGCTCTTTGTGTTCCAGACTGTAGCGGCTCTGGCAGACTTTTCCTGAAGCCTTTGAGCTTCACATCTTCCTGAAAGAAGTTGCCATCTTTGCACTTTCATCACAAGGTTGTCAAGGCACTCTCTCTCACTCTCACTCTCAGGTGAATGGAGGATTATTTCTGTGAAATGTCGTTTAAAATGTCACTGATTCACATCAACATGATTGCTTGTTCTAGTATTATATATGTACATTTCAGTGTCAGGGTTGTTTAACTGTCAGTTGTTTATAGTTTTAGGTCTGTTTCTGAAACCAGAACTAAGAGCAAAGGCTATCATGATAATGAGAAATATGTGGTTTTAAAAATCATTCTAAAATGTAAAAACAGCAGACTTTACATCACAACTATAACAATGACCTCACAGAGCCACAATATCACCTTCATAACTTCATATTTTTCATAACATTAATTCTAAAAAAAACAGCCAATCAGAATCCTGCTTTTAAGAGTTAAAGTTACAGACAGCATAATTGTAGCACATTACTATGAAAAATAAAATATTATTGCACTCTAATCTGAATGCTAACAACTGTAGTTACCTTAGTTATCAATCATGTGAACAGTCCTTATGATTTTATGATCATTTGTGATAGCTGCTTGTCAGATTACAATAAATGTCCAGGAGGATCTTGGGTAAAAGCCAGACTGTGTGACATTAATGTTCCTTTATGTCAGAATATGCAATGCATTGTAGCCTAGACTTTGATCTCTTTCATCCCATTTACAACTTGTTGCATGGTTGCAATGCAAAACGTCATCTTAGGCCAGCATCATGTGAGGGCAATTAATAAGCCATCGAGAAGAAAAAAAAAAAAAACGCTGTCAAAAAAAGCCGGTCAGAAAGCCTTTCACAACCTTCAAAATTTGACTTGACTTTCTCAGCATGGTCTTGTAATGGATACAAGAAGTAGATCATCAATTGTTCTGTCAAAGCACAAAAGGTCTTGAGCAATGATGTGTCTGTGAAATTTTGCTATCATATAAAGTGAAACTCGTTTGCCAAAACAAATCTTAAATGTGGCATTTTTCCTCTAAAGCACCATTAAGTAATCATTCTCAGCTGTTAGCATTAGGTAAAATGGGCACGCATGCTATAAACATGCTGTGAAGTGATTTGCTCTTCAAAGTGCTATAAAGAGGCACCAATCAGGAGCTTTATGGGTTTTGTGCGCTCCGGAGGCAGAGGGAAAAATGAGGAAGGAGCAAGCGAAATGCCTATCATGGCGGATAAAAGGAAGGAACAAGAACATTCATTGTTCATGAACACCTCCCACAGAAGAGGACTATCGTTTTAATATCTCTTTAATGTTCTGCTGGAAATATGCATGTCGTTTGGGTTCTTTCTGTTCCCGCAAGCACAAAGATAAGTCTGATTGGCTGGCAGGATTTAATTAGTGGTACATTTTATCCTCTGTCAAAAAAACAAAAAACAAAGTCCCACAGTTTGTTGCATACCTACACGCTTTTGTTCAGACTCCCTTTCATTTTAGTTCTGGTTTCTAATGAGGACAGGATTATACAGGCGTGATGGACATCCATTATTCAGGTTGGGAGACGTGACTTAAAATGCGATAATTAAGGTCTTTGTTTCATTTCTGTCATAATTATTCATATTGATTTGACACAAACGAGACTACGGGAAATGTTAAGCACAAATACGTAGGATTCTCCCTACAGTTATAGCATTTAAACTAATGATTCAACCAAATATTACCAAAAAAATCTGTCAATATGTTTCACTATATATATTTATATATATATATATATATATAGTCTCTGTGTGTGTATGTATGTGTAAACAATGTGTAATACATACACACACACACACACAGATGTGGTCAAAATTGTTGGCACCCTTGGTAAATATAATCAAAGAAGGCTGTGAAGATAATTTTGCATTATGAATCATTTTGATCATATGAACATTTTGAACATATTTTTCTCTAATACACATTGGCCACAATTAACAGCACCCTTTTAATCAAATTTTTTGAAACCCTATTTGCCAGTTTAACAGCTCAAAATTGTCTCCGATAATGCTTGATGAGGTTAGAGATCACCTGACAACATATCAGAGACCTTTCCTTCACCCACAATCACTCCAGACCCTTCAGATTCCCAGCTTCATGATTGTGCTCCTTCTCTTCACTTCACCTCACCCATTTTCGACAGGGTTCAGGTCAGAGGACTGGAATGACCATATAGCAAAAGCTTGGTTTTGTGCTCAGTGACCAATTTTTTTGTTGTTGTTTTTGAGGTTTGTGTTTAGATTATTGTATGGTTGGAAAATCCAATCATGGCCCATTTTAATATTTCTAGTCAGTTATTGATTTTTTTATCTGTTGGTATTTCATAGAATTTCATATAACAAGATGTTCCTCCAGCAGAAATAGGCCCATAACGTCAAAAATACAACAGTATATTTCATTGTACACATGGGGTACTTTTTATCTTTGTTTGTACTAAACCTGATACCATGTACCATACCATACCTGAAACAGAAAACTAATAGATACAGTAATATTCCCTCCACGGAAACTGCGGGCTTTCATACAGACACGCACACACATCCGCATGAGAAGCTTTAACTATATGGAGAAGAGCATGGTGTCAAAATTAAAGATGAAAGATGCAACATAACGCCAGCTGGGGTCACTCATACTTCATTAAATAATTAACAAATTTCCCCACAAGGATAGAAAAACCGGAATATTTTGACATTGTCAGGAAAAATGCTAAAATAACAATGTGTGTGTGTGTTCATTTTCTCAAAACTACTAGTAAATAGAGTTTTTTAGTTGAACTGCTCTTTTAGTTTTATCATAGTAAACCAATGTGGATGAAGAAGGAACATCTGTATGTTCTGAACATCTTGATATTCACTTGTGTGGACTACCGTTTCCTGTCAGAACGGTGTTGTCAGATTGAAAGGGTCTAGGTTAGGGCTCGGGGCACAGTGCAGACCCACATAGCCCTGAATGAGTGCACTCACCAGGGGTTAATGAGAGCTGCCATGGGTCGGTTAACTCACAGAATACTTTCTGCTCCATTGATATGACAACCCACCCCTGGCAACAGTCAGCTCTGTCTGTCCTGCACCCACAGACACACACAGAACATGCAGTAGTGCCATATATAGACTGAGGTTAACTCTAGCACATTTACAGTCAGTTTTACTTTCTGTTATTTGTTGTTGTTTTAAGTTAAAGAGCAGGTTGGACTTGATTGTATCCATTGGGATCTAAGGGGATCGTGAAAAGGGGTTGGATGGTGACTAGTGGTTGGGAAACTTATTCTAACTAAATACTCAAACCAAATGATTCTGCGATTTTTCACGAACATCTGCATTTATCCACCATTGTAAAGGCAATGCCATAAAAAGTATCTTCCACGCATGATGTTTGAAGGGCTCAGCAAATTGCTATTGGAATTATTATGGAAATGAAAACATTTAGTTGAAACAGAAACATAAACAGTCCTATAATAATTCTGATTATTATCATTATTTTTTAAGTGATTTTGATTGCAAAGACAAATGAGGATTTATTTTCTTTGGAGTAGCATGCACCATATTTTTCACAATGAGTCAAGGAATGTGCATTAATAAAGTAAATAGAGTTGATTTTGATATCGTGTTGACTTTAAATATCCAACAATTATGAGAGTTACTTCCTTCCGCTTCCATTCAGTGTTATCGTAAATGGCCTTATGTATATTCATGGATATCTACGTCACATGAAATACATCATCAGCACTCTTTGAAAGAGGCTGAATGCACCAGTTCATCCACGGCATCGGCGTCTCAGTCGCTTAGCATCTGATTCATGTTGATCTGTAAGGCTAGATTCATGATGTGAGTGGAAGTCAACAATACATGTAATGAAAATTGCTCTTCTACCATCTGGAGCCTTATGTCAGGGGCTCATTCATGAAATAAGTGTACCAACAAAGGCACACACACATACACGCATTCTAGAAAGAAATGCATACGTTCCCCAAGTGACCACTAGAGTGCTGTGCAGCATTACAGATAGATCCCCATAACGTTTGGCGACTTAAATACACTATACTAGTACTGTGGCCTTTTAAAAGCAGGCTTTACATTATGGATTTCCCATAATGCTTATGGTGTCCTGTAAGTAATGAATCAATCTTAAATGAATGCCTGACATTTAAAGAAGTGTTTTTTTTTTTCCTGTGATATTTCATGACACATAATGTAAAGAAACATGAGCATGCTTTAAATAATCGTTCCAGAAATCTTTTTTTTTAATACCTTTTTTAAGAGTCAGTTTTTAGAATCGATTTTAGAAAACATTTAATGGACTCTCAGTCTCTTTATAGAATATTGCCGTAGGCAATTCAACAGTCCTAGAAAAATTCACTAATTAAGATTTACATCAACATAAAAGCAAGAAAGTTGTATTTGTTATATAAGCTACATAGCTCATTTTAAGACATTTGAAGAAAACCAGATGAAATGCTACCAAACCATCTTTTAAAATGCAAGTCAAAGCATAGCCTAGGGTGTTAAACTGACATACTGAAAACAAAGAGGGGCCTATTAAGATTTGCGTAAAAGCATGCTAGTTCAGCTTTGAATTAATAGTTATATTAGAATTTTTTTTTAATTATACAGAAACAGAAAAAAATATATACGTCACAAAATCTCTGGTGGCGCTTACGAACAAAATTACCCATTGGTCCGTCCGTCCATCTAAATTAAATGGTAGTATTTCACAATGTTACTGATCTTATAGTTTTTTTTAATCAAATAAATGCAGTCTTGGTGAGAATGCGCATTTTAAAAACAGTATATGTGAAAACTTCATGCAGTATACATAAAAGTCACTTTCTGAATTAAAATTCTTAAAAGTAATCTGTAAATTATACAGAAACAGAAAAATCCATTTAAAAGATCAAAGAACAGCACATAATGTATTCTGTCAATCAAAAAAAAAAAAAGCAAAAATGTACCAGCCATCCATCGGACCATGATCCATCCATCCATCCATTCATCCATCCATCTGTCCAGGCATCATCCAACCATTTAATCAACTATCCATCCATCTATCTTCGAAAGAGTGTATGTAAAAATGTAATGCAATATATATATATATATATATATATATATATCATTTTTTATATTACTTTGTTGTTTTGGCAGTAAATGCAACGTGGGTGAAACACTGCATCACTGCTCCTCCTTTAACCCTGAGATCTTATGCAGTGAGTGTGTTGAGTGGTGTGAGGTGACTGTAACTCTGGTTCAGCGGCGCGCCGGCCGGGACTGGTGGAGGTGGATGTAGACGCACTGAGGGGAGAGGCTGATTAAGAACCTCCGCAGTGAGAGAGCAGAGCAGCCTACTCCCATTCTACTGGCTGACCTTGCACAATTCAGCTCCATGAAGCCAAGTCACAGCCATCGCTCTGCAAGAAAAGCTTGCTGACCATATGGGTCATGCCTAGAAATACACTGTTTTCCTTCCTGTCATACAAAGTGCCCCCACCTACAAAAACGCATACACAGCATTTAATGCACGAGCCCATAAATGCTCTGGGCCATGGGGAGAACAGTATCTGACATCATTATTGCCGGATTTTTGTTTGTCTCTATAGCCTCGAGGAAAAGGAAAATTTTGTCAAGATTTACTTAACCTTCATGTTGCTACAAACCCATATGCTGTTGAAAAAAAATATCTTTAAAAGATATTTTTTGAAAAGTCACACAATATTTTTCCCATATAGCTTAGAGAAATACACCCACATATAAGTTGTTTTTCACAGATAATATCCAGAACTACCTTGATCAAGTTGAACAAAATGCTTTGGATTTGGTAATGCTTTAATAGGATTCATTAACATTACCTACATTAATTAAATCAAGATTATCTAAGATTATGAACTGCTGTAGATTAGAAGTAGGCAAACATTTTTATCATTAGTTAAAGCAATATGAAATTTTGGAATGCTTTTTATTTTTTTTTACATTGATTGCAGTGGACTCTTCACTCTTGCAAGCTCATTCAAGCTTAGTCTGGCCAAGCTATCTTACTACGGCGGGCTTAACTGGTGTCCATCAGGTGCCTCTGTATAATACTGGACAAATCTACAACCAATCAGACCACTCATTCCAATGATGTATGCGTAGCAGCGGAACCTGAAGCCACCGTAACCTTCATTAAAGCAGTAGGAAAATGTCTTTAGTTACTTTACTTCTGCTCTGTTTGCAAAGAAAACCTGTCATGAAAATTTCTCAAAACAGCTGCAACAGCAGAGTCGAATGATTGTTGCTGCTCGGTACACGCCATGTTCGAAATGGTACACCCGTCTCAGTCGTGCCGGTGGGGGAGGGGGCTTGTTTCTCATTGGTTCCCACTTTTTTTGGGAACAGAAATGCTCTAAAACGGCAGCTTTGCCAGACTGACTTTGCTCGCAAAATTGAATGTAGCGTCACAGGAAGTATGGGCAGGCCCAGTCTAGTGGACTCTTAAAAATGAAGGTTCTTCACAGCGATGCCATAAAACCATTTCTTTCCTACCTTTTTATAATCTGTAGAACCTTCTTTCATTCTCTTTCCTTTGTTGTGAAACAGAAAGGTTCTACAGATGTTAAAGGTTCTTTATGAAACCATTCACACCAAAAGGTTATTCTAAGCATTTGTAAAGCACTTGTAAAGAAACAAAATCTTTTCGCCTTGATTGAACCATCACAGCTGGTCTGCCAAGGAGGGAAAATGTACATACAGTTGCATTAATGCACTGTTACACCAACTCAAATGAATAATGAACATTAACAATAATAACAATTGCAATTTAATCATCCAACACTGTTTTTCACATTCTTAGTGAGCTAATTCATCTAATATTAACAAATAAGACAACATTTAAAGAGTTCATTACAATTTAAGTCACTTAACATTATTTGATGCATTAGCTATAATGAACTAGAAAACAACTTTTACAACATTTATTAATCCATGTTAATGTCAATACTTAGACACGTTATTGTTCATTAATTTATGCATTTGTACATTAAAATTGTGATGTTAACATGCATCAACATACATAAAAATCAACATTAAGATTAATCTACTAAATGCTGTAAAAGTATTTTCCATGGTTAGTTCATGACACCTAACAAACTAACACCGTATTGTAATGTTGATCCTATTCATGATCAGGTCATGATCCTATTCATCAGCTCATTGTAATCCGTGCCAGAATTTAAATTTTTAGACCAAAATATGAATTATTTTTTAGCTTCAGAATAACTTTTTTGGAAAGTCTGTCTTCCCAGCATGAATGTTCAGGGTGAATATAAATAGATATATTGATTTGTGCACGGGGGTGTATTAGTGTGGATGGCAACAGCAGACACAACATCTTGGCTGATTAGTTTGTTGGTCAGAGTACGAGAGGAAACCAGTGGAGGTCTGAATAATCAAAGCCTGCGTCCCTGTGTGCTGTCTGCCAATAGACCCCCTCATTACTGGGATGTTGACAATCAGCTACACCAACGGTGACACTATTTCCTAGTCCTCCGAGGCCGGATCCTTTGAGTGTCATGGGGGGGAAGGCATCGCAAAACACTTGTATGATAGATAGAGATGCTTTGTAACTACACCCGCTTGTATCTTCCATCCCTTTCACATGTATGAGTTTGCTGGCATATTCTGTGTACTGTCCTGCAATGTTCTTTCCTGTTCTCTTTCTCTCGTGGCACTAATTACATGGTTACACTAAGCTATTATTAGACGTCCTCGTCGTTTACTTAATGCCGTCTTTGTGTGCGTGTGTGTTTTAGGTAGCCTTGGTTTCCAGGCGAGTACGCAATCAAGCACATTTATACAAAGCACTGTTTATGCAAGACTGAAAATAACTTGGAGATACTATCATTTCTCAGGCGTAATGGAAATCAAAATAAATAGGCTTCTACGATTGGACGTAATCAATGAGATCATAATAGCTTAAATCAAAATGATTTTTATAAAGGCAGTGATTTGCACTCTTGCACACACTTTCCATTATGAACAGTGCTGTAACTTAAGAGATCTTACTGTTATGTTTCGTGTCTGTCTTAGTCTCCCCCGTCTGTGTATTTTTGGTTTAGTCCAGTCCTGTCTTGTTTTGGTTTGTTCCAGTAATTATGTTGTCATTAGTTGATTGTGTTCACCTGTGTTTTTCCAGCTGTCCTCACTTTTGATCTTTAGTTCGTGTGTATTTAAAGCCCTGTGTTTTTCAGTTCGAGTTAGTTAATGTTAAAGTAATGTTGTGTAAAGTGTGCGTTAGTTTTTTGCTGCCTCATCAGCCTTTTGTTCTTGTTATTTGGAGTTATCTTTTAAACATTTGCATTCCGAAGTTCTCTCGTCCTCGCCTTTCTGCCCGCACTCATTACTTCACGGACCTCGTGTTACACTTACATAATGTTTCGACAGTTTTGGAGAACTGAAAGAGATCTTACTCAATGTAAACAAAGCTCCCATTTTTATGCCATTCAGAATAGAGTTATGCTGCGTTCACGCCGCGTTGTAAGTAACGTAATTCCGAGATAACAGTGTGTGACATTTTACTCATAACTTTCCATGTCTAAGTAGCACTAAAATTAACCTTGCAGCAGTCAACGTTACTTTCGTTACGTTACGTTCTTGGTTACTAGAACGTTCAGGAAAGTTATTTTATGGTTGCCATGAGGTAACGTTCTGTTTTTTTTAAATAACCACCCTGCAACGTTCTGGGAATGTTATTTTATGGTTTAAAAAAACAACCTAAATAACCTATTCAGGTCACTACGTTCCCCACCAACAATTCTTGGTTCCCAGAATGTTTCGGGAATGTTATTTTATGGTTGGAAAAAAATGACCTAAAAATAACCATGAGGTAACGTTCTGTATAGCTTATTTTTAAAAGCAGATCTTTTTTCTATTTAGCATCCAAACTCTGGAACAATTTACCTAACACTGTGCGGGAGGCGGGCACACTCTGTCAGTTTAAATCTAGATTAAAGACACATCTCTTTACTCTGGCTTACAATTAACACACTGTTACAAAATAATCAAATCCGTTTAAGGATTGATAGGCTGCATTAATTAGATCAGCCGGAAACACTGTCCTTAACACATGATGTAAGCGTTACATCGTAAAAAGAATGCCATTTACGCTAATATTAGTCTGTCTCTTTTTTTTCTGCTCCTCAGTCTGATCCAGATCAGATGGTGTACCAACACAAAGAGATGATCTTCATTGGAGACCAGGGGCCTATTTCAGAAAGGAGGTTCAAACAACTGGGAGTTTAAACTTGAACTCTGAGTTGCCCAACTCAGAGATTAGAAACTCAGAGTTTTGGGTTTCAGAACAGGTGATCTGAGTAAGGTTAATCAACTCTGAGTAGGCTAACTCAGAGTTATGCTTGTACACC